>JAZKJV010001522.1:402773-1140025 GCA_037367405.1 Ottelia alismoides | reverse complement strand
TGGGTCGCGAGGTTTAAGACAGGGAGATCCCCTCAGCCCTCTTCTGTTCACTATCGCGCTTGAGTCTCTTACTAGCTTGATCGACATTGCAGCTACCGAGGGCCGCTTCTTCCCTATGGGACGTGGGTCTTTAACTGCCCCGTCCCACTTAATTTATGCTGATGATCTTTTATTTTTTTGCAAGGGCAGCCGTCAATCCCTCCTCGCGGCTCGTGATATCTTATCTCCTTTGAACTCATTTCTGGCCTCAAGCTTAATGCTCGGAAAAGCAAGATCTTCAGACCTAAGTTCGTTGCCCCCGACTTCGCTGCTATGCTTCAATTGGGTGTCCTCAGTCAGAATTTCCCTTCCATTTATCTTGGCCTTCCCCTTGCAACATCTTCTCTCAAGAGCTGCGACTCTCGTGGACTGGAAGATAGGATCCAGAGAAAGTTGATGGGCTGGAGCGCCAGGACCCTCTCTATGGCTGGGAGAGCCCTTCTTATTAACACAGTCATCCGCAGGATTTTCATTTATTGGGCCGCTGGTGTCCTTCTCTCCTCCGTCGTGATTCGCCGGCTCTCTTCCATGTGTGCTAATTTCCTATGGGGCCGCCGTCGACATGACATCTCCTGGGATTCTGTGTGCCTCCCTAAGCTCGAGGGGGGTATGGGCGTGGTTTCCTTCCTCGCCCTTCGCGAGGCATCGATTGTTTCTTGGGGCTGGCGGATTCTTTCCTTGGAGTCGTCGTTCTGGGCTGCTTACTTGAGGCGGAAATACCTCCCCTCCGGTACCTTTTGGAATGCTTCTCCTACTTCTTCTGCCTCACGTGTTTGGCGGGCAATCATTTCCCGTCGCTGCCACCTTAGAGACGCTACCAGCGGTGATACCTTCCCGGTCTCTTGGTCTCGTTCGACCCATGGATTCTCTTTTGCTGACGCCTATGACATCTTTCGCCCCCGTGGTGTGAGGATGGACTGGACGCCAATCGTGTGGGAGCGCATCGTCCCTCCTCGGTTCTCCTTCACGCTCTATAGGGCCATCAAAGGAAGGCTCCCTACCTTGGACCGGCTTGCGAGGTTTGCGGAGTCCTCGCACACTGTTTGCTACCTTTGTTATGCAAGTTCGGAGAGTCATGCCCACCTACTTTTCCAGTGTCCCTTCTCCTCGGAGATCTGGTCTGGTGCTTGCCGCGCTCTCGGTCTTCCGGCGCCGCCCCCCTTACGCTCCTTGATACTGTCCACTGGATTGGCTCGTCTTTGGCTCCCTCTTCCCGCACTGACATGGTTGTCCTCATCAACCTCGTCGTCTGGTCGATTTGGATGGAGCGTAATAGAAGATGGTCCACAAACAGCGGTACCTCTACATCACGTATTCTGGATAACATCTTACGTGACTATTCAATGATTGCTAAATGATAGGCCCCTAAGATTTTGTTTGCTTAGGGCCCTTTTGGTTTGTATATTGCATCCCTGCGTGGCTGCTGCTTATCGTCCTCTTACTCACAATTTTGTGTCAAAAGTTCAATGTAATACTTCCTTCTTTTTAGTGGTGAAATACATACAAAATTTACTTATCAAAAAAAATTAGGGTTCATTAATTACATAACATCCATAGTTTAAAAATCGGACCGTACCGGCAGGTCAAATCAGTTGGATCGGGAATTGATGGTCGGATCATTTGCTTTCATATAATTATTTTAAAAAAAGAAGAGAATGAAAAACAGATTCCAACTGATAGTCGGATTGGGGTACCTAAATTGACCCAATTTTGATGATTGTGTAAATTTTTTAAAAAAATAGTGTAAATAATTAAAAAATAGGTTTTTTTCACTAGTGCCCTTCTTAACTTCTGCAATATTAGTTATGCCCCTCTTTTTTAGTATATTAATTTTGCTCCAACCTTCTCAGAGTAGTTTTTTATAAGCAACTGTGCATAAATGATTACAATATTGTATTCATGTATAATGTTAGAAATGTATCTAACTTTTGTAGAGTTTTATTCGAAATAGACAATCTTTTTATTATATTAAAAGATTTAACATTTTAAACGATTATTTCATTGACATATGCATACATGTATATGGTTTTATCAGTTTACGGTTCAACAGGTCAGACCAGTAAATTAAGCATGAACATGTTTTTTTCGAGTCAATAGGAATGATGACATCATACTGACATCATCACCGATCAACTGCTTTAGACCGATGGTCCGATCCAGTTGAGCGAAATCGAAGATTGAGCGGTTAACGTTTGATCCAATTTTTTAAAACCTTGCACACTGCACAGCATATTTGGTTTTTCATTTATTACGGGAACGATGAGAGGCCATCATGCCAGTTTATAGGGAGTCCTTGATATAACATTAATTGATTTATGCATTTGATATATTTAGGTGAATGAAAAGATTGGCATTATTTCCTTTGAGGATTTCGTGCATGACATCCTTTAACTTTTTAAGTTACTTTGAATAATATGAGTAACAAAATTGAACATATCCATTTATAAATTTTAAATCTCGTGGGGTAACTGTAAATATTAAAATATAACCTTTGAAGTTAAATAGAATATAAAATGTTTATTATTCTATAAAATTAATATCAATCTTCGTGGAAAAAATCTAGCTCATAAATAGAGACATCTTTTTTATTTCTATTGATTTCAATGAAACATCTACACGGTTAGTGTACACTAATTATTCCATCACAAAAGTACCAGTGAGAATGTTAATATAATTTAAAGAAAAATGTTCCGTAAAAGTAATAAATAAAATCAATCATTAACGAATTTGATTGAAAGTCATGCCAAGCACCATTGAATAGACAGTGAAGCTCTTTTATTATATTTTTTAAATATACCTCTATTTCTTTTCAAACGTGTACCTCTTTAACATAATTTTTCATTAAAATACTAGAAAATTATCAAAGAAGTACATTGCTTGATACAAAAAAATTTACGATCAAATATTTATTTTGTGCGAACTACTTATAGAAATGCATGTTTTTATTTTGTCTCGATCAAATTATTCGTCAAATTTATAGAAAAATTATTCATTAACTTTATGACTACTTAAGTACATTTGAAAAACACTTTCACAAAATGGATCCATATTAAATATGGGTTAGCCCCTCCATATGCTAAATCCTGGCTTCGTCCCTGCCAGATTGAACCGGCAGGTCCAAGGGTGCTCATCTCGCACAACATATTTCCCCGCGAACACTTCCTTGGACTGACGTTTGATCATATGCAAACACCTTCCCAAGTGTGTAAAATTTATTTTTGGTCTGATGTTTGATCATAGTGATTTTTACACCCATAACCCTGAAGTAATTTCGCAATAACATTCATAACCCTGCATAATCGCGAATTTCACTCAGGACCCTGAATAAGTGTATCGTCTTGCATCTATAACCTTCCGTTACTTTACTTTGTTAACTGAACCGGGTGATTGAGTTAATCTAACTAATCAACGATCTAATGGTTGAAATTTAATCTAAATACAAAAGTTGGTATCCCGTCTCTTTCTCTTGATCCATCCATCGCTGACTATTGATAAATGATATCTGACGAGCTCGCATGCGGAGGCGGGCCTGCAGACGAGCGGGTGCAGAGGAGGGAAGCAACAAGGGGGGCTTGCTGGTCAGTCGCAGAGGGGAGGGGAGATGCAAGTCGATTGACACGGTTGCAGGGATGGGGGGCTTGGGTCGTAGGGGCGGGGGCGGAGCTTGCAGGCAGGATTGCAGAGTTGGGGGGGGGGGGGGGGGGGGGGGCATTACAAAGGATCAGGGGAGCTTTGCAGGACTGCGGAGAAAGGGGAAGCTCGGTCAGAAGGGGCAGAGGTCTGGGGTGGTGCCAGGGGATCGGGTGGGGGAGGCTTCGTGGGTTGGGTGGGGGAGTCGCTGATGAGGTGGGGGGGGGGGGGGGGGGTGTTGTAGAGGTTCGACCGGTGGTGGGAAGGAGGGGGTGGGGTTGCAGAGGTTCGACCGGTGGGGGTTTGCAGATGACGGTGACTGGGGGGGAGGTCGACGACGACATGGAGCATGGGGCTTGCAGAGGGTTGGATCGAGGGACTGCAGAGGGTTGGACCGGGGGACTGCAGAGGGTTGGGCAGGGGGCTTGCAGAGGGTTGGACTGGGGGGGCTGCAGAGGTTCACCTGGCGACTGGTTCGACCAGCGTGGGGGAGGGGGGGGGGGGGAGCTTGCAGAGGTCGACGGCAGGGGGTGGGGGTCGTGGAGCTTGCAGACAGTGTCCGACGGGGTCCGTGGAGCTTGCAGAGGCCTGCGCGGTGGTGACTTTTCAGGAGGCGGAGGCTCTTGCATGCGAGGAGGTCGGCCGCCAGTCCATCCAAAGTGATGGAGAGACACGATGGCATGATTTGTAAATAAAAATAACTATTAAGGATAATTTTGTCTTTTTTTACGGAAACCGTCAAATATAACGGGTGTTTGAAACAGAACATTGCACATGGTGATGTCATGTAAGAGTTGAGCATTACTCGGAGTTTCTCATATAATTTGCGATTATACATGATTATGAATGTTATGGCGAAATTATTCAGGGTTAGGGTGTAAAAATCCCTTGATCATATGCACATCTGTAAATTATATTTTTTTACAAGATTACTTGGACTAAGTTAAAAGAAGAAAGATTGCTTCGACTGGATTAAAAAGATAAAACATATGATGTTAGTGGGGACGTTCAAACGTCGAGGTTGAGCATTCGATTATCCGACGTTTAAACGTTACCCTTGTCGACATTAGAATGTCAGCTTTGATATAAGGTTATCCTAGCTTTATTTTTTTATGTCGGATTATCCAAAAGCGACGAAGCTATGACAACATATCATGATCGACGATAATAAACATCTTGTCTGAAAGCGACATTTAAAAAGAACACACCCGAAGTTTACAAATGTTACATAATGTGCAGATTTCGGTAGTGCTTAATCCTTCATGAGGCGAACATTGAATACTAATATATGATCCCACTACAACAAATTATAGCTATAAAGATGAAAAACTAAATAACGATGATCGTTTATTAGTGTCACGATGTTTATAAATTTATTAATATAGCGACATTTAATCTTTTCCTCGTTAATCACAATAGAAATAACGACGATTGTATCTATTTATCGCTAATTATATTAGAGATAGTGACTTTTTTTGCATTCATCGCCATTTTTAATATAGCAACGAATAAATCGTTGGTAAGATTACAGTTAAAAATAAACATACTTATACACGTATTTATAAAAACATGTATGGTGCAATATTCGATTATGTGTGTGTGATTAAATTATTAAAAAAACCCGGTAGTGCTGTAAATTCAATCTAAGTTTGATGGTAATTGAGGGGCAAATATTATAATAAAAAAGGGGGAAATGGGTGGCTGCCCTTAAGGGAGCTAAATTAACTTCTTCCATTCAATTTCCTTATTTTTTTATATTTTTTTGAACATTTTTTTCTGTGAATATTCATCACCATATCCCTATATCATGTCACTTAAATTTCGTGTAAAACAGAGACCCCTACAACCTCCATCTAGACATTCATTATTTAACGGTTGTAGGATTGTAAAAGTTTCTATTTCGCATGAAATTTGAATGTCATAATATATAAAGATAATGATGAATATTCATGGAAGAAATTTTCAATAAAATAAAAAATAAGCAAAATAGGGTTGGGGAGATAAGTTAGCCCCCGAGGGCAACCCCATTTTTCCCATTAAAAAATATGAACATTGTTATTTTCACCTACACCAGTCCACATTTCGATCCCTTCCTCCACTATCTCCTATCGTCTCTTCCACAACCTCTACATAGCACCACGCACAGTCTCCTCATCTCACATCTCCCATCCCCTCTTCAATTGTCGATTTATAGGAAGAGGCTGAGATTCCTACCATAACTTATGAGTCGAGAGCGCACAACTCCATAGCACCAGAGTCGAGAGCATCATGTATGATTAGGGTTTACAATTTAGGGTTGAGATCGAGATCTTCTCAATCATCGAGATGGTGGTGATGTATGAATATGAAAAGGAGTGAAATAGCACTCGTTCCTCTCAAATCTAGGGTTTTGATAGATCTTATTTCTTCCTAATGATCAATCTAACAGTCTTGTCTTTTGTTGCATCTGACATGCAACCTCAAATTGCAGTTAAGTATAACAAATCGACTATGCATGTGCATGTGTATACATGTATGTATCTTCTAAGCTAACACTTTATAGTGCACATACTTTACTTTTAACACTAATTACATTTATATTTGATAGCAGAAGACCTATTGTTCTAATTCCATTCCATCATGACGAGATTCAATATTTTATTCCAGAATAAATCGACTTCGTTATAAAATCATGCATGTACATTCAACGTAATTTTAAATAAAATGTTTATATTTTTAAATATTGCAAATCAGAAGATAATATTTAGCATTAAAACAAATGAATATACCAACTAAGGCTATTAACAAAAACTCAACCATTCCATAACACGCTAGTTTATTCTTAGAGACTAAATTGCAAAATTAATCAACATTCCCATTTTGAGCATCTAATACTCATTTGAATTAATATTTTACAATACCAAATAACATTTCACATTTCCAATGAAATCAAGTAATATTTCCAAATCGCATAAAAATAAAAAAATATTTTTACATTACAAAATACTTTTTATTTTAGATTTATGTGAAATCAGTTATCATTATTCTACATCGACACCATTACATCCTCATATATAAAAAAATATAAAATTGTTGATAACATTCACTTAAATTTATTGCATTTGAAGACAATACCTCTGAGTGAGTTGCAAGTTTAACTAAATGGAGAAAAGAAAGAATAAATCACGACACCACCACAAAATAAATAAGTAACGCATTGCAATACTGCCACGAGATTTGGATGCACACACGAAGAAGAAGAGGTTGGGAAGAGTTTTCTGGCGAGAGGGAGAGGGATTTTAGAGTGGGAACACTGTTAAATAGTCGGAGAGGTGGAACTTTTGAAAGTACCTTAAGACGATGACCTAGACACAGTAGAGACCATGCACTACGGAGTTGGTTTTTTTGTGTTTAGTGTGTTAATCTCTGCGAATGGTCCACCGATCGATAAATCATGTGTTTGCTCAACAAAATGTTCATCGATATATGTCATAATTAAGAATTTCGTATCTCAGATGTTGTAACATAACGTATTCTCCCATCGCATGCTGGGAATTACTAAAAAAACATATACACTCTCTATTCCCTCCCAAACATTAAAAAATATCACCATCACTTCCTACCATACAATACTTATAAAATAACAAATCCAATCATTTACTCAAGTAACAATAACACATATATAAAAAATTGCAAGCTTGGTGCAAAAAAAATCCTAACCGCTATCATATTATACTGCCATCCAAATGGGCTTGTCAAGAGAGGGAGGAAAATTGTTGCTCCCTTCAATAAGTTATGGGTTCAATGGAGCTGTCCTCCTGGGGAAGCTAATATGGCTACCCTCCGCCCATTTTTCAATGTTTTTTCTCATTTTTTTGAAAAATATCACAATGTATATTCATCTATATATTCGTCCTATATGTCATTCGAATTTCACCGGAAACAGAGACTTATATATCCTCTATCCAGAAAAGGTCGATTACAACGATCGTTAAAAGTGTCTGTTATAGATGGAGGGTATAAGAGTTCATGTTTCTAGAGAAGTTCACATATTGACGAGATATATAGATAAATATACATAATTTTATTTAAAAAAATAGAGAAATTTATGAAAAAAATGGAGCGGGACAATCCCATTTTTACCATAAGTTATTCAAACATACTTCTTCCATTTTAAAGTAACCTCCTTCAACACCGAGGTGAGTTTTTTCCATCATTCTTAAAAAATTGGGGGCACATCCCGTGATCTCTGCGAACATCGAACCCCGATTCCAACGCTCGGCGCCTTCCGACCATACGCAATCCATTCCCCAGATCTGGAAACCATTTCAAAACCCTCGATCTCGGTGGTCGGCTGTGCGAGGGCTGTCGAGGTGAGACATGGCCGCCGCTTTCCAGAATCTGGAGGACACCCCAATGTTCCGCAAGCAGGTAATCCCCCGCTCTATCTATCCTTGTTTGGTTTCCAATAATGAGATCAACGTTAACGGGGAACACTGTGTAGCGGACGATCGGTTGAAAACTCGTGTCTTGCAACTCGGATGTAGAATTTTTTGGATACTATGCCGTTTTCGATACAGGTTCTGTTGGTAAAGATCGAGTCTTTAAGGATGGGCCTCGCTGTGCAGCTACCGTAGTAGGAATAATTTTGTGGGTGTTTTAGTGTTGCAGTGGACATTGAGTAGATTTTGATGAGTATGTGATATAGATGCCTCAATGTCAAAATCAAATCTTGATCATTTATCGGTTTTGTTTGTTGTAATGGCTCACTGTGCAGCCACGAGAGAATGACGATTTTGTATTTATTTTCCCGCCTCTAAAGATGATAATTGGATCTTGGAGTAGAATTCTTCGATTGGTTGGGGAGGTTGATTCTTTTTTGTTTGCATTATCATGATGATAAGTAATGATGGGAACGCAATGGGATATATATTCATCGATGATTTTTTGTTTCCATTGCGCAGTTGTATTCTTTAGAGTTTGCAGCTGATGAGTTGAGAGGCCGGTGCCAAAGGCTTCACAGGGGATGCAAAAAATTTATGTAAGATTACAGATTTTTGACACAATCTTTTTTCTATTTTGTATCTTGGATAAAGTGGATTTGTTTATACGTACAACTTAAATTCTTTGATGTTCTCCTCAGAGTTACCTTGTCTTTGCTCGTCCATCATTTTTACTATATATGTCATTGCTTATGGAAGTCTCCTATGATTAATTGCAAAGAAGCATTGCAAATAGATAAAAGTAAAGATGCATTTTTTTCTTGGCATTGCCGAAGTTGCCTGATTACTGCAATTATTTTTTCTGTATAGGTTGTATCTTGGGGAATCATGTGATGGTGATATTACCTTTGCAGATTCCTTGGAAGGTTTTGGTGCTGGAAATGATGATCCTCTAAGTGTAGGTATAGGAGGTTAGTACTCAAGTCTTCATTCCCAACTCTCACATTTGTATAGTCACAAATTGTATTATGATCAATGTTGTTTCTGTGGTTATGCTCTCATATTCAGATTCAGAATTTTTCAAACATCGAAATATCATTCCATACACCAAGCCTTCGACCAAAATTAAGAAAGTCATTTTGGTGTACTGTTAGAAACTTAGGGCCCGTTTGGTAGGAGAATAAGCAGGAATAAGGATGGAGAATAAGGGGAATAAGGGTCTATTCTCCGTTCGGTAGGAGAATAAGAATAAGGAGAATAAGGTGGAATAAGGGTTATTCTCTGTTCGGCTGGGTTTTGGGGGATAAGGAATAAGGTTTGAAAGTTAGGTAAAGTTGTTGGTTGTTATTAGAAGTGGTGTGATATAATATCTCATTATAGCTGGCATATACTTGTCAATAACCGCGCGACGATATGGAAGTATAGCAGATCGGATGCTGAAGTAAGGGAAAACGAAATGGAGCTGAAATAATGAAAATTACCAATGCAGAAAATATTAAAGACATTATATAGATTTCCCTCAGATTTGTATTTCCACATCGAAAATAACGATGACAGTGACGTCGGTTAAGCCACACCACTACTGTGGCTGCTCAGCCAAGATCGACACCGCATCATTAAATCATAAGTTATAACGGTGGAATCTTCATAGGGACGTTGCAGAAAGTTTAAGATGTACTTTAGTAAGAAATCATGATAATAATCCATGGAAGGCGTTTGTTGTACAGTAATGCGCGATGCATCGTTGAGAATACAAGAACGTAGTACGAAATAGTCGGTGGAGGCGGCACAATGGTAACAAAAGCTACACGTAATTAACATAAAATCAACGCTGCCCATTCTCCCACATGGCCGTTGCCAAAGCATCACGTAACAACTCTCCAGCTCGGATCTCCTGTTCGGAAACCCTGACATCGCTACCTGCAGCAGTGTTGTCAAATTCTTCGTCATTGGGACTGGGGTCTACAGACGACCCAGTTTGAGCTGATTCAAGAGTGAATGCACTTGATATCTGGTCCTCGCCCTGGACTTCACGGATGAAGTTGTTGATGATGCAACATGCCATGACAACCAAAACTTACTTCTCGAAACTGTATAACGGTCGCTCAGTTATGGCCTTGAAGCGGGCCTTCATGATGCCAAAAGTTCGTTCGACGTAAGACCGGAGCTGTGAATGCTTGTGATTGTACAACTCCTCAGGCCGGCGATATGCGTGTCCCCTTCGAGCCCTGAACTGGGGTAGGTGTGCAATAACGCCACGATATGGGGTGAGGAAGCTCTCCGTGTTTGCATATCCACAGTCGAGCAGGAACTTCCTTCCCGGAGGTACATGAAAGCCTCCCTCGTCTAAAGCCCACCTTAGCACCTTCATATCAGCGGCTGAACCCTCCCATCCAGCGGCGACGTATATAAATATGTAATTGAAGTCCACACACGCCATGACATTCTGTGCTATGGTTTGGTGCCTGCTCCGAAACTTTGGAGCGACATTCGCAGGGACATTTGCGGGGATAAGCGTGCCATCGATTGCGCCGATGACATCCTGCAAAATGGTTCAATTAAATGGACATTCTTATGTAAATAAGTTGCATTCTAAATCCATCATGCAGGAGTACCTTGAAATAAGGATAAAAGTTCCTATTGTTCAGAATAACATCTGGTACCGGACAGTCAGCAGCTGGGAATCGGATGAACTGATCTCTGAGGGAGACGATGCGTATGAGAATGTCGTTGAGGTGGTTCGAAATTGTATCACCAGAGTGTTGAAAATGTTCAGAAAGCACAGGATTCTTTGCATTATGGCCGAGATAATACAAGAAAAAGCAGAGAAATTCCTCTGCATTGAGGTGCCTTGAATCCTTTAGGCCAGCTCGATCCTTTAATAGGGTGCATAAACGTAGAATGGTATCGGGATACATTCGGAAAATAGAATATGATCGGGCAACGTGTCCATTTAGCATCTCCCGAATCCATACATGTCCTGTACGCACTGACGTATGCTGTGGCTGTCTCGGGATGTAACCGGCTCCATCGATCAGGTTCTCGTCATCCTCTAGCACTGCACGCAGGTATGTCATATTCAACATGATCAAATTATATCTCATTGCGGTGATTGCCGCCATTCCCTCCATGGGACCTGGAGAAAACATACATTTCCATATTAATTCTCATTAATTGAACACCACCAACAATCACAACAGGCAATTGTTGTAGAACACATGCACGGAAGCTATGAACTTATCCTATTTCATGCGAGAAAAGTCCGTCAAGAAAGTTACTTATTACATGACATCTAAAGTTAAATCATGAAATATTGTTCAACATGCCAAGAAGACAACTTAAGAAAGGAAAAGGTGCTAACAAAACAAAAGAAAAGCAACAAACATCTAAAAGGTAGACCAGCAGACAGTCAGACAGATGAGGTGTTGAGCAACTAATCCTTGCCCAACTGGATGCTTACCCACGCAGCCAACTTCGCAAGCACAGACTTGGCCCGGTTGAATATAATTCGTTCGTATGGGTCACGAAGGCTGTGGGCAAGACGAAGTTGGGCCTCGGCAGGTAGGCCCGGAATTAGTGCCTCAAGCTCATCCAGAAGCTCCTCCACCCCCTGGTGCGGATCTTTCGGAGTCCACGCTTGGATCTGCTCCATCTGCAGCTCCAACATTTGCGTCGTCAAACGGACGACGTCCTCTCCCAACATCTGTGACGGTAAGGGGGCACCGTCACTGCGTGAACGCTTCGTGCTTGTTGCCTGCGCGCCTGAATCTCGGCGTCTTCTCCTCCAACTTTGTTGCGTACTTGGGCCAGCACCTTCCCCTTGTTCGGGGACCTCAGGGGCTTCGTTGTCCCCTTCGAGATCCTCCTCGAAAGCTTGTTGCGTACCAGCATCACCTCAAAAAATGCAGCCAAGGAACCATGGGTTGCTGTCTGGGAGGAGAAGGCAAATGTTACCTTCACGGTGTAGTCTCCGACAATTGCTTCCACCAGACCGAAGTGGGGGAAAGACTTCCTCCGATATGGCTTGTACGCCTTGTCAATCTGAGTGCAATGTAAAATGATGAGAGTCTATTATAATTTATGCAACCTTAAAGTAGGTGCACATGCAGTTACTCACCGTGAGCCATGCCTCCTCGTCAGGGCGACCACAGTATAACTCAGTGGGTCCCACCCCCAACCGCTCTTCGACATGAGGTAAACGAAAGCAGTGTAGTCCTTCTTGATGGTTTTCCATCGATTGTTGAGCTTCGCCTTGTCCCAGTTATTGTTAAACTTCTCTATTATACTGTGCCAGACCGGTGATGTAAAAGATCCTCCAACCCAGTCGCCAACATCAAAGTGATGTTTGAACAGCTGAAGAAGACGTCCATCCATAGCGGGTGTCCACTTCACCCTATGGACTGAGGAATCGTCGTCCCTAAGGTGTACCCCAGACGATCCCGCACCAGCAGTAAACATCCTGTAGTATAAGTCAGATGATGTCAACTGCAAGGAGCACCGACCACTGCAGGCATTATCAACCAAAATAAAATGTACAAATCATCTTAGACCAAAACAGCAGCCATGCGACCAAGCAAAGAAGGTATATGGAGCACCAACGAAGGTGCTCTCCACCAGCATAATAACATCTTCGAGCACCAAATAGATAGCTCTCAACCACTTTCCAATAAAAAGTTCGACCCAATGTTTAGGTAACGTCAACAATCAATAAGAACAATCGGCCATCGACCACCCAAATAACATCAACACGAAGCACACAGCATCACAGAGCAGCAATGCGGTAAATAATCCGAACACAGAGCAATACAGGTAGCTGGCAGGTAATTCACAATGCGTCATTGATATAATGCAGTCAGCAGGTAAAGCACACAACAGCACTGACCATCAGTGAGGTAAGGCACACATGTAATGTCATCCAGGAGCACCAAGGAGGGTGCTGTCAACCAATGAAATAACATCATCGAGAACCAAATAAGTTACTCTCATGCAAGTCAAGGAATCAAATTATCGTCAATGATGAATTGAAGAATCAGTAAAAATTTTCACCACTGACTACATAACAGGGCAGCCACGAACCCAACATCACAGAGCATCAGTGAAGAGCAATGACGTAAAGCACGCAGGTAATGTCATCGTACAACACGAAGGAAGGTGTTCTCTACATAAAACAATACATCATCGAGCACCTAATGGGTTGCTCTCAGGCAAATCACAGCGCATCAGTCATCATCCATCAGATTAACCCCATACTGACATCGTAGAGCACCATTGAGGTGTTACCCAAAAAATTAACATCATCGAGCAGCTACTATTTAGCTCCCAGTCAAGTTTTCGAATCGAGAATCATTAGTAACCATCACCCAAGATTCCATTGAGGTGTTCAAAAATATTTAACATCATTGAGCTGCAACTACTTAGCTCTCAGTCAAATATTGGAATCGAGAATCAGTAATAAACATCACCCAAGACTCCAATGCAATGTAGGCACTATCAGCGCGGCCTCAAAGCGCAGCAATCAACATCAGTGAGGTAAAGCACAAATTTAATCTCACACAAGAGCATCATTGAGGCAACGAAAATTATAACATCATCGAGCAGCAAATACCTTGCTCTCAGCCTAATAAAAAAAATTTGGCCTCATTTAACTACTGGAATCAGGAATCATTAGTAACCATCACCCAAGAGTCCAATGCAATGCATCCAGTAGCAGCCCGGCCTCAAAGCCCATCAAACATCATACATTAGATTAACCATACAAGTAATGACGTCGTAGAGCACCATTGAGGTGTTAAAAAAAATGTAACATCATCGAGCTGCAACTACTTAGCTCTCAGTCAAGTATTGGAATCGAGAATCAGTAGTAAACATCACGCAAGACTCCAATGCAATGCAACCACTATCAGCGAGGCCTCAAAGCGCAGCAATCAACATCAGTGACGTAAAGCACACATTTAATCACACACAAGAGCATCATTGAGGTGTTCAAAAAAATGTTACATTATCGAGCTGCAACTACTTAGCTCTCAGTCAAGTATTGGAATCGAGAATCATTAATGAACATCACCCAAGACTCCAATGCAATGCAGCCACTATCAGCGCGGCCTCAAAGCGCAGCAATCAACATTTGTGAGGTAAAGCACACATTTAATCACACACAAGAGCATCATTGAAGGGTCCAAAAAAAGCTAACATCATCGAGCTGCAACTACTTAGCTCTCAGTCAAGTATTGGAATCGAGAATCAGTAATAAACATCACCCAAGACTCCAATGCAATGCAACCACTATCAGTGCGGCCTCAAAGCGCAGCAATCAAAGTCAGTGAGGTAAAGCACACAATTAATCACACACAAGAGCATCATTGAGGTTTTCTCAACGAAAATTATAACATCATCGAGCAGTAATGACATCGTAGAGCACCATTAAGGAGTTAAAAAAAAACTAACTTCATCGAGCATCTACTGTTTAGCTCTCAGTCACGTATTGGAATCCAGAAACAGTAATAAACATCATCCAAGACTCCATGCAATGCAGCCAGTAGCAGCCCAGCCTCAAAGCCCACCAATCATCACCCATGAGATTAACCCCACAAGTAATGACATCGTAGAGCACCCTTGAGGTGTTCTCAACCCAAAAATAACATCATTGAAAAGCATATATGTTGCTCTTAGCCAAATTTTTTTTACGTTGGTCAAGTATTGGAATCACATTATGGAACACAGGTGTGGTGTTCTCAATAAAAAAGAACATCATCGAGCTGCAGATACGTTGCTCTCAGCCAAATAAATATATTTAGCCTCGGTCAAGTATAGGAATCGAGAATCAGTCAGAAACATCAACCATGACTCCGATGCAATGCCGCCAATATAAGGTAGACCTCCAAATTACTGCTCCCAACCAAGATAATGACCACACAGGTCATTAGCTCCCAGATTAGTGCTCCCAACTAGTAGGTGCTCTCAACTAGTAGGTGCTCTCAACCAAATTAGTGCTCCCAACTAGTAGGTGCTCTCAACCAACAGCCAATTGGCCAATAAAATTAGCCTAATTAAAGGAGTCCACAATCAATAACAACCATCAACCCCTCATCGAAAAGGAATACACGGCAGCCATGAGATAAAACACACAGGATAGGATACCATCGAGCACCAACCAAGGTGCCCTTCACCATCAAAATAACATCGTCGAGCACCAAATAGGACGTCAGAGATAATTTCCCCTCAATGAGGTACTGGACTCACTAATCAATAGGAACCATCGGCCATCAGATTAATGAAAAAAATTCAGCCCACCATCATTAAGCAACATCCAGCAGCCTTCAGGTAAAGAGGACAATGTAGGACTCCACCGGACACCATCGAAGGTGCTCTCTAGCATCATAATAACACCATCGAGCACCAAATAGGCTGCTCCCATCCCTTCAACAAAAACATTTGCCTCAACTATGTTAAACCAGCACCCACAGCCGTGAGTTAAAGCAAACAAGGTAGGACACCATCGAGCACCATGTAGGAGCTCTCAAGCAACATATTAACATCCTCGACCACCAAATCCAGACATGGGTATTCCAAACCCCTCCTGTGAACAACCAAGCATCACAGACCATCATTCAACACCAGTGAGGCGACCAACCCCTCACGGCCGACAAATTGGTTGTGATGCCAACAAGTTCAGATCCAAGAGCACCTCATAGGTTGCTCTCGGACCAAAATCAATAAAAATCATAGCAACGAATTTGGAGAGTCATTCAACAGTGACAAGTAGCAAGCATATAAGACATCATAAAGCACCGACAAATCTTGAACCCCAAACCAAATGAAGCATCGTTGAGCAACGCAAGGCGATATGTAACATCCCATGAACTTCAAAGCACAAAAAAGGCGAGGGAGAGCTTTCGTATGTACCTGGTGATCCACCAAATGCTAGAAGATATGTGAAAGCACAATCCCAGTGCAAATTGCACTCCAGTAGCGGTAGATAAGCCACTCGACTTCCTCCTCCGACCCAATTTATAGCCATTGGAAACCCTAGACTCCATCGATTCCATGGCCTCCGCAGAGGGATCAAGGCCACAGTGGCCGATATAATGGTCAAAAGAAGCAGCGGGATGACCCATCACACCCCACAAACAGTGAAAGGCATACCTCGAGCGAAGAACACGGAGGAGGTTCCCACAGGACCCGACCAAAAGGAGGCCTACCATCGGCAAGTCAGAGGAGGGCGGGTCCCAGAGGACCCGAGGCAACGGTGGGGAAGCGTCGACAACGTCGCACGAGGGAGGGTCACGGGATGGGCGGGCGGGGGATGGGCACGGGGAGGAGGGGAATAAGGTCGCGGGCGAAGAGCCATCGGGGGCGAAAAATCGGGGAATAGCCGTACAACTCGCGATGGCTTTTTCCCCTTATTCCCCCTTATTCCCGTGGCCCTATTCGCGTACCGAACAGGCCCTTAGAATTCCATTAACAATGCTGAACTGTATGGGTAATAAGTTGCCAAGGGCACATCGAGTTCCATTTGGATTCTGTAACAGTTTATCAGCAAATGCTTCAGCAGAGATATGAAGTACATATGTGCAGAATCATCCGGTCAAAGGGAGTGTGCATGTAATTCAGCTACTCAATCGTTGACTACAATGCCAGAAAAAAATCAATCTCACTCTCATTTCATATTGAGTCTTGCTAAATTTTCTCACTCTTCTTCTTCTACTATATATATGGCATAGGCAGTGCTTTTTCTAATACCAAGCAATGATAATTTCTGACATCAAGTTCTTTTTTTTCAGCTATAGATTTCCGAGTAGATAGTTCTTTGTTGTTTCTTTGTTTTATTTCTATTTCATCTTTCAAATAATCTGACTTGCACCCACTTAATGGTCTGGTGGTAGTGCAATGTGTCTACCACAGTACCACTCAAAAGACCGGGGGTTCAAAATCCCCTCTTGTGGGGGTTGCGTTTAGTAGTCGACAACTAGCGTAAAAAATAGTCGAATCTTTCAACATGGATTTGAGCAAGAATCCTTGTAGTCGACCCTACTTATAGTGGGAGAAGGCTTCATCATTTTTAAAGAAACCGACTTGCACATCTTTCTGTAAAGACCATTGTAACTTTAATTTACTGACATGACTATTTTTCTCTCCCTTCTATTGTATATCATTGGTAGGGCCTGTGATGTCAAAGTTCACTACAGCCATTAGGGAACTTGGGACTTACAAGGAGCTTCTTCACTCTCAAGTAAGTTTAAAGGCCAATTGGTTGAATATGGTAATGCCATTGTAAATTAACATTTTCCCACAAACTAAGGTTCCCAGTGTTCTTTAATTAATAAATAATATAACTTCATACTGGTTATCTAAAACATACGTGTAAAAGAAATTTTGACTTATACCACATCATACGCGGCATGCTGAAATACAGATATATGTCTTAAAAATGTGATATGCAACTGTTTATATTGAGGTACATGATATCATTTATACTTTTAATTGATAAGTTATTTATGCATGTGTGTGCATTTTGGGAGGGGAGAGTGATGCGACGATAAGTACATAACCTCATGGAAATGTAATTGGTGAGATTTAACTCGCCTGTTAACTTGATGAAGCTGTAGTTGGGTTTATGTTCTCGACATTGTTCATTAATAAGGCCCTTATAAACATGGGTCTCGCTACTTAATTAGCGAGCTTGGGGTGGTGTCTAAGTAGGAGTAGATGCCCTCTTGAGGGGAACTTATATGTGTTAATGTTATTTGAGTTGGGTTTTAGTAAGATTATAATTAGTCTAGTAGAGGCTATACAAAACTTTAAGATTATTGCTATTCACGTGTGTAATTTAGTGTTATATAAGGCCGCATACAACCCGTGAATCTCAGACTTCTATAAGAGCTCATCAAAGAAACAACAAACAGGGAAAATTTGACGAATTTGATAAAACCCAGAAAATTTTACTAAGGATTTTTCGCATTTTGGTGAAATTAGATATTAGATTAAATAATGCCCATAGGCGTTTATAAATCAAAAGCATTTTGGGATCCAAAATCAGTGGGCTACTGAAATCAAACTTTTGACAACATTTTGTCAAAATTCCGTGAGCTTGTTGGAAAGACAAGGTGTTGACCCATGACTTGAGAGAATACTAAGTTCTCTCTCTCTCTCTCCATCACCTTTCTTTCTCTTTCGAGTCTCTATCTCTCTCTTCCTACCTTTTCACTAGCCTCCCTACATCAGCTCATTTCTCCACCCTATTGACAATGCTATTTGGTAGCCGCAACATTTATTTTCCCCTATTCACTACCTCATGCCGCAACATTCTTGTGGCCTAAACCATTGCATCCCCACTGTCCCACTCTCTCATCGTCCTTGCCTCCTCCAACATCGAAATCTCAGACGCAATAACCATTCGATGCCAGATTCCCTCTGCTTCATGACCATGGTTTTAAAAAAACACGAGGTGGATCGAGGCTGTTTTCCGTTATTGAGGCGAGGCGTAAGCCTCGAGGCGGTCGAGGTGTAAGCCTCGATCTATGGAGAAAATACATGTCAAAATTATTATTAAGCATAATTATATTATTATAAAATCGTAAACTTCAAATATTGACATAATATATGATCATAAATCCTAAATTTGAATATTTTAAATGTAATAAATGTACAAAATATACCATATTAACCATATATACTAATTTTAATTTGTGATTAAGTAATATTAATATTGTAAATATGTGAATTCCTAATATTCTTACAAAAATATAGAATCTCTTAAACATATATTATACTCAGTGTAGCGGTACAAGCAATTGAGTATCGTTTGTTGATATAAATTTGTTTATACTAATTAGAAACAATCATTGTACACTTGCACGATTTCTTTGATGCAATAATGATTGTAATATAAATGTATAATTATATATTTATGAAATGTTATGTTTCAGGAGTCACTTATAGTGATACTATAATACAATATTGTGATTGTGACTTGTATGCTTGTAACTAAAATATGCTTTATAACTTTAATATTATTATAAAAGTATAGCTTTATATAGTTTTTTATTTATTTACCCAAAAAAATGCATAGTAGACCGAGGCGGTGCCTTGGGACTGCCTCCCGGCCTCGGGTCCCTGAGACTTATGCCTCATATATCTAGATTGAGGCTATAGCCTCGAGGCAGATTTCCATGAAAACTGCCTCGAGGCTTATGCTCTAGTACCTCGAGGCGTGTTTTTTAAAACCATGTTCATGACCACCCACATTACCTCGAGCATCACCATCTTGACTATTTGCCACCACCTAAGTTCAATGGTGTCTTAATATGAACCTCATCATGAACCTGGCATAATCGTTGGATAACTCCTACTTTATTTTTTTGAGTCAAAAAATGGGGAAACACTTGTATTGTTGTTTGCCTCATAACCTATTAATTAACTGGGGAAGGAAAGGCATATAATAACAGGTCTCGAGGAGAGACCTAGCTAGATGAATTACATTTTCTGCAAAACGTTGCGATGGGTCTCAATAGCTCAGTCATTTTTCTCTAAACTGGTTAGTGGCCAAGAGGTCCAAAAGTTCACATGGGAAGAGATGCTCACCAACCGAATGTCTGCAACTTCCCAGATAGTGTGGGTATAGAGGCAAGAGTAGAAAAGGTGTTCAATATCCTTCGATTCTTCCCTGCTCAACAACACCCGCAGTCGTCGTTTGGGGGTGAAAATAGCTTTGTGCTCCTTAGTATGTAACCTCTCCAACTACTGAATCCACAAGAATGTATTAATTTTCATGGGGCTTATAGGGTCTAAATGAACTTGCAATCTCTTTCCCTTTCACTGTTATGGTGATTCCGATTTGAAGTGAGCGCATAATATGTCTTTTTAGTCAAGAAATATCGTCTTGCCCTAATGGTCAAATCTCGAGGTAGGGACCTCATACCCTGTCAACACCTCATTTAGCCGTAAAAATGCTCCAAGCATTGTTCAGAGAAGCAAGATGAGAAGGCGGGCATTCACTAATCACTAATTATCCACCCAAGCATCATAAACCAACTGTTCTCTATCTGCAACAACAACTGTGGAATCACGTCAAGTGGCCCCTCTTCTGTCCAATTGTCCATCCAAAATATGGAGGATCACTCATCTCCAAGTACTGAACATTTACGCGTGAGCGGATTTGACAAAACAGAACAAATGCCTTTTTAGAAGGTAGAGGTGCAATGATGCCTATTGGTTGGAATGGATGTTCTATCATTAATGCCATAGATGTCCCTGTGAAGACGAGAGGTCAGGTCCCTCCATACACTCCTGTTGAGATATTTTATATCTCCTTATTGTTATTTAGTAATTTTCTATTTATTTTGGCTATATAAGAGAGCTCTAGGGCTATGATGAATGCAGTCCTTTAATTCCAATCATCTCCACATGTATCAGAGCGACGGTCCTAGACCGGAGCCTGTGCCCTAGAATCCATCCCCGACAAAAAAACCCTAGAGCTCACGCAACAAGCAGACCACCGTCCCCGCCCACTGTAGCCACTGCCCTAGCGGGCTGTCGCTGCAGCCCTAGCAGCCGCCGTTGCCGCCTGAGCACACCACTACCGCTAGCAGCTGCCCGAGCAGGCCACTGCCGCCACCCGTTCACGCTGCTTGCCGCTTGACAAGGGTCATGAAGATAATGGAACTAGTAGTTTCTGCATTGCTTATCGTAGATGCGGACAAGAATCCAACTATGGGTATGATCTACGAGGTAATGTGTTGCATGAGGGACAAGGTTAAAGAAGCAGTTGAGAGAGGATTTAAAACATGGTTGGACATCATAGACGAACGATGGTGTATGATGCTCTCACATCCTCTTCACAAGGCTGGTATGTATTATATAATAAATATTTTTAATCCATTTTGATAGGCATTTTCAAAGGATTAAAATTTGAGAATTGTTTATCTCTTGCGTGTTACAGTATTACTTGAATCCGAAGTACCAATAGAAGAACAGTCTTGATACAAATGCTGACCTTCTAATCGCTGTATAAGTTGTGGTGGAGAAGCTCATCAAGGACGAGAAGGCACAAATATCATGCATGAATGAGGTAATATTGATTGTATAATGTACAGTCTATAGTCGCCTAAAGTGAGTTTTTAAATTATTTTAAGGCACAAACCTTTTTGACTTAAAGTTTGGAATAATGTGCAGATCAAATACTTTAGGGATGCCTTGGGTTCTTTCGGTAGAGTAACCACTGTTAATAGACGATGCAGTTTCTTCCTGATAAGGACTAAAACGAACAAGTCTATTGATTGTAATATATAACAATTTCACTATTATTTATTTATTTCTTTTGGATTTCCCGCAGCCGAATGTTGGTTACTGTATGGGATGGAAGCTCCCAACCTACGGAAAATGACAGTGAATGTATTTGCCCAAACCGCATCTGCTGATGCTGTGAGAGAAACTGGAGTACATCCAACTTGATCCATTCGAAGAGACGGAACAAGTTAGGAGAACAGAGGCTCCATGATCTTTTTTTGTGCACTACAACTTGAAGTTGAAGATAAAACATGCAAGGGAGGGGCATGGCCATGAGGACTAAACATACCCCATCGATCTTGCATATATTTTCAAGATGCATGACGACGATGCAGATGAAAATGTTCTGAGAGGTGGTTGGATTCCAACAGTGCTCCATTGCTCGATCAACCGGAGGCAGGTCGAATCATAATATAAGCCAACAAATGGGAGCAGATTTTGGTGACTACCAGGCTAGATCTAGGCGAATCACGGACCCTCTTGGAGGGGTGGAGATTGATGCGATTGTGGACGATATTCTCTCTACTGGTTCAAAATCCAAATCGAAATCAAAAGATGACCGTGGGAGCGATGATGATGATGCTGTTGGTGGTCGTGGTGAATCAGGTGATGGGGAGACATATTCAAGGGGGACATGGTTAACAGGGGGTTGTCGTGGACCACATGATGATACAAGATTCGAATCAGGGCGAGAATACATGGAGCGACGTGGAAACATACATGGACAGTTTGTCCCAAGTCCGAGTCCATGACCTATGGATTACGATTCATATGGACGACGTGGCCATCATTTACAGATAGCTACATGGACGATTTGATATCATTTGTAGATTCGTTGAGTTGCATGGACATTGACAACCCATACCGTGGAGGAACACCAAGTCCCCTAGGCGGATATGGATCCTCACAAGATGAGAGATCATTTGGCTTGTTCCCTGAATATTTTCCTACTCCTCCACCTGGACCTCCTCCTCCTTAGGCGTATACTCCTCCATCATATGGATATGGTTGCAACAATGGGTATGGAGGATATAAGAACTACAACGGTGAGAACTACCAAGGTATCCAACCAAACTAGAGCCAGAGCAACTTCTTTGGTGGTGACAGTTTTGGATTCTTCCCTGAGTACTACGCTCCTCTTCTAGGTCCTCCTCTGCAGAGATCTTCTACTCCGTCGTCGTCATCCCGAGGATCTCAAGCTAGTACTTCACAGCCTCGACGTGCACCTCGTGATACCGGATTTAGCGATGCTTATCATCGACTCGGGATACTCATTAGGGATTGACGACCATCAATACAGGTAGTATATCATGGATTATAAGGTCATGTACTCGTACATGACATGGAAAAACTATTACGAGTTCATTGTGTCCGCAATCCGCTATGAGAGACAACGGGGCAGGGGGGTCGATTTTGATCCGCCACGTATTTCTTGATTTTAGGTCATCTCTTTTACAATGTTACATTGATTTGGATATTTTCATTTATTTTTGTAAATAGATAAATCTTTATGCCAAATAAGCATTGTCTCGTTAATCATTATTGATTTGTGTGATTTAAGAGAGTAAGAGTACATTTGTAAGTTATTCAACGATCAAAGAACTTGGATGAAGTCCATTTTCAATATATACAGTAGATCAACAACTAACAATATCATCAATATATTCTATATGATCCATATGTGCAGTATAATCCTCATAAATTATCTACGCGTGTTATCTAGGTGTATATTTGTAGTATTTCATGTTATAAGAACTTGAATGGAATCCATTTCCAATATTTTTAAGTCAAGAATCAACATTGACATCGATATGACCGACATGTGCGATATCGATATGTGCGATATATAGTCTATAAATAGCCGATATGTGTGATATAAGTGTGTATATGTAGGTTATTTGTTGTTTAAATATCTTGGATGATCTTAATTTCTGAAAAATGCTAAAAAATGGCTTTTTTGAGCCATTTTCGATATTTCCATCGATATCATCGATATATCCCGATATTTCCTTTTCCGGGCAGATCAAAACAGTATCGATATCGAACGACCTTCTCTGTTCGATCCATAGATGGCAATATCATGATATATCGATGATACATCAACGATATAACGGTGACGGTGAGATGTCGGTACCGATATTCATATATATATATATCCTTTTCTAGGATATCGATCGATATATCGGCGAAATATCGGTGGTATATAGCCATATCGAGCCATATCGCTCGAAATTGAATGGTTTCAGTACAAAATTTCTCGGATATCGACCGATATTTGTCGATGTTTAGCAGATATCTCGTCGATATCTTTGTATATATATCAATGAATTATCCTTGTAAGATTTATTTCGCTGCTTATTTTGGTACTGCTTGTATTAAACACATCATGAATTATATTACCCTTGTAAGTTTTATTTCACTACTTATTTTGGTACTCCTAGTATTAAAATACATCATGAACGATATATAGGGAATGATGCTACTTGGGGGGTGCATACGATGGTTCTTCAAATGGTGGACTTCGTCCTCTTTGACAATAGAGATGAAAACAAGTCTAATGCTGATCAAGTTAGAACCAAATGACCAAAATACATCTCAGCAGTCAACAAGCAGCTCATCTATCAACATTACGAACCATTGTTATGTGCGATATAATGTGTATTAGTGTGTTAAATACACCTCATTCTTTCATATAAATGTATATTTGTATGTTATTTATTATTTTAATAAATAGGATGTCCTTAAATCGTGAAAAAATCGCTTTTTACACAAATTTTGACTAGCCGGACCGATAGGATATCGTTATCGATTTTCCTACCTTATCCTATATGGAACTCTTGGTTCTGAAGCCCTCATGACTATGACTAGGTAATCTCATTTACAATATTGTATTAATTTACATTTTTTATTTTTGTGAATAGATAAATCTTTATATCAAAGAAACATTGTCTCATTAAACATTATGTACATTTTTTGAATCGAATGACTCATCTCGACGCCATTCACTGTCTTCCATGAACAAAACATGTGTTTTAAGTGTGCTTAACTTAGCTACTTTGATTCCAATTCCAAACTTTATTAATCACCAATCAACATTAACAACAATATGTTTGGTATGATCAATATGAGCTATATAAGGGTCATAAATGATCTATATGTGTCATCTAAGTGTATATTTGTAAGTTATTTAATGTTTAAGAACTTGGATTAAATCCATTTCCAATATTTATAAGTCAACAATCGGCATTAACATTGATATATTCGATATGATCGATATGTGCGATATATAGGGTATACCAATATGCACGATATATGGGTATAACTGACCGATGTGTTATATAAGTGTGTATTTGTAGGTTATTTGTTATTTTAACATCTTTGATGATCTTAATTTATGAAAAAATAGTAAAAAATGACGTTTTTGAACCATTTCCGATATTTACATCGATATCGTCGATATATTGGCAATATATCTCGATATATCCTTTTCTGAGTGGACCGATTCGATATCGATATTTCAAACACTGCTTAGATCAAGAGCCCAATGGACAAATGGTCCTACTTTTTAGCGTAAACTACGTCAGACTCGTGCAATTGCTATAGAGTTCTCTCACATGTGAGAGTCTTCATACTGTGAATCTGGCTACAATCTCAAGTATCATAGCCAACTCTTTTTCTGCTTTAACGATAGTTTGAATTATTAACTATGGAGCATCTACTTACTTCGCTGGAGAATTTAGTCTGCGGACCTCTCTAGAACCTTCTTCTATTGTGAAGTCTGTTCATTTAGCCAATAGGTGCTCATTCACACGTTCTTTTGGGACTATGGATTTTTCCCTCCAAATTCAGCTTATGTAGAGTTTTTTTATGCTCATGACTTTCTTTAAACTTACT
Organism: Ottelia alismoides; assembly: GCA_037367405.1. Taxonomy (NCBI): domain Eukaryota; kingdom Viridiplantae; phylum Streptophyta; class Magnoliopsida; order Alismatales; family Hydrocharitaceae; genus Ottelia; species Ottelia alismoides. The sequence goes on along the minus strand of JAZKJV010001522.1, from coordinate 1,114,757 downwards.
GTCATGGAAGGCTGTATCCCGATATATCGGCGATATATCGGTATCGACAGGTCACCGGTATATCGCCGATATGTCCGATATCGGGTATCGACACGCAAAAAAGGCGAGCTGAATCCCGATGTCGGCGATATGGCATCGATATATCGGCGATATATCGGTATCGACATGGTACTGATATCGATACCTATATCGATATGTCCTTCCATGCTTACTGTATGTTCATAGATTATATGTAGAGTCGGATTGTAGAGCGATTTTTGACGAGTACTTTTGCTATTTTCAAGGCCTCTGGATAATGGAAATCTTTGGTGGAGGTCATGGGAAGAATGATTTGTACAATTTTGATACCCCAACGGATTCCATTTTTGCTGATAATATCTCGATTTATGTTGATCCATTCCTTTAGCATTTGCATCTTGGTCATTCCTCTGCTATAACCCTCTCTTAAATGTTTCCCGACATTCGTTGAAGACTTTTGGATGTGAAGCTTGCCAGTTTTGCAGACATCATCATGCCTCTTTTCCTTGGAGGATCGAGCCTCATGATTCCTTGTCTTACTCTTTAGTCCATTGTGACATTTGGGGATGCTGTCTAGTCTGTATTGTTGTAGATGACCATAAATTTTTGTTGTATTTGGTGATTGATTATAGGAGATCCTCATGGTGTACTTGATAAAATATTTGTCAGAAATAAATAAAATTGTCAACTCTTTCTTTCCGTTCATAAAACATCTTTCTCTGCATGTCTAATATGTTAAATCTCATAAAACATCTTTCTCTGCATGTGTTAAGCCTTTCATGACTGGCAATTCTCTTGAGTTTGTTTAATAGGACTTGAACATTTTCTTTGCTTCTTAGGGTATCCTTCACCAGACCATTTGTTCGTATTTCTCCCAAACAAAATGGGGTAGCAGAAGAGGAAACTTTGTCTTCTTCTAGATATTACCCTTAGCCTTCTTACTTACATGAAAATCTTTGAAACTTAGTTAGGGATGCTGTTTTACTGTCACATACTTTATTAATCGGGTACCTCTACTTTCCTCTTGTATAAAGACAAGGAATTGTTTCCTCTTCCTTTGTGGATCTTTTTTGTACTGTCTTTGTCCACTACTTTGATACTACTAATAAACTATCTGCTCGTATCATCAAGTGTGTCTTCTTGAGTTAGGACTAAAAAGGCTACATGTGTTTTGATCGTGTTAACTTTTGCTAATACATTTCTACTGGTGTCACCTTCTTTGAGTAGATTGGTTTCTTCACTCATTATGTCAGTGATATTCCCTTGGAGGTTCCTCCACCTCCTATTCTCTCCCAAATGAAGCACGTAATACGACTTGATTTAGTTCCTTTACCAGTTCCTTGTCAGATGCTAAGCACTCTTCAAGTGACTCCACTACTGTAAATCCAGATGCGTCCTCAAAACTCTCCATTGCTCTACGGAAATAGATAAGTTAGTACTCTACACCCCTTGTCACACTTTACTCTTATTGATAGTCCATTCAACTGACATGATTTTTACAGATGCTTTAATGACAATCACTCTTTCTCTTGATCATCATAGTGTCCCTCATGATAATGATTGGAAACTTGCCATGGATGAATACCATGTCCGCCATGCGTGACCCTTGTTGCCTGCAGATGGGTTTTTATGACCAAACACTTTACAAATGACTCCATTAATAGATTGAAGGCAAGGCTTGTAGGGAAAGGCTTTACATAGACCTACGACATCGACTATTTTGAGACATCTCTTAGTTTCTTATGGCAAGGATGCGATCTATTCACACTATTCTACTAGTTGCATCCAGTAAGTGTTGCCCTATCTCTAAGTTAAATGTAAATCATACCTTTCTCTATGGTGATCTAGAGGAGGAGGCTTACATAACATAACCACCATGTTACCCCATCAAGGGGGAGTGTATGTGCTGACTATGTAAGGCCATCTTTAAGTTAAATAGAGTCCACATGCATGGTTTGACAGACTTCTGAGATCAACTTTATTGGTTTCTGTTGAGGGAAATGAATAACTTGATTTATGAGTGGCCCTAGGGTTCTCTTATTAGGCAAATTACAAGAAGATGACAAAAGAAATAGAAAATAAGCAACACAATAATAATGATAACAAATATATTTATATTCCCCCTCATGCTGGAGCGCAGATATTGATCCGACTCAGCTTAGAACAACATCTCTGATAAGGCCCTATGACTAGAGCCTTAGTAAGAACATCTGCTGTCTAGTCTCCAGAGCTAACATGCGTAGTGGCGATAAGACCCTTCTGTATCATGTCACTAGTGTAATGACAATCCACCTCTATGTGCTTCGTCCTCTCATGAAATGCTGGGTTATTGGCAATAAAGAGAGCATCTTGATTATCACATGGGAGGTGCATGGGAAGAGACACCTTTATAGTCAGGTCAGTAAGAACAGATCTGACCCACATCATCTCCGTGCTAGCTTGCGCTATGACTCTGTATTCTGACTCAGCACTCGATCTGTAAACCACGGTCCGCTTCTTGTTTTTCCATGATATCAGGGAACTCCCTATGAACACAACAAGCCTGATGCGGACTTCATATCCTTTAGCCACCCAACATAATATGCACTGCACATGCGGTAACTGAAAGAGATGTGCCTCTACTGAAAAGACGTCCTGTACTAGGTGAAGTCTTCAGATATGTCAAAATCATATGGACAATCCAATGATGACCAATCTTCACTCCCGGGAAAGAGAGCGGGGACCATGAATCGACGGGACCATATCCCTGCATCCTTCCTACGTCTTCAAGGTAAAAGACCCTTGGGGCAATTACAATGGGGTCTGCTCTTTTTTTTGGGGCAAGTATGCCAATATGATCTTAATGAGGTGCGGGGCTTTGCATCTAGAATTCATTGGGCTTCCCTCCACCAGCGTCTGCAGTCGTTCCTGACGCTTTAGGTCTGCAAGTGCCGCTTCCCACCCCTGGTTTATTCTTTGAAGCGGCGATGGTACCACTTAGAATGGCATTGTACAAGATCATGGAAGGTCGTATCGATATCGATATCGTTTCGATATCGTATCGATACGATATTTCGACGATATATCGCCGAAATATCGCCCATATCGACGAGCTTTTGTGAAGATAATGGTTGAAAATCGGGATATATCGCCATATCGGTACCCATATCGGTCCCATGTCGATATCGATATATCGACGATATATCCCGATATTTCCAAGGTCTCTACCTTCTTCTGCTTGCTGCCAGGCTCTTGTCCATTCCGACGAAAATCGATTTGATGGTATAAACGCTTATGACCTCCCCCTCTATGCCTTGCTGTAATGATTCCTCTGGCATTACGACCTTTACCACAACAATGCTTAGTACGGCTTTGTCCCTTCTCTGTCAGGTTGAGGCACATTTCAGAAGAGAAGATTCGGAGGCTAGTGAATAATTTGATTCTTCCCAATTTCGAAAGTTAACAACCCGGGGAATCATGAGAGAAATCCCTGTCTTGGAAAAAAGCGAATGTGACTAGTCCAATCGACGAATCTGACATTCCGCGATAAGCAGTGACCGGCATGCTGGTGTCGCCACCTCTTGCAGGACCGGATTGATTATTCCTGCCCGATAGATCTACATTCATCCCTGAATGTCTTCGGGTACTGTTCACTTCCTCGCCATTCTTGTAACCCTCACCTATAATCCGCGCAGGTGTGTGTTGTTGTCGTGACCAACAACCCTCAACAGTCAGCTCATTGGTAAGGCAGGAGCTTCAAGTCCAATTTCTGGTACATCCCCAAACAAGCACGTAGACCGTTTCGGTAAAACCGATGAAACTAATTAGTATCGAAATGATTCGAACTGTTTCAAAGACCCAACATGCCTGTCTGGGCTGCTCCATAAACTGACTCACTTTGCCCACGACAAAGGATATGTCGGGCATGAATAGTCACATATAGTAGCTTGCCTAGATGCTCCTTGTACGTCCTCTTGTCGACCTCCACATTATCATCATCATAGAGCTTCATACTCGGGTCAATATGAGTTGTGGTAGGTCTGCAATCGGCCATGCCTGTTTCTAAAAGAAGATCCGTAACGTACTTCCTTTGGGTCATCACAAGACTAGGCTAGTTCCTTGCAAACTCCAGTCTAAGGAAGTAACGTAAATTTTCAAGGTCCTTAGTCACAAACTGTTGACCGAGGAAGTCCTTGGCAAGGTTGCAAAAGTCGGTACTCAGTACTCGATTGGTCGGGTCACTGATTAAAGATTAATCGGCAGTCGGACGACTAATCGGATTTAGTAGGGCTTTAATCGACTTTGATTTTTCAATTATTTTAAATATATAAGTCATTTTTATACATATATTCTTATATGTTTACATATATTTGTGCACATCTTTATACTATCATAATGAAATAAAAGAAGTAACTCAATTTAAATAAAACATTAAGCGTATTAGAGTAAGTTTGCTTAAAAAATAAAAAAATATATGATATCTACAAGCAAAAATTGATCAACTAGTGGGCCTAGTCGGAATTTGTCAGTACTCGGTCGACCACCCCACTGACTAGACTAGTCGGGCCAGTCGACGACTTTTACAACACTGGTCCTTGGCACCCTGAATGCCTCGCTCATCATCCCCGGTAACAATAATGTCATCAACATAAACAAGAATGACAATAGTACCATGGCCTCAAATTTCGCCGAAATTCGAATGAATTTCGGTTTCGGCAGGTAACCGAAATCCGGCCGAAATGCCCTATATCGGCCGAAATTTGGAGGACTTAGTTGAAAAAATGACCGAAATGACCGAAATTTCGGTCGAATTTCGACCGAAATTCGGTTGAAATTTCGTTTCGGTCAATCACCGAAACAAAACTGAAATCCGACATTTAAGGCCTTGAATAGTACCTCTCTGGGTCCTCTATGCAAACAAGGAGTGATCAACAGTCGATTGCACAAACCTATGCTGCTCTATCAAGTTCGAGAGCTTCTGGAACCATACTCTTGGATTTTGCTTATGGCCATAGATAGCCTTATGAAGCATGCACACCTTCTGACACTCCTTTTAGTAGCAAATCCGGGTGGCTGTTGCATGCAGACCTCCTCCTGTATATCACCATGTAGGAAGGCATTCTTCACATCTAGCTGGTAAAGGGGTCAATTTCGTGTCACAGCAATAGAAAGGAGAATACACAGAGTAGAATGTCTGGAATCTGGAGAGAAAGTATCCTGATAGTCCACCCCATATGTCTAGGTGAACTCACGAGCAACAAGTCTCGCCTTATAGTGATCCACACAGCCATATGCATGGTGTTTCATAGTGAACACTCATTTGCATCCCATAACAAATGCACCACCTGGAGCAGAAACAAGACTCCACGTACCATGTGATTATTACGCGACCATTTCTTCTTCCATGTCTAGTCTCAACTGACTGTCCTAAAGGGTATCCTTATATGATCGTGATATCTCTACGGCTGATAGTGCCGCGGTAAATCTCTTGAAATCCTCTGACAGCCTGCTCCAGGAAACATGAGCTGTAAGAGGATAAGTAGTACACTTACGTTGCAGCTTACAAAGAGCAATCGACACATTAAGTTCTGTAGAGATATATTTCTTATTTATGTATCATTTATATATTTGTCCTTCTCTTTTGTCTCTTTATGTAATTTGTACATAGGCCTCTCCCTATATAAGAGAGCCTAAGGTTCAAAGAATAAACAACTCTTTCTATTTTCCCAACATGGTATCAGAGTGACGGTCCTAGACCGGAGCTCCTGTACCGAAACCCTAACCCTAAACGCCACCTCAAGCTTCTCTCTCTCTCACGTGTATTGCCTAGGGCTACTGTCGCCCAGCCCCCGCGGGGCTCGCACCTCCGTCGCTCGACCCTTTGCGGCCCCTCCACCCGTCGCCCGGCTCCCGCGGGCCTCACATCTCCGCCGCCCGGCCCTGCAACTCGACCTTGCGCACCGTTGCCCGCTTAGGGCACATCTGCGCGCCGCCACCCGACCCTACAGCCCGGGTTCTGCTGCCTAGGACCCTGCACCTCCTCTCTCTTCGACTGTCTGGGCTCTATCGACTAGCCTCTCGAAGAGGTGCTGCCGCACCTCCCTTTTTAAAAGAAGACACCGCCGCTGAGTCTTCTCTCTTGATGAGTTTGGTTGCATAAGTCTACATATGCAACCAAATCTCTCTATGTCAGTGTAGACAAACCCTTGTCTAGTCTTCAACCCTAGTCTTCTCCGGCCGCCATGTCAGAAAGCAAGGTAGATATCCCCTCCACAAACACCTTCAGAGGTCCCGCGCTTATAGTAAAGATGGATGTGCCAAACTATGAACTGTAGGCTATGCAGTTCATGAGCATGATGAAGTCTAGGGGTAAGAAACACATTCATACTGAGGAGGAGCCGACTGAGAAGATTGGGTTAACACCTCATGGGAGGCGGATGATGCATATGGCAAGGTTTGACTTTCAGGTATATTGTCAATAGAGATCGCCGATGATATACTCCATCTGCCCACAACCAAAGTGACGTGGGATATTCTTGCTGCTACTTATTCACAGGTGTGTAGACTTCATAAGGCAATCTATAGCCTTAAGCAGAGCCTGAGAGCTTGGTTCCAAAAGCTCTCAGATTTTTTGAGAAACATGGGTTTAAACGGTCAAATGCAGATCACTCTCTTTTTGTATAGAGGACCTCCAGAGTTATGACTGCTATAATGGTGTTTGTTTATGATGTACTCATTACAGGAGATGATATATGGGGAATAAATAAGGCGAAAGAATTTATGGGTTGTGAATTTGTTACCAAGGATTGAGGAGCTCTTAGATAATTTCTGAGATTGGAGTTTGCCAGAAATTAACAAGGGCTTGTGATGACTCTGAGAAAATATGTCACTGACTTGTTAAGTGACATGGGGATGCTTGGATTTTGACTTGCGACTACATCCATGGATCCAAGCATGAAGCTTTATTGTGATACTGATGAGGTTGACATGAGAAGATACATGGAACTGGTGGGAAAGCTTCTTTATATTACCATTACCAGACCGGATATCTCATTTGCAGTCAGTTGGGTGAGCCAATTCATAGAACAACCTCGTCAGGTACATATGGATGCTATACATATGATACCGAGGTATCTTAAATCGTCTTTGGGTGCAATGCTGTTATTTAAAGGCATTTTTACACCCATAACCCTGAGTAGTTTCGCAATAACATCCATAACATTTCATAACCGCGAATTACGCTCAGGACCCTGAATAAGTGTGCCGTCTTACACCTATAACCTTCCATTACTTTACTTCATTAACTCAACCAGATGATTGAGTTAATCTAACCAAGTAACGATCTAAACATGGGAATTAACCTAAATAAGAAAATTATTCCACATCTTTCTCTTGAGGCAGCACAACTGTGGACGAGGCGTTGCTGAGGTCTCGGCGACAGTACAGGGCAGCAATAGGTGTAGAGGAACGGTGGAAGGCGACAATAGGACTGGGGCTTGGGGTGCATGTTGCCGAGGTGATCACGTGGGTGTCTTTTGCAGGCAGGTCTGGTGGGGGGGGGGCTTTGAGGTCGGGGTGGTGGGGCGGTCGTTTGCGGGGGGGGGGGGGGGGGGAGGGGCAGGGGCCTTGCCGGATGGGGGAGGGGGTTGGCGATGGGGCTTTGAGGTCGGGAGGGAGGGGCAGGGGCCTTGTCGGGTCGGTCAGGGTGGTGGGTCGGTGGCCGGGGCCTTGATGGAGGGGGGGGGAAGCTTTGAGGTCGGTCGGGGGCCGGGGGCCTTGCCGGGCAGGGGGGGACTTTGAGGTCGGGAGGGAGGGGCAGGGGCCTTGCTCGGGGGTAGGGGCGTTGAGGTCCGTCGAGGTGGTTTGCAGCCAGTCATCGGGAGGGGGAGGGCAGTATCGGGGCATGCAGGTCCATGGGGGGTTGCTTGCAGGTTGGTCATCGGCGGGTAGAGGGTGGGCCTTGCTGGTCGGGCGACAGGGGAAGGCCGTGGGGGTGTCTTCCAGAGGTGGTCGGGGGATGGGGGAGAGCTTTGCAGAGGTGGTCATGTGTTGATGGCATGTTTTTGCAAATAAGAATGAACATCAGGGGTATTTTTGTCTTTTTCAACGAAAACCGTCAAATATAACGGCTATCCCAAACGGAACATAACATAGGGCTATGTCATGTAAGAGTTAAGCATTACTCGGGATTTCTCATGTAATTCACGATTATGCAGGGTTATGAATGTTATTGCGAAATTACTCAGGGTTATGTGTGTAAAAATCCCTTATTTAAAAGGAGTGACACTATTACTATCTTAGCATTCGCAGATGCAGACTATGTAGGGTGCCCCAAGGACAGGAAGTCCACATCAGGATTTGCTATATTTGTTGGAGATTCACTCGTCCCATGGAAAAGTAAGAAGCAAACTATTGTTGCTAGATCTAGTGTTGAATTTGAGTACAGAGCTATGGTATAAGCATGCACAGAAATGATATGGGTTTGAGCAGTCCTAACATATCTCGATATAGATATTCCTCTTCCCATGTCACTGAAATGTAACAATATGTTGCCTTATTCATTGCTAATAATCCTGCTTTCCACGAGAGGAAAAAGCACATTGAGGTTGATTGTCATTATATACGTTACAGGATCCAGAAGGGCTTCATTTCTACATCACATGTCAGCTCAGGGGATCCGACAACATACATCTTCACTAAGGCCGTTCTTAAAGGGCCCTTCCAGAAATGTTATCCAAACTGAGCATGATAAATGTATATGCTCCATCTTGAGGGGGAGTATAGAGTTATGTTTCTTATTTATGTATCTTTTACATATTTTTCCTTCTCTTATGTCTCTTTATGTAATTTGCCCATAGGCCTCTCCCTATATAAGAAAGCCTATGGCTTAAGGAATAAACAACTCTTTCTATTTTCCCAACAAGATCATCTGCCAAGTCCGTAACATGTGAGTTCCCCTCCAGAGAGGGCACCTTCTCATCCTGTCTGGAATCCTGCTGTACAAATAACTCAGTAGTGCCATCAATAGAAACTATGTGCTCATTACATACCTGAGGCGTGCTGGATGACCGGCAAGGCCTGCAAACAAGGGGAACAGAGCGAGACCTGCGAGTAAAAACACGAGGCAAAAACTGTGTCACAGTTGAGGAGCCACCAGAGCAGGTGTAGGTAGTGGTGGTGGAGGAGGAGGTAGTGGTATGACAATAAGCGGAGGAGGCATATGGATCTCAGCTTCAAAGTCTATCACATGTAGGAGAAGAATACATGACAAACTCAAAGAAAATGACATCAACACTGACAAAGTACTTCCGTATGAGCGGATCAAAGGAACGATACCCTTTCTGGGTACGAGAGTAGCCGATAAAAATGCATTTGACAACTCTGGGAGAGAGCTTGTCACTATCAAGAGAGACTTTATGAACAATGCAACAGAACGAAACACACGAAGAGTAAGGGAGAAAAGATCCTTCTCAGGAAACGCAATCGAGAAAGGAATCTTCTCTCCCAACACATATGGGGGCATGTGGTTAACCGGATAGCACACAGTACGAACAACATCATCCCAGTAAGCATGATGAGCACGACTCTGTGTCAACAAGGTTTTGGTCACATCAAGTAAGTGACAGTGTTTGCGCTTAGCAACACCGTTCTGTTGTGAAGTATAGGCACACGAGGTCTGATGAATAATGCCTAGAGATCTATGGATCTCAGAAAGCTGTAAAGTGCCGAATTCTAAAGCGTTGTCGGAACGAAGGTATTTGACTTTGGCAGAAAAATATTCATTATCTCATTAATAAAATACTTGATCACGGATCCTGCCTCAGACTTATTCTTCAATAAAAAGATCCAGGACAGTCTAGAAAAATCATCGACAACAACACGTTAAAAATGACGTCCCTGGTGATCAGGAACACGACTCAGACCCCAAATGCCTAAATGTAGGAGCTCACACAACTGAGAACTGCTCTGATTCTGACGGAATGGAAAGGAAGAAGGTAATGCTTTCCAAGCTGGCATGCCTCACACTGAAAGGTGGATCTCGTAGGAATCTGAGGGAGAACATTACACAACTTCTGCAGATGAAGGTAGCCAAAACGAAAGTGCCATAGATATGGAGAGACTGGTCCAGTAGGTATAGTAGAAGCGCCACCATGAGTTGGACCGGTCTGTATAACCCCCCGCTACTCACGGCCACATCCAATCACCCTGCATGTGAGTATGTCCTGAAACAGAAGAGACGAATAATTAAAAATGGAACGACAATGCAGATCCTTAGTAATCTGACTAATGGAAAATAAATTCATCTGGAAGTCAGGCGCATATAAAACATTCTAAAGACGCATGAACGGAGTCAAATGCACCTCCCCCTGTCTTGTAACTGGTAAATGGTCACCATTAGTAATGACAGTCCATCTGCCGGGTGGTATAGTCCTGTAGGACCTCAGCTGCGCTCTATCTTCACACAAGTGGTGTGAAGCAACCGAGTCCATAATACACTCTGTCATGTCTCAAGCCCTTTTACTGCTTCAAAATACTCCCGCCTGAGGCAACTTCTACATAACTCCAGCACTTCTATGGTGATAGTACTACACATGCTCCCACTACTAGTTTGGCTATTAATTCAGGTACAATAGCCAATCCTGTTTCTGCTTATGGCCTTGCATAGATTATTGTTTCAAGACCATCCACACATTTGACGGGAGGATGTATTCTACTTACCTTCTCTCAACCCTCTACTTCTGTGAAGATGGTTTGGGTTGCTAATGGGGCCCATTCTTCTATCACTGCTGTTGGTACTGTAGAGTTTCTCCTTCAAGCTTCGACTAACTGGGGTCTATTGTGCCCCTGCATTTCCTCTTGGTCTATTATCAGTTTAGAAGCTATGTATTGAGCTTAATTATCAGGTTATTTTTGACGAGTTATGCTGTTATTTTCAGGACATCCATACACAATATATTTTTGTAGGGGGCATGAGAAGAAAGACCTCTACTGTTTTGACATTGCTTTTGATTCCAGTTTGTTGGCGCTGTCTTACTTCGACAGTCCTTTATTATGGATTTTCGCCTTGGATATCTCTTTCCAAGGTTATCTCCGTGATGTTCCCTGAAATTTCTACGTTGAAGTCCTTTGAGTGCGAGGCGTGTCAGTTTGAGAAACATCATCGAGCATCCTTTCCAGTACGTGCTGAACCCTGTCGTGAAGTTTCTTTTTCTATTGTCCATTGCGATATATGGGGACCTTGTCCGATACGTACTCTGAGTGGGCACAAATATTTTATTATTTTTTTGAAGCCAAGCAAGTGGGAAACACTCATAGGTGTTCACCCTAGATATGCATTAATAAAGCAGCGAGAAAAATACAAATACAAAAAGAAGCTCCAATCAGAGCCACGAATGTAGTAACCGCGCCACCTGGACACACGTTTTCCTTATATAACCTTTGCCCAGGGAACACAAGAGCATTCCTAGCCAACCAAAGCGCCCAAATCATGGCGATAAGGTGAAGCAACTCCCTTCTTGGCCTACTCTTGGCCGCCATCGAGCTCTCACAGAAAGAAGTAATGCTCTCTGTACTGACCCATCCCAGCCCAGAAGCATCACAAATTGACACCGCAACCTGACAACTGAAAAAGAGATGTTCCACCAGCTCAATCTCCAAATCACACAGAAGGCATCTGTCAGAGACCGTCCCAAACAACCTGGAACACCGATTTCGCGTCATCAGCCTCTTCCTCTTGAACAACCAAAGGAAAAAAACCAATCCTCTCAGGAAGGCCAAGTCCCCGGAAGAATCCGCAGTCCCTCGCAATCTCAGGAGAGAGATGGAGGCCTGCCCAGTCGTTGCATACGCCTTTCTTATCGAGAAATTGCCCTCGCGCTAGACCCAATGATCCCGCTATTGGGAAGGGCCCCTCATCTCTCTAAGCGAGTCAAGTAACCGTAGAAAATCCTCCATTCGCTGATCCGAAAAATTGGAACAAAAAAGTGACATCCAATTTCCATCCGCCCAACAATGGGCAACACACACCTCTGGATCCGCAACCAAGGCAAACATACGCGGGAAGCGGTCACCCAGAGCTCCCCTATCTGTCCAGTCATCTCTCCAAAAAGCAAAGCTCTCCTCGTTCTCCAACACCGGCCTGAACAACTTCCGCAACCACGGAGTCATCGCCATAATTCCCTTCACAAAGTTGAGGGCCTTAGCCCTCTGACACTGGCATCCGACGCAGCACCAGCAACCACATAAATCTGACGAACAAGGGAAGTGCACAGATCGCCACTATTTCCCCATTACTTGCCCACCCACTTCAGCAATAGGGCCTCGTTCAATGCATCTAGCTTTCTGATTCCCAGGCCGCCCTCGCTCTTCGAAAGCGTGATCGTGTCCCAACTGAGCAGGTGCATACCCGTAGAGTCGTGACCGCTCTTGCCCCAGAGAAAACATCGCATCAACCTCTCCAACCTCCTTCTAACCCCTGCCGGCAAGAGTCTCGTGGAGGAGAAGTAAATCGGTATAGCTTCCAGTACCGCCTTTAGGAGCACAAGCCACCCTCCCTTAGAGAGGATCGAGGACTTCCACCCCGCAAGCCTCCTCTCCATATTCTCGAATAGAGGCAACCAATCCGCCAGCCTGGCCCTGCCAGCGGCCAGAGGGATCCGAAGATAGTCGACGAGGAGATCCGCATACGCCGTACGCAACACGTGCCGTAGCGAACAACCTCCTCGTCATATTTTATTATTTTTGTTGATGATTATAATCGATCCTCTTAGATCTATCTTTTAAAGGACATTCTGAGATCATTGAAATTATCAAGAATTTCTTTCAGTACATCAAAACTATATTCTCTACTTGTGTTTAAACGTTTCGCACTGATAATGCTTTGGAATTTATACAACATGACTTGACAAATCTTCTTTACTTTCTAGGGAGCTATCTACCTAACATCCTATCCATATACCTCTCAGCAAAATGAGATAACAGAACAGAAATTTAGATATCTATTTGACATTGCTTGGTCTCAGATGAAGGTTCCGAATACCTATTGGGGTGATGTTGTTTTTACCATTGTCTAACTTATAAATAGTGTTCTATCTTTGATTTTAAAGGGGTCCATTCCTTTCATGTTACTCTATCCCAATGAGTCCCTCCTTCTCGCTAAATTTTTGAGTGTATAGCGTTCTGTCTACAATTTCCATGCTACTGATAAGTTGCTAGGGTGATAAAATATGTTTTTCTTGGATATTCCCGCACCTTAAAGGGTTACATGTGCTATGACCCTGCTGGGCATCGATACTATATTTATGCAGATGTTACCTTCTCTGAACAGAGTAGTTTCTTCACAGTCTATCATAGATATTCTTTGGATCTTCCTCCACTCCCAATTGTGCAAGCTTGCATATGCGCTTGCTCCCGTGTCTTTGCCTGTTCCTTTTTGGAGTATGATATGCCATCTTCAAGTGCTCTCACCATTGCTGCCCCTGATGTTCCTCAGGAATTCTTATAGCTTTCTGCAGAACAAAGAGGCAATGTACTTTCATCCTATATCTCATTTCACATCTACTGCTAGCTTACCATGATCTGGCTTGAGATATGTAGATGCTCTCATGACTATTTCTGTTCCCATAGATCATCACAATGTTTTAAATGATTATGGCTGACGACATGCGATGAATGAGGAAATGGATGATTTTCACATCCAGGGAAACATGTGACCTAGCACAGTGTCACCTGTGGGTTGCAGATGGGTCTTCATGACCAAATGGTCACCTGATGGATCCATTGACAAATTGGTAGCACGACTGGTTGTGAAAGGATTTATACAGACTTATGGGGTTGACTACTTCGAGACTTTCTCCATAGTAGCAAGGATGAGCTCTATTCATACTATCCTTTCAGTGGCTGCCAATAAGGGATGACCTATTTTTCTGTTTGATGCGGATAATGCTTTCCTCTATGAAGATCACGAGGATGAGGTTTACATGATGCAGCCTCCAGGTTATGAAGTCAAGGGGGAGTGTATGCGCCGACTTCGCAAGGCCATCTATAGCTTAAAGTAGAGTCCTCTGCATGGTTTGATAAACTCAGTATTGAGATCAACATTCTTGGCTTTCAGAGAAAACATCTTATTACTCTATTTTTGTTAGGCAATGACCCAGTGGTACTGTCATACTTGCGGATTATGCTGATGATATGGTTGTCACATGTGATGATGGTGAAGGCATATTAGAGACCAAGGTTTTCTTTTAGAAGGTCTTTGCCATGAAGGGCCTTGGCTAACTCCGCTACTTCCTTGGCATAGAAGTGATACATACTATAGAGGGACTTCACTTCTCACATATACATACTATAGAGGGACTTCACCTCTCACATAGGGACTTCACCTCTCACTACTGAGATCAACATTCTTGGCTTTCAGAGAAAAAAACTGATTACTCTGTTTTTGTTAGGCGATGACCCAGTGGTACTACCATACTTGCAGATTATGCTGATGATATGGTTGTCACATGTGATGATGGTGAAGGCATATTAGAGACCGGGGTTTTCTTTTAGAAGGTCTTCGCCATGAAGGGCCTTGGCTAACTCCGCTACTTCCTTGGCATAGAAGTGATACATACTATAGAGGGACTTCACCTCTCACATAGGAAGTACTACTTTGAGGCTGAACTACTTGGATGCAAGCCTTCTGGTTTTCCTGCAGACCCAAGGAAGTACTCTACTTTAGCTGATCTTATTCGAAGATACTGCATGATATATAAGCCAAGTTGGTAAACTGCTTTATCTTATTGTTACTAGGCCAGATATATCTTATGACATGGGCAGAACCGACCTACATAGAGAAACCACTTTATAGTCATTGGCAAGATGTTCATATGATCCTACGTTACTTGAAGGAATCACTAGGACAAGGCCTCTTCTATGGGTGATAAATCCATGATTTATCATAATATATTTCATTTATTATCCCTCTTACTTAGCTTAATCAATAAAATTCATCATTAATTCATTAACATTAACATCTAATCCTATGTATGTAATTAACCCAAATTGTTGTACAACAACAACAACAAAGCCTTTTCCCACGATTAAGTAGGGTCGGCTACTTAACCCAAATTGTTGTACATAAATTAAAATATTATTGTGCTTTTATTTTATGTCTTTTCTTATTATTAAAAATCACATAAAAATTAGTAATATTGTACATTTTATTTTTTTATTAATTGCAAATTGAAAATACTAAAAAATCACAAAAGAAATTAAAAGAAGTATTTTTAAGTCCATTGCCATATTGATGTATCTGCTTGTGCTGATGCAGATTATGCTAGTTCACCTGAGGAGAATTGTCGCTCCGCTACATGATATGCTATGATGGTTGGTGGAAATCTTGTCACGTGGCGAAGCAAGGAGACGTCCGTTGTCTCCAGATTGAGTGCAGAAGCAGAATACATGACGATGGCTCAAACTACCTGTGAGATTACTTAGTTACTCTCTTTCCTACAGAAACTTAACACTGTTGTCATTCCTCTTGATCCTTTGTATTGTGACAAAAGGTCCGCTACATACATTGTTACAGACCCTGTTTTCCATGAGCGGAGTAAGCACATTGAGATTGACTGCCACTTTGTTCGTGATGCTGTATGAGAAGGGAAGATCACTACTCCGCACATCTCCAACGATTTTCAGCTTACATATGTATTCATGAAGAAGCTATCAAAGAAACGCTTCTCGTGGATAATCTCCAAGTTGGGCATGATCGACAATTATGCTCCAACATGTGGGGGAATGTTAGAGACGGCTTTGTTTTATTATTGTTGGATTATTTGGTAGTGCACCTATTGAGTTGTAGCATGGTAAATGGATCTTCTCCTTCTCAATTTTTTTTAACCTGTCGGGGCCCTTGCTCACAAAAAACAAATTGTTTTAATTTAAAAAAAGGAGCAGGCCTGTTAGGGTTCCCACATGGGAACCCTTCTTATGGAAAGCCGCCGTCGCAAGGGTTCCATGGGGAACCCCTCGTTACTCGCCGCCGAAAGGATCATATGCGCTGGGGATTTCGCGCGCGGGGCTTCGCCGCCCTGGAGGAGGATCGCGTGGGAGGCGCAACTGCTTGGTGCTGGGCTGTGCGCGCATGGAGGGGGGGGGGGTCACCGCGCTGCTGGGAGCGGCTGCTTCGCCGCCTGCTGAGGCGCTGGAGGGCACGGCTGTGCGGCGCCGCCTGCGCCGCTGAGGCTGAGGGAGAGGAGGGCCGGGTTCCGCCTTGGGGAATGGAAATCGCGCCGCCCTGGAGCCGCTAGGGTTCCATCGCACGCGCAGGAGATCGAAATGCAGAGTCACAGGTCTTCTTCATTGCAGATGCCTTGGGGCATTTCCAGGGGAGAAAACACCTAGATCTGGCGAGAGATGCCCGCTAGGGTTCCCCTGTGGTGATCGTCGGAGAGGGCTCCCTCTGTGTCGCCAGGTTGCGAGGAAGATGGACTTCACCTGAGGTTGCAAGCATGAATAGATCGTTCTGTGGCGCCACAAGGAGATGAAGTGCCGCCAAGGAGGCGCACGAGGATTGGGATGAATGTGCCGCATGATCATAAATTAGGGTTTCAGATCTGAACCCTAGAACTCGGTTCTTAAACACGGAAAACTCATAATAATATTCTTCTTCAACAACTAGCAGAAATTACAAGAATATCAAGAACTGAGTTTGATAAAGAAATCTCGAAAACAAATATGAACATGAAAATCCCGAGGATCGAACCCGCTCTGATACCATGTTATCAAATATGAAGAATGCGGGAAGCGATTGATAAACAGAGCAATAGACAAGAAACATCAACATGGGAACACCATGATTTTACGTGGAACCCTACTCCATGAGGAGCGGGATGAAACCACGGGAGAAGCCCTCAACGGGGCATGCTATGCATTACTTTTTCTCAATGAGTACATGAGGTCTGGGGCTCCTTATATAGCCTTCCCAGAGCCTCCAAGTCCCACCATTGGGCGGTATGGACTAAACACTGGATGGGGTAAATGGATCTTCTCCAGGATCCATTTACCCTGCTACAACTCAATAGGTGCACTACCCAAATACTCCAACAATTATATTTAGTCGTAACTCCTCAGGGTACTTTTATGTAATTTCTTGATAGTGAGTGCTTTAGGATTGTGATCTATATAAGAACCCTAGACCTTTTGAATAAAATAAGCATATTAAGTTTTCTCATCTTTCTCCACAACCTTGATAAAAATTCCTAGGTATTGAAGTGATACACATGGTAGAGAGATTACATTTATCACAAAGGAAGTATAGTATGTACGTCCTTATAGAAATTGGCTTACTTGGATGCAAACCATCACCTCTACCAACTGAATTACAGAGATATACTACCTCTACAAATCATTTATTTGAAGGCACCACATGATATAGAAGCCTAGTGGGCAAACTGCTTTATCTCACTATCACTAATCCCGCTATATCATATGCTGTGAAAGAGCCACTCGGTACATGGAGAGGCTCTGCTCCATCCATTGGCATGATGTTCTTTTGATCCTTGTTACCCGAAGAGCTCTATAGGAAAATGTCTTTTCTATAAAGCTAATGATCATACTGATATTACCTCCTATGCAGATGCTAGCTATGCTAGTTCCCTGAGGACAAGCGATCCACTACTGCTTTCCTCATTTTTGTTGGTGGAGACCTTGTTAAATGGCGAAGCAAGAAATAGACCATAGTCTCTAGGTCAAACACATAAGCATAATACAGAGCAATGGCTTAATTCAAGATTACTCATCTCCTTTTTGCAGGAACTTGGACTCCGTGCTACTACTGTACTTTTACTAGTGCAATTAAGAAGTCCGTAACATACATTGCTACTAATCTTTTTTCCATGAGCCGACCAAGCACATGAAAGCGGATTGCCGCTTTATTCGAGATAACTATACAAGGAGGAGATATCACTACTCGACACATCTCTATAGAATTCCAGCTTGTGGATATATTCACCAAAGCTCTTCCAAAGAAATACATCGTTGGTTGGGTTCCAAGTTGGGCACGATCGATTGATATGCTCCAACTTGATGGGGAGTGTTGATGTTATTGGTTACTATAGTCTTAGTCATGATGTAGTTTTTCTTCTTTAGTTTAGTTTCTTGTTCTCTAGTTATATTTGGAACCCTTCGAGATTATTATGTAATTGCCACCTATTGGGCTTTATAGTTTCACATTGTATAAGAAACCCCACACCCATGAATAATTATTTCATCACCCTTAGTTTTTTCCACATAGAGCATCTTTTTGACCCACCGCCTCTTCCAGTCAGTGAGCACCTTATTTTCCACAACCATGTTATCAATAATATACTCCAAGGGTCGTGGACCAACCATAAATCCCATTCAATTTCCATAAGTGGAATGCATTAGTTGTCCGCTCTCCCTTGGACAGTAAGGGTCGGAGAAGGACAATCATTCATTCTTAAAACCAACATTCTTAAAACCAATAAGTCAGGCGGAAAAAGGTGGAGAGCTCTCTGTTCCTGTTTCTCACGTAGTTGGATCCTCCAGAGTCACAAGAATCCAATCCTTAGAATATGATTCCAACTTAGTACCTTTTGATATTTTCAGAAGAATTGCTCTTTTGAGAGGAATGGAAGCTGTCTGTGCCGGTGAGATGATGATTTCGAACGTCCCCTTTACATATTAGCCATGAGTTTAGTCACAAATTAACGGAATTTTTATTGACACCCCTTTTCCCATTTTTTATTGTTATTTAAGCTTTCATAAATGCGTCAGAGTTAAGGGTTTGGATTTGTCTTGAAAGGAATTTAAGTTTTTGAAGCTCCCTGTGTTCTGTTTATGGTGATTTTCTTTCATCTCTTCACTCACTTACCAAACTCCTCTTGGTCATCTTGTTCCCAATGTCGGCACAATAAGCATCTTTTTTGCCACCTTTTTTCGCCATGCTTCCTCTGCAAATTGCCTTACTACTTGGTTCTCCAACCATATTCATTATAAATTTTTTTGAAAGAATATTCATATTCATTGTAAACTTGTCTGAGCAGTTTTTTGTTGAACCTTTTTGAGATTCATTTATGTAGTTCTTGTGTCTCTCTCTCTGTGTATGGGCATGTGTCTGTACGGGCATGTGCCTGCGTATGTTTGTATATGTGTGTAGTAATGTTCTCTCTCCACTTCTTTATATGCACTTTGGTAGCTTACTCGTACAAGTACCAAAGTTCTCAGTTGAGACTACACTTGCAAATCATGCATCACAATCGATCTCTAAATAAATTGTAACTTTTAAAAAGTGGGAAGAAGGTGTCAAGTAACACATCATAAATTGTGTCGGAGATGGTATTTATTCATAAGATAGTAAATAATTCAAGAATTGATCATAATTCCACCCCCACCTGCGATGCTTCATTACAAGTTCATTTTTCTGATATTTAACTTTGTAGTATTGCTGGTCAAAAGAATAATGGTGATACATAGTCTTTCTAGATCTGCATGCAGCCAGCCAGCCACCCACCCAAATTTTCTAACCATCATTAGCAGTATTTGTAGGTTTGGATGATAGAGCATCTTGCGTCTTGTATTGAATCTACTTGGAAGCTCATCTTGCATGCTTAATAAACTTTGAAATTGATTCCACTTCTTCAATGTATGGATAAATATCATTTGTCAGCGATACCACTGATATTTATGGAATTTTTACATCCTTATCTTCTGAATTCATTCTTTGGTATGACTAGATTTGTCTGTTGACTCCTTAATATGGTACAGGTGGAACATATGCTTAGCAATCGCTTACTGGAGTTTATTAATATCGATTTGCAAGAAGTGAAGGTTTGCCTTTGTTTCTCCCCTGTAGATTTTATTTGTTACATAGGCTCTGCTAGCTATTTTTGTTTGACACCACTCCTAGGTAAAATGTGGCAAAAAGGTAATCGTCTTGTAGACGTACCCGGTGTGCATTTTTCTAAACATCAAGAACCGAATTTGAATCTGAGAACTCATGTCAACCATCTATAACTGAATATTTCTTTATAAAGGCACCATAAGTAATTCTGAGGTATATGCTCTTTCTCCCTGCTTGGTAAGTAGGAAATCTATCGGAAATCTTGTGCATCACATAGACATATTATAAAACTTGACTCCTTTGAGTTTCGATGAAGACGGTTGTCTGTCCTGTTTGCTTAAAGATCATCAGAACTATGCATTGTCACATCTATCTGTTGGTTTAGTTACTGATATTCTCGTACTTCAATTTTTTTAAATGCTAGAACCTCGTACTGCATTTAAATTAAAACAGTCCAGCGAAAAAGAGAGAATTCTTGGGTTTCTGATCTAAATCAACGTTTGAAATTGCGTTGTCCAACTATCTGCAGTGTTAAGTCTTGTTTATTTGATGATGCTATCGTTACTTATTCATGTTTGAGGTGATTGTCCATATGTGAAATGAACTTTTAAGATATGTGCAAAAAAATTCACATACTTTCCCTCATTCTATATTCGATCAGCGCTTGTCCAACCTTTTATATGATACTTTCATTGTAATTACGGTGTTTCTTTATGGGATCACATCCACTGGAGCATCTTCATCTCAACCAAGGTAGGAAATATCGATATCATGTCGGTCTGTCCGGAAAAGGATATATTGGAGATATATTGGAATATATCGATGATATCGGTGGAAATGTCGGAAGTAACTAAAAAAATCATTTTTTACCGTTTTTTTTCAGAAATTAAGATCATCCAAGATATTAAAACAACAAATAACCGACAAATACACACTTATATCACACATATCGGTTATTTATACCCCGTGTATCACACATATCTGTCATATCTGACAAATCACTATTAATGTTGATTCATGACTCATAGGTGTTGGAAATGAATTTCATTCAAGTTCTTATAACATTAAATAACTTACAAATATATACTTAGGTGACACATATAGAACATCTATGATCCTTATATCGCATATATAGGTCATATCGAATATATCGTTGTTTATATTGATTGGTGATTAATAAACATTGGAATTGGAATCAAAATAGCTAAGTTAAACATAGTTAGAACACATGTTTTGTTCATGGAAAACAATGAATGTCATTGAGATGAGTCATTGTTTCAAAAAAATGTACATAATAATTAATGGAACAATATTTCTTTGGTATAAAGATTTATCTATTTACAAAAATAAATGGAAAAAATATAAATTAATGCAATATTGTAAAAAAGATAGAACCAAGTGTTCCATAGAGGATCTGAATCGACCCCCTGCCCTGTTGTCTCTCATAGCGGATCACTGACTTAATGAACTGGCAGTAGTTTTTCCATGGACTCAAATTTCAGTGAAATATGGCCGAATTTCTGTCGAATATCGATATCCAGTCGGAATCGAAATTCGACCGAAATGTCTGAAATGACCGAAGTATGGGGGTCCTAGTACAAAAAATGATTGAAATGACTCAAATTCCGATCAAAATTCCACCGAAATTCTGTTTTGGTCGATACCGAAATGGTGATCGAAACCAGCATTTAGGGCCTTGAGTTTTCCCATATTATGTACGAATACATGGCCTTGTAATCCATGGCATACTGCATGTATTGATGGTCATCGATCCTTGTGAGTATCCTGAGACACGGATAAGCAACACTAGATCCAGTATCAAGAGGGGCATAATGATGTTGCGAAGTACTGGCTTGAGATCGTCGGATGACAACGACAGAGTAGGAGAAGATCTCTGCAGAGGAGGAGGCACAGGCGTGTACTCGGGGAAGATACAAAAACTGTCACTACCAAAGAAGCTGCCCTGACTCTACTCGGGTTGGCTACCTCGGTAGTTCTCACCGCTGTAGCTGCTATATCCTCCATAACCACTCTACCCATATGATGATGGTGTATATCTCCAACCAATCTCTCCACTGTCCAACCTATCATTATAACCATCAAATCTCGAACCGGAGTTTGAACCCATGATGTTGATTACAAAAGCTTGAAATCTGCAAAGGATTGCACAACAAGCATTCGCGAGATATATGTGGAGAAAAATCAATTATTTGCAAATTATTTTTAGTTTTAATTTTCGGATTTCTTATATTTATTATTTATAACATGCTTAATATGCGTAAAGTCGTAGATATTTAATGTTTAACATACTATTTATATTTAGATGTTTTGATTTCTAAGAAAAACATTCTAGATCTAGAGTTGAGATGATAATTTTATGACAAACCATGCATGAGACACATAACGTGCAAATAAATTGTAGATATAATTTTTAATTCACAGAATAATTAATTATTAATTTTATTTAAAGTTAAATACCATAGAATATTGTTTTCTATGTCTAGACTATGAGATCCGTGTTTATTCTTTCATAACTTAACTTAATTTCACAACATCACTCAAAAACCTCAAATTAGTTTCCCAAATATTTCATTAAATTGTAGATCTAATTTTTAATTCACGGAATTAATTATTAATTTTTAGTTAACATAAAGCACCATAAAATCTTGTTTTATATATCTAGAACATGAGATCACAGTTTATTCTTTCATAACTTAACTTAATTTCACAACATAACTCAAAACCCCCAAATAGTTCCCCAAATATCTCACTAAATTATAAATTTAATATTTAATTCACGGAATTAATTAAGTACTAATTTTTAGGTAACATAAAGCATCATAAAATCTTTTTTCTATGTCTAGAACATGAGATCCGACTTTATTCTTTCACAACTTAACTTAATTTCACAGGACAACTCAAAAACCTTGGGTACACACCTATATAGTGGAGGCCCTCTTTTTCTTTAGAAAACATAACTCAAAAATTCCGAATTAGTTCCCCAAATGTCTCACTAAATACTTCAAATCTCTCCAAAAAAATCAAGAATATGCATTACCTAACAATTAGAAACAAAAATCCTAAGAAATTTCTCTATTTCAACATAAATTTGGAGCAGATCGAGAGCTTACTTTAAAGAAGGAATGAGCTTTGGAGATGAGTTTCTAGCAAAATACGAGCGAAAGGTGATATTGGGAGGCTCGCCTTGCCGGGTGGCGAGGGGCTCTATTATCCAGGGGGGCGGCTGGTTCTTCTCAAAGCGGTGCTATCCTCTATTCCAATATATTTCTTCTCGGTCCGAGGTATGCCTAAGGGGATCGGGTGCGCTTGGAGAAGTGTATGCGGGGGTTCTTGTGGGGTAGGAAGGGCGAGGGGAGAAGGGGGGTTCATTTGGTGGGGTGGGGTGATGTTACGCGGCCCAAGCGGGTTGGGGGCTTGGGAGTAAGGCGGCTGGACGTTTTTAATGATGCCCTCTTGCTTAAGTGGGCTTCACGGATTTGGGGCAATGATGAGAACTTCATGCTTAATATTCTGCGGGAGTTGCTGGGAGAGGAATTGATGGGCGTTACTCGGGGGAACTCCTTTGGCCACCTAAGTACTTTTTGGCGTGGGGTGTTGAATGTTTTTAATCGTAATCGCTTCCTTTTTAAACCTATGTTGGGTAGGGGGAACTCATTTCGTTTCTAGATCGATGACTGGTCCGGAAGGGGTGCTCTCAAGGATTCTTTCCCGCGTCTGTTTGCTTTGGTGGAGGATAAGGAGGCTTCGGTGGCCTCGTGCTTGGATGGCTGCTGCTGGTGTCCTCGGATTATTGGGAACCTCTCGGATCAACGTCTGGACGATCTCCTTTCGTTGATGGGACTGCTTGCGGACGTTAACCAACCCAACGATGTCCGGGACCACTGGGCATGGAAGGATGGTTCTTTTTCCACGAGGAAGGCGTACTTTGCTCTTGCTCCTAGCATTCATGTGGATGACGTTACTCTTGTGCGCGATTGCAGATTCATTTGGGAGCTGAAGCTTCCAGAGCGTATTGGCATTTTCCTATGGCTTTTTTCGCAGGGGGAGACTCTTAACTCGTGACCGATGTGCAACTCTATTCCACAATGTTGGACCGAACTGCGGGCTGTGTGGCGTGGAGCGGGAATCCATCCATCACTTATTCTTCGATTGCGGCTTGTTCGTGATGTTTGGGCTGATCTCGACTGGATCAATTCCGTGTCCATTTCTGCTATTTGCGAGAGCTTGGTGAACTCCAGGGGCAGGGCTAGGAAGGACTTGCTGGACCCGATTGCGCGGTTGTGGAGCATTTGGCTGGGGAGGAATGAGGCCATCTTTGCGGGCTAGCGTTTTTACAGGGAAAATATTTCTATCCGTGCTACGCGTCTTGTGGCTGATTGGTGTCCTCGGTAGGCTTGTTATGGGTTCTTGCGGGGGGTGATTGAAGTCGGATACCACTTCGGGTCTTCTTTTAGGGCTGACCTTTTGGTCTCTTTTGTAAAATCTCTTTACATTTTGTTTTTAATATATTGGGGTGAACACCGTTGAGTGTATCCCCCTTTTTTGAGCGTAAAAAAAGGCGATATTGGGCGATACATGTCGATTTGGTGTCGATTTCGGTGGAAATCCCAACCGGAAGATTCTTTGTCTCGACGATATATCGTTCGCACACGATATATTGACGGTATATCGATCTCATATCGCTGATATCCGAGAAAAAGATATGAAGGCTGATATCGATATTGGCATCTCACCGATATCGATATATCAACGAATATATCGCCGACATATTGCGATATTACCTACCTTGTCCTCGCCATCGATAGCAACAATGAAGCCTTTTCCCACAATTAAGTAGGGTTGGATACATGGTCTTTTTGCCTCCATTCAGATCTATTTTGGGTCGTTATCAAGCTTAAATCCAAATAACTAAGATCCCTTTGGATAGTCTCATTCGAACACTTCTTGGGCCTTCCTCGCCCTCTCTTAATCGGCTCAACATCCCAAATCTCGTATCTTCTAATTGGCGCATCAACCGACCTCCATTGTAAATGGTCAAACAATCTGAGGCGGTTTTCTCTCATCTTGTCCTCCATCAGAGCTAAGAGAAACATCTCAACTAAGCATTATTTGTACATGGCTACTCGTTCATCTCAACTAAACATTATATGTACATGGCTATTCGTCTAACACTTGAGCAATTAGGTCTAACTACATCTCTATAAGATCGACCTTTAGTCTTTGAAAGTATCTTTTGAAAAGCTTACTTAATCACATGTGACTCACTGAAAATGCAAAGAGGAGAGACTTGGATGGATGGGTCTCGAGAAAAAAACACGACGAGGGGAGAAAACCGCACGGTGTAGGCAAATCTCCACGTTGAGTCTGATGATACGTGGGAATCCCTGGCGATGCGCGTGAGGGAGCCTAGCATGAATTCGATTGGTGCAAGTTGCTTTGGTGTTGCACGTGGGGGCTATATTGGAGGTCTGTGCAGAGCGAGGTGTTCCTAGAGGGTGTATGTTTTGGAGTGCTGCCCCGAGCGAGGTTGGCTTAGACCTTTTGTGTATGGAGGTCAATGCGAGTTTGAGGGCTCCACTCGTGCAATGTTAAGAGATAGGAAGGTTATCATGGAGAAGGAATTTGATGAGGGCAATGACAAGTGCCTACTTCTCCGACGACATCGTGGACAAATGTATTGGTTGTTAGATGCTCTGGTGTTGGAGGGTTGGTACTACTGAAGTGACATAGCAGTGATGGGATTGCGACGTGCATGGGGAATTCTCCCTTGGGCGACTTCGTGTAAGTTTCCGAGGGTTGAGGATGCCTCATCTCATTGGCGAGTTCACCTTGCTATTGTGACGTAGTTCACGGACCTATCAATTGACGAGGAGACCTTTTTCTGTTGATTGGATCCTGTTCTTACTGCGACTCTTGCGGTGATCCTCAATAGAAAGCAGATAAGTGCATATTGCGATACCCATGTGCTTCTAGGACGATGATGGTCAGGTGGAGATGAGATGTATGATTCATGTTTCGAGCTGCTTTTGGGGGTTGAGAACGGTGATTGAGCTTATTTTTGATGGGTTTCCGCTAAATATGGGCATTGATCCCATGCTAATGGAGGGTTGCTCCACAACCCTGAATTTTGAAGCTACCAATGTGGTTGGACGGTCCTCTTTCTGTCTTCGTGCACCGATGTGTAAGTCTTCGACTGATTTGTCTGGGGTGGTGGTCGTCGGTCGGCCTAACTCTTGCTGCCGTGAATTTCTAGGTAAGTGGTGCCTCGAATCATGGTCCTTCGACTACGTCATTTGTTGTGTCTTAGGTGGATTACTTTGTGGGATCAGAGCTGTTGCTTGGATCCAGTTGATCGCCACGTACTCATGCGGTTGACCTTGAATTTCTGTCAGTTTTGGAGTTGTGCTCTTTGTCAGGATGCGTGTGAATTTTTGAGTGGGTTGTCTCTCTTGGGCCCTCGCGACCTTCTTTCATCGGGTACCCATGGGGTTTTCTTGTCACCACCTCCTCCGCTATTCCTCTCTGGTGATTGGTGGCTAGATGGGCATCATCTCTGTGTTAGTTTCTTTTGTTGAGGTCATGCTCCCAGACCTCCAGACTCTGGTGGTGCCCATGTCTCCAGTTTTGAAAGGATGGAACGTTCACGGTCGAGAAAGTGTACAAGGCTATTTTTGCTTTTGCACTCTCCAATATGAGAGACGTGGTGCGACTGCACATGTCTTTGGGAGGGTAAGGTCCCCATACAAATTAAGGTGTTGCTATAGTTGCTCATATGGGGAAGAGTTCTGATTGGAGCGTGCAGGTCCAAGATCATCCTTGGCTGCGGTGGGTCATGAGTGATTTGGAGCAAAGGTTGGGGGCATTGATTACTTATCTTTCAAGTGTCCTGATACGAAAGAATCTTGGAAGGCAACCACCTTACCCCTATGTTTAATGGTGTGACGCCCCGCCCCTTCAGCTACCGAAACCGACGGGACGGGAGCATCAGACCTACGGTCCAAATACACTCATGATCTATGATACTCAGCGAACCATCTTATGCACATTGGATTTACATTTGAAATACAAATAACAATAGGAGAATAATGTGAAATGGAAAATAAAATGCAGCATCCATTCTAATTGATAATAATGATCAAGTCCATGTCCATAGAATGAGATATATCATAAAATCTTAAATTTTGTAGAAAAAGCTCTCCACATGTATCAGTACAATGTCTCTCAATAATAATATAAAAAGATGCGGAAGTAAATAAGTCACTCTAAGTAGAACACACCCTGTTTGTTGCAAGTATGGTGTAGAAGGTCTGATCTCCTCAAAAGACCACTACTGTGGCGGCTGCTGCTCAGATACACATGGTGGGTTCACACGAGGGTAACGTTATGAGCAATTACCCAGTAACGAGACAAACACTATAATGACTAATGTAGGGGTAAGAAGAGAATGTATACTCAACTTTATTTAATGGCATATGCATCTATTGTAAAAAAAATTTATAAAGAACACCAAGTCATTCTAATTCACATTCGACCACATTGATTTTATTTATTTACAATAATCATTTAAGTTCTACTACGATGGTCTTGATATTTCAACTAGTTGGTTAGAGTCCAAACGGTATAAAACTTTCCAACATCTGGTCATTTATCATTTCTGGTATTATTTTAGCACATGCAAGTACGCGACTCACAGGCCTCCGCTACGCGGGAACTTGTTTGCCATCTTGGATAAACCTCCAAATATCTTTGTCCAACTAGAACAGAAAAATGTCTAAACTCCAAATTCTCCAACTTCAAACCATATCCCGGAACACCTCTCACAATAGTATTACTCGAAATAGAATTTGATGCGGCCACGCCCAATTCTACTCCGAGTCCTAATATTGTGTATAAGTGAGAAACCAAGAATACCAACTGTAGCACCTGCCAACTCCGTCGAGCGACTCCGGAAGCTACCGGGCAGCTAGGTGCAATACGTCACCCAACTCGTCCGTTGGGGTCGCGGCTTTGATGGCATCTATTCAGGGCCCAAGGGTGCATGCCCAATCCCTTGAGGCAACTAACTCCATCTACTCGCTTATTGTGATATTTCGATTACAGAACAATAACAATACTTACAATCATAAGTAGAATTTATTGGTTCAAGCTGACTATCGTCGCATTTGGATCAATCTCACAATAGGTTTACCATAATAACATTCAGGCTAGTGTTATATGCGTTAAGTCCCTCCCCCCAGTAAATACAAAAGTCAAGTCGCAACCATTATAATATGCCTAATGGTTATTTCAGAATTTTGAAACTGCTTAGACTATCAATCGTCATATAATAACCATTATCCAATTGAGATCTTATACTAGTGGTATCGTAGTAGTATCGTAGCAGTGTTGTTCGATATAAATCCCACCATTTTTTACACGTGCTTTG
The DNA here is from genome assembly GCA_037367405.1 of Ottelia alismoides. NCBI lineage: Eukaryota > Viridiplantae > Streptophyta > Magnoliopsida > Alismatales > Hydrocharitaceae > Ottelia > Ottelia alismoides. Next base: position 1,086,468 of record JAZKJV010001522.1, on the reverse strand, counting down.
CGAAACGTTCATTGAAAAAGAACGATGAAAAGTATTTTGACCTATAAGAGGTTGACTGTAGCACAAGTACTTAGAAAAGTGACCATGGTATATTTGCATCTCTTGTTCTTAAATAAAAATTAAATCTAATTCCCATCCGGATAAAAGGTGAGTTAATGCTAATGAAGTAAATTGATACCCGAACGACAACAATAACAAAAAGGAAAAGATGAAGCGTTACTTTGTATAATTACCCATGACTAAGTTTGTAGGCAATAGGAGGTTGTTGTGAGATGTTAAAATGACTGCAGTGGAGTATAAATCAACTTCACTTGAGCGTGAGTGCGTGTAAGAATAAAAGAGATTGAAGCAAGAGGTTCAAGATGACTGATGACCATTCCAGTCTCAGCCAAAATTCGTAAAGAAATATGCATACCTATATTTTTACCTACATTTTGACAATCAACATGTCTTCATCCCTTTCGGGTTTGATACCTTTGGGTTCTTGGTGTCTGAAGCTGTAGAGCTCCTTAAGAGGGTCCAGAAAATTATGCATAGTAATGTTAACTTGTATAGTGCCTATTGCATGATAAGTTATCCCTATTTCCGTTACAAGTCGTGTCATTTATTTTGAGTTCATAATTTTTGACATAAGTCGTTATACATTACCATGCCATTAGGGAGAGATTTAGTGACTAATGACCCACTAAATGTCTATGATTTTTTTATTAATTATCATGAAATCAATATGTCATGTTACGTCAAATTTTACATAGTTAGCGTATATATTACAATCATTGAACTTGTATATGAATCTGCGGACTAAAACGAGTATCATGTTTAATGTGCACCTATCAATGCAACTAAATATGTTGTTATTATGTGTATCCAAAATGTTAATATGATGGTTATCCAGCTTACGTGCTTTCAAATATTTGAAATAGATGTGTTTCAATAGTTTGCAATATTCACCTCCAAGGACCGGGCTACTGTGATTTGACATTAACAACACCACTTTTATCACGATAGTTAAACTACCAGACAAATAGATAAAGAAAATCTTACGACCATATATCTGCGTAATTGTGGTACTTCAACTATAATTAAAAAAACATATTATCCCCAAATTTCTTGATGTATTATCAAATAATCTAATCCATGTACAAGATTATAATGAGTATAGTGTAACTCCAAATCAATCCATTTATAATTATCTCTGATCTATGATTTGTACACTACGGTTACGGATAAACAGATAGTAACCATACCGCAGGATGCTAAAGACTCTAATGATATCAAAAGAAAACATAGGATGAGTAGTCGTGTGAAAATCAACAAGATGGAGGTATTTATCGTTACTAATATATGAAGCACATCATAAAATTAATCAAGGCTCCAAAACATGTTCAAGCATGTGGGTACAAAAGTCGTATGAAACCAACAGCAAGAGGAAGGTATAACATCGTTACCTCCGAGGATGTTCCCTCGGGATCTCCGCTCAGACGGAATGATATTTCCGTCTCTCGATTGTAGCGCGAATGTGTGTACGAAGGTGACCTCGAGCTTTCCTACGTGATGGTGGCCGCGGATCTTCGATCGGAGCTCCTTCTCCGACGTCGACGATGGTCCTCCGGCGACCAAATCCGGCCAAGGTGGTTGTGCTCCAATGAGAGGGAAGGATGGTTGTGGTTAGGGCTTTGAGAGAGTAGCCTATCACCTTCTATTTATAGAGGGAGAGGTGAAAATGGGTGCAATTTCGGATATGGTTCGGATCCATATATATGTCCCGACAATTATACTTAAAACATCGATAACTTGAGCTAGGAACATCGGAATCGGGTGTTCTTGGGCTCGTTGGAAAGATCTCGACGAGATCTGCGTATTAGCGTGATTATTTGAATTTTTTGGATGTCAAAAATACTCCAGATTTTAGGAAAAAGAAAATACGGGGTTTCACAAATGGGAAAATGAAGATTCTTTTTGGAAGTCGGTTGGTTGCAATTGGAGAGGGTCGAATGAAGGCATGATAAAAGTGCTTGAGCATTTGTGGGCTGTATGGTCGACAAGGAATGTGCTGATCTTCAAGAGAGATGGGTTTTAACCTGATGACCATGTACTCAAACACATAAAAACTGTACATGAAACATGGTCTATGTAATTTTTGTTCACTGTTTATAATAAATATGCTTGAATAGGGTGCTCGTCTTAACAATTCTTTCTTAGAAAAAGAAGCTTGAGCTGAGGAGGTTTGTATTCCTCTATTTCTAGGCGAGCTTTCAAATCCGAGATTGGAAGTTTTTTAGATTCTTGGATACTATTAGTGGACCATCTTTTGGATGTGCTTCTTGTATCTGGGGAGATGTGTTTTTTCGATGCGAGAAGCCTATAAGGTCTTGAGCACCACTTTAGTGTTTGACCCTAGCATTGTGAGCGAAGATAGCAAGAAGATTTAAGGTTGGAAAATCTCCAGCATATGCTCAATAAGCTTGTGCTTTAAGGATTATTACTTACATATTGTGGAGAAAAATATTTTTTTTTCTGTTTATTCATAGAGCCAAAGGGTTCCCTTATATAGAAGAGAGAAACCCTAGTGGGTAAACTACATATTACAGACAAAGGAAATAAATAACTCTAAATAAGTGACATAACATAAAACTCTTCAACACTTCCCCTTAAGCTGGAGCATAGATGTCGATCAGGCTCAGCTTGGAATAACATCTTTGAAAGGGTCCTCTAGCTAGAGCTTTGGTGAGCACGTCTGTCTTCTTCTCACTAGAACTGACATGGGATGTAGAAATGAGTCCCTTCTGGATCATATCTCGAGTGTAGTGGCAGTCTACCTCGACATGCTTGGTTCGCTCATGGAAGGCTGGATTGTTGGCAGTGAACAAGGCGGTTAGTTGTCGCATTGGGGATGCATACGAAGATGCACCTCAATGGCTAGGTTGGTCAGAATTGATCTAACCCACATCATCTCTATATTGCCTTGTGCCATAGCTCTGTACTCTAATTCAACACTTGAGTGGGTGACAACTGTATGTTTCTTGCTCTTCCATGATACTAATGAATTCCCTACAAATACCGCAAACCCGGAAATAAACTTCCTATCTTTGGAACATCTTGCATAGTCTGCATCTTCACAAGCTGTAACAAGGAATGTGCATCTGCCAGATAAAAGACGAATGCCAGGTGAGGTCTTCAGTTACCTCAAAATGTTATAGACTTCATCCATACGGGTCTATCTTGGCTGCTCCATGAATCGACTCACTTTGCTTACTGCAAAGGATATGTTTGGTCATATAACAACTTCTCAACTAGCTCCCCGTAGTTGCTCTTGTTAACCTCATCAGTGTTGTCATCATAGAACTTCATGCTCAGGTCCATGGGAGTAGTTGATGGTTTGCAATCTGCCATGCATGTCTTTGATTGATCTGCAACATACTTTCTTTGGATCATCGTAAAACCTCGCTGGTTCCTGGCGAACTCCAGTCCAAGGAAGTAGTGCAGACTGCTAAGGTCGTTGATCATAAACTACTGATTGCGGAAAGCCTTAATTGCTTGAATCCCTTGTGCATTGTCTCTTGTAATGATGATGTCATTGACATATACCAACATAACAATGGTGCCCTTCTGAACAAACAAGGGTTGATATGCAATGGATCTCACAAACCCCTTATATTCTATCACATCTGAGAGCTTCTGAAACATAGATCACCTTATGAAGAATGCAGACCTTCTGAGATTCCCCCTCAGCAGACCCAGATGGCTGCTGCATGTAGACTGAAGATCACCGTAGAGAAAGGCATTTGTCTCATCAAGCTAGTACAGAGGCCAGTCCTATGTGGCCGCTACAGAGAGAGGAACATGAAGAGTGGATGCTGGAGAAAATAAGGGCACTTGTTATTTCTGAGAGCCCTAGGCTCTCTTATATAGTAGAGAGGCCTATGGGTAAATTACATAAAGTAGACAACCGAAAAAGAAAATAAGAAAGAGACACATATTAAATATGAAAATACAAATATCTTCACACCCCCCCTCAAGCTGGAGTATAGATATCGATCATGCTCAGCTTGGATGAACACTTCTGGAATGATCCTCTGGGCAGTGGCTTGGTGAAGATGTCCGCGGTTTGCTCTCTAGAGCTGACATGGGAAGTAGAGATCAGGCCCTTCTGAATCATGTCTCTGGTGTAGTGGCAATCCACCTCAATATGTTTTGTTCTCTCATGGAATGCAAGGTTGTTTGCAATGAATAGGGCAGCCTGGGTATCACAGTGTAACTCCATGGGTAGAGGGATCTCTACATGTAGTTCACAAAGCACTGCTCGGATCCACATCATTTCTGTACTAGCTTGAGCCATGGCTCTGTATTCGGACTCGACACTTGATCCTACTACAACAATTTGTTTCTTGCTTTTTCAAGAAACAAGAGAAGTGCCAACAAATATTGCAAATCCTGAAGTCGATTTCCTATCCTTAGGACAACCTGCATAATCTGCGTCTGCATATGTGGATACAGAGAGCGTGTCTCTTTTCTTGAATACTAATCCTGAGCCTGGAGTTGATTTCAGATATCTCAATATCATATGTAGTGCGTCCATATGTACCTATCGAGGTTGCTCCATGAATTGACTCACTCGACTCACTGCAAATGCAATACCCGGTCTGGTGATTGTAACATAAATGAGATTTCCAACCATCTCTCTGTATCTTCTCTTATCAACTTCATCGGTATCATCATCATATAGCTTCATGATAGGATCCATAAGAGTCGTGGACGGTCGACATCCAATCATTTCTGTTTCTGCAAGCATATCTGTAACATACTTTCTTTGGGTCATCACAAGATCCTATGCATTTCTAGCAAATTCCAACCCCAAGAAATACCTTAGGCTACCCAGATCCTTAGTCACAAATTGACTGCCCAGAAGTTCTTTAGCCATCTTGATTCGCTGCTCATCATCTCCTGTAACAACGATATCATCAACATACACCATGATAGCAACAATGCCTTTAGACGTCTTTTGCACAAATAAGGAATGGTCTGCATTTGCCCTCTTGAAGCCCTGTCGTTCAATCAGATCTGAAAGCTTTTGAAACCACGCTCTAGGACTCTGTTTAAGGCCATATATCGCCTTATGGAGTCTACAAACCTGGTCGCATTCCCCCTCAGCAGCAAACCCCGGAGGCTGCTGCATATAGACCTCCTCTTGTAGATCTCCATATAAAAATGCATTTTTCACGTCAAGCTGAAATAACGGCCAATCTCGTGCTACAACAACTGAAAGAAGGACACGTAAAGTAGAGTGTCGAGCAACTGGAGAGAACGTGTCCAAATAATCAACTCCATATGTCTGAGTAAAACCACGTGCCACGAGCCTTGCCTTATACCTATCAAGGCTTCCATCGGCATGGTATTTAACACTAACAGTAAACACCCCACTTGCAGCTAACAATAGACGCTCCGGGAGGTGGAGAAACAAAGTGTCCAAGTTCCACGGGACAACAATGCGGCCATTTCTTCTTCCATAGCAAGACATCATTTGCTATCTTGGAGTGCCTCCTGGTAATTGCGTGGAACCTCTATTGCAGATAGGGCTACCACAAATCTTTGGAAATCGCCCATCAGACGATGAAAGAGACATGGGAAGCAAGTGGATAGGAAGCACAAGTACGCCTTTGCTTTCTAATAGCGATAGGGACGTCCAAATCTCCATGATCATCATCCTGCTATGTTTCCTGTATCAATAGATCCTCAGACTCATCGTTAGAAATCAAGTTATCAGAACCATCCTAAGGGCTGCTGGACGACGGGCCATGACCTTGAGCAGATGAGGACCGATGAGTATAGTACTTTCGTAACGGTGGGACAATGGTTACTGGAGGTGGTAAAGGTGGAGGTGACTGTATGACAGGAGGTGGTGGTGGAGATGTCATAGAAGGTAACTGACTCATAGGAGGAGGTGGCATGAAGACCTCAGTATCAGAAGGGGGAGTAGTCATTCGGTCACCTGTAGGAGAGAAAAACATCACAGATTCAAAGAATGTGACATCGACGCTAATAAAATATTTTTGACGCAGGGGATCAAACGATAGCCCTTCTGTGTCCTGGAGTACCCGACAAACACACATTTGATAGCCCTGGGAGAGAGCTTATCAAGACCTGGCACCAACTGATAGACAAAACTAACACAGCCAAAGACACGGGGTGGAAGAGAGAACAACTCCTTCTCAGGAAAGGCTAGAGAGAGAGAGGAGTTTTCTCACCCAAGACAGATGAGGGCACGCGATTTATTAAGTCGCAAGCTGTGAGAACCGCATCACCCCCGAACGAGTTTGGAGCATGACTCTGAATAAGTAAGGTTCTAGTGATATCCAATAGATGGCGATGTTTCCGCTCGGCAACACCATTTTGTTGTGAACATGGACGGCCATATCGCGATATATCGTCGATATATCGGCGATATATCGGTATCGACAGGTCACCGATATATCGCCGATATGGACGATATCGGGTATCGACAGGCTAAATCAACTTGCTGGATACTGGATGTCGACGATATGCGTCGATATATCGCCGATATACCGGCGATATATCGGTATCGACATTGTATCGATATGTTGTCGGTATCGATATGTCCTTCCATGGTTGTGAAGTGTAAGCACATGAAGTTTGATGAATTATACCACAAGATGAAAAGAACAAGGACAAAGTTCTAGTACAAAACTCCAAGGCATTGTCAGACCGCACAATTTTCACAGAAGAAGAGAAAATATTTTGAACTTCATTGATAAACATTTGAATAACATCTCCTGCTTCAGATTTATTCTTCAATAAAAACACCCAAGACAAACGAGAAAAATCATCTACTGCAACCAGATAGAATCCGTGTCCCTGATGGTCAGGAACACGACTTGGACCCCAAATATCAATATGGACTAACTCAAACAGGGAGCTACTGTTCCGACTCTGACGACCCAGGAAAGTAGACCGATGATGCTTTCCCAACTGACACGCTTCACATTGGAAGGACGACCTCGGAGAAATCTGGGGCAGGACACGACACATCTTTTGAAGAGGGAGGTGACCAAAACGGAGATGCCAGATATATGGAGAGTCTGATCCTGTAGAATGGAGAGATGCGTCGACATAAGGAGTACGAACCAGATGATAAAGACCATTCTGCTCACGGCCAGCGCCAATCACCTTGCCCGAGGGCAGTGTTCACTAAATCGGCCGCACGGGCAGCATATGCCCGTGCGGCGTGCAGACCGCATCGATTAGTTGAATTAGTGCATTATGCGCCCTCCCCGCATATGCGGCCCGCATATGCCCCGCATATGCCCCGCATACTGCTCCAGCAACTCCAACTTTCAATCTTCTCATTCAGGTCCTTAATTCTGTAATTCTGCCTCTTCATTCAATTTTTAGAATATGACATGCATTTCTATACAATTGCAATGCATTATACCATTATGTATATGCAATGTTTTATGTTTTTCTTACGTATTATTTTCACGAGTATATGCAATGTATCGTCGAATATTTTTTATATATGCCGATGGAGGTTTTGCTCATGTAGTGCATGTACGTGTAGTGAAGTTTTGTTATTACGAATCATATAATTTGAAGTTTTTATGGTAAATGTTTTTTTTTGTGAATATGAGGCAACTAAAAGTATATATGCACACCCATTTAACATGAACTGTTTTTCTTAGATCTTCTTTAACTCCACTAAGATACATAACCTCAGTGGTAATGTTATTCAAAATATTTTTTTTAAAAAAATTAGAAAACCGCTTAGAACCGCATATACCCCGCATATGCCCCCGCATACCGCTTAATCATTATTCGGTGACCAGTCCGAACGCATACGCATACCGCTTTCCTGAACCTTGCCTTAGGTTATGTCCTGAAAAACAAGAGACGATGAGTCAAAAATAGCTCGATAGTTCAAATCCTTTGTAATCTGGCTAATTGACAGTAAATTCGTAGATAAATCGGGAGCATATAACACATTCTGCAGTCGCATGGAAGGCGTCAGGCTAATCTCCCCCTGTCCTGTAATTGGGGACTGTGTCCCATTGGCTATCACCACAGTCCGTCCTGAAGACACCGGTCTATATGCAGTAAGCTGCTCTTTGTCCCCGCAAAGATGATGCGTTGCTCCAGAATCCATAATCCAATCCGTAATCATAAACCCATCACAAGAGGTGAGAGCATAAGAACTACCTGAGGTACTGGCTGTAGTAGGTGAACTGGCAGAGGCTGAGACAGCCACATCTGACTGGCCTCCAGGAGCTGTATCAGGAGGCATGATATTCCTCAGTCTGGCAACAAGATCATCGAATCGCTGGTCCAACGAGGAAGGTGCAGGAGACTCAACTTGTTCTGCTACCCTAGCCGATACAGGAAAGCCATGCTTAGAGTAGCATGTATCCTCAGAGTGGCCAGGGCGATGACAATAACTGCATGGTTGACGAACCCGACTCCCACGACCGCGGGGGCCACGACCACGAAAGGTAGAAGAGCCACCTCTACCCCTGGAGGCTGCCATAGATGAAGGTGTTTGGCTGACAGTCGAACTTGGGATAGTAATTCGACTCAATCGGTGAAAGGCTTTCTCCATAGGAGGAATAGTAGCGTCAGCAAGAATATGAGACCTGGCAGCATCGTACTCTGGATCAAGGGCAGCCAGGAGTACACCTACCATGGTAGCATTCCTATACGTCTTTTGCTGTTCAGGAGTGGCCGTCAGCGGCATGAGGCTATGGAGCTTCTCAAACATCCCTCGTAGCGATGTGTACAGTGAGTGAAGGGGGTGTCCATTCTGTTTGACTGTAAAAATATCATGTTGCAGTTGAAGTATCTTGGTTTCGTTCCGCGCCTGTGAATATGTCGCTGCTAGAATATCCCATATAGCCTTAGCCGTGGGCTGATGTTATACATCGTTGGCAATCTCTATCGTCAACGTCCCAGATAGCCAGACTTTGGCATACGCATCATCTGTCTCCCATGAGGCATTTACCCCTATCTTCTCCACCGGCTCTTCTTCGGTAAGAATATGCTTCTTACCATTCGACTTCATCAGGCTCATGAACTGCATAGCCCAAAGCTCATAATTTGTCCCGTCCATTTTCATAATAGGTGCCGGACCTCTGAATGCGCCAGTGGCGGGTACATCGACCTTGTTCTCAGACATACTGTCGAAAGAAGACTGCTACGGGTGCAACAAATCAAAGTTTATATGTCTACACAGACATATATGGGTTTGGGTGCACGTGTAGACTCATGCATACCAACCCATCAATCAATGGACGAATCTGAGGTAGCGTGCGCTTAGAGACAGCACACGAGTGCGCGAGACGAAGCTGATGCGCGCGCGAGACAAGCGTACGGTGCGCGCGGTATGCGAGGAGGGCGCACTGTGCGCGCAAGGAGGACGAGCGCACGGAGAGGGCGCGCTGTGCGCGTTGTGCGTGTGTGCGGAGCCCTAACCGTGGAGGCGCGCTAGGCTGTGACGCCGGCAAAAGGGCAAGGGCACGCTCGCGAGGCGAGGGAGGGGGCGGCGGCGCGCAAGAAGAGGGCTGGTGGTGGGGTTAGGGTTTTTTTGGAATCGAGAGATCCGGTCTAGGACCGCCGCTCTGATACCATGTTGGAGAAAATAAGAGCACTTGTTATTTCTGAGAACCCTAGGCTTTCTTATATAGTAGAGAGGCTTATGGGTAAATTACATAAAGTAGACAACCGAAAAAGAAAATAAGAAAGAGATACATATTAAATATGAAAATACAAATATCTTCATAGTGGAGTGCCGAGTTATGGGAGAGAAACATGAAGATTGGAAAAATCGTCAACACAAACACGATATTACGCGTGTCCATGACTTGGACCCCACATATCAAGATGAAATAAATCAAACAGACCATGACTACTCTGTCCTTGACGACTTGGAAAGATAAACCGATGATGCTTTCTAAGTTCACATGACTCACACTGAAAACTAGACTTGATAGAGTTGTCATGTATGCAACGCCAAATTTTCTACAACGGTAGGTGACCGAATCCATGGTCTCAAATGTCAGCGAAATTCGACCGAATTTCTTTCGAATATCGATATCCAGTCGAAATCAAAATTCGACCGAAATGACCGAAATATGAGGGTCCTAGTACAAAAAATGAGCGAAATGATCGAAATTTTGAGCAAAATTCCATCGAAATTCTGTTTTGGTCGATACTGAAATGGTGACCGAAACCGACATTTAGGGCCTTGACCGAATCTGAGATGCCATATGTAGGAGAAAATGGATCCTGCAGAATGGGAAGTAGCACTAGTACACAAATACTGAGACAACCTATATAGCTCTCAATATTCACGACCACATCCAATCACCCTACCCATGAGTATATCATAAAAAGGAACTAGGGTCAAATATAGCATGACAGTGCAAATCTTTTGTAATCTGGCTAATAGACAATAAATTCATGAAAAACACAGGTGCATGAAGAACATTCTGCAGGTGTATAGAGGGTGTCAAATGAACCTCCCCTTGTCCAGTAATTGGGGACTGTGTCCCATCAGCAATCACTACTGATCCACTTGGTTGTGTTGGACTGTATGTACCAAACTGCAATCTATCTCTGCGGAAATGGTGTGATGCTTTGGAATCCATTATCCAATCTAAAGGATCTGATCGAGAGCAGCCAATACATGCATGAGTAATACCTGAGTTACTAGTAGAGGTAGAGGCTGCAGTGTCTGATGGATCGGTGCTGGAAGATCCAACGGTTGGAGGCATGATCTCTCTCAAGCGTGCAACAAAATCACCATAGTGATAATCAGTGAGATCAAGAGCAGTATGACTCTACTCTATTGTACGAGCCAATGGTGGGAATCCGTGCTTGGAGTAGCACATATCCTCTGAAGGACCTGTACGGTGGCATTATGAACATGTCTGTCGTGGACGTAAGCGCCTCTGCTGCATGTGCCTCGTCCTCTGAAAGAAGTAGATCTACCTCTACCACATGATGCAGCCATAACTGGTAGAGTCTGAGGAGTGACAGAGGAGATACTCAATCAGCTTGACCTATGGTATGCTTCCTCCGTAGGAGGTATGGTAGCATTAGTAGGAAGCTGAGAGCGAGCCGAGTTATATTTTGGGTTGAGGGCATCCAGAAAAACACCAGTCATGACAGAGTCTATGTAGGCCTTTTGGTACTCTGGAGAGGCCGTCAGGGGTATGTAGCTGTGAAGTCGCTCAAACATACCCCTTAGAGATGTATACAGGGCGTGAAGAGAAAGATCACCGTATTTGGTCGTGAAGATATCGTGCTGGACCTGCAGTATCTTCGACTTATTCTTCGTCTGAGAGTACGTCCCTACCAGAATGTCCCACATTGCCTTTGCTGTGGGTTGACTGAGGATATCATTGGCTATCTCTTTAGAAACAGTACCATATAGCCACATCTTGGCATATGCATCATCAGCCTCCCATGAGGTGTTGGTCCTAGTCTTGTCCACCGGCTCATCCTGCGTCTGAATATGCTACTTGTCATGACACTGCATGAGATTCGTGAACTGCATTGCCCACAACTCGTAGTTGGTACCACCCATCTTGATAATAGGTGCTGGACCCTTGAAGACACCCGTAGATGGTATGTCAACTCTACTATCTGACATTGTGAATGATCACTAGTACCTTAGACCAATTGTAAGGTGTCTAAACAGACATGAGAAGAGATGTTTGCCGACTTAGACTCATACTACAACCATCTTTTGACAAAACGTGGTCTGATTTTTATCTTAAATGAGGTAAATCAAACCCAAATCTCTGAAATCATATCAAATAACATGAACTCATTATTGTAGGAGCACCTGGACCGTGTTTGCGGAGTCACGAATCGTCTTTGAGAGGCCAAAACCCCCTTAGGGTGGCGTCGCAGGTTACTGCTGCAAGGCAAAGTAATAGAGAATCCGCTTGGGGGCGGCACACGAGGAAGCAATAGCCATGAGGGGGTGACACACGAGGTGGTAGCCTCTGGTTGCTTTTGCTAGCGGCGCACGAGGCAACAACAACTGCGAAGGTGCGGTAGCGTTACCTTGCACGCGAAGATGGGGGCTGCAAGGGCTCTGTACGGAAGAGGAGGCACACGGAGGACGTTAGAAGGTAGGGTTAGGGTTTTGGCTCAAGGCTTCGGTATAGGACCATCACTTTGATACCATGTGGAGAAGAATACTTTTTTGTGTTTATTCATAGAGCCCATGGGTTCTCTTATATAAAAGATAGAAACCCTAATGGCTAAATTACATATTACGGACAAAGGAAATAAATAACTGTAAAACAATGACATAACATAAAACTCTTCAACACAAATCGTTTCTTCTGATTGTTGTTATTAGATACCCAACGTCTGAGTTTCTTTTTTCAATGGAGAAGGATTTTCTGGGATTTGTTCAAAGAAGGGAGAATGTATGAGATTGTGCTACGTTGTATTTAAAGTTGCTCGAATAGCTAAGGAAATCTACTCTACGAGAGCGAAAGGGATATCCCAAAATGAGAGTTCTTTGTTGTGGTTTTCACGTTAAAATCATTTCATGCTCCGTGACTCTCATTCTCTAGTCGATTAGTTTTTTAATTAACGTTTGTAGTTGGAAAAATATTGTTTGCACATTTCACCCCTCTCTTGTGTCGATTTCACGTTGCACGGAACATATGCCTTGTGCTGGGCCATCATGGTTGTCAGAAATGCATTGATATTCGAGTAAGAGTCATCACCTTATAGTGGCACATGCATGCGTGTTGTTTGAATCATAGGTGAACTGCTTGTAATTACTACGTAGTTTTCATAAATGGAGTTTTCTTGTGATCATCTTCCAAGTTTGCTGGATTTTTTCTGCTTTAAAAAAAGTTATATACTTGCAGAGAAAAGACCCTTCTCATCTGAATAACAACAACAAACAACAACAACAAAGCCTTTCCCTACAATTAAGTAGGGTCGGCTGCATGGATTCTTCGCCTCCATTCGGATCTATCTTGGATCAATCCCGGGCTTATTCCACAAAACTAAGATCCCTTCGTATAGTCTCTTTCCAACACTTCTTGCGCCGTCCTCACCCTCTCTTAACCAGCGCAACATCCCAACACTCGCATCTCCTAACTGGTGCATCAACTGATTTTCTTTGCAAATGACCAAACCATCTTAAGCGGTTTTCTCGTATCTTATCCTCGATTGGAGCTATACCAACTTTCTTTCTGATTGCATCATCTCAAATCCGATCTTTACATGTACGTCCATACATCCACTTTCGCATTTTCATTTATGCTACAATCATTCTCTGCATATGTCTATGTTTTACAGGCCAACATTCAGATCCATAGAGCATAGCATGTCTCACGGCTGCTTTCCTTAAATTTTAAAGGTATTTTCTTATCATAGAGAGCAAGGTATTTTCTTATCATAGAGAGCAGTAGAGGCTTCTCTCCGCTTTAACAAGCCTGCATTTATTCTATTAGTAACATCTCCATCAATTTCCGCATCATGTTGCAAAATAGATCCCAGATATCTAAAAGAATCTCTCTTCCGAATGTTATCGTCACCGATCTTCACCTCGATTCCTTCACCATTTCTTCAATCAAAGGTGCACTCCATATATTCCGTCTTAGCCCTACTTATACGAAATCCTTTAGTCTCCAACTCATGTCTCCAGACCCCAAGCTTCTCATTTATTCCATCTCTAGTCTCGTCAATCAACACAATATCATCAACAAATAACATACACCAAGGTAACTCATCCTGAATGTGACTTGTCAACTCGTCCATAATCAAAGTAAAAGAAATAGACTCAAAGCTGAACCTTGATGTAAACCAATATTGATGTCAAAATAGCCAATCTTCTCAGACGGGGTCCGTACGCAAGATAAAACCCTATCATACATGTCCTTACACAAGATAAAGCCCTATCATAAATGCCCTTTATGAGGATAATATATAGGACATGTACTTGTCTCTTCTCTAGAACTCTCCACAATATCTCTCGTGGGACAGAATTATAAGCCTTCTCCAAATCAATAAAGATCATACGAAGGTTCTTCCTTTTAGCTGTATAAATTTCCATTCTTCTCAGTAAATGGATGGCTCCAATAGTTGAGCGACCTGGCATGACTCCGAATCGGTTTTCTTTTACGTTGGAAACTTGCCTCAACCTTCTTTCGATCACACGTTCCCAAGTTTTCAAAGTGTGATCCATCAACTTGATACCTATGTAATTTGAACAATTTCGAATGTCTCCTTTATTCTTATAAAGAGGCACTTGATACTCCTCCAATCTTCATGCATTTTCTTGCTTCGCCAAATAACATTGAATAGATTCGTAACCTAAGTCAAACTACACTCACCTAAAATTCTCCATACTTCTACATGGATGTCATCCGGTTCTACACCTTTCCTAGGTCTCATAACCTTCAAAGCCTCCTCTAGTTTCTTTCTTTGTATTCGTCTATAGCTTGCATGATTCAAGTAACTTTCACTACTAGCCAGATCACCTAACACGTTTATGGAAGTACCGCTCTCACTAGTCTCTATATCCTTCTGAATAACAAGCACGTGACCTTCCTCGTCTTTAATGCATCTCACTTGAGAATGGTCTTTGGTCTTTCTTTCTCTTTCTTTTGTTAACCTTAATATAACCTTCTGGCCCTCCTTAGAGTCGAGATTTTTATACAAAACTTCATAAGCTTTTTGGGGTGAACACCGTTGAGTGTATCCCCCTTTTTCTGAGCGTAAAAAAAAACTTCATAAGCTTTTGACCTAGCTTTGCTTATAGCCTTCTTTGCTTCTTTCTTCGCTATTTTGTAGTTTGTGACAGTTTTCCTCTGTTCTATCCTTAGACATAGCTTTAAAGCATGCTCTTTTAATTTTTAGCTTCTCTTGCACTCCCTCACTCCACCACCAAGCCTCCTTTTGACCTGGAGCTCCTCCCTCTGACTCGCCTAGCATCTCTTTGGCTACCTTTCGGATACAAGATGCTACTGCCTCCCACATCTCGTTTGTACTTCTGCTACAATCCCAAGACAAGTCTTCTAAAACCTTCTCTCTGAAGCTCGATTGCTTCAGTGGAAGATTCCACCATCTAGTTCTAGTGATCTTAGGAACCCTCCTTTTTTTACCATCCCTTTTATTTGTATATCCAAGACTAACAAGCGATGTTGGGTTGTCAAATTCTCTCCTGGGATTGCTTTGCAGTCTTTACAACACGACCGATCTCTTCTCCTCAACGCAAAGTAATCTATCTGTGTTCTAGTTGTTCCACTCTTATAAGTAATTAAATGCTCCTCCCTCTTCTTGAAGAGAATGTTTGTTATGAAAAAATCATATGCCATTGCAAAATCCAGAATGACTGGTTATATTATGCTAAACTATTATTAGAAGCACTGGTTAATTATGACGTGCCATTAATAGAGGACTAAATATATGTGTTTTCGTGTCAATCATTTCCTCTCGGTTTTGCAGGATTCTCGCAGACAATTTGAAAAAGCCCAGTATGCTTATGACCAGGTATTGCTAATTTGCTATTATATATGTACCTTAGATGCTTTTTTGAAATTAAATTATCGAGATCATATCAGGCATATGTATTGATATGTTTTTTTGAGATCAGGGTATTAATATGTTATAATTTTCACTATCCATTGGCAGCTCTGAATTTCTGCTGTCATTGTAGGTTGATCTTTATTTGAATATCAAGATGGGCAGTCTTCTGGATTGCACTTACTATTGTTGATTAAGGGTAATAGAAACTATAACTTACAATTATAGCTTACACCTTTCCGTTACATGGCTCTATTCATAAGGATCATGGCTCCTTTGTGCTCTGGACACATTCTCAACATAAATTCTTTCCCTTTTGATTAGAACACATTTTTGTAACCATAAGGGCCACAATACTGCTAGCAGGGAACTTTAGACTTAAATCCTTTTATAAGGCAAAACATTTATGCAGCTTTGGCATTAGAAGAATTTTTGGGTGGAGAAAGAAGTTTGGAAAGGGAGGAGAAAAAAGAAGACTGTTCCGCTGGTTGTACGGGTTTAGGCGAAGAAGCACGGAGATAGGCAGGGAGGGATACAGAAAGGGGAGAGGAATATGAGAAATCTCCAATTTGTTTAAACTTCAACTCCCTAATACAATGCCTACAAGCCCCTTTTATATAGGTAAATAATATTAAAATGAAATAAAGCCCTAGTTTGTCTCCTAAGTTAACCAAATAATTAATTAAAAATCACATGCGATTTGCAAGAATCTCAATTTGAGAAAACAACACTAACCCTAACCCTAACCCTAATTCATTAGCAACTCTAATTGGATGGGAGTAAAATTGATGACAAGTCCTAATTTAACCAAATCCTAAATTTTCCCTAAATTTTGCCCTTCTGAAGCCCAGACGACATCAACTCTCTGTTTAAAAAATTCATCTAGAAGATGAATTGCTGGATCTTTCGCCACTGAGTGTCTCCCCCTTTCCTAGCTTCAAAAAAAAGAATTGCTGGATCTTCAGTTGTGTAATGTGATGGCTTGGTGATCCAAATAGAGTCCCTAAATAACTAGGGCTAGGGTTAGAGACACAACGAAGGGTTGACAGGTGAGAGGAGATGGAGCGAGCGGGAGTGTCTGCGAGGCGGGTTTGGGTTTCGAAGGCTTGCGGTGTTCATCATTCGCGGGACACCTGCGGTGGCAATATCGGTGCCACTCGTCATGTGGGTCGAGGTGCGCATGATGCTGACGATGAAGGCTGGGTGAAGGTGTCGCATGCTAAGTCGGGCAGGCGTTGCTTTCGCTGTGAGGGTCGTTGTCATCTTGCCTCTGCATACTTGGCTCCCCCTCGCTGCTTCCGCTGCGGGAAGGTTGGGCATCGTTTGGTTTCATGCAGGGCGGAGCGCATGGATTCTCGTGGTCGGAAGCTTCCCATGTACTTGGCGGTTGATTCTCGCGGTCGTGGCTCCTCGGCTTTGCTGGATTCTCGTTCCTTTGCTCAGGTGGTTAGCGCTGACGATGGCGGCGGCTCTTCCAAGGGCCACAGGGGGAAGACCATTCTCGCTTCTCCTTCTCACGTGGATGGCGGGTCGGGGGCTCCTCCGGCGGCGGGGATGCTTGATCAGCGAGGTGTGGTGGAGGATCGGGGCCAGCGTGGCTCTTCCAAGGGCGTTTTTACTGGCAAGGAGCGGAGTGGAGTCCATTCGCGCGCCGGTGATCAGATGCCGGCGGCGTCGAGGTTCGGAGCTAGAGTGGTGGGGGATAAGTGTGGGATGGCGATAGGTGTGGTGCAGCGACCGGCCGTCGGCCGTGAGGTGATTCGCTCCGCTACTTTGCTTCTTTTGGGCGAGACCTTCTCTGGGGATTTCTTCTTCTTGGATGACTTTCGCTGCTGTGCTCGATGGCTTTCCCCGGAGCAACGGGAGACCCTCCTCAATCTTGCTGATACTTCGGTCGTCAAATGGCGACGTCTTCGTGTTGCGGATGGCGCGAGCTTACGCTCCGAATTATGCGTGGTGGAGGTTCGCGGCGTTCCATTCCTCTCGCGATCGGTCCATTGCTTATCTAAGATTATCGGTGGTTGGGGTCAGGTGGTGGCGATTCTTGACGATGGCCTGGCCCCCGGCTCGGACTGGTCTCGCACGAGGATTCTGGTTGAGTGCTCTTCTACCCTTAGCCAATCTATGGCTGGAAAGGTTCTCTTCGAGAAGCTTTGTTTAGGTCGCTGGTCGTTCAAACTCGAGTTCTTCTTCCCGGCGCCGGATGCTGCGGCTCAGCCCTCTCCGTCCATCGTCGCCGGCTCTCTCTCAGGCGCAGGTTCCACCGGTTCGACTTCCAAGGGCCACGTGTCATCTTGCAGGGATATTATCGAAGCGTCGCCTGTGCATGGCGACCGTTCGGGGACGTCGCTTGGTTATCGATTCGCGTGTGCGGCCGATGGGGCGCCTTCTGACGTGTCTGGGGTCTTTTTCGAGGGCGATTCACTGTCTGGGGAACTCTCTGCTATATCCGATCTCCAGGACCACGTGACGGTATCGGGTCTTAATGTGGCGTTTCCTATTCCTCTTTCCGGGTCGGATCTTCATGTTGGTCGGTCCCGGTCGCGGGCAGCGCCTGACCCGGTTATTCCTTCCGGATCTCTTATTTTCCCATCCGATATCTTATGCCCTCAGCCGGTCTCAGCAGTGCCCTACTCTCACTCGGATTTCTTCGAAGACTTCATCTCTTCTTCAGCAATCTCTTCGCCATTACTTCTGACGCATGGATCGGGTTGCTCGGAAGTCGCCTCTTTGCATCACTCGATCGCGACCGATGTTGGTATGCTCTCCCAGCTTGTGAGGCAACCGTCTCTCTCTAATCGGTTTTCTGGGTCAGGCAGCGATCCTTTGGGCCCATCGCCGGACGCTTCGGTGGACTCTCCGAACCGCTCTGCTGCTGCTTGGAATGCTGTATTTGCCTCCCCGGCCAGATTTGGAAATGTCTACTTTCGACGCCTTCAGCCATCCATCGAGGGATCTATTCTTTCGCCTGGTCACCTTTCTCGCGAGGCTGTGGCGGAGGCGGCAAGTCTTCGCCGCGCTGGTCAGCGCCCTGCTCAGGACTAACTGTGCTTTGGCCTGTGATCATTTTTTTTGGGGCCTTTTTTGTATTGTTTAATGAAGCTACTATCTTGGAATGTTCGGGGGCTGGGTGACCCAGCGCGTCGCAGGGCTTTGGGCTCTCGTTTGGTTGATTGGGATTGCGACATCGTCTTCCTCCAGGAAACAAAACTCTCTGGGGTCGATGATGCTATGTGGAGATCTTTTGGGGCGGGGGCTGTGGACGCCTTTTGCTCGTTGGACGCGGTTGGTGCTTCTGGTGGAACTATTTTGGCTTGGCGATCTTCGCGATTTTCTTTATCCTATTCTCGTATTGGCCACCACTCTATCACTGTAGTTCTTGTGCGCGCGGACTCTAATGTATCTATGGCTTTTACTTGCGTATATGCGCCTCTATGCCATCTTGCTCGTCGTGTTTTATGGGAGGATCTGCATTGTGATGCCGCGGCTTTGGGGGATACTCCTTCGATTATGGGGGGGTGATTTTAATGTTACTTTGCTTTCCAGCGACCGCCCACGTGGTCGGGGGGTAGGGATCCGGGCTCTAGCGACTTCTTTGACTTCATACAGGATTTGGCTCTTGAAAGTCTGGTGGCTAGCGATATTGTTTTCACTTGGCGTAATAACTCCTCTCGATCTCGGCTCGATAGGTTTTTGGCTAATACTCGAATGATGGAAGCTTTCCCTCTATGCTCGGTTACTTCTCGACCGCGGTCCTTCTCTGATCATAGTCCCATTTTTTGGGATGCTGGTGATTCTTCACGTCTGCGTGGTATTTTTCGCTATGAAAGGAGTTGGTTGCTGGAGCCTCATTTTAAAGAACTGGTACGCAATCATTGGT
The DNA here is from genome assembly GCA_037367405.1 of Ottelia alismoides. Classification (NCBI taxonomy): domain Eukaryota; kingdom Viridiplantae; phylum Streptophyta; class Magnoliopsida; order Alismatales; family Hydrocharitaceae; genus Ottelia; species Ottelia alismoides. The sequence continues at coordinate 1,067,021 of JAZKJV010001522.1, read as the reverse complement.
CCCAGTTGCTGGCAGTGCGGTTTGTCGTTTTGATCATAAGCTTTCATCCCTCCGAGGTGTTCTCGCTTCCTTTAAATTTAACACTCGTCGGACAAGACTGTTTTCTCGTACGGAGTCTGAAGCGATTATTCTTCGCCTGGATCGGTTGGAGAGCGAGAGGGTACTATCGTCGGAGGAATTATCTGAACGTACTTCAGCTATGCATCTCGTCTCGGAGGAGGACAGGAAAAGCGCCATCGATTGGAGGCAGCGGTCGCGACTTCGATGGATCAAGGACGGGAATGCAAATACTGCATTTTTTCATCGGGTCGCTAGTGCACGTAAGCGTGCTAATACTATCTCCTCCATGGTGATTGGAGGCGCTCTATTTCAGGGGGACCAGGAGATGGGCTCGGCTTTGGTTAACCACTTCAAGAAATTTTTATATCGCCAGCCTCCTTGTTCGTGGCGTTGGACGGGACGAGGGGCCCCCGTCCTTGCCGCCTCTGATGCGGCCTTGTTAACTCGTGAATTCACGATGGAGGAGCTTAAGGGGGCGGTCTGGGACCTTAACGTTGACGCCTCTCCCGGTCCCGATGGGTTCCCCATCTCCTTCTATAGGGACTTTTGGGATGTTATCGCCATTGACGTATTGGATGTGGCTCACGACTTCTGTGCGGGGAACAGGGGATTCAACAAGATTAACCGGGCCAATATGGTCCTCATCCCGAAGACCCATGGGGCTAGCCGTATTGAAGACTTCCGCCCAATTGCGATCTCCAATGGCATTTACTTAATTATTGCTAAGGCTTTGGCTAGGAGGCTTGCGCCCCTCCTTGGCTCTCTCATATCTCAATACCAAGCCGCTTTTATTCAGGGGAGGCAAATCTCGGATTGCTATGCGCTGGCCTCCGCGATTATTGATAGATGGCACAGAAATGATACGAAAGGGATACTTTGGAAAATTGACTTTGCTAAGGCTTATGACTCCTTGGACTGGCGATTCTTATGGTCGGTTTTGAAGCGTCGGGGCTTCCCCCCAACTTGGATCTCATGGGTTCGACGGTGTGTTACTACTGTCTCCTTCTCCTTATCTCTTAACGGCAGGCCGGCTGGGGGGCTATTCCAGCCTAGCAGGGGGGTTCGCCAGGGTTGCCCCCTAGCCCCCCTTCTATTTGTTCTGGCGGTTGATGTGCTGCCGCGTATGATCCATGGCGTGGCCGACGCGGGGCTTGCGCGCGGATGCTCTCTTGGCGAGTTTCATATTCCCCTCCTTCAATTTGCCGATGACACTTTATGTTTTATCGAGGGGGATCGACCTCAGGCTTTGGGAATGGCCACTACGCTCCAACTTTTTTGCGAGATGTCGGGGCTCCGCATCAATGGGGCCAAGTCGAAGGTGGTGCCTTTTGCTTTGTCGCCGTCGGAGGCTGCGGAGTGTTCCTCTGCATTGGCCTCTTCCCTTGGTGGTCTCCCGCTGGAGTATCTTGGCTTGCCACTCTCGGTGGGCCGTGTTCGCTTACGTGATTATCAGCGGGTGGTGGAGAAGGTGGAATCCCGGTTGGTGGGATGGCGCGCGTCGCTGCTTTCAAGAGGGGGGCGTTTGGTTCTTCTTAAATCGGTAATCTATGCAATACCCATCTACTTCTTATCCGCTCGCGGCCTTCCTAAGGGGATCCGGGAGCGTATAGAAAAATGCATGAGGGCCTTTCTTTGGGGTAAGAATGGCGATGGCAGAAGGGGGATCCATTTGGTGGGTTGGGATGATGTTTCGCGTCCAAAGCGCGAGGGGGGCCTGGGCGTTCGGCGGTTGGCGGTGGTGCGCGATGCTATGCTTCTCAAATGGGCGGTTAGGCTTTTGGGTCGGGATGATAGCTTCTTGGTGCGGTGCCTCCGCGTGGCGGCGGGGAATGCTTTTGCGTCCGCTTTTGGCGGGCGCGCTTAGGGAATTACTCCTTCCTTTTGGCGTGATGTCTTCTCTGCGTTTAACAATAACCGGTCCTTGTTCAAGCCGTCCCTTGGCGATGGGAATTCTTTCTGCTTCTGGTCGATGGATTGGTCTGGAAATGGTATCCTCATGAACCTTTTTCCTAGATTATTTACGTTGGCAGGAGATAAATTTGCTACTGTGGCTTCTTGCTGGTCCGATGGGTGCTGGTGCCCTTTATTGGTGGATAATCTTTCCGATCAGCGGCTGCGTGACTTCTCAAATCTGATGGCTCTCCTTGTCAACGCCCCTACGCCCTCTGGGGGCCGTGATCACTTCGCCTGGAGGGAGGGGACCTTCAGTACGCGGAAGGCGTACTTCTCTATTCTTCCCGACGCCGCGGGCTCGGATGCGTCCATGCTCAGTCACTGCAAGCTCATCTGGGGCATGAGGCTTCCTGAACGGGTTGGTATTTTTTTTGTGGATTCTGCGGCGTGGAAGATTACTTACTCACGATCGCTGTGCTTCGATATTCCCTTATATTTCTCAATTATGCGGACTGTGTGGTACGGAAGTTGAGACACCAGCGCACCTCTTCCTTCTGTGCGTCCAGGTGCGTGCCATTTGGGATGACGTGGAGTGGTTGAATCTCTCTACTCTTGAGGCTTTTTGGGAGAGCTTATCTAACGCTGCAAATCGGTCGAGGGAGGAAAGACTTGTTCCCATTGCACGCCTTTGGAGTATCTGGCTGGGAAGAAACGAAACACTTTTTGCTGGGCAGAGGTTTTATAAGGAAAATATTTGTATCACAGCAAATCGCTTTTGTATTGATTGGTCTGCTTTGTAGCGGTATTCGGGGGTCGGATGATATCTCTCTTGATATCATCTACCTTTTTATTTTGCTTTCCTTTTCCTCACTGTAAGTTCTTCTCTCCTTTATCTTAATTAACTGGGGCGAACACCTCTGAGTGTCTCCCCCTTTTTTGAGCGTCAAAAAAAATGTGATGGCTTGGTTCTAATTTCCCCAAATCTGTGCTGGAAAAACAAACGTGGGACACAAGGTAGAGTCCATGTGCTGTCCGTGAGAACGAGTTTGGTGCAACGAACTTCATGATAGAAGAACAGATTTGGAGCAAACAATGACATTCATGGTGATGCTGCATAGCTCTTGGATTTACATTGTCATCCACCGAACCCAAGTTGAAGAATTGGTGGGGCATCTTCAACTGACGCGTTATGGAATTTGGAGAAGTCATGGAGAGTGGAGGACACAGAACCATTGTGAAAGAGAGTGTGATATGCCTCCTCAGCCTTACCATTCTTTAATAGCATGTTCCAAGGCCAACTGTTAATATGATTGGGAATTTGGGATTTGAATCTCCTACAGTGTATCCATACTTTTTCCACATCTTCAAATAGGTAGGTCCTCCTCCCAAGTACTTCCCCACTTTAACCATTAGAGAATTGGTCTAAATTTTTTGGTTATAAAAAACCTTTAGAGAAAAAGGCCTTGGATCGGGGATATATAGTCTAAAACTACGAAGAGATATCTGATTCCCTTTTCTTGGGCGTATGTAACCAATGAAAGATCTATTTCTTGCTTTGGTTTGGACCTTCCCAATCCAAAGGTGGTGGTGATGATCACACAACCAGCGAAGGTGACAGAGTTGGTGTCAGTTGCTCCACGAAAGGAGCTTCCAATGCGTACGACTACTGTGATGATAGGGACGATGGTGACGACTACATTTGCTTACATGGATCAAATTCACATACATATAAATGCCAATAAGGTAGGATTTGGTTGTTTGTCGAGAATATGTTTGAGACAACTCTGGCCACATTTCCTTAATTGACTCTATATTCAGGAGATTGGTTGTAATTGTCTGCTTAAACTGTTGGTCAACCAATTCATGACTTGATAGTTATCATGTAGATAGGGCTTATATTCCTTATCCGCCTCCTTCTCTTTCATAAGACAGAGATTTCTTCTAACACCAATGAACACCTTGAAAGATCGATACTAGACATCAGACTATATAGTTCTATATACTCCTGAGTTTGGTAGAAGTTTCTGTATCACAATAGGTGACATGGGAACTAGGGGCTTTGCCTCGAGAGGAGTCGTAGACGTTGCAATCAAATAGCTACAAAAGTAAAAAAAAACTTATGGTCTACTCAAGCATCGGCGCATCGCGACTTCATGAGGGTGGACCTCTCCTCACAAATCCATGAACCGAAGTGACACAACTAGGTGGGTTGGGGAGGGGTTGCTTCGATTGGGCTGGTGTTCTTGATGATGATTGTTGGAGGTCGAGACTTATGACAGATACTGCTGCTTCTAGCTGCTGCAATCAGACGCTGTGACTAACAGTGCAATCGATGGTTGGTTGGTTGGAGGGTGTTGATCTTTGCGATTGGCGACAGGGATGGTTGCGAGCATGACTGGCATAAGGTGGCGAATTGGAAGGAAATAACAATGGTTGATGGTGGCAGCTAGGGTCTCAGGCAAGAGAGGCTCGAAGCTTCGGTTTAGGGCTGTTGCTCTGAAACTATGTGAAAATATATGGTGAATGAGGTGATGTATTCAGGATGTAGAGGTTTTTATAAAGAGGAAAAACCCTGAACACCGAATAAGGGAAAAAATACAATGATATTGTCATAGGAAATAATACACATAAAAACACTATACTAATAAAATGTATATAGATTTTAAAGAAAACCATTTATGATATCCAAAAAAATGATGTTTGGGGGAGCTTTGGCTGGGGGGCACTGCTTATGCGGTGGCTGGAGGTCAAGATTGATGACACATGTATTGCTGCACCTACCGACTGCAACTGCAGCCTGCAGGCCATGACTAACTGCTAACAGGTGGCGTAGCCATGACTATTTGGGGAATTGCTCCTAGTGGCTGGTGATGCAGTTGGTGGCAGGAACAACTTGTGGAAGGTAGCAAAACTAGGAGAAAATAATGGTGGCTGATGGCGACGACTTTGGTTTCGGGCGAAAGAAGCCCAGAGCTTCAGTTTAGGACTACGGCTCTGATACCATGTGAAAATGTAGGATGAAATGAGACGATGTTATTGATGATTGTGGGGTTTCTTATATAGACGTAAACCAGATGATGTTATTGGTGATTGTGGGGTTTCTTATATAGAGGTAAACCCCTAAACACCGAAGAAGGAAAATACAACGATATTCCTATTGGAAATAATAAATACAAAATCACTAAATTGATTGAACTTATGTAGACACTGGACAAAGCAATTTATCATACCCTTAAAGCTGATGTTTGGTACAAGTACAACTGATATTGGTTATCATGTTTTGAAGGATTGTTTAGAAACTTTAGATCGTAGTAGAAAATGTTGGGTTATTTTATCTATCCTTGTTCTAGATGCATGAGGTGTTTGGTGTAGAGATAATTATATAGTTTATGTACTGTTTATGTTATTTTTATGTTCTTGATTGCACCTTATGTAATTTACCCATGGGCTGTCTCTATATAAGAGAGTCTAGGGTTCTTTGGAATAATGTATGAATTACTTTTCCACCAACATGGTATTAGAGCCAAAACCCTAATACCCCATCACCACCCTCGCGCCCGCCGCCCCCTCCCCACCCCTCCTTCCGCCGCTGACACCGCTCTCTCTCTTTCTCTCTTCCACTGCCACCCTCTCACCGCCGACTCCCCCTCGCAGCCCATTACCTTTTTATCTTCCGCCGTCGACCCTATACCCGTCGACCCCTACCCCCGCCGACCCCACCCACAATCGCCACCATCATCCCTATGGATTTTCTTTGCTCCGGTTCTCGGGGATGGTCGAACTTTCAGGTTTTGGAAGGATGTATGGACGGGAGAGGAACCTCTTTCTTCGAGGTTCCCGTGATTGTTCGCTTTGGCGATAGATGGGATTGCTAGCGTGACCTCCTGCTGGTCGGAGGCCGGTTGGTTCCCGCTCTTCCGTGTTGGCCTTTCGGAACAGAGACTCCACGACTATCTGCTTCTTTTGGAGGCTGTCGGGGGTGCCTGTCAGCCTTCGACCGGGAGGGATCACTGGGCCTGGAAGGGGGGGCCTTTCTCGACCAGGAAGGCGTTTATGGCGATTTCTTCTTCCCCTCTTCCTGGGCCGGAATCGGTGGTGCGCGATTGCGGTTTCCTTTGGACTCTCAGGCTTCCAGAGTGGGTGGGTTTCTTTCTTTGGCTCGTTCGGAGACAGAGGTTGATGACGAGGGATCGCTGCGTGAGGTTGATTGGGACTATTCCGAATACTTGTATTCTTTGCAACAATGCCGTGGAAACTCTGGAGCATCTGTTCTTCGCGTGTCCAGCGGTGTAGCGTGTTTGGGAGGAGGCGGCCGATGATTGGGTATGCTCCTCGGATCTGGTTTCTTTCTGGGCCTCGTTGGTGGCAAAAAAGGGCAGGGATTGTAGGGAATTGTTGCGACCCTTGGCGAAGGCTTGGGCAATTTGGCTTGGACGGAATGATGCTATCTTTTTGGGACAATGTTTTTACAAAGAAAATGTGATATATGACTGTGGCGAACACCGCTGAGTGTTTCCCCCTCTTTTAGACTTCAAAAAAAAGTCTAGATATGCACTCAAATCCTATGAAGTTTATATAGACATTTGTCATTTGGTCTATAAACCTTAGTTCTTCATCTCCAATGATATGCCAGAAAATAAGGTCGATATGCCCTCCATAGGCGCGTTCAAAGGTCCTGCGTCAATCGTCAAGATGGATGGGTCAAACTATGAGTTCTAGGCGATGAAGTTCATGAGTCTCATGAGGTCGAATGGTAAGTAGCACATTCTTACCGAGGAAGAGCCGACATAGAAGACTGGGGTTTATGCCTCTTGGGAGACCGATGATTCATACGCCAATGTCTGGCTTTCAGGGACACTATCGATGGAGATTGCTAATGATGTTCTCCATCAGCCCACCGCTAAGGCGATGTGGGACATACTGGCAGCAACATATTCACATGTGCAGAATGAGACCAAGATCCTTCAGCTCCAGCATGACATATTCACAATGAAGCAGAATGGGCGGTCACTTCACTCCTTGTATACATCCCTATGCGGGATGTTTGAGAAACTCTACAGTATCATTCCTCTCAGGGCCACCCCGGAGCAGCAGAAGACATTTATGAATGCTACCATGGTGGGGGTCCTGCTTTGCCGCCCTTGACCCTGAATATGATGCTGCTCGATCGCAGATTCTTGCCGATGCTACCATTCCTCCTGTGGAGGAAGTCTACCGTAGACTTACGCATCTTTGTTTCGTCCAATTCTTCTAATCCACCACCCTCGGCGATGGCTGCTTCCAGAGGTAGACGTGGCCCTTCCTCATTCCGTGGTCGTGGATCTCGTGGTCGAGGCGGTCGTTTTCGCCAATCGTGCACCTTTTGTCATCGCACTGACATGCTGAGGATACATGCTATTCTAAGCATGGATTCCATCCTCGGCACGAGTAACTGATCATGTTGCATCTTCGTCGGCATCCACTTCAGATCAGAGCTTCGAGGAGCTCGTTGCGAGATTGCAGGATATTATGCCTCCCATATCTACAGATTCTCCCGACGACCCTTCTAATATTGCAGCTTCAACCTCTACCAGTACTTCTGCCACTGCTAACACCTCAGGTAGTACTTATGCTTTTCCATTATGTCATAGTTTTGATGTCTCAAATTGGATTATGGACTCGGGTGCGACACACTATCTTTGCCGTGACAGAGATAGACTTACGTCATACAGGGAGATTCCTCCAGGACAGTCAATGGTAATAGCTGATGGGATTCATTCACCCATTATTGGACATGGGGGATTACTTTATCGCCTTTCATGCATCTACAGAATATTTTACATGCCCCTGAGTTTCAATGAACTTGCTTTCTATTAGTCAAATAACAAAGGATTTGCACTGTCGCGCTATATTTGACCCATCGTCCCTTATTTTTCATGACATTCTAACGGGCAGGGTGATTGACTGTGGTTCTGAGCTGGATGGTCTTTATCATCTGGTCCAGAATTCCTATGTTGGCATCTCCTCTCATTCAAGCGGATCAATCTCTCTGTATACATGGCATCTACGCTTTGGTCACCTTCCTCTTCAGATGATGCGCCATCTATTGCTTCAAATTTCTCCAAGTTCTTCTTTCCAGTGTGATGCATGTCAATTGGGAAAGCACTATAGAACTTGCTTCCCTAGTCGTCAGTGTCGGAGAAGTAGCCCCACTTTTGAGTTATTTCATGTCGACATTTAGGGTCTGAGTCGTGTTCCTAATCACCAGGGACACATGTTCTATCTTGTAGTCGTTGATGATTTTTCTTGTCTGTCGTGGGTATTTTATTAAAGAATAAATCTGAAGCAGGAGATGTTATCAGAAATCTTATAAATGAAGTGCAAAATGTTTTTTGCAGTCATGTGAAATATGTTCATACGGATAATGCTTTGGAATTTCGCACTCGTTCTCTTTCACAATTTTTTTCCTCACATGGTATTATTTATCAAACCACATGTGCATACACATCTCAACAAAATGGCATTGCTGAGAGAAAGCATCGCCATCTTCTTGATATTACTCGAACCCTTCTTGTCCAGAGTTATGTACCGATTTCTTTTTGGGGAGATACCGTTGTTACCGCTTGTCATCTTGTGAATCGTATACTATCCTCAGTTCTTGGTGAGAAAATTCCTCTTTCTGTTGTCATTCCAGACAAGGAATTATTCTCACTTACTCCTCGTGTGTTTGGTGCTGTTGCATTTGTTCATCAGTTGTCTCCTGGACTTGACAAGCTCTCGCCTAGGGCTGTCGAGTGTGTCATTGTGGGTTACTCTCGGACTCAGAAGGGATACCGTTGCTATGATCCTGTAAACATGACATATTTGTCACTGCTGATGTCACATTCTTTGAGTCTTTTATGTACTTCTCCCCTGCAGGTGACAGGTTGGCCTCATCCACATCTAATGGCGAGATCTATGTTCCTCCTCCTATTCTGAGTCCACTGCCGTTCATTCCTGTTGTCCCACCAAAATCATTCCCACCACCATCACCACAACCACCTGTTTCGCCCTTACCTAAATTTTATACACGTCGGTCGGGTGCTGTTCATGCTGCACGTCAATCATCCAGCACGCCTCAGGTATGTTTAGATGCTATTGCTATTGATGGGTCATATAGTGTGCAAGTGCATGGTTCATCGTTGCAGGAGGAGATTGAATCGACAAGTACTGTGCTGATGATCTGGATGTTCCTATTGCTATACAGGAGCAGAAATACACTTGTGCATGATATCCTCTCGCTTCTCAGGTTTCTTTTTATCGTTTCGCAGGGGACTATCAGAGGTTTGTTGTGGCTTTGTCTACCGTGGAAATACCATGGAACTATCAGGATGCGTTGAAGATTGCCTGCTGGCGATCTGCTATGGAAGAGGAAATGGCTGCTCTACAGTCGCCGAGTACATGGAGCTTGGTTCCCTCTCCTTCAGGAGCATATGTTATTAGCTGCAAATGGGTATTTACTGTTAAGTATCATGCAGATGGTAGTCTTGACCGTTACAAGGCAAGACTAGTGGAGCGAGGTTTCACTCAGACATATGGCATGGATTATATGGACACCTTCTCTCCAGTTGCCCATCATTCCACTCTTCGTATTCTTCTGTCCGTTATTGTGGTACGTGATTGGCCCTTGTTTCAACTTGATGTTAAGAATGCCTTCTTGTATGGTGACTTGCAGGAAGAAGTCTACATGCAACAACCTCCGAGGTTTGCTGCTGAGGGGGGAGGATCTTGGTACTCTACGATACTTTATGGAGTTGGAGTTTGCCAAGAATGCATAGGGTCTTGTGATGATACAAAGGAAATACATTACATATATGCTTGTTGAGACGGGCATTTTTGGGTGTAGACCCTCAACTACTCCTATGGACCCCAACATGAAATTATATGATAATGATACAAGGAAGTCGACAAGAGAAGGTATAGAGAAATGGTGGGTAAGCTTCTTTATATTACTATAATTCGACCTGATATTGCTTTTGCAGTAAGTTGGGTGAGCCAGTTCATGGAACATCCGAGACAGGTACATATGGATGCTATATATATGATACTAAGGTATCTAAAGTCGTCTCCAAGCACATGATTGCTGTTCAGAAAAGAAACAAATCTATCTATCTCGACATGTGCGGATGCAGATTATGCATGATGCCCTAAGGATCGGAAGTTTACTTCGGGTTTTACTGTTTTTGTGGGCAGTTCTTTGGTTTTTGGAAAAGCAAGAAACAAACAGTAGTGACTAGATCTAGTGCTGGATCTGAATATAGGGCCATGGCACAAGCAAGTACTGAGATGATGTGGGCTCGAGCTGTACTAGAAGATTTGCATATAAATGTACCTCTACCCATGCGGCTACAATGTGATAATCAAGCCGCATTGTTCATTGCCAATAACCCTGCCTTTCATGAAAGAACAAAACATATTGAGGTGGACTGACATTACACTTGAGATATGATCCAGAAGGGCCTGATTTCTACTTCACATGTTAGTTCAGGGGAGCAGACGGCCAACATCTTCACCAAGCCATTGCTCAGAGGACCATTCCAGAAGTGTTCTTCACAAGCTAAGCATGATTGATATCTATGCTCCATCTTGAGGGGGAGTGTAGAGATAATTATATAAGTCTATATATTGTTTATGTTATTTTTATGTTCTTGATTGCACCTCATGTAATTTACCCATGAGCCGTCTCTATATAAGAGAGCCTAGAGTTCTTTGGAATATTATATGAATTACTTTTCCACCAACATTTGGTTTCACCACTTCTAAGGTTAATTAGTTTATGGAAAAAAAGAGGAAGATATGTTTAACCATACTCAAGGAAGGAAGTGGGGAATTGGTTTCACATCATTTCTTGTGAAGCAGATAGATTTTATGCATACTAATTTACTGGGTAAAAGGAGTTGATATGGTTGGACTGGTTAGTTTTTAGTCCAAAGAGGCGAAGAAGTATGCTTACTAAGATTCCACAAACTAAGAAGACGGTGCACAAAGGTTGCAATCAACAATCAGAGGTTGATGTGTCCCATATGAAGAAGAGAAGTTGTGGGTTAGGTGGTCTGGGTTCAAGCCCTTTAGCACATATATCCCTTTTTAGTCGACTAAATGAGGCATGCACCTTTGTTTTACCTTATTGCTGTAGCACCTGTTTTTTAAGGCGAGACACACACCTCACAAAGGAGGACATAGGCGAATGCCTCAAGGCAAAATGGTATCGTGTTGACACCTTGAGGCTTTGTTTTTTTAAAACCATGATATGAAGTACATTACATCCCGGATTTTGCTAGGGTAAACACTCTTTCGTAATACATGAATAATCTTCATTTGAGAATCATAGAACTAAAGATTTGCCAGATTTATGTTGAGAGCATGGAGGAATTTGAACATATGCTCTTCATTTGTGACCATTCTAGGAGGATTTAGAGAATGCTGATTATTGAGTGGCTGGACTCTTTTTTCTTAAAGAGTTAATGGTTGTCCCTTGACACTCAATTTAGGTCAATCAGGAAATATATTAAACCCCTAGTATTGGTGTGGGCTCTTTGGTCCATGTGAAATGAGGTTATCTTTAGTCATTAGAGGTTATAAATTGCTAACAGTGTAGACCATGGTGAGGTTCTATTTAAGTCTTTTACTATATATTAGACATTTCTTTTTAATATATAATAATTTTAGGTGGGCATCATATGTGCTTTCTGTTCTTCCTATCCAAAAAAAAGGTACATGCTTTATGTATTTTAAAAATTTGATACAAGTCATAATTCCTTATTGGCATTGAAAAAAGCAAACCTATGAGACTAATGATATACGTGAAAATCGTTAGCAGTGGAGGGGAAAACCACTTACAGGGAAGTGCCAACGTATGTGAAGAATGTTTTCTTCTCTTCCGCATAAAATGAGGTCTTTGTACAATATTTATATTTTCCTAAAAAAATACATTATTCATATGGTTAAGGGCTAAATAGATTCACATTTTAGTGCATATATCATGCCTAACTTACCTATATTCCCTTTGTGTTGTACAATAGAGAGGTCTTTGGTGATCACATCAACAAATTGATAAAGAGGAATCGACTTCAATCTTTTCCTATAAAATAATGATCCATATGACCATGCTTGATGTAGAACCAATTTGTGAGGGAGAAATATTAAAGAGGATGATAGGAAGAAGAGAAAACAGGGCGACAAGGTAGATTGTATCCTTTTGGTCATGTCATGCATGTATGGACCAACAGATTTGGCTACGAGGACACAGTTGTGAGCCAAGCTTTGTGAGACGAGATAAAGCTTCTTGGTTGATGACTGGATTATCGATGGAGATTCTAGTGTAACAATGCTATCCTCGGATCGACCTGATCTTTGAGAAGGTTATGATCCAGACTCTGATGATTTTGTAGGAGGTGGGGATCTGCAACGGGAAGTGGTTGATACAACAGATGTCTTCCATATTTGGAGAAATTCATGATTTTGGTATAGAGATTGGATCATTTTCTGGAATCCACTGGGCTTCTGGAGGCTTCCCCTTTGGGTTGTGCCTTGTCCCGCTCACGTTCTAGATTTGATCAAACGACGTTAGTTTGGAACTCTAGGATGGGCGTCTTACCACACTCTTTTTGTTCGATTTGAGAGGTCCTTGATGTTGGAAGAGGGTTACAGAGTCCTAGAGGTAGATCAATGGAGATCAATCGAGTGCATGAGCTCAGCTGCTTGTCTATTCTATAGGTTGGTCAACTTGCGAAAAAAGCTACGTGTCTACGAAAAAGAAATGTGAGAAGCACAAAGGGCACGATGTACCCCTGGCTTCCACCAAAAACACAACTCCCTGATCAATGTGTCTGTTCTGCCATGCAAGAGAACACACTAGCAAGAAATCAAATCACAGAAACAAAGGATTTACATGGAAACCCTTTCACAACTATAGGTAAAAGCTGTGGAAGAGGATGATCTAGTGCAAAAAAATGCCTATGATTTGAGGGGTGTGCTAATATTTATTTGGTTAGGGATGAATGGATCCACGACCAAGATCCATTTACAACAGGTACACCTTTCAACACTAACATACATGTGATAGTACTTCGTTTAGTCAATAAAATTTTGGATGATGATTGACATCTAAAAGTCATTCTTGGGGCTTCCAAAAAATGTGATAGAACCATTTTAGTATTCTGCAAGGTTTGGCATCCTGTCTTCTCATTCAAATTGACATTTACAACTCCTTCTGCAACCCCCAACTTGCCCTTATTGTGACATTATTCCTTACTGTCTAGTTACTTTGTCTAATGAAACTGTTACTCCGTCAAATGAAACTCAGTTATATCTCCTAATGGCTCTAGTCATAAGAATTTTCCTATAAATGTATACTGAAATTATTCGAATGCTACTCATAACAAATAGGGTGTTCAAAATATCCAGGTCAGTCAGGAAACAGCTTGACCCGTATACTTTGACCCTAAAAATCAAGTGTATATTATGGGAAATACCTGGTCTAGTATCTGCTATACCATGATGCATGACCCGTTCAAAAACCCCATTGGATTCTACTTCCTCCGTCGATACAAAAGGATGCACATGATTAGCGTAGAAATGGACATGTGTTATGCTCTTCTGTTTTAAAATATGAATACATATGTGAATACATATATATTACCGAATATGGGAAAGTTATTACCATTTGTTGAAAACAATTACTGTTGGAGAAAAAAATAGAATTGCAATTCATTATTGAGACGCGAGGGCTCTCTTATATAGAAAAAAAGTCCTGGGTAAATTACAAGAGAGGTACATGAAAGAAAGTGAAATATAAAATAAATATAAAGAGATACCGAGGAGGTAGACAAGAGGAGATACAGGGATCTTGTTGGGAAGCTTCTTTATGCTACTATCACCAGGACAGACATATCCTTTTCCATAAGCAAGGTGAGCCATTTCATGGAGCAGCCCGTGAAGGTTCATATGGATGTTGTCTATATGATTCTGAGATATTTGAAATTTTGAAGTCTTAAACAAGTACTGGTTTTATATTTAGCAGAGGCACATCTCTTGAGGTGACATCTTGTGCAGATGCAGATTATGCATGATGCCCTAGAGATAGGAAGTCTACTTCTGGTTTTGCTAATTTTGTGGGGAGCTCACTCGTGTCATAGAAAAGCAAGAAGCAGACAGTGGTTGTTGGATCCAGTGTTGAGTCTGAGAACATGGCCATGGCTCAGGGGAGTACAGAGATGATGTGGGTTATATCGATCTTGACTGATCTTACTGTTGAGGTACCTCTTCCCATGCAGCTTCTATGCGACAATCAAGAAGCTATTTTATTGCCAATAATCCCGCATTTCATGAATGATCCATAGTGGACCATGCAAACCCTTCGTGCTCCATCAACTGTGATAGTTTCTGGTGCCAAGCTCTCAGACTTTGCTTCTGGCCTTAAATCGCCTTTAGCACACTTCTGAGACTCGCCCTCTGCTGCAAACCCTGGTGGCTATTGCATATATGCCTCTGTTCGTAGATCTCCATATAAAAACACATTCTTCACATCAAGTTGGTAAAGAGGCTAGTCCCGAGATACGACAACTGATAGAAGAACGCGTAATGTCGAATGTCTGGCCACTGGTGAGAAGGTATCCTGATAGTCTACCCCATAAGTCTAGGTGAACGTTCGCGCTACAAGCCTTGCCTTGTAGCGATCTATACTGTCATCTGCCCGTTGCTTCTATGTAAAGATCCATTTGCGCCCCACAACAGAGGCACATGGAGGAGCATAAATAACACTCCAGGTACCACGAGACCACAAAGCGACCATCTCCTCCATGGCAAGTCACCAACAACTATCCTGTATGGCCTCCTGGTATGTTTGTGGTATAGTAACAACAGAAAGTCTCAGGACAAACCTCTTGTACTCCTATTAAAGATGATCTAAGGAAACATGAGCAGCTTGAGGATAAGTGACATTGTTAAGACGTATCCTGCTCATTGCAATATGTACATCAAGGTCATCGGCCTCTCTGTTCTCTGGTGTAAGCTCCTCCTATACAATATCTTGTAGTACAAACATATCACCAGTGCCATCAGTAGAAACAATGTGTTCAATACATACCTGAGGCGTGCTAGATGAAGGGGAATGCACATGAGCAAAGGGGCGAGTAGAGGACCTGCGAATGTAAAACTATGACATGAATTGTATCAGGGTAGATGGAGGTGGTGGAGATGACTGAGACTCAACATGGGGTGTTGTTGGAGATAATGGAGGTGGTGGAACAAAGACGCCCTCTTCTGAATCAGAGTTAGACAATCTATCACCTGTAGGAGAAAGATACATAATAGACTCAAAAAATGCAGGATCAAAATATGTATACCCTTATTAGGTATGAGAATAGCCAACGAACACATATTTGACAGCTCTACGAGAGAGCTTGTTACAACCAGAAGTAAATTGTGGACAAATGCCACAGATCCACGGATCCTGGGAGTAAGGGGGAATAGGTTCTTCTCAGGAAACACAATCAAGAAAGGAATCTTTTCTCCAAGGATAGTAGAAGGCTTGCAGTTCACCAAGTAACATGCAGCAAGGACCGCGTTGCTCCATTACGAATGAGGAGCTGGACTCTGAATCAAAAGAGCCCTCGTGACATCCAAAAGTTAACAGTATTTGCGTTCAACAACACCATTCTGCTGCGAAATGTAAGCACAAGAAGTTTGATGATAATTCCAAGAGATTTGAGAAAGCCAGACAACTGTAAAGTAGAAAACTCCAAGGCATTGTCAGTGCAAATAAACTTCACATTAGTAGAAAAAATGTTCTTAATTTCAATAAGAAACGATTTAATAACAGGACCAACTTCAGACTTATTCTTTAACAAGAAAACCTAAGATAATCTAGAAAAATCATCCACAACAAACATATAGAACCAATGTCCCCGACGACCAGGAACACGACTATGACCCCAGATATCAAAATGAAATAACTCAAACAACTGACTACTGTGATGACTCTGACAACTCAGAAAAGAATGACGGTGCTTCCCAAGCTGACATGCCTCGCACTCCAAGGTAGTAGGAGTAGAGATCTAAGGGAGAACATGACACAACTTCTGCAGAGGAAGGTGTCCGAATCGAAGATGCCATATGAAAGGAAAAACAAATCCAGAAGGAATGGTAGCAACACTAGCACACAGAGGTTGAACCGGTCTGTAAAGTCCTTTTTGCTCACGACCACATCCAATCACCCTGTTCGCGAGTATGTCCTGAAACACGAGAAGAAGGATCAAATACGACACGTCAATGCAAATATTTTGTAATCTAACTAATAAACAAAAGATTCATCTGAAATGCTGGAGCATGTAAGATATTCTGCAGGCACATCGATGGGGCTAGAACCATCTTCCCCCTATCTAACAATGTGTAGATGAACCCCATTTGCAATCACCACTGATCTACTAGGAGGGATAGATATGTAAAAGTAATCTGAGCTCGATCTCCACACATATGATGAGAAATTCCGGAGTCCATGGTCCAATCAGTTAAATCTAAATTGCTACACCTGGTAAGTACATAAGCAATACCTGACGAACTCGTAGAAGTTCTGACAACAACTGCAACATCAGAAGATCCTGTTGTTGGAGTAGTCTCTGTCTGCTTAGCTACACGGGCAGACATACCCATGCTTCAGATAACTTGTCTCAGAATGTCCTGGCCGATGGCAATGTGAGCATGGGCCACGTTGACATCCTTGTTCTCGACCACGGGATCCTCTTCCGCGAAACTGTGAAGTACCTCCTCTACCACGAGAAGCTGCTATCGTAGAAGGAGTTTGGGCTACGGTAGTAGACGAAGTAGTGATTCTGCTCAACCTCTTTTAGACCTCCTCCATTGGTGGTATCATCTCTCCAGTAAGCAGTAGAGTATGTGCTACATCGTACTCTGAGTCAAGGGATGATAGAAACTCCTGTCATAGTGGCATTCTTGTATGCCTGCTGCTGCTCAGTGCTGTTTATAATGGGCATAAAGCTATGAAGACGCTCAAACATGCCTCGGAGATGCGAGAAGTGGGCATGAAGAGACCGACCATTCTGCTTGGTCGAGAAAATATCATACTGCAACTAGAGGATTTTGCTCTCATTCTTTGCTTGCCCATATGTATTAGCTAGGATATTTGACAATCTCTGTGGTGAGCGTCCCGAAGAACCAAATCTGTGCATAGGCTTCATCTTGCTTCCATGAAGCATTAGCCCAAAGTCCGTCGGCTTCGAGTCAGTCAAAATGCGTTCCTTGTTATGGCACTGCATAAGGGTGCGAAACTCCATGGACCACAACTCATAGTTGGCCCCATCCATCTTCACGATAGGAGCCGAGCCTTTGAAGGCACCGGATGACGAAAAAACGTCACCCTTATTATCTGACATGTTGAAAAAATTGCCGAAGATTCGGACCTAAACTGAGTAGACTACCTTGAGCAAGTCTATACAATCATAAGAAGGAACAGTTGTACATGTAGACTCATGCAACCATCCTCTTCAATCCTCGTTGTAGTATAGGCCCGGAAAACGTGATTTATAGGTCCAAAATCACGGGTTCTGGTCAAAATCAAACCATATAGGCCTGCAAAAGCAATTGAAGTGCAGCCTGCGGAAGATGGGACGACCCTTAAAGCTGCGGTGGGCGGCAAGGCTACAAGGATGGGCGGCCGGTGGGCTACAGGCCGGTGGAGGAGGTGCCGCAAGCAGGGGGTGGAGGTAGGGTTAGGGTTTTTGGTGGGGATATGGGAACCCCCGGTCTAGGATCGTTTCTCCGATACCATATTGGAGAAAAAAATAGAATTGCAATTCATTATTGAGACCCTAGGGCACTGTTATATAGGAGAAAAGCCCTGGATAAATTACAAGGGAGGTTCATGGAAGAAAGTGAAATAAGAAATAAACATAAAGAGATACAAATATCTCAACAATTACATTTATTAAATGAATGCTAATCAGATGCGGATAATATCACAGTAAAAAAATTATACAAACTAGCTTAAATTTACATGTCTTGGATGAGCTTATATGTGATGATATTCGTATTCCATATCTATATTCATTGATTTTGAAATAGATGTCAAAACTTAAACAAATGGATATGGTAATAAACATTTTTTTATTGAATGTGATGAGCTTATATGGATACGGTAATAAACGGATACAGTCAAAACTTATATGTGGCGAGCTTATATGTTTATATCTCCTTTGCACCCCTATTTAAATTTTTTATCCACTCTTTCTTTTCTAGAGTTCTAGATTTTGTGTCCATTGAATCACGGTATTCATGTCGTCTATCATCCAAATGTCTCTTTTATTTAAAGGAGTGCTATATCTCATCAATGTCTACTTGAGCCACATGTCCATGAGTAAAAATGCCTTTGCCATGAAATTTGTAAACAATGCTTGCTTTGAACTCTCATGTAATAATATAATAATGGGATTTTATCACTTGTGCCCCTCCGAGATGTTGCAATATCAGTTATGCTCCTATCTTTTTCGTAATATCAGTTGTGCCCCTCAAAAGTTTCTCCGTCATCAGTTGCGCCCTTCCGTCAGGTTGACCGTCAATGAATTGACTTAACCATGGTTTTTTCAAACCTTGGTGCATTTAAGAGGGGTATTATTGTCCAGGGACCTCTTCTTCCTCCTCCAACCTCCTCCTCCTCCCTCTCCGGCCTGAGCTCCGCCCCGAGCTCCCCTCCCCTCCCCGACGCCGCCCCGAGCTCCCCTCCCCTCCCCGACGACACCCCGCAGCCCCTACCCTCCCCGGCGCCGCACCTCCTCCCCCCCGCACCTCCTTCCAGCCCGCCGCCCCCTCCCCTCCCCGGCGCCGCCCCCTCCCCTCCCCGACACCTGGTGCGACTACGCGGCTTTTGCGTTGAGGGATCGCACCATCTCCTCGCCTACGACTATATGCCCAACGGCTCCCTCGATAAGTGGATCTTCCACTGCGACAACGCGCCGCTTGATTGGGAGAAGAGGTATGCAGTAGCCCTCGGGACGGCGCGAGCACTGGCGTATCTTCATGGGGACTGCGAGTCCAAGATTGTACACTGCGACGTGAAGCCAGAGAACGTCCTCCTCGACGAGGGGTTCGTGGCGAAGGTCTCCGACTTCGGGCTGGCCAAGCTGATGACCAGGGAGCAGAGCAACGTCTTCACGACGCTGCGGGGTACACGCGGGTACCTCGCGCCGGAATGGATACTAAGCTCCGCAATATCGGAGAAGAGCGACGTGTACAGCTACGGCATGGTGCTTCTGGAGATCGTGGCCGGGAGGAAGAGCTACGATGAAGGCTTGGAGTCGGAGAAGACGCACTTGCCGGCTTACGCGTATCAGTTGATGGAGGAAGGGAGGGTAGGAGAGGTGCTGGACATGAGGCTGAGAAAGGGGATGGAGGGAGACGAGAGTGTGGAGTTGGCGGTGAAAGTGGCACTGTGGTGCGTGCAGGAGGAGGTGGCGGCGAGGCCGTCGATGGCGATGGTCGTGCAGATGCTGGAAGGCGTGATGGACGTGCCGCTGCCACCGCCGGTGGGTTTCCGGGCGCGTCATAGCGTCTTCAAGTCAATCAGCGGTGCGACGAGCTCGTATTCACGGGGTGCGTCGGGATTCAGCAGCAGCGGGAGGCTGCTCTCAGCGACGAGGCTGTCGGGGCCGGGGAGGGTAGGGGCTGCGGGGAGCTCGGGGCGGAGAGGGAGGAGGAGGAGGTCGGAGGAGGAGGAAGAAGATGGGAAGAGGAGGAAGAAGAAGAGGTTGGGGAAGAGGAGGAGGAAATGACCATATAACCTTTAAAAAAAAATAATTCCGCTTATGTCCTCAAAGTTAACGTCCGTTTGCACTGTAGATGGACGGTCACTAACCCGAGGGGCACAAGTGATAAAATAGCAAGTTTTGAGGGGCACAACTGATATTACGAAAAAGATAGGGGCATAACTGATATTGCAACATCTCGGAGGGGCACAAGTGATAAAATCCCTATAATAATTAGATTAGTGACAAAATCACATAGCAATGTCGAATTAATTGATCAATTCAATGCATGTCCTTGCCAACATCCTCTCCAGCGAATGGAGGGACACAACGAATAGTTGTAGTGATGACAACATTAGTTTCCGTGAAAATCAAGCTTGATAAATGAAATCAATGAAATATATGATAAATGAAATTAATGAAATATATACATATATATTAACAATATTGTGCTTTCGCTTGCGATTTATCTAACGTATATTTAATCTTCTTATGATCATAAAAGTGATTTCCCATGGGTAGCCATGAAAAAGAAATAACCTGGGTACTTGTTTGAATCGGGTACCTGTCAGAATGAATTGGGCCAGTCCATGACTTGGTTATGATGGGTCAGGGTGGGTCACTATCAAATAGGACAGGGTACGCATCCTGTGAACACCTCATTGTAGTGTCAACTCCATTAGGGAATATCTCAAGTTCTCTTGGAATAGTATGCCTCTCTTCAAATTGTTTGTGTGTCAAGAAATATGCTGATATTCTCATGAGATATGAGGGAATCTGATGTGGTAGGTAGATACATCTTACGCTGAGGGATTCTGATGGAGTTTTGCTGGTGCAACCCATCGATCCAAAAGGGAAGAGGGCAAAAGCTTTTGCTTTTTTTGTCTGTGATATGGTTATCCAGGAATGCTTTGATCTTTTGTGCTGGGGGGTTTTATGTGGAGAGCGTTGCAGCTCCTCAGAAGATTTCTTGTTGATTCTTGACTATTGTACTTTTAACATCTGATTAATATATTTTGCGGATAGTCACCTACCTAGGTTGAACTCCCTCACGTATTTTTTTAAAAACTTGTCAAGATGCTTCTTTGTAAATTTATAGAAGACAAACATTTTACTGGTATTGTAAGAGATATTTATCATTGCATTGCAAATGCAGTCTAATAATGATGTAATGGACTGTTGAGATAATCTGTCTTTGATTCTGGTATGTTTATTGTCATGTTCATTATAGATCACAATATTTTAGTAAATGTTCCCAATCTTTTGCTATCACTAAGGTATATTTTTTGAGTTGCCAATGTATTTTCCCACAATGCTGCGGATCTGCTAAACATATACTTTGACATATTTTTCGTAGTAATCTTTGAGATGTACCTTCCCCATTTACTCGGATTAATTTATTGTGGTTGTTCTATTCTAATCTGAACTCCTGGCATTATGTTTGTTTAACAGGCAAGGGAGAAGTTTATGTCACTGAAGAAGGGATCACGTGCAGATGTCATAAGTGAATTAGAAGAAGTTCGTAAAACATGGGTCTGCATTTATGTGTCATGTGGTTGCCAGGTCTGAGCTATTTTTTGTTTTTCCTTGCATGGGTCTGTAGGAACTTCAGAACGCAAAGTCCGCTTTTGAAAGATGCCGATTTAATTTAGTATGTTTTTTGCATCTTTCCGTGATGACTTTATGTTGGCTGCCGGTCAATCTTTCCGACCGTTCTTTTGTTTTTAAGGAATTCAGGTGAGTGCACTCGCAAATATTGAAGCTAAGAAAAAGTTTGAGTTCTTGGAATCGATCAGTGCTGTGATGGATGCTCACATGAGATATTTCAAGCAGGTAACATACATTATCTGTGAAGAGTTTTTTTTGTGTGTGCATTTTTTGCAATATGGAACTGACAAATATGAACTTCATCATTCTAGGGCTTTGAGCTGCTTAAGCAGATGGAACCATATATACATGAGGTACTTGGATATATGCTATTTAATATTTATTGCCTTCTCTAATTAATTGGTGCTTTTATTTAATTTTGAATTGCATATTATTTGAATGTTTAGGTTCTTACATACTCTCAACAGTCGAAGGAAATGACCAAAGTTGAGAGGGACAACCTTGAAAAAAGGATCCAGGCATACAGAACTAATGAGGAACTTGAAAATTTGAAATCCTCCGGTAACATAGAGACTCCAACAAATGGTGATGGCATCCATATTGTTGGTGTTAATCCTTACAAAGGTATTGAAGCTTTGATGCAGTCCACAGCAAAAGGTGAGGTAATATATTTCTTCCATAGTTCTGCAGACATAAATGGTTTTGGGGTTGCCATTGAATGGGTATGCTAGTGCCCTAGTTCCTCTACAGGAAATAACCTTTTACGTAATCATATTATTTATTTGATACATGCAATTCACTGCAAAAGGAGAGGTATTGTATTTCCTCCATAAGACACTGCAGACTTGAATGGTTTTAAGGTTGAATGCGTATGCTAGTGCCCTTGTTCCTTTGCAGAAAAGAATCTCTTTTATTTGTTTATGTATGCACTTTTACGGATAAGAATCCCTTATTTAATCAATTTATTTATTTATCCTAACATAAACCATGTTTGAGATTTTTTCTATTAAATTCTTTTTGATTAATCAACTGAATCAATTGCAATTTTGCAATTGTCTTATTTTGAAATGAAGCAAACCTTTAAAAATAAAAAAAGGGGTGTATCCCAAGGTGGGACACACCCCAAAATGCATTCAACTAAATGATGACAGAGAGATTACAGAGTCCAGGGATCCAGTGCCAGGACATGCTGAGGAACATTCTGTACATAGAACCGTTGATCAGGGAAGATAAACTCATTCTGAGCCAGCTGAATCGCCCATAGCATGATTAAGGGTCCGCTGGAATCTTCCTGTGATTTGCCACAAATATTGCATATCGAGTCCCCAAAAAAACCGGCGCAGTCAAAATTAAGCCACGCCATGGGGGCAACCTCAACACTTCCTTCGAGTAACGGCAACAAACAATAGATGTTCTGCATCCCCAGTTTCCGACATACATCTCGAACACATCCCATCGCCTACGCACAATATTCTTCTTCTATGGCCACTCCTCACAAGTGGCCCTTGTCTCATTAGATAAAGGAGGTCTTTTTCCCTTGGAGGGACTAACTGTTCCAAATCACCTTGAAATCCAAAGCTAAGTCCCTGTGGGCAAGGCCCCACATGCTGGTGAACAAACGATAAGTTTTGTCGACTTAGAAAACCCGTTAGTCCATGCACACTGATCGCACCCTGCCAATGGGTAACCAACCTCCTCCAGTAGAAGGCTGAGTTTTGCGCCGGCAAGCGATGCTTATAGGAAAGATGCCCAATGATTGCACCCTGCCAATGGGTAACCAATCTACTCCGGCAACTTTAGCCTTTCCAAAAAGTCCTACAGTCGTTGGTTTGAGAAACTATCATAAAAATGGGGTCAATGGCCTGTCAACCCAGGATTCTGCCACTGTGAGGTGTTGGTCCATCGCCAACGCTAATAATTGTGGAAAGGGAAAATGAGTTGATACTTTACATTGTGACCCTAGGGCTCTCTTATATAGGAGAAAAACTCTAAGGAAAAAATACATAAGATAGACAGAAGATAAGTGAATGTAATTAAAAAATAAACAGAACATCTGTCTCAACACCTCCCTCAAGCTGGAGCATATATGTCAATCATGATCAATTTGGAAGAACAACTATGGAATGTACCTCTAGCAAGTGCCTTGGTGAACATATTTGCATTATGATCTCCTGAAGTAACATGAGAAGTGAAAAAGTTACGAACAACTGGTTCTGGGGGAGAAACATGACGAGTGCAAAAGGGAGTGGGAGCGGTGAGTGCGGTGCGAGGTCTCGGGCGTTCGCTGGGAGCGTGAAGGCGGCTGATGCGAGTGCCTCTGACGAGATTCTCTGGGGTGCGACGCAGATAGAAGGGGGCTTTGCTGTTGGTTCGAAGGAAGCGTTTGGAGCTGCGAAAGGCAAGGGAGTCGTCTTCCTCGGTGCGGGTGCTGAGGCTCAGGCGGATGCTGCGGAGGGCGAATGGACGGCGGTTTCTCATAAGAAGGCAGGCAGGCGCTGCTTCAGGTGTGGGGAGGGGGGACATCTCGCCTCTGCTTGTCCCCTTCCTCCTCGTTGCTTTGCATGCGGGGCTACGGGGCACCGTCGTGCCTCTTGCAGGTGGGTTCGACATCGCCGCTCGATGCCGTCAGGGGTGCTTCACTCTTCTTTCTCGGTGCGTGCGGTGCATGGACCTCATCCAGGTCACTCCACGTGGCGGGAGGTCCCGGTTCGCTCGTACGCGCAGGTGGTTGCTCCTCGTTCTCTTCCGCCGCCTATGGTCTCTTTGGATCATATGGAGCTCTCTCATTTGCATGGGGAGTCCGAGGGGAAAGGCTCAGCGTTGGGTGCAACTTCCTCTGCAAAAGGGGGTGCTTCGACGACAAACATCTCTCTTGCTCAGGGCTTGCATGTATCGGCCCCGTCTTCGTTTGGTTTGGATGTGGGCCTCGGCTCTTCTCGCTCGGTACTTATTGGGGTTGCTCGCCGCCCCGACGTCGATTGGGAGTTGGTGAAGACGCATGTTCTGGCTACTCTGGGCCCTTCGTTCCTTGGGGATTTCTGTATGCTGGATCAGTCTCACTGCTGTGTGCGCGGTCTTTCCCCACAGCTTCGGGATTGCTTGTTGGTTCAAGGCTCTAACGATGATGCTTTTTGGCGGCCACCTCGGGTGGCTGATGGCGCTTCTTCTTCAACCAAGGTTTGCATGGCTTCTATTTCAGGTGTTCCCTTCCTTTCTAGATCTCTCCCGGTGCTAAACAAGGCGTTTCGCCGGTGGGGATCTATTCTCTCCATATTCGATGATGGCCTCTCTCCGATGGCCGACTGGCAGTCCTTGAGGGTCCTCTTCGAATGCAGTCTGGGTTTCCTCCGCGAGGCGAATGGGCGGACGTTCTTCGGGCTTCTCAAGATCGGAAGTTGGAGGTTTAAGCCTGAGCTTTCTATAATTCCACCTTTCGACGACGGTTTCCGCTTCTCCGGCGTTGGTCGACGCCCCGGTTCTCCTTGCCTCGCCGGTCGTCGTCGGACCGGGACACCCCGACGCTTCGATTCCGCCTCCTCACGTGGCGCGTGCCGCTTCATTTTCGTGGTGCCACGTGGAGCCATCTGTGGCTTGTTCCGAGGAGGTGCCATGCACTCATGACGATTTGGGATCCTTCGAGACGCCCTTTCAGGTTCCGCTTCTTTCGACCGTATCTTCTGAATTCCCTGTCGTGGGGGTTCCCGAGGTCGATTCGCCCTCTCCTTTCCCTCGGTTCGGATCCGCCCCAGGTATGCGTTTTGGCTTTTCGGGTAATTCGGCGGATCTCCCCTTCTCGCGGGGCGGTACTTCGGGTCAATGCGGATCTTGGCCGAGGCCCACTTATACGAATGTTCACTCGTCTCTGCCCGATTCCTTTGTGATTCAAATTGAGGCTCTTCGATTGGATGCTTACCCCCCTTTGGTCCCTACGACTCCGGTGCGATCTTCCCCTATCTCCCTTGAGGCTTTCTCTCCACGGCCTACGGGAGCTCTCATTTCAGGTGTAGGGTTGGACTCTTCTTTCAGACGCTTTGGTTCTATGTACAACAGGCGCAATCCATCTAAGCGGCACGGGTGTTGCATTCTTGCGCTACTCTGCGAGAGGCCGTGGCGGAGGCGGCGGGCGTCCGAGGTCTTGAGGGCTGCGAGGGAGGCCCAGACGTTGATGCCCAGGGGACGAACTCAGGCGGTTGCTGATTGTTGGATCATTATTGGTTCTTCCGCGTTTTTGGGGGCGAAGTTTCTGGTTTCTTTTAGTGAAGGTTCTTTCATGGAATGTTCGAGGCCTAGGAGACTTGGTCAAACGTCGGTCCTTGGGTTCGCGTCTCTCTGAATGGTGTTGTGACGTTGCTTTTATCCAAGAAACAAAACTGGCTGCTATTGACAAGGTTGCAGAAAGCGGTAGTCGGTATTCAGTCGGCGAGGTCACCTACTAAGGATTAGTCGGCAGTCGGGCGACTAGTCGGAATTAGTCGGTCATTAGTCGGTTTTGAATTTTTAATTATTTTAAATATATAAATCAGTTTTTTATACATATATTCATATGTATATACATACATTTGTACATTTTACATGACATCATGATGAAACAAAAGAAGTAATTGACTTTAAATATAACATTAAGCATATTAGAATATGTTTGCTTTAAAAAAAGTGAAAAACAAAAAAAATAAAAAAGGTTGTTGTAAAAGTTGGCCGAGTAGTCGGCCGACTAGGCCGACTAGTCGGCCAGACTAGTCGAGTCGGTTACCCCCCCGACTCGACTAGTCGGACCGACTAGTCGACCGACTTTTGCAAGCTTGGCTATTGATGACTATACGTGGCATTCATTTGGTGCCGGTCCCTTTGATGAATTCCGTGCGATTAATGTGGTTGGATCCGCCGGGGGTTTCCTTGTGATGTGGCGATCTCGTTCGTTCTCTTTTCGCTCCATGCTTGCTGGTCGTCACATGATTTCGATCACTTTGGAAAGAGTCGACTCTTCTGCTATGATGGTCTTCTCATGCATATACGCGCTAACGTGCCATATTTTACGTCGGGAATTATGGGAAGACATGCGTGAGGTGGCTAATTCCTTCTCGGAGATTCCTTGGATTCTGGGGGGTGACTTCAATGTCACCATTCACTCCTCCGATCGGCCTCGCGGGAGGGGAGGTCGCGACCCTGGCTCGCAAGAATTTTTGGACGTGATTGATGATTTGGCCCTTGATAACTTGGTCCCGAACGATGTCTCCTACACGTGGCGTAATAGCTCTTCTCGCTCTCGGATTGACCGCTTCCTCGCTAATGGCTTGGCTATGGACTCATTCCCTCTTTGCAATGTTGGATCGCGGTCCCGATCCTTCTCGGATCATTCGCCAATTATTTGGGACTCTGGCGATGGCATTAACCCTCGGGGGCTTTTCCGCTACGAAAAATGTTGGCTATTGGAACCTAATTTCAAAGATATCGTCCAGAATCATTGGTCCCAGGTGCCTGCCTCTGGCTCGCGGCCTCTAAACTTAATCAGAAGCTTTCTTCTCTTCGGCGGGTCCTCGCTGAGTTCAAGCGTACCACCAGTCATGCGCGGCGTGCTGCTCGCGTCGAGGCGGAGGAAATTATCTTGCATCTAGATTCCGCGGAGAACGAGCGCGAGCTATCTGTGGACGAGCTTCGGGACCGCTCCTCTGCCCTTGCTCGGGTTCAGGAGGAGGATAAGAAGAGAACTATTGAGTGGCGTCAACGCTCGAGGGAAAAATGGGTCAAAGAAGGCGACGCGAACACAACATTTTTTCACCGGGTGGCTAGCAATCGAAGGCGTTTTAATTTTATACGGGCCGTCTCCATTAATGTTGAGGTATTCACGGGGGATAGGGAGATAGGGAACGCCTTCACTGATCACTTCAGACGTCTCTCTTCTGCTCTCCCTCCGCGGCGGTGGCGTTGGCTTGGGGCGGGTGCTCCCTCTATTTCGGACGAGGATTCCGTCTTCCTTATTCGGCCTATTTCTTTGGAGGAGATTAAAGCTGCCGTCTGGGATTTGAATCTTGATTCTTCACCGGGACCTGACGGTTTTTCCGTCGCCTTCTACAGGGACTTCTGGGACACTGTATCGGGGGACGTCTTTGAGGTCGTCTTGGAGTTCTGTGCTGGTAACCTCGGATTCGATCGTATCAACCGGGCAAATATTGTGCTTATTCCTAAAAAGAATCCGGCGCTATGCGTTGACGATTTTAGGCCTATCTCCGTTTCCAATGGTATCTATCTTATTGTGGCCAAATCTTTGGCCAACCGCCTTTCTCGGATTTTGGATGGCCTTATCTCGCCAGTTCAAGGGGCCTTCATTAAGGGACGACATATCGCGGATTGCATCCTCGTCGCGTCGGAAATGGTGGCTGAATGGAAGAAGGAGAAAAGGAAGGGGCTCCTTTGGAAAATTGACTTTGCGAAGGCCTATGACTCCATTGATTGGCGCTTCCTATGGTCCGCCTTGCGTAGGCGGGGTTTCCCTAATCTTTGGATTGCTTGGATGCGCAGATGTATCTCCATGGTCTCGCTCTCTTTTCTAATCAATGGCCGGCCGGTTGGCGCTTCGTTTCAGCCTCGCAGGGGGGTGCGTCAGGGATGCCCCCAGGCGCCCCTTCTCTTCGTCCTTGCCTCCGACGTGTTGGCGCGTATGGTTGACCGCGTCATTGATGCGGGCCTTTCTAATGGATTCCGCAATGGGGAGTTTTGCGTGCCTTTAATACAGTTTGCGGACGATACGATTTGTTTCATTGAGGGGGGGCCGGATGAGGTGGCGGGCATGGCTCATACTATTGATATTTTCTGTGAGCTTTCTGGGATGTCGATTAACGCCGACAAATGCATCGTGGTCCCCTTCGGCATGTCGCCTTCGGAGGCGGAGGAGTGTGGCCGTTTGCTTGGCTCTGGCTTGGGGAGCTTCCTATTTCTTATCTTGATATTCCTCTTTCGGTTGGGCGGGCCCGTTCTACGGATTGGCAGGCTATCACGGAGAGGATGGAGGCGCGCCTAGCAGGTTGGAGGGCCGCCTTGCTTTCTTGGGGTGGTCGTCTTATCTTTCTTAAATCCGTCCTTTCTTCTATCCCGGTTTATTTCCTATCGGTTCGAAGAATGCCTGTGGGAATTCGATTTCGTCTGGAAAAGTGTATGCGGCGATTCTTATGGGGTCGTTCGGAGGGCAGCGGTAGAGGGATGCATTTGGTCGCTTGGGATGTGGTGACCATGCCTAAGCAGTCCGGTGGGCTTGGCGTCCGGAGCTTAGATCGCGTCAACGACACCTTACTTCTTAAATGGGTGAGTAAAATCTGGGGCAAGGATGATTCTTTTCTTTGCAACGTCCTGCGGGCGCTTTTGGGCAGCGACTGGTTCGGCCTTATGCGGGGGGCATTGCATTTTCATTGCTCCCATTTCTGGCGCTGTGTCTTTGATACGCTAAGGAGGAATCGTGCGCTTTTCACCCCGGTGCTTGGGACGGGTGAAGCTTTCTTGTTTTGGCTGGACGACTGGTCGGGGGGAGGCCCCTTTCTGACGTGCTTTTCGAGGTTGTTTGCTCTGGCTTCGAATCGGCTCGCCACTGTCGCGGATTATTGGACCAACGGTTATTGGTGCCCCACGTTCTCGGGGATTCTTTCTGATCAGCGCGTGGTGGAGTTCGCCTCGTTGATGACGACTCTTACCTCTACGGCCTCCCCCTCTGCTCAGCGGGACCATTGGACTTGGAAGGACGGGGTTTTCTCCACTCACAAGGCATTCAGGGCCTTGTTCTCTCCCACCCCTGCGTTGTCTGCCCCCTGGTGCGCGATTGTTCCTTCTTCTGGGGGCTTCGCTTACCGGAGCGCATCGCCTTCTTCTTATGGGTGTTTTGTCATCGGCGTTTGATGACCCGGGATCGGTGCGCCAAGTTCCTTCCCCACACTAGTGTCATTTGCTAGCTTTGCGGTGTCGCCGATGAAACTGCCGACCACCTGTTCTTTCGATGTATCTTGGTTGCGGGGGTCTGGGACGACGTTGCTTGGGCTCGTGCGGACAATATTGAAGACTTCTGCGGTATCCTTTGGTCTAACAGGACGATGGATAGATCTGATGTTTTGGGCCCCATCGCGCGGCTGTGGTCCATTTGGCGTGCAAGGAACGGGGCTATCTTCTCGGGCATGCGATTCCATAGGGAGAACGTGACCATTTTGGCTACTAGACTTATAACCGACTGGTGTACTTAATTGGGTCACGGCATTTGTTTGCCGTTTGTCTACTTTGTATTACTAATCTCCTTTTGCGTCTTTCTTCCCCATCTACCCCCTGTAAGTATCCTTCACTTTTTCTTTTTTAGTTAATATAATTTTGGCGCGAGCACCAACGACGGCATCCCCTTTTTTTTGAGCCTAGAAAAAAACATGAGAAGTGGAGATAAATCGCTTCTGAATCATATCTCGAGTGTAATGATAGTCTACCTCGATGTGCTTGGTTCTTTCATAAAAGATTGGATTATTGGCTACGAAAAGGATGACCTGGTTATCACATTGGATGTGCATAGGAAGTGGCACCTCTGTAGTCATGTCAGTTAGGACATATTTGATCTACATCATCTTTGTACTCCCTTGTGCCATATCTCTATATTCTGATTCGATGCTAGATCTAACGACTGTTTGTTTCTTGATTTTTCATGAAACAAGTGAACTCCCTATATAGACAACGAGGCTTGAGGCAGACTTTCTGTCTTTGAGGCATCCTACATAATTAGCATCAGCGTATGCTGTAACTGCAAGGGATGTGTCTCTACTGAACAAGAGTCCTGCGCATGGAGAAATCTTCAAATATTTCAAAATCATGTGAACTATATCTATATGTACCTGTCTGGTCTGCTCCATAAGTTGACTAACTTTGCTCACTGCGAAGGATATATCTGGTCTGGTAATGGTGACATATAAAAGCTTCCCTACAAGCTCTTTATATCGTCTCTTATCAACATCCTCAATGTAATCATTATAGAGTTTCGTACTCGAAACTATAGGAGTAATAGCATGCCTACATCCTATCATGCTCGTCTCAGCTACGAGATCCATAACATACTTCTTTTGTGTCATCACCATGCCACGCTAGTTTCTTGCAAAGTTGTGGTTAAGAAAGTTACGAAGACTGCCAAGGTCCTTGGTTACAAATTGCTATCTAAGGAAATCCTTAGCTACATGAATATCCTGCTCATCATCCCATGTAATAATGATGCCATCCACATAAATTAAAATAGCAACAATACATGTCTGGGATCTCTACGCAAAAAGTGAGTGATCTGCAATTGATCTGATAAATCCTTGCTACTCAGTCAACTCATAGAGCTTATGGAACCAAGCCTTCAGACACTGCTTTATGCCGTAAATAGCCTTATGAAGTCTACAAACCTTATGAGGCTCCCTCTCAGCTGCAAAATTTGATGGCTGCTGCATGCAGACTTCTCCTTCACGTCACCTACAAGAAGGCATTCTTGTCATCCAGTTGAAAGAGAGGCCAATCACATACCCATCAACATAAATAAGAATCCTCAATGTAGAATGTCGAGCTACATGAGAAAACGTATCCTGATAGTCCATCCCATATGTCTGAGTGAACCCACGAGCGACAAGCTGAGCCCTGTATCTATCCATGCTTCCATCTACACAACGTTTCACTGTAAACACTCACTTTCTCCCCACAACAGATACACCAGGTGGAGCAAGAACATCACTCCATCTGCCACAAGATTGTAGCACAACCATCTCCTTCATAGCATAGAGCCACTGACTAATCTGTAACGCCTCCTAATATGTCTGTAGTATTTCCACGACAGATAATCCAACAACAAACCTCTGAAACTCCTTTGAGGGACGGGTAGGAGAAACATGTGAAGCAAGAGGGTATGTAGCACAAGTACACCTCTGCTTCCATAAACAATCATCACGTCAAGGTCCTCAACCTCCTTAGTGACCAAGGCATGAACATCTATAACCACCTGCTCATCTTGCTATATATGATGAACAAAGGCAACATACCCAAACACATGAGGAGCGAGGGAGAAAAGATCCTTCTCAAGAAACACAATAAACAATGGGATCCTCCCAACACAGATGAGGGCATA
Source organism: Ottelia alismoides (assembly GCA_037367405.1). NCBI lineage: Eukaryota > Viridiplantae > Streptophyta > Magnoliopsida > Alismatales > Hydrocharitaceae > Ottelia > Ottelia alismoides. Next base: position 1,035,578 of record JAZKJV010001522.1, on the reverse strand, counting down.
CGATTCACCAGGTAGCATGCAATTATAACCACTTCTCCCCAATAGGAACGAAGAGCATGCCTTTAAATTAAGAGGGTTTTGTTGACACCCAAAAGGTGTTGATGTTTACGTTTGGCCACACCGTTTTGTTGGGATGTATAGGCATTTGAAGTCTGATGTACAATACTAAGGGCCCTAAAGAACTGTGAGAGTTGTAAGCTACAAAATACTAATGCATTATCAGAGTGAATGTCTGATGTTGACATTTGCAGAAAAAATGTTTTTTATTTCATTAATAAAAGACTGAATGACATGGCCAACATCAGACTTATTTTTAAGTAGAAATACCCAAGAAAACCTTGAAAAATCGTCAACTACTATATAATATGTGTCCCTGATGGTATGGGACACGACTCAGACCCCAAATGTCAAGATGGATCAACTCAAACATACTAAGATTACTATAACCCTAACGACTCTGAAATGTAAACCGGTGGTGCTTCCCAAGTTGGCAAGCCTCGCACTGGAGGGTAGTTCGATGAGAAATTTGAGGCAGCACATGACACAACTTCTGCAGAGGAAGGTGACCAAATCGGAGGTGTCACACATAAGGAGAGACTGATCCAATGTAAATAGCCGAAGTACCGACATATGGGGGCTGGACAAGTCTATAGAGACCTCCTTGCTCATGACCATATCCAATCACCTGCCCATAATAATGTCCTAAAGCACAAGGGTTGATGTATTAACTATGGCATGACAATGTAAGTCTTTGATAATTTGATTAACTGACAGTAAATTCATAGAAAAATCATGAGCATTGATGAATCTACGATTCTCATTCTTTATTCTTTTATTTTAGCTCTTCTTTTTAGCAAAACCACCTGTAAATACTTATAAATATAATAACTTAGCATTTGGCATGCCTTTCTTAGTAATGCATAATTAATACCTATTTCTCAAAAATAAAAGAATAAAGAGAAAAGAAAAAGAAGGATGTATTTATGTTAAATACAGAGTGACCCAAATCCCAAGAGAAGGTCAAATTTTGACCTGATCGCAAAAGAAAATAAGTAGAGAGAGATATGGTTACACTATGTATTGTACATATCACAATAACTTATATAATTTATTTATTTATTTATTTTTAACAAAATAAAATTATTTCATCCTTTTACTCACTTGTATATAGCCTGAGAAGTAATACAAAAATAAAATAAAAATCACAAAAATAAAATAAAAATTAAATCCTCAATTCTCTGTACGAAATACACATGTATATAATGCATTAACTATTTATTTTACACCTTTAATTAATTTATAAAATATAATAAAATCATTTTGTACCCCTTAAATTATTTTGTAAATAAATAAAATACAAAATAAAAAGAATTTTTGTAAAAATAATAACCTAAAAATACTTGTACATAATACATAGGTATAATAAACATGTATATAATACATTATACTGTATACACCTTATTTTATTTTTCATAAAAATAATTAAAAATAAAAAAATAGCTCATAAAATAATAAACATATTTTATTTTATACACTTTTTATTTTTTAGTCTTTACTATTTTTTATTCTATTTTCTTTCATTTTGTACATTCTGAATTCTCATTGGGTCGCGTCAGAACATTAACCTCGGTCAACGTCCTCTTGCTGCCGGGTCGGGTCGCCATTTCTCTCGCCGAAGCCATTTCTCCGATTTCTTGTGCCCGACTCCGACCGCTGATTGCTCCGATTCCTGTGCCCCATTACAACTCTAATATCCACGATCCTCACGGATCCCTAGGCGCAACCGGATCGCCCTAGGCTTCCGCTCCACGCTCCGATCTTTTTGGACCCTCAAGCACCCTATATAATACCTTTTTCCGCCTCTAGCGCATCTCAGCTCGTTTCTCGCATTACCACAGACCCCTAACTACTTGCAGGAGAGTGACGACTCCTCGGTGGTGCCCTTGGAGCGATGTCTGGAGGCCCGATTGAGCGTAGCTCGTCGTTATGCCGGAGAGCCGCCGCGAGAAGCCTCTCAGCCTGTCGCAACTCGATCGAGGCCATAACCTAGACGACCACCTTCGCCTAAAGTCGCTGAACTTCTCAGAAGCCTCAAGTAAACATTTTTTCATCCGCATTTCCCTATTTCGATCCATCTTCTACTTGTTCTCCGCTGCATGCTTTCTTGCTCCGACCATTGGCTCTGAGCTCCGCTACCCACCATCTTCCGCATCTGTCAAACCCCTGATTCGCCATCACCCTTCTTACACGACCTGATTACCCTTAGGCTCGCCCATCATAGCGATATTAGGACCGAGATCTCCTTCATTCATCTCCATCGGAGGTTGACTACCATTCCACTCCGCTTCCCTTGTTGTCTTGCTGAAATAACCCTTGTCGGAGCATTGTCTTCGAGCATAGAATCCTTTGCTGGCACTGGTTTGTGCGAAGAGTACCCTTAGGACCCCTACCGGCTATGGTGGAGCAACTTCACTTCCACGACCCTCTTATCGTTATCTCCTCATCGAAGCCCTACATTGGATGCAAGGCACTTTCACGATACTGCCGGACCTCTTCGACCCTTCATCAGAGCGACGGATCTACTCCTCCGCTCGGTTGAAGTTCGCTGGAGCCGTGTTCTTGCATACCCTCTCTCCATCGCCGGATGAGCACAGCTCTGCCAGATCCGATCAGAGTCGTTTATCAGTTGCAACCTTTGAGCCGTTAGATTAGAGCACTAACGCATCTGACACGTACGTCCGTGACATTCCCTTCAGGCCGTCAGATCCTCCTGGGCTTCGATCAGAGCCGTACGTCAACACCCCCCTCCGCGTGTGCCGCGTGTCCCCATTGAGTATACTTCACTTTTGTCCTTGCATGTTTTCGCATTTAGATTTAGTCCTTTAAATAAAATGTGTACTTAAAAACATTTACAGTCTGGTTCTCATACTTTCAGTATTTGCAATTTAGTCCTTCCAAGTTAGTGTCACGTGTGTCCCCACATACTTATCTGGGTCATTTGCATTTTATTTCCTGAATATTTTCTGCTGTTATTGTAGAGATAGTTGTTCGTCTTTGATGTTATTTATTATTTCAGTTTCTTTATGTACCTCTCATGTAATTTACCCAAGGGCTCTCTCCCTATATAAGAGATCCGAGGGCTCTATGGAATAGATTATCGAAATATTCTAACATGGTATCAGAGCGATGACCCTAACCTAGGGTTTTTTTTCCACCGCCGCCCCCCCTCTAGGGTTTCGGCCTCCCACCGCCGCCGGGTCCCTCCCACCGGCCCCTCCACTGCCGAAGGGCCTTCCCAACGGCCCTCTCCACCGCCGCGGGGCCCCACACCGGCCCCTCTCCGCCGCAGGGCCTCCCTAGCGGCCACCTCAACGCCGTCGGGACGCTCCCACCGCTGTCCAGCAGCCGCCGTCGCCTTTCAGTAGCCCTCTTTGTCAAGTAGAGGCTCTCACAGCCTCTACTCGGTGCCGCGTTCTTCCTAGGACTCGGCGTTATGTCTGATTCAAGTGCATAATCGTCTACCTATGCACTTGGATCCTACAAGGTCTTGGTAGACAGTATTTTCTTGGTCTATCAGTAGTTGCTCTTCTCCGGCATCATGTCAGATCAGAAGCTAGATATGCCCGCCATAGGTGCCTTCAAAGGTTCGACACCAATCGTCAAGATGGACGGGACGAACTACGAACTGTGGGCGATGCAGTTCCTCAGTCTCATGAAGTCGTGTGGTAAGAAACATATTCTTACCGAGGATGAACCGCCGGAGAAGACAAGAATCTATGCCTCATGGGAGGCGGATGATGCGTACGCCAAGGTGTGGCTCTCAGGTACGCTCACGACGGAGATAGCGAATGATGTCCTTCACCAGCCCACCGCTAAGGCGATGTGGGATATTTTGGCTATGACGTACTCTCAGGTCCGTAATGAGACGAAGAGGCTCCAGTTGCAGCATGATATATTTACCACGAAGCAGAATGGGAAGCCTCTTCATTCCCTGTACACGTCGCTTCGTGGCATGTTCGAGAAGCTCTACAGCACCATTCCGCTTACAGCCACGCCGGAACAGCAGAAGACGTTCCGCAACGCCACTATGGTTGGCGTATTACTCGCTGCCCTAGATCCGGAGTACGAGGCAGCACGCGCTCAGATACTGGCCGATGCCACCATCCCACCGATAGAAGAGGTATACAGGCGGCTCAGCCGTGTACCCGTTCCATCCAATACAGCGACTGCGACTCCGTCAGCAATGGCAGTTTCCAGGGGACGTGATGGTTCGTCCTCGTTTCGTGGCAGGGGAAGTGGTGGACGTGGCCGTGGAGGCCGCATACGCTCTACGTGCTCATATTGTCGCCGCACTGGTCATTCGGAGGATACATGCTATTCCAAGCATGGTTTTCCTCCTTCTGCACGAGTAGCTGATCATGTTCAAGGTCCACCCGCATCTACTCCAGATCACAGGTTCGAAGAGTTGGTGGCACGACTTCGGGATATTATGCCACAATCTTCTTCATCAGAGGGTGCAGACATTTCTGATGTTGCGGCTTCGGCATCAGCCAGTACATCGGCCTCAGCCAGTGCCTCAGGTAGTCCTTCAGCCTCATTTCATAGTCATGACCTCACAGGATGGATTGTCGACTCTGGAGCTACCCATCATCTTTGCCGTGAGAAAGATATTCTGCGGTCATACAGAGCTGTTCAGCCAGGTCGCTCTGTACTCATTGCTGATGGCACTCAGTCTCCTATCATCGGTCAGGGGGAGACAACTTTGCTACCCTCTATGCACTTACAGAATGTGCTACATGCTCCAGAATTCTCTATGAACCTCTTATCTATTAGTCAGATTACACGTGATTTGCACTGTCATGCTATTTTTGATCCATCGTCTGTTATTTTTCAGGACATACTGACGGGCAGGGTGATTGGCTGTGGTTCTGAGCACAATGGCCTTTATCGTCTCGCTCGTAACTCCTACGCTGGTGTCTCCTTGCATACCCAGGCCTCTGTTTCTCCGTACACCTGGCATCTTCGGTTCGGTCATCTACCGCTACAGAAGATGCGTCACCTCCTGCCTCAGATATCTCCGAGTTCTTCTTTTCGGTGTGAAGCATGTCAGTTGGGGAAGCACCATCGGTCTACCTTCCCCGGTCGTCAGAGTCGGAGCAGTAGCTCCCCGTTTGAATTATTTCATATAGATATTTGGGGTCCAAGTCGTGTCCCGGATCACCAGGGGCACAGGTTCTATCTAGTTGTGGTTGATGATTTCTCCAGAGTGTCGTGGACTTTTCTTCTCAAAAATAAATCTGAAGCAGGAAATGTTCTTCAAAATCTAATTAATGAAGTTCAGAATGTTTTTTCATCTACTGTTAAGTATGTGCGTACTGACAATGCATTGGAGTTCTGCACTCGCTCTCTTGCTAGCTTCCTTTCATCTAAAGGCATTGTCCACCAAACCACATGTGCCTACACCTCTCAACAAAATGGGGTTGCCGAACGAAAACATCGACACTTTCTTGACATTGCTCGCACTTTACTTATTCAGAGTTGTGCTCCATTAACCTTTTGGGGTGATGCTATACTTACTGCGTGTTATCTGGTCAATCGAATGCCTACAACTGTTCTTGGGGAAAAGTCTCCAATCTCTGTTCTCTTTCCTGCCAGAGACTTGTTTACATTGACACCTCGGGTTTTTGGCACTGTCGCTTTTGTTCACCGCTTATCTCCGGGCCTTGATAAGCTATCCCCTAGGGCTATCAAGTGTGTTTTCGTGGGCTACTCCAGGACACAGAAGGGGTACCGTTGCTATGATCCTGTCAATAACAAGTACTATGTGAGTGCAGATGTTACATTTTTCGAACCTGTCATGTACTTCTCCCCTGCAGGTGACAGATTGGTCTCCTCCACATCATCAGACTCCCAAGTCTATGTTCCACCACCTCCAAGCCTGGGTCCGTCCTCTACTCCAGCGTCCCAAATATCAACACCACCACCACCATCCCCGCCACCACCACCACCACCCCCAGTTGTTCCTTTCACTAAGTTCTACACGAGACGCACGGGCCCTGCTCAAGCTACATCTCAACCATCCAGCACGCCTCAGGTATGTTCTGATATTAATGATGGGTTAAATAATGCACATGTGCAGGAGCCTTTACCACAGGAGGAGGACCAACCGGTCAGCACTGTTTTGGATGACTTGGACCGGCCTATTGCTCATAGGAAACAACGACGACAGTGTGCCTCATATCCCCTAGCCTCTCATGTCTCCTTTCATCGTCTCACTGGGGATTTCCAGAAGTTTGCCGCTGCTGTATCGTCAGTTGAGATTCCACGGACATATCAGGAAGCCATGAAGACTGAATGCTGGCGTTTAGCAATGGAAGAGGAGATGCGTGCATTGCAATCCAGAGGGACTTGGTCTCTAGTCCCTATTCCTCCAGGTGCGTCTGTGGTGAGCTGCAAGTGGGTTTTTACAGTCAAATATCATGCAGATGGTCGTCTTGACAGACACAAGGCCAGGCTTGTAGTACGAGGGTTTACACAGACATATGGGGTAGATTACCTGGACACTTTTTCACCGGTGGCGAGACATTCTACCCTTCGCATTCTTCTATCGGTTGCAGTTGTACGTGACTGGACCATATTCCAGCTTGATGTTAAGAATGCTTTCTTGTATGGTGATCTACAGGAGGAAGTCTACATGCAGCAGCCACCCGGGTTTGCTGCTGAGGGGGAGACTCAGAAGGTATGCAGACTTCATAAGGCTATTTATGGCCTTAAGCAGAGTCCTCGTGCATGGTTCCAGAAGCTCTCCCAGCTTATTGAACAACAGGGTTTCAGAAGATCAAATGCGGATCACTCACTGTTCGTCCGGAAGACTCCTAGAGGTACCATCGTTGTTATGGTATATGTTGATGACATATTGGTTACTGGAGATGATGCACAAGGGGTTGAGATAACCAAGTCTATGTTGGGCAGCCAGTTCATTACAAAGGATCTAGGCACAATACGGTATTTTCTGGGGATAGAATTTGCAAGAAACGCACAAGGAATGGTGATGACTCAAAGAAAATATGTCACAGATTTGCTGGTTGAAACAGGAATGACTGGATGCAGACCTTCAAGTACACCGATGGATCCGAGTATGAAGCTGTACGATGATGACACTGAGGAGGTGGACAAGAGAAGGTACAGAGAAATGGTGGGCAAGCTCTTATACATCACTATAACTCGACCGGATATTGCACTTGCAGTAAACCGGGTGAGTCAATTTGTGGAGCAGCCGAGGCAAGTACATATGGATGCATTGTACATGATATTGAGATATCTGAAGTCTTCACCAGGCACAGGGTTGCTGTTCAAGAAAGGCACAGATTTGTCTATTTCAGCCTGCGCAGATGCGGATTATGCAGGATGTCCACGGGATCGTAAGTCTACTTCTGGGTTTTCTATCTTCGTAGGAAGCTCTTTAGTCTCCTGGAAAAGCAAGAAGCAGACTGTTGTGGCGAGATCCAGTGTCGAATCCGAGTACAGGGCCATGGCACAGGCAAGCACAGAAATGATGTGGGTTAAAGCAGTCCTAGAAGATCTGAATGTTGAAGTTCCGTTGCCTATGAACCTGCAATGTGACAATCAGGCAGCGTTATTCATTGCCAACAATCCAGCCTTCCATGAGAGAACAAAACATATAGAGGTGGATTGTCATTACACTAGGGACATGATTCAGAAGGGCTTCATCTCCACGTCTCACGTCAGTTCAGAGGACCAGACAGCAGATATATTCACAAAGCCATTGCTCAGAGGACCTTTCCAGAGATGTTCTTCCAAGCTGAGCATGATAGATATCTATGCTCCATCTTGAGGGGGAGTGTAGAGATAGTTGTTCGTCTTTGATGTTATTTATTATTTCAGTTTCTTTATGTACCTCTCATGTAATTTACCCAAGGGCTCTCTCCCTATATAAGAGACCCGAGGGCTCTATGGAATAGATTATCGAAATATTCTAACAGTTATGAAATGAATGGTATGTTTTAGAATTTGCATTTTTGCCTCTGTGAGCCTGGATCACGTGCTGTGCGTGTTTTGATTGGACAAATTGCTTATTTGACCCCTGAGCTTTTATAGTGAGTTATCTGTTTGATCCGCAAACCTAAAATAATTGCTTGTAGGTCCATGTTAACTATATTTAACTCCTGACTTTGTATTGGACTTAATAAATATTAAATTATCTTTAAAATTACCTAAAAATTACAGTTAGCTCCTACTAGGTTGTAGTATTTGTGGTAATTTTCTTAAGTTGATTTGTTCATATTTATATTTTTAAAATATGAAAAACCCCTAAAAAGACCTTGTTTGCCTTATAAAAATTCATAAAATCTTATAAAAATTCCCTAAAAATTTATGTGTTTGTTTTTTTTTGTTCTAATTCTAGCATTAATTTTGTTTGAAAAATCTTTATAAAAACCCTAAAAATCACAAAACAATCAAAACTTATAAAAATCATATAAAATCAAAGAAAATCTAAAAATTGTGTTTTTAGTTTCTTTTGTTGCTTTTTATTTATATTTTATCATAAAATTGCTAATCTGGACCTTTGGGCAATTCAGATTTTTTTGATTTGCAAATTGTTCCTGGCTGTGCACTGTTTTGTATTTTTGGCATTGTTTGATTTTTATAAAATCACGAAAACATATGCAAATTCAATAACGAAAACATTCGAAAACCCTTAAAACACAAAAATTTTTACTCTAATTTTCTAAACATATTTAACTATTTTTAAAAATCCGAAATAAATGGCGTGTGTTATTTGTATTTTGAGTTTGTGTGTCTTTTATTAAAAATTTAAAAAAATGAAAAATAAAAAAATCACTAAAAATATTTTTCTTAGATATTTGGCTACTTAGTTTATCAATCGTGCTCTTTGTGTTCGATCATGGTCGCTATATTAGGTGAAGAAAAATAACAAACTGCTTACATTCGATTGCTTGATTTCTTGAGTAGTTTAATTTTCTCGTTGAGTAAGCTGACTGATTAGGGCCACAACGAGCTTTGTTTATTTTGATACTTAACCCTAGTTAGTTGACCGCTCATCAAGCATGAAGAACATTCCGTTGACGTATTAGCAAAGTCAACTGGACCTTTCCTTGTCCAGTGATGGGAGAGTGGGTCCCATATGTTATAACCATAACTTTGGACCTGCCTGACTGAATCGATCTGTATGCACTAAACAACCTTCTATCACCACAGAGGTGGTGTGGATAGGGTTGCTAATCGAATCGAACTTAAACGAACAAACTTATGTTCAAGTTCGGTTCGATAAGGAAGTTCGAAAGTTCGAGTTTGGTTCGATAAATGTTCGATAGGCTATGTTCGAGTTCGTTTAGATAACGAACGTTCATGTTAGATTCGATAATAGTTCATTAACAATTTAACTCAACTGAAATTTGTTTATATGAGCAATTTTGAAACTAGAGTTCTATAAAATGGTTCGATAAATCGTAAAAATAAGAAATTATTCAAATTAAAGTGGTGCAAAGCCCAATAAACACCATAATTTCTTTAACATCTAAAGTTATCATGTGTACAAATACGAAGTTGTACAAAGTTACACATACAAGTACACACACATATACATATATCGAACTCAAACTTTTATCGAACAAACATATGTTATATTCATGTTTGGTTCGTTAAGCTATCGAACTAAAATTTGAAGTTCGTATTAGTTCGTTGGAAATAAACAAACATTTTTCGAACTATTATTGTGCGAACTCTAATTGAATACGAACATGTTCAGTTCGCTTAACAGTCCAAGGTATGAAGCTCCTGAATCCGTATTCCATTCTGATAAATCTGCTCTATAACAGCTTGTTAAAGCATATACATTACCTGATGTGGAGATGGATGTTGATGCAATTACCTCTAGAGATCCTGATGGATTAGTAGACGACCCATGTACAAGATGATCTCTCTCAGTCTCGCCATAAGCTAATCGATCCTCTTAACAGATACTAGAAGAGGAGCACCATGTTGTTGATTCTGCTCTGCAACACGAGCTGAGATAGGGAAACCATGCTTGGAGTAGCATGTATCCTTAGAATGACCTGGACTGTGGTAGAAAGTGCATGACTGATGGGGTCGACTACCTCCTCCCATGCTATGGGTACTATGCCCTCCGAACTTTGCAGAACCCTCATTACCATGAGATGCGATCATAGCCGAGGAGGTATGTGTTTGCTGAGTAGCACCACTAGATTTTATAGAAAGCCTACTCAATCTGCGGTATGCCTCCTCCATGGGAGTTAGTGGTATCAATAAGAATAGGGATTTTATCACTTGTGCCCCTCCGAGATCTTGCAATATCAGTTATACCCCTATCTTTTTGGTAATATCAGTTGTGCCCCTGTAAACTTGGGTGTAATATCAATTGTGCCCCTGAGGTTAGTTGCCGTTTCTATCTCTCCCAAACGGACGTTTATTGCAGTTTGATGTGACATTGGCCCACTGACAACAAGAGAGCAGGAGACCGTTGTATGGATATATTAATAGGGTTTGTTGGGCAGTTGGTGGGTATTAATTAATTGCAAATGAAGTCACTTGACCGTTGGAAGAGAAGGGTCTATTTAAGAGCACCAAAATCCTTGGTAGTTCCTCACATTGAAGGAAAAGAGAAATCCGAAAGCTTGCTTTCATGAAATTTTTCGAGAAGGAAGTTTACATAAATTCTGTCAGGTATTTGTTTACATAGTTGTTACAATTCATGATTCTATTCACAGTTGAAGCTCCCTCCAACAGGTAACATATGCATTGCAACTCCATGGCGTCCGGTTCGCGAAGTTCGACATCATATCGTGGTGATTCTGGAGCCCAAGTAAGGTGTCATTGCGACAATCCACCAGTGGTAAAGACATCAGGAAAACCTTGGAGTAGAGGGTTGAAGTTCTACACATGCCAGCACAAGATGTGCAATTTTTTTCAGTGGATGGAAGCTGCACACATGGATCAGTCACCAAGCACAGATCAGATGTTAGCATTAATATCTAGTAGAATTGTGGCAGTAGATAAGCAACTAAAGGAGATAATTTTTATATTGAAGCTGATACTGATGTCTTTGTGTCTTGTTGCAGCTACATTTCTTTATATGAATAAAGATAGCTGAGTTTGGTTGCATACCTCTATTGGTTGTGTATGTGTTCTGCTTGAAAACATAGCTTTGTGTTGTGTTTGTTACACACGAAATAGTAGAACATAGCAAAACATAGCTCCAAAGACATAATATTACAAAACGTAGTGGTAAAGTTGTTCCTAATTACAAGCCAGACAGTGAAGTCACTATACTACAGACATCAAAGAGTTTGGTAAATACTACAGAAATGAGTATCACTGCATCAAAAAGTCACTGTATCATCACTGGATCATAAGTATAGAGCTCTCCAAAAAGTCTCTGTATCACTATCCAAAACGTATCAGTGTATCACTGTATCACTATCCAAAGATCTGTGAACGCAACCATCGATTACGCAGCAATATGCCCGTGCTTCACATCAAAAAACTCCAAGACTTCCAAGGTTCCTATAAATTAACACAAAAAAGCAGGGGAAGTCATTCACAGCAATAATATAAGATGAAATTTAAGGAAAGAAGGAATTAAATATCATGAATACCTTAATCAAGTGTGTAATGAGGACCATCTGATGCAGGATCAAGCGATTGGCTTGGACGAGCACGACGCCTTGGCATGCGATCTTCTTGGCGACGTTTTGTTGGTCTAGCCACCGGCCGCTTTGTTGATGCAGTTCCACTACAAAGTACCAAGTAAAGGATGTTAGAAGTGTTGCAATTTGTTTGTAATGACAATTTAAATAGGAAATAGACATGTTCGAATTCTAACCTTCTGCTTGCCATGGCAATTGCATCGTTGGAGGTTTGTGTATCTTGTTGCTTCTCGGATGGCCGCACTGTCGGTGGACGATTAATTGGCTCCTTGCAGGTGTTCTTGTGAGGCCCGTAGCCTCCACAACGAGCACAATTATGACGAACTCTAGGTTTCTTAACCACCTCATCCTTGGATCGAATTCGATTCTTTTGGGTCTCCCTGGAGGCCTTTTCGTACGAGGTGCACCCACAACATATGGAAGCTTAACTACTGCCCAAAAATCCTTGTCGGGTAATGGTGCTATGCCAAACTCATAGCACTTCCTGTATGTTTGCAAGGTATAATAATGGGAGATGTAATCCTCCCACCTAACACCTCGAATGCTGCTGAGAACAGTAGCTGCGTGCCTACAAGGGAGGCCAGATATCTGCCATCGATTGCATGTACATTTTTTTGCCACTATGTCAATCACATAACGCCCATAAGGCGTTTCCACTTCTGCATTTTGGTCACTCGATCGTCTCACAATGAAGCCCTGCAAATCTCTTGAAATCCCCATTACATATTCTGATGCTAGCGGGACCAAATCACCATTTAGATGTGCTTCTCTACATCTTCGCGCGTCCATCATTGTCATAATTTTCTGACGAATCCAGTCCACAAGCTCACAAAGTGGAAGATGTCTAGCCTTTGAGATCCAAGCATTGAAGCTTTCACTCAAGTTGTTGGTTACATAAGCACACTGTGCGGCTTCACGGAATTGGTGTCGGCTCCATGTCTGTGATAGACTCCCTAAATATTCGAATGCTTTTGTTGATAACTTTTGAATCTCATTCATGTTATGAAGATAATGCCTCCTTTCATAGGCCCGTGCAGCCGACCAAACAAGTTTCTCCAAATCTTCTCCTGGAAAAACCTTTTTAAAGTTCTTGTAGACATGCCTCATGCATGCCATATGCTCAGCTTCGGGGAAAATTTTCGTCATTGCCCCTTCAAGCCCTTTTTGTGCATCAGATATTATTGCCAAACCTCTGCCACATTCAAACCCCAGCGCTGTGTGCAACTTGTCCATGAAATAAGTCCATGAATCAATGGCCTCATCCTCGCATATGCAGAAGGCCATGGGAAAGAGTCCATTCCTTCCATCAAGAGCAGTTGCTGCCAACAAGGTCTCAAGGTATTTCCCTTTCAAATGACATCCATCAAAGCCAAGGAAAGGCCTACAACCATTTTTAAACCCATCAATGGATGCCTTGAAGCAAATGAAGATTCGTAAAAATGCGTCATCCTTCTCCGTGACATAACCAATCACCGATCCTGGGTTCCTCGATTTTAATTCGTATACCAAACTAGGCACCTTAGGGTAGGTAAGCTCAACCTTCCCAAAGATCGAGTCGAGAGCAATGTTCCTTCCCCTGTACACTCTCAGATAAGGAATTCTCACAGTGAATTCCTCCCACAATCTATCTGAAATATCCTTCACGGACAACGTGAGATTTTCCCTCAACCACTTCTCACAAAATTTGGCAATCCATCTTTGCTTGGCCATGCCCGTATCTACTCTGTTTATACTATTGCAAGTATGAATACCCGACAGGGTCTTGATGCGGAATGTGGCTCCTCCAGCAAGCCTAGAAGCATGGATACGCCAAACGCATCCATCACTGGCGCATCTTGCGGTAATTCTTGTAGGATCAGACTTCAGAAACATCACTTTGAAATCGTTCCTAAGGCAGTATGCAGCAAGTTGAAAGCGAAAGGCCGCATGATCATTGAAATCACTGCCCACTTTGAAGTCTTGGTTATCCACTTCGACATTTGGACCCTCGTACTCCTGTATGTCTTCGATCTCTAGGCGAAGCATGGAAGGACATATCGATATCGATATCGTTTCGATATCGTGTCGATATCGATATATCGATGATATATCGCCGATATATCGCCGACATATCGCTATATCTATGAATCTTTCTGAAGAAAATGCCTGAAATCAGATATATCGATATATCGATTTCGATATCGGTCCTATTTCGATATGGATATATCGGCGATATATCGCCGATATATCGGGATACGGCCTTCCATGGGTCGAAGGCATCGTCACTATCAAAACTCGCATCTGTACTCTCAGAAGTATCTTCGGTTGAACTAGCGATCCATTCGTCATCCGAATCATCGTCAACACTGAAGACATGTTCAAATCCAGGGTCTGCGTGAAATTCCTCTTCCAAGCACCGCCTTCTCTTCTTTGTACTTGCTCTAGTGGATTTTCTTCTCTGATCTGCAGCAGCTTGAGGGGTCTGCTGTGACTTCCCAATTCCCGATTGCGCAACATTTCTTTTTGGTGTTTCTTCTCTTCGTGTCTTACGTCTTCCCGACCTTGGCGTGTCATCTCTATCTTGTGCTGACTTCCCTTGACCCGATTGTGCAACATTTCTTTTTCGTGTTTCTTCTCCTTGTGCCTTACGTCTTCCCGACCTTGGCGTGTCATCTCTATCTTGTGCTGACTCCCCCTTGGCCCGATTGTGCAATATTTTTTTTGGTGTTTCTACTCTTTGTGCCTTACGTCTTCCAGACCTCGGCGTCCTTGACACCACTGCTTTGCGAAGCATTCTAGGTGTCTTTGGTGTTTCTGCATCGACTTGTCTTCCACCAACAACTTCTTCCTGCCCCAGATCTTCCATAGTATGCACCCCAGTGCTTCCCCCCTCAAAATCACCTCCTTCTCCCCCCCTATCACCCCCTGCCCCATCCATATAACCTCCTCCGCAGAGAGCATCGAAGAAATCGTCGGAGAGATCAGACAAACCAACCTTTTCTGCTGCTGCATTGGATGCTTGTCCTTGGAAGTCTAATTTGCTCTTATTTGCTTTCCCTGCCTTCTCAGCTTCAAAATGCGAGAGAGCATCGATGTCGATGAACTCGACAATGATTTCCACATCTCTTCCATCCATGTGGCCATTGAACATAGTCATCATTTCTGCTTCATTTGAGAGCTCAAGGAAACGGCTTGCTCTCGACTTTGGGTCCTTGTATCTCATTGAAAGGACAGAAGAGCTGCTCCACGGAACGATCTTCGATATCATCTCGATCAGGTCAAACCAGCAAGTGAAATCAGGGTCGATTCCAACGACGTCCTCCACGAAGTCCACATATTTTTCACCTCGACATCCCTTGGTGTCCTTAAAGCGCCCGCTGTGTCTCACACGGACCGTCAGCACACCTTGTTCTCCATTGTACCAAACCATCCTACATTCAAGATCATCAAAAAACGAAATGGTGCACCATCTATATGCCTATCACTTCATTTCGAGAATATGTGCTCCCAATCAATTCCAAACATGTATGATCAAAAAACAAAAAACATTCAATCGAAAAACCCTAAAATCGATCAATACGGTACACCCCAAACCCTAATAACGTCGTCAACATGGTTGCAATAAGAAGCTCCCTACTCGATTAACGTCGTCAATACGAAAAACTCCAAACCCTAACTAACCTGGAGACTCAATGGAGAAGCTCCCCACTCGATTACAACCGTCAATATGAAGAACCCCACCCACGAGGACTCGATCGCCTTGCGGAGCTCCTCAGCGTGATGCGGAAGAAAACTGGAGAGAAAAGTTGACGTTCTCTGGGAGGGAGACGAAAGCAGCCGAAGGCATGCGGAATTTGGGGGGAAAACGCTTCGTCTAGTCCTCTACTCCCGCCACTTGCGCGGGGTTAGGACACGTGGCACCTTCTATTTTCCCGCCTACATGTTTTCCTCGGGAATCAACTGAGTTAGCACACTTGAGTCATGTCTAAGCACGGTTAGACGATTCCCATTAACGGAGATGTTACGGAGTGGCACATTTGCTAACGGCCAAACTTTCGAGGGGCACAACTGATATTACCAAAAAGATAGGGGTATAACTGATATTGCAAGATCTCGGAGGGGCACAAGTGATAAAATCCCATAAGAATATGTGATCAAGCTGCATTGTATTCAGGATCAAGAGCTGTTAAAAAACTCCAATCATCACTGAATCTCTTTAAGCCTTGAGCTGTTTAGGTGAAACAGTCAAGGGAATGAAGCAGGGAGCTTCTCAAACATACTCTTGAGAGAAGTGTAAAGGGTATGAGAGGATGCCCGTTCTGCTTAGATGCGAAGATATCGTGCTGTAGTTGCAGTATCTTAGACTCATTTTTACCTACGAGTAAGTAGCAACGAGGATGCCCCACATCGCCTTGAGGCGGGATGACTCAGAATATCACTAGCTATCTCCACTGTCACTGTCTCAGACAACCAAACGTACACATATGCATCATCTGCCTCCCACGAGGCATTAACCCCAGGTCCTCAGTCTTGTCGATTGGTCCGTCTTGCGTCAGAATGTGCTTCTTACCGTGGTACTGCATTAGGCCAATGAATTACATAGTCCATAACTCATAATTAGTCCCATCCATATTGAAAATGGGTGCTGGACCTTTGAAGGCATCGAAGATAAGACGTCGACCTTGGAGTCGACCATGTTGTCTGACATGATGATGACTGCAATGAAAATTGGGCAATAAACAAGGATGAACATTTCTATGCAAGCATATAGGAAGATGATTGTGGGTGTAGACTCATACCACAATCTATTCTATCCATTAGATGCTTCTTTGGATAACTAGGGTGGATTATATGATCAAAACCATCCTAAATACCTCAAAATTAGGCTGAACAGTGAATCAAATCGCTCTTGGCAGCTATCTCTAAGCCTCAACGGCCGACGACGATGACTTCTAGGGCACCATGAGAATTGGCGATAACCCCCCATGGCTATGGGCATCGATAGAAGTCACTAGGAGCTCCTTCTTGGGGGCAGCGACGGCAGTACATGTGACTGTAGGCGGTGGTGGTAGTGGTGGCCGTAGGCGGCTGTTGTTGCTGCTGCACGACAATGTGCAGCGGCGGCTTGTTCTAGCTACTACTGTCGAGAAGGCGAGACGCCCCCCCCCCCCCCCCCAAGGCTTAGGTGGGGAAGGGGTGGCTTGGGCATAGGCTCTGGTCTATGACCGTCACTCTGATACCATGTGGAAAGGGAAAGTGAGTCGATACTACATTGTGATAAAGGTTTAAAAAAACACGAGGTAGTTCGAGGCGTTTTCCCAAAATGTGAGGTGAGGCGTAAGCCTCGAGGCGATCGAGGCGTAAGCCTCAATGTTTTTGGAAAGAAAAATTAAAACAAAAACAAAATATATTGGAATAAATAGCAACACAAACTATTGCAATATATTGCCCAAAATTTCAATACAAACTACAAACTACAACTATGATTGTTCAAAGTTCAAATACGATTGCGAAATTTTAGAAAAAAAACAAAAAGTAGGAAATTAGGTTCAACAAAAGCATAAATCTACTGCATCCTATTGTCCATCACATTTATGTGATATATAAAAAATCACTAATCGTCGACATTGATTCAATGAATCAACATCAATCGTCTCGCTCCTCGGCATTGTTGCCGCAACCATCGTCGTCACTGATGCTACTAATCATTGGTTCCTTATCGGAATCATCCATATAATTCTAATGCACATCATCATAAGCCTCATCATCGCTTCCATCCTCAGAATTGGAGAACTCCTTTTCAACATTAATTGGAATTTTTCCTTTACCAAATCAAGAAAGTAATACGCGTAGTCATTTATTTGAAAGTTAATCGCAATAAAGTATCGAACATTCTTTTAATTTGCAATATTGTATTGCACCTTTGTCGTATTTCTCCCCTCTTTTTATGTCGAACGACTTGAGCTCCTTCACCTCTTTCACCTCCTTCCTCCTCAAGAGGAT
Source organism: Ottelia alismoides (assembly GCA_037367405.1). Classification (NCBI taxonomy): domain Eukaryota; kingdom Viridiplantae; phylum Streptophyta; class Magnoliopsida; order Alismatales; family Hydrocharitaceae; genus Ottelia; species Ottelia alismoides. The sequence continues at coordinate 1,017,888 of JAZKJV010001522.1, read as the reverse complement.
TATTCTCAAGGGGTATGTTTGCATCAAGATCCGGATAGGCCTCGATACCTTGAGCTTCTGAAATCCATTCATCACCGGAGTCAATGTCTTCCAAACATAAAGGATCTTCTATTGTTTTCTTCCTTAATTCTTTATGTTTCAATTTGAGATTGAACATGATGTAAACCAAATCATTGAGCTTGCGATAAACTATTTCTTCTCTTTGTATGGACCTATATAGACATACGTAAGGTTTAAGTGTTTAACATGAATTAGAAACACTATCATAAAAATATATAATGCTTTAACTACTTGATTGAACGAGCTCCATTTACGTTCACACCCAGAAGCTCAATACCCTAAAAGCAAATGCCGTCAATTCAGGTGTTTCATCTCCAAACAAAATCCACCAATCCACTGATAATGGTCAACATATTTTAGTAATGATGTTGAAGTATATGCAAAACTCTTTAAATTTATTTACAATACTCATCGGCACTTCTTGTTTTCCTTGAATTAATCGCTTATGCCCATCCAAAAAATCCTCTGTCATGCATAGAAGAATCAAGTTGTTAATCTGCTTTCACTCTTGCATATTGATAAATGATTAATCTTTCCATGCACGAAAACAATCACATTTTAACGTCTAAGTTATTAGAGAATGTCAGTTCATAATGAAAGTGTGGATTGAGGAAATAAGCAGCAACATGTAATGCCTGTGTAGTTGACGATCCCAACGACTATTCACAATATCCCAAATAATCTTATATTTGGTCTTGTCATTTTCTAGATTTCTAGCTATCTCGTCCTTGGCAATGTCCATGACTTCATAAATAAATCCCATCTGTGGATATTTTTCAGAATCCACCAACCTCAAAATAGTGACCAAAGGTTTCGTGGTTTTGAGAATATATGCAATATCAGGCCAAAATGACTTGCTTTTCACAACTATGTTCACCACACTTTGCCCTAAGGGTTGATTCACATAATAAATGTTCTTCCATGGTCTTGAAGTGAAGAAGGATTTAAGTGAATCCTTGGCTCTAATCAAGCTTTGTAATGTAAGAAATGCAGTGGCAAATCGAGTAACGACATGTTTTACCAAATCACAACCTTTAAGTTTTCTCACCATCGCTATAACCCAAGCATGAGTATACACAAAATTTGTTATTTTCTTAGCTTTTTTGAATATTGATGCATGAAGAGGCAATTTGAGGATATCCTTCAACATCAAATTTATGCAATGCGCTGCACACGTTGTCCAATAACGATTCTTCCTTTTTTCCATCAACATTTGTCTAGCTGCTTTATAAGCTGATGCATTATCTGTTATCACTTGGACAACATTCTTCTCTCCTACCTCAACAACTTCATCCAACACTTTAAAAAGCATCCTGACATCTTTATATTGACCGGATGCATCAATTGACTCCAATAAGTAAGTGCCTTTGAGATTATTCACCAAAAAAATTAGGCAGTGTGCGCCCTTTCGTGTCAGTCCAACCATTAGACATGATGCTACAACCGGTGGCAATCCAAGAAGCCTTTGCCTCATCAATAAGAGTGGTTATGGCCTGCTTCTCTTCTTTCAAAGTCTAAGTTCGTAGTTCATGCATAGTTGGTGACTTGAAACCCCTTCCATATCCACATACATTGGTCATCATCGCCATATAAGGACTATGTTTAATGACAATGAATTCTAAAAAAAATCTCCCATTGCTCATGCAAATCCTCCTCTCATCTTTTTTTCCAGCTTGCATTTAAAGTGGGTTGTTGTGCGAGATGATCCGAAGTACCTGCACCCCTACCTCCTTGTGCAATAAAAAATATCCATCGGTCCTCAAGCTTGCTTGATACTACTAGAATATGTTGGTGCTCTTTGTGACGGTTGATTTTCATCACCTCCCGATGGCCCTTGCGTCCCAACTCGATAATATTCTTCTATTTCTTCAAATCTTCTTCTCTTCTCATTACCCTTGCTTTCCATGGACATCTTCATCTCCCGTTGAACTTCAATGGGAATGCTTGGACAAGCTCTCACATTCTTGCGTGTCTTTGCAAGATGGTCTTTTAGTCGCTTCACACCACCGGTGATCTTCATCAAACAAAAAATACATTCAACACATACATAGCCTTTCTCATTGTGATGCTCATCCATTTCAAGTTCTCGACAGTATCTCCATCCGGGATCCGATTGCCCCCCACTTTACCTTTCCTTCCCATATCTACAAGTTATACAATAACATACGTATATACTTAAAATACAAGATAAACACACATGTAATCTTTCACCATGGATCAGAATTTAACCAAAAAATGGAAAATCCATAAAGAAGAAGAACACATAGAAAAACCGTCGAAAAATATAACGAAAGCCTCCAACATAACGAAACTCTCCAATAGAAAAACCAATAAAGGGGAGCACAAGGAAAACATAAACAAATTAGAGCAAAAAAACAAAAAAAGTACCAAGTTGGAGGCGACAACGATGCATGGCTTCTCGACGATGCTTGCAGGAGGTTCGACGGCGGAGACGACGGCGCCGCGACGATTCCGGCTGAGTGGCGATTTGCGGCTAGGCCTCCTCGCGAACCTGGAAGTTCCTGAGAACAGGAGCGAGGCGAGGGTTTCGTTTCTGTCGAACATAATGCCCCCTCCCCCCGACTCTCCTTTTTTAGAAACATGAGGCACGCGATCGGAAAAGGTAAAGAAAAGAAAATTGTTGAGGCTAACGCCTCAGCCTCACCTCGAGCGCCTCAGGCGAGGCTGAGGCGTATGCCCCTTGATCCAAACCAGAGGCGTGCGTCTCAGGGTGCTTTTGGCCCGCCTCACCTCGAGGCGTATGCCTTTGCGCCTCGAAGCACCGCTTTTTAAAACCGTGATTGTGACCCTAGGGCTCTCTTATATAGGAGAAAAATCCTAAGGAAAAATTACATAAGATAATCAGAAGAATAAGTAAACATAAGTAAAGAACAAACAAAACATCTCTGTCAACAATACCCGAGGGAATCGATCGGCCAAATCCCTGCGTCCAACGGATCATCCAACTAGAATTTGAAAACGTCTCCATCTCCAACAATTCGGTCTCAAAAGAGGATCGACGTCTGGAAGTACTTATGAAATGGCCCCCACAGAGGGGATGCACCTCTCCACCACCCACTTGGAATCATCAGTCTCGTACCACAACCATAGATTTTTTTGGGTGGTAGACACACCACACTACCAGTAGAACAATGTCATCAGCAAAAATCTACCCCACCAAGCCACCTGTTGTTTGTTGTGCTTCATTCACCTTTAATAACTGTAAGAAGGTAAGAACTCAAGATTGATTCTTGGTGCATATCTAATACCTTTGATTTACAAGTCTTAGGGATCGGCCATCTAGAATTTCTGGTTGACTTCTGATTATATTGGATTCCATTCTGTTTAGATGTGTTTCAAGTAAGAATGAGATATTTGCAACTACACCGTTTTTTTCATGACTTAACCATTCTTTGGTTTTAGATATTTTATCCAGAAGACCTGCTTCTATTGTCCTGATAAATTGCGTCATTTCTAATATTTGTGCTTGATGTTCTAGGTTCAAACTATAAAGCAAGGCTACCTTTTCAAGCGACCATCTGGTTTAAGAGGAGAACGAAAGAAAAGGTTCTTTGTATTGGACAGTCATGGTTCACTATATTACTACAGAAACAAGGGAAATAAGCACGCGGTATAATTTTTTTCTTAAATTTAAAGCAATTTGTTCAAAATGTATATACAATAATTGCCTTTTTTTCAATCACGGCGTTAATCTAAGAATGCAGATTATTTACATGCATCTGTGAAGGTCAGCACGAGCATTGACTTTCTTAATAATGTGGACTATAGAAAGCACACCCCCTTAAATAAGATGAAAGTGTCAAATAAGAACAAAAAAAGCAGTAACTGTTACTGATTCTCGTTTCTGGAGGTTGGTCTACGTCATGATGAGATGTGGCAATGTATGATGCATTTGGCAGGACACTGACAATGTAGGATTGATGTGGATGTCGCTAATATATGATTTTTTTGGGCGTGTGCGCTGATCGCCCCTTTTCCATCATAGAACCTACAATATTTTTTATTCATAAATGATAGAAAGGACGAGGTTAAAGCTACAACATATTATCTGCCAAATCAAAATCAAGATCTAAGTTGATAATACCCGACCACTACCTTTTATTACTACTAAATACTAATGGTAAGACTTGCAAGCTATAAAATCAATGCCAAAATTTAAGTAGAATAAACAAGAGAAAGAAATCACGATCTTTTTCCTGATGGGAGATGTTTCTCCCCGTTGTTGACTTACACACACATGCTACCACCACGCCACCACTTGTGCACTTTCTTCTTTAACTGTTTGGACATTGCTGTCAAGGGGCCTTAGCAACTTTAGAAGAATGTCTCGAATATTCAAATGTCGGAGTTCAAGTTGGTTTTGTTTTGTTGGTCTTTCTCCAAAGGCTAATGATATAGTATGTCTGTGAACTTCTTAGTTGGATTTCTTGTCATGATATTAAGAACTTGGAGTATGAAGACAATTTGTGATGCCCTCGGATCCAAGTATCCGTTTACACAATATTCGCAGTATTACATTCAATAATGAACACATTAGACAATATGAAATTGAAGGAAAATTTTATGCGTTTCACATTTGACATTTAGAATCAATGTAGACAACCACAAAACCAACAAGAAGGGCCACCAATTTACATTTCATTAATTTTCATGTATACAACATATAACAAAATAAACTAACAATGTATACATGTACCCGAAAATGTATAGAAGAGAAAGAAAAACACTATACATAGCCAGAACCAAAAACTGTAACCACTGCACCGTCTAGTATAACAACGGATGTTTGATATCATCAGTCAGCTACTGAGACATAGGCGATTTACCTGCCAAGCATGTAAGGAACAAAAGGATGTCAACAGATGTTATGTACATTCCAACATATTAAAATAATAACAAATAATTTAATGTGTCCAAAATAATGCAAGTAGAAAAGCAATGATATTTCAAAATTTACATCTACTTGCGTGGTAGACAGTTTTCAAGCATACCTTGTTTGTATGCCCCATGGCTTCTCGTTACCCCATATCTTTTTATATATATCATAACATTTTCATTTATTAATTGGTGACCCATATGTGTATGCTATTTTCTTTTGTTATTTAGAGATCATGTTTAAGGATCTTAATAATGAGAATGATGAGGTTCTGATCTGCTTCGTGATTCTATCTAACTTCTCAAGTCTAGTGGATTAGTATGTGGTCTTGGTCTGAATGTGACCTCACACTAAGACTAAGGCGTGAAGAATGCCTAAGGGTTGGGGTGCCTCCGTAGGCATCCAGTGATGTATAATGCATCCTAACTAAGTCCCAACATGTCCACTAGATTACCTTATCACTCAAAAGTAGTAATTCTGAGATCTAGTGAATTGTCCCTGGTTGAGGATTTATGTTAAATGACGATCCCGTACCAAAACCAACTATTAGTCAAACTCAACTGTATTGATCTCAACACTAACCCAATACAATTGTAATTAATCTCGTCTCTTATCCAACATTTAAATGCTTAATTATAACTCCTTCATATTGATAACAAAACAATAACTTAATCAATAATTATCGGATTATTGCAGAGACTCGGATGAGGGGTGGAGAGGGAGAGTTGTCAGTGAAGGCTCTGCCGATGAGGGGTGATTGGAGGTTCATGCTAGGAATGGCGGTCGTCGCAAGCCAGAGTTACGATGTAGTCATCATCAACCTTTCACCATTCTGTTCGGGAGGGGCTGCTACAGTTGTGGCTCCATGGGGCACTAGGCTCGGCAGTGCCGGGAGCTTGTCAGGTGCTTCCGTTGTTACCGCTCTTCGCACAAGAACAGATCGTGCCCTTCGTTGCAGGGGAATAGCCAGGGCTTAGGGTTGCTGGTTGGAGAGGGAGGCGGCTCGAAGGCATTGTTCCTGGGATCGTCGGATGTGGGTGCGGTCTCGACGGCGTGATTCCACGGGGATGTTGCTCATGTGAGCCCCTGACGAGTGGTGGGCCTGGTGGCAAGGGGGCTCACCAAGGCTGAGGCTAGCGAGTTGCTGCGATAATCGAGGGAGCGTTGGACGTTTCTGCGATGGCGTACGCTGCGGGCTAGCGATGGTTTGATGGAGCCAAAGCCTTTGGACTGAGTTCGTGTGAGGAGGATCCTGCTCGTCGTGCAGGGCTTGTCGAAGTTTCGGGAGCTGTTGGGCAATATAACTGAGGTAGTTGGGGTTGAAAGTTCTGGATGCCGCCCGTGGGTGCCTCAGGATCCTGTCCTCTAGGCGAGGGGTCTCGGCTCGGAGTAGTTAGGCTGGTAAAGGGTCGGTTCGGAGGGGAGGACCATGCACCTGAAGCTTGCGATGGCGAGGCAGTTACCTCGGGGTCGTGGTTAGGAGCATCGTCTTGACATCCAGGCATAGGAGTTGTCAACGGCGGAGGTCGATGGTGCTCCAGGCCAAGCGGCGCAATGGTCGAACGATGGGGCAACACAATCGTCGGGGAGGGCTCCTTGTCTTTTGTTGTGGATCCGATTCGACGCTTTTACCGTGGAACAGTTTCCTTGTTCCACAAATGTGGCAGCAATTCATTTTCCAACATTATCTTCGAGAACGACAGGAAGGGGGAATGTTCCCATTGAAGTGTCACGTAGTGTGGATGGGTGTCGTCGTTCCATTCTTTCGAATGATCTTCCGGATCCTCAGCCGCTCTGGATGCCTAATCCGAGAAGGCATTCAGATCTGGGGGTTAACCCGGGGGTTTGGAACTCGGACTCGAGATATTCCAGCTTCCTGAGAAGTTTTGATTTCATCTTCAGGACCCGATCAGAGAACTTGTAGCTTCCGGATCCAAGAAGTCCCAGATCCATCTCGAAGACCCAAACAACGAGGCTGCAACTTCTGGACTCGAACGGGTTATTTGTTCGGGGTAGTACATGGAGTCTCCAGAGCAGGGCTCATGAGCGTGGCGGCACTACGATGGTTTGCGAGGCTTCGTCACCCATCAGAGGGGAGGGGTCGGAGGCTGTGCAGAGCCTGGGGCCTCAATCGAGGGCCTTCTCGAGGTGGAGGGTGCTGTGGGGAAGGAGGCATTTGGTGGGGTTTCGACGGAGGCTTCTGGTTGGGAGGCGGCGACTATGGTTCCCTCGCAACAGGCGGAGGTTAGAGAGGAGGGTCGTCTGGTGTTAGAGGTTGGAAGGGGTGCTTCCTGTAGCTCGTTGGGGGCATGTGCATGCAGGAAATCGGGCCTTCCGGTTACGAGGAAGGGGGGACTCGGTGGTGCTTTTGGGTCGGTCAACGTTCATCTCAGGGCGGCATACGACGGATGGCTTAGTGATGGCTTCGTAGATTTGTCTTGATTGGAAGCGGTGGAGGAAGAAGGGGGCTATGTAGAAGATAGATTACACCAGAGATTATGATCCTATTGACTGGAATTTCTTGTGGGCATCTCTACAGAGAAGAGGTTTCCATGATATTTGGATCGAATAGATGAGGAGGTGTGTCACTACCTCCTTCTACTCGATCCTGGTGAATGGTAAGCCGGAGGAGGGGTTCTTTCAGCCCCAGCGGGGTGTCCGGCAGGGATGTTCGTTGGCTCCTATGCTTTTGTACTTGTGGCAGATGCTCTGGCAGTTCTTTTTAGGCGAGCGGTGGAGGCAGGGTGCTGTGAGGGCTTCCGTTTGGAGGATATCTCTATCCCTCTACTACAATATGCAGATGATACGATCTTATTTCTTGGAGGCTCAAGGATTAGATTGGCAATGCGGTCCAACTGGTCGAAATTTTCAGCAGTCTTTCAGGACTTGAGGTCAACAAGCACAAGTCGGTGGTCATTACTTTTGGGATGGATGATGCAGAGCACGTCAGTTTAGTAGCGTTGACCGAGTGCCCCCTAGGTGACCTTATCTCCTACTTGGGATTGCCGTTGGTGGCTGGGAGTCTGAAGAACTCAGATTGGGATGTTGTTGTGCAGAGAATGGATAAGAGGTAGGTTGGCTGGGTGGAAGGGTGGTCACGCTGTCCGGGGGGAGTTGATTTTTTTGAAGCATGTGCTCTCGACCTTTCCTATATTCTTCTATTCCAATCGACTGATGCCGGTGGGGTTTACAAAGAGGATCGAGACTTTGATAAGAAGATTCTTTTGGTTAGACAAGAAGCAACAGAAATCCGGGATGCATCTGGTGAGCTGGGAAGAAGTGATGAAGGGTCATAACGATGGAGGGCTTGGGGTTTGTGATATAGAGTGTAAAAACAAGGCGTTTTTTGCTAAGTGAATGGTTTACATTTGGGGTCCATCGACCTCACGGGCGACCAGACTTGTGAGAAAAATCTATGGTGTCAGGGGTAAGTTGGTGGCTTTAAGAGTGCGGTTTGAATCATTGCTTCGGGTTGGTATCCACGAGGTTTTGCCTTTGATTACACCTAGACTGCAACCAGGGTGAGGGATGGTCACTTGTTCAGATTCTGGCGTGATGCCTGGATGGGGGAGGGAGTACATGAGGGAAGATTTCTGATATTATTTGCACTGGCGGCATCGAAGGAGATTTCTCTAATCACAGATGGCAGATTTGGGTATGTGGTCGCCGGTCTTCTTGTCAGACCTTTTAGAGCAATGCTTGGAGGAGTATGTTAGCTTGCAGGTAGAGATTCTATCGTCGGGGACTTTGCGTAGAACATCGATCATTTTGAGTGGGAGGGTGCGAGATTCTATGTGAAGAAAGCTTATGAGGAAATGAGGAGAGTGGAAGATGAGCATGATTTGGATCTTTTCCAGGACATGAAGTTGGTTTGTGTAGTTAAGATCCCGTACAGAGTTAAAATATTCTTGTGTTGTTTGAGAAGGGGCCGCTTGTGCGATAAAGCATGAAGGGGGAGCTTGTTAGGCGTGGTGGACACGATGTACGACAGGTGCGATATGTTGTGGAGGGCTTGGATCATTTGTTCTTCAAGTGCTCAGTGTTTGAGTGGGTCTGGAGGGAGGTTGGGATTCCTTGGGTGGCGACCAAAGAGGCAACAGAGTTTTGGCGGTCGGTTGGAGCGGTGAGCACCAGCTCTACAGATGATTGTTCCAAGCTGTTTGTTGTTTTGTGGGCCATCTAGGTTGGACGTAATGATTTGATCTTCAATAACCAAAGGTTTTATTCGGAGAATGTTGCGTCTCATTGTAATGCGCGTTATAACTTTTGAGTCTTACGGTAATATACTTTAATTTTTTTAATGAAATAGATGCTGCCGTGACTTCCACCTCGGGAGTTCACCCTCTTTTCCATAAAAAACCCCTTCAGATTCAGTTATAACTGCTTCAGATGTATCCATTGCCTAGCCTATTGGCGGAAAAGTAACTAAAACTCATGCGGTGAGGAAGTCTCCTAAGGGACCCTCTGTCTCGCCCTCTAAGTGGAAGTGCAATCTATTAGAGGGATAGGTCTCTACTCCAAAACTATGCTACTGAGACGGGTGAGAGGGACTCTCCAGAAAAGTCTCAAAAAACCAGCCCAACCGGTACGGGCAAACGAGATCATAGAGAAACTAAAATCGAGGGACCCCCCGCCAATTTACCCTAAAACATAGGGTCAACGGAACTGGTCAAAAATCGGGATCCCAACGAGGAGTAAAAACACTGCGAGCTCGCGTAAAAATCGTAGCAAGGATTGGATCCTAGACCCGCACACTTGGCGGTCGCTGCTCTAACTGGGCTTTCTATCTTCCGCCCAGTTGAGGGTCACCGTGCCCTCATACAGTCAGGTATCAGGGTCACGATGACCGGCACTATTAATTATCATCTCTTGTTTTCCATCATATTCAGTTACTTGATTGCTTATTCCTTTCTCAAACCCTTAACATTTTGGTCAGTGACATACAGATTTTATCACAAGCGAAAGTCTAGAAGATGTACAAAGCGTCTTTTATACCAAAATTAAAGATGCTACAAAAATAATTGGTACCTTGTCAAATTATAAAAGTTCTGAGTTTTGAGTTGAATAGAGTTTAAGACATACACATGACAAGTCTAGAGGTGATGGTATACACATCTTGAGGTGTGAAAGTCTTTACGAAGAAAAGGCATTGATATGATATTTATCGAGTTGAAGAATGCTTGTAATATTGTATCGAGATAAGTAGTATGTGTTGATTTAAACAAGCATTAGCATATTATAATTACCGGATAGAACTCTAAACATAAAAGCATGAGAAAAAGCATGAGAAAGGGCATTTACCATCACTATAATTACATGTTGCATTGTTTATATCAAAATTAATCCTCTTAGATACCCTCCTTTTCCATCCACAACTCCATTCTTCTCACAAAAAAAATAATATTCACTATAATTTCATTCATTTATAGATGCAAAAGAAAACACGTCAACAACCCGATTCAATTCTATCACAGAACCAAATACAATTGCAACGTCATAGATTAAACCTCATTACCACTTGGTAATTCAATTCTAACTTCACAGAATTATCCCTCAACAAAACATAAATCATAAAGTTTTCATTCCTATATGAAAAAGAGCTTACCAGTCTTTACTTGATAGTTTACTCAACCACATAAAAAAATTAATGTTACCAATAAGTCGGAGTAAAAAAAAATAATCTTCTAATTATGAGTAGAGGACAATAACCAGAAACTTACATTCAATCCAAACTAAAAAAAATTAATCTTCTAGTATGATCAAAGAGAAGAGTAACTAGAAACTTTCATGCAATCCAAATTAAAATTTTTTAGTTTCTATTGTGAGCAGATAACTAGCCAGAAATTTATTATATAATTTTTTTGTGTGTGTATTATCTCTTGATGCAACATAAATTTTGTATACTCAAAACCCATGATCAAGAAAAATCCACAAATATACCTAAGATTCACCTTACAAAGATCAAGTTTATATATAAGTTCATGGATGGCAGCAAGAGATGGGAAATGCAATTTACCTATTTGGGTCCAATTTTGGAGGAAGGGGGGCTGCACTTGCATGCAGTAATAACCAAACTGCAGACTCCAGGGGATCTTCTACCAATAGCTACTGCCAAAGCTCTTCCAGGTGAATAGAAACAGTAGCTTTAGCTGCTGTTCTACTGCCTGCAATAGTAGCAAAATTGGGCATTTTTTGTGGGAACCTCACCTTCTCGGATTGGATTGCAGGCAGGACTTCGGAAATTGAGAAGATTTTGGGCTTCTTTGGGTAAGGAAGGGAGATTTCTTCCGTTGGAATTAGAGTAGAGAAAGGGGAAAATTGAGAAGAAGATAAAGATGGGAGTTTCCTTCGTGGAACCTTCCTATATATATAAATTATGACATCAGCCTTGACATCAGCAAGCTGATGTCAGCTTGCTGATGTCATAATTATATTAGATATATTTTAATTTGAGATACAAAAGTCTCCCGTATTCACACATCGAGTCTTCTATTTTGACGAATAATAGCTCATTTCGATTGTCTCTGGATGATGATGAAAACGAGTATAATATTCATACGCTTTGGATTGGGTATGAATTCCCGAAATTCTCGAGATACGTTTTTGGTTGGTTACGAAGTTTTGCGATTTCAAAATATCAGTCGATTTCCGATTGACGAACAGTCGATTCCGTTGATCTTATTTCGTTGAACGGATTTTTGGGTGATCTTAGTTTTTTTGCGGTTTCCAATTTGCGTCGTGGCTTTTTCGTGGCACGCATTACGATACGATCGACTTTTGGTCAATTGCGACCAAACGACTTTTGATTTATGATCAATTGATCGATTTAGGTTATTTAATAATGATTGATAATTTATTGAATTAAATAGACCCTAATCGGGTTGGGTTCGGGTTTATTCGGATCCGGATGTTACAAATTTATAGTATGAAATATATATAGCTTGAATAATTTGATTGAATGGAAAGAGTTGAGCATTTGGAAATATGTTTCCTTTTGGAATTATTTTTTTATTTTCTTATTATTTTTCCATGTTTTGTAATTACCTCGACCCAATTTTGATTTGGCTACACATTTCTTTTCTCTATCGATTGAAATCTCATTATATTGACTTCGTGCATGATTATTAATATTTAGTTATCTTTTTTGCCAAAATCGAGAAGATAATTTATAATATACGAGGAATTTCAATTGAGATCCTAACCCATCAAATCATCTTACTGTTTTTACGTTATAACCCAAATTTTACTATCTGATGGGAAAATAAAACACGGACTCTGGTTGTGTGACGCTTTGAACTGGCAAGAATTGCACTCTCTTAAGTTTTAAGTTACTGATCTACGGATTTAGTGATGCTAGAGAACTTCTAGTTTACAGGATTTAGATTTTTTTGCGAGTGTTTTTGTGCTCTTTCCTCAAATTCCGTTCTTATCACCGAATCACATTTGTTTAACTGATTGGATTGAAACTGGGGACAATGATGTGTGAAATCCTATCTTACCATATTTTCAGCAAGGACCACAGATGCAACAACCTATTGGAACATCAGAACAGATCAGTAGTGTTTTTGGTCGCTTCAAATTCTCACACCGCAGATCCTCATCACAAGATGAAGAAAACCTCAGCTATCGTACGATTGATCTTCAGACTTCAACGATAAAGATAGATGCAGAGCATACTGACTTGAGGTTTTGCTTTAGAATCATTTCCCCGCTTAAAACATACACCTTGCAGGTAGATGGATTTCTTGTCTAGAAAATCCGGACTCATCATATTTTCACCTCCATATCAACCGAACTTCACTCTCATTATCATGCACATCCATCTGCAGGCTGAAAATGCGACTGAGAGAACAGACTGGGTTGATAAGATTACTGCTGTTATAGCATCTATTCTTAATTCTCCTTTTCTGAAGCAGGTTTGCCTCTAAGGATGTGTTTTTTCCTTTCTTTGACTGCATATTTTGAAGAACATGCTGATTTTCTTGACTACTCATCTGTTATATGAAACAGCCAGATTCCCAGTTTATGAGTGTGGGTAATGCAAAGTATCCTTTCGAATCCATTCCAGCGTTGCATAGTAGTCATAATATTGAGGTGAAGAGCAGCAACATGCAGCAGGACATTTCCGAATTTGTCAGGAACATTTCTGGAAATGACGTGTGTGCAGAATGTGGTTCACAAGATCCTGATTGGGCATCTTTAAACCTTGGAATTTTGTTATGTATTGAGTGCTCTGGGGTTCACCGTAATCTTGGGGTTCACATTTCAAAGGTTTGTTTTTTGTCTTGTGCGTTTGACCTGTTTTTTCCTAATTAGGATGATTCTGATATATTTATCTTGTAAAACAAAAGTCTAGATAGTTATAAAGGTTTTTGGTGAAGAACCTTTATCGAACTACTAGCTAATAAATCTCACTGATGTTATTAATCTCGTGGAAGAAAGAAATGTGGTGCAAAATTTTGGTTAAAGAAATATTATGAGCCAATCTGGGGTATATTCGGTAATATAAAATGATGTATGTGCGTTATATGGTTCCCAGTTGTTCAGATAGAAATCAAATACCAGACCTCCGTATAACAATGTTTATAAGGCCTCCAATCTTCATCTTTTCTGATGCAAATGATGGTGGAGATGGCGGGAAAATAACTTATTTGATGGTGGAGATATTTGGTGGGGAAGAAATGGAAGGGTTGAGGAGAGAAGCTCGTCGGAAAAACGAGGGATTTCGGAGAAGAGAATCACGGAAATCGCGTAGGGGAGGAGAGAGACGAGAGAGGAATAAATTGGAGGGGTTGAGAGGAGAAGCTCGTCAGGAACACGAGGGGTTGGAGAAAAGAAACGTGAAGACCACGTAAGGGGAGAGAGAGGGGGGGGGAGAGAGAGAATAAAATCTCAATTTTTCATATCACTGAACTTATTACAACAATAGCCCATCATCCCTTTATATAGGATGGATGAGATTACAAAAATAGAAATCAAATTCAAATTCAAACTAATTATCCTAATTTGACTCTAACCGACTAACCGACTAATTTGAAATTCAAATCTCTAACTAATTAAGATCACAAGCAATCTCTTTTATTTAATTAAAAATACGACGACTCAAAATAAACGTAAATAAAATTGGCCACTAAAATTAAATAAATATTGGACCCTATATTTTAACTTCACGCTGCATCATTTTCATTTCCTCCGATTTTTTTCCGTGATTAGAAATGCATCTGATAGAATTATTTTGCAAAGCTAGAATCCTGGATATTAGTGAAAGTGCTATAAAACCTTTTTCACGGTAATATGGGCAAAGAAAGCTGACCTGTGCTGTCGGTTCATCTGATGTAAAGAAATATGGTCTAGATCCAAATAAAGTAAGATCCATTCAGATAGTCTCCTTCCAACACTTCTTGGACCTTTCTTGCCCTCTCTTAGCCGGTTCAACATTCCAAATCTCGCATCTTCTAGCCAGTGCATCAACCAACCTCCTATATCATTGGACAAACCTCCTTAAGTGGTTATCTCTCATCTTTTCCTCTATCAGAGCTACACTAACTTTCCTTTTGATCATATCGTTCCGAATTTCCATCTTTTTATGTGTGGCCACCCATCCACAGTAGCACTTTCATTCTGCTATTGTCATTCCCTGCATATGTGTATGATTCACATGCCAACATTTAGATTCATAAAGCATAACATGTCTCACAATTGCTATGTAATTCATTCCTTTAATTTTGAAAGGATTTTTCTTATCACAAACCAATAGATTCTCCTATCTACTTTAATCGACCTACATTATTATATGAGTAACATCTCCATCGATTTCCCCATCATGTTGCAAACAGATCCCAAGTATAATGCATTCTTACTTTTGAATTTTATCTTCTCTAATCTTCACCTCGATTCCTTTACCACTACTTTTATCAAATGCGTACTTCATATATTCAGTCTTGCACGTCTCCAAACCTCAAGCTTCTCATTCACTCCTCTAGTCTCATCAACCAACACAATATCATCAGCAAACATCATACACCAATGTGCCTCATCCCAAATGGGATTAATCAACTCGTCCATAATCAAAGTAAAAAAGAAATAGACTCAAAGCTAAACCTTGATACATACCGATGCTGATGTCAAAATAGTCGATCTCCCTAGATTGGGTCCTTATGTAAGATGAAGCCTCATCATAGATATCATTTATATGGTAAATGTACATGATATATACTTGTCTCTTCTCCAAAACTCTCCACAAGATCTCTTATGTAATTGAATCAAAATAAATCCATTTTGATATACGAAAATGAATAATCATCTAAGAAAATAAAGTTAAGAATATAGCATTATAATAATTAACTATATGTAATATGCCTATTCCATTTGATGTACGAAAATGAATAATCATTCCCGATCCTTGTAACTTTTGAAAAATACATCCAGCCTTGATATCCCTCTTAAACATCCATTCCCATGCAATCAAGTCATAATTTCGTGCATAAGTTTGAATAATTTCAATAATTGTATACTGGACTTTCTTTATATTCAATTTGTTTGCTTTATCAACCTATATATCAACATCAATAATAAACAACAACATCAAAGCCTTTTCCCACATAAAGTAGGGTTTGTTCAGCAGCATGGGTTCTTTGCCTCCATTTAAATCTCTCTTGGGTCAATCTCGGACTTAGATCTAAAAAACTAGGATCCCTTCATATAGTCTCATTCCAACACTTCTTGGGTCGTCCTCGTCGTCTCTTGGTCGGCTTAACATCCCAAAACTCGCATCTCCTAACTGTGCATCAATCGATTTTTTTTGCAAATGGTCAAACCATCTTAAGCGATTTTCTCGCATCTTATCCTCGATCGGAGTTACACCAACTTTCTTTCTGATTGCTTCATTTCGAATTCAATCTTTACGTGTGTGTCAACACATCCACCTTAGCATTTTCATTTCTACTACTGCAATTTTTTGCACATGTATATGGTTCATATGCCGACATTCAGATCCATTGAGCATAACAGGTCTCACATCTGCATTATAAAACTTTTCTTTAATTTTCAAAGGAATTTTCTTATCACAGAGATCAGTAGAGACTCTTCTCCACTGTAGCCAACCTGCATTTATTCTCATAGTAACATCAATAACGAGCCAAAAGGAAAATCTTTTTTTTTGAAGCCCAAAAAAGGGGGGACACTCAGCGGTGTTCGCCCCAATATATTAACAAAATTAAAAAGAAAAAGAGGAATACAGAAAATAGGTAAAAACTGTACAAAGAAACGCCACAGCCCCCACCAAACCAAAAAAGTATTGGGGCCTAAACCACAACCCAATCATCCACAAATCTCGCACAGTGAATAAGCACGTTTTCCTTGTAAAAGCGTTGGCCTGAGAAGAGGGCCTCATTTCTCCCCAACCAAATCGACCACAGCCTCGCAATTAGAAGCAAGATGTCCCTTCTTTTCCTGTTTCTGTTAAGCACCAACGACTCGCAAAAGACCGTCAAGTCATTTGTTCTCACCCAGTCCACATTCGGTTCCTCCCAAACCCCTTTGACCGTGGGGCAACCGAAGAATAAATGCTCAATGGTCTTCACTGCCGAATCGCATAACACACAGGAATTGGTGATATTGGCCATGATCCTTGTGCAACAATCTCTCGTCATCAACCTCTTTCTGCGGAAAAGCCACAAGAAGAAGGCAAGGCGCCCGGGGATCCTTATGCCCCAGAAAAAGCAACAATCGCGCACCAGAAAGTCAGACCGCTCCGGCGGGGGCCGAGCCGACGCCCCATAAGCTTTCCGTGTCGAAAAGGGGTCGTCCCTCCAGGCCCAGTGATCCCGACCAATGCTAGGCCTACCTGCATCACCGATGGCGTCCATAAGGGAGATAAACTCATCAAGCCTCTGATCGGAGAAGTTTGCCAGGAAGCGCGGGCACCAACACCCATCCGCCCAGCAAAAGGCGACAGAGGCATCTTTGTCAGCTGCCAACGCAAACAAACGGAGGAAGCGCACATTCAAGGATCCCCTTCCCGTCCAATCGTCTTTGCAGAATTTAAAAGACTCACCATTCCCCAACACCGGCTTAAACATCGACCGATTCCTTTCAAAGACCTCCAGCACACCATGCCAAAACAGGGGTTTGAGCACTGACCACACCAAGCCTCTCCTCCCCCGCCCTTCCTTCCCCATGAATCTCTTGCAAAATGCTGGTAAAGAAGTTATCACCCTGGCCCCAAATCCTGCTCGCCCATTTGAGAAGAAAAGCATCATTAACAAGCTCCAATCTTCGCACGCCCAACCCACCTTCCTGCTTACCCCTAGTGACCTCATCCCACGCCACAAGATGCACCCCCCCTGCCTCACCATTCCTTCCCCACAGAAATCTACGCATACACCTTTCAAGCCACGTGCGGATCCCCACCAGCATACGACGATTTGATAAGAACACCGGAATAGAGGAGAGCACCACTTTGAGAAGAACAAGCCGAACCCTCTCGAGAGCAAGGCCGCACGCCAACCAGCAAGGCACGTCTCCACTCTCTCGACGACCAGAAGCCAATCCCTAATCCTGGCCATCGCCACCACCAACGGTAATCCAAGGTACTCAGTAGGTAACTCACCCGGAGGAGACCCCAAAATCCGGTCGCACTCAATCGCCTCCGCCTCCGACATCCCAAAAGGAATCACCTTGGATTTGCTTCACAGACCCGATACCTCGCTAAAGAGTTCAAGCGTCACCGCCATTCCGGATATCTCGGATAAGCCTCCCTCAATGAAGCAAATAGTGTCATCCGCGAATTGGAGCAAGGGCACGCTCAGCTTGTGTAAAAGGTCAAAAGAGCATCTCAAGTGAGACTAAAACACGTAGAATGTCCTTACTACCATCTCTTGTTATTCCTTGTTATAATATTATTCACAATGATCTTTTGTTTTACATGAAACTTTCTTAATATTCCCATCATTCTACCTCTGAATGCATATCCACTCCTTGTATTTTTGGTTCGAGGAGATGGTCTTATGAGAACAAAAAAGTAACGCGGACTCATTTTCATTATTTGCGCTTTTTGTTCATCATACTCCATTTGTTAAACGATTAATTAATGAACACGAAGCATTTACCTCCTTCCTTTGTAGGAGAAAATTAGAAAATCACCAGAAATGAAAATAGATTACATTTTGTTGATCATGGAGTCGATGTTTTGATTTATATCATTGTTGGGTTTTTTTAGAAGTCAAAGGATGCACATCCTAGAAGATATACACCCTAATTCAGGTTTTCTTTTAGACCCCGTTCATTTGGGGGGTTACCCCCCAAAACCCATTTCTCCACCCCTCTTATGGGGCCCACTCTCTCTCCATCAATATATATATATATATATATATATGAGGATAGGGAGTATGCACCCAGGTGCTTGTAATTCTACATGCACCCGGGTCTATAACTCCCAATTTTTTTTACTTTTTCGAAAAATATCGCCATGTATATTCATCTATATATACCTCCTATATGTCATTACAATTTCATCAGAAACAGAGACCCCTACATCCTCCATCTAGAACACATTATTTTTACGGTCTTAGAATTGATGTAATCGACCTGTTCTGGATGGAGGCCGTAGGGGTCTCTGTTTCTGATGAAATTGGAATGACATACATGAGGGATATATAGATGAATATACATGACGGTATTTTTCAGAAAAGTAAAAAAATTTGGGAGTTATAGGCCCGGGTGCATGTAGAATTACATGCACCTGGGTGCATACTCCCTATCCTCTCTCTCTCTCTCTATATATATATATCATCGTATCATCTAAAAATTACAAAATACCCAACTACTCACTATTCCAAACTTCAATACAATTACATCGCAACAACTATCCACTTTTTCAAATTTCAATACAATCATAACTATCCACTTTTTCAAATTTCAATACAATAACATCACACAAACCCTCCCAATTCCCACCAACCAAACACTAAAACACAAAAAAAGGTTACCCTCCCCCAGGTAACCCACGAAAATAAGGTATCTGGCTACAAAGACTATGCTTTAAAGAGCATTCTAGCATGCTTAACTACATTTTCTACATAGAATCTCTTTCTCCCAAAGATACCCCCATTTCTCACCATCCAGATAGCCTAAATTATTGCAATAGCCTATTTCTACGATCTTTTAGGCCCTTCTAGTTGCCACCTCATTGATAGGGTCCCAAAAAACTTCAACATTGTTACGGTTAATTCGAACGAAATGTGCTTCCTCCCATGCTTGTCTGGAGCTCGTATAGGCAAAGAAAAGATGGTTTGCATCCTCTCATCCCTCCTTGTACCGTATGCCATTCGTGCTCGCTCCCTGGATTAGTTTCCTGTGAGCTGATGTTATAATGCGCCCACATAAGAGAAGCCAGAAAAAGACCTTGATACGCATAGGAATCCTCTATTCAATCCTGCGCATAGTCTCGAATAAATTAGTCTTGGATCAAACACCACATATGCAAGTATAAATGTATACACTTTGTTCACTAAGAAGTGTCCATTCTAACAGATATACGATTCATTCTCAACAGTTGGACCTTCTTTTTATCCAGGGAACTTGATAAACACAAGGACTCTTCCAATCTGATCGGAAGATCTGTCAGAAAAAAAGTGGTGTCTAAACTTCACTAGACTAATACTCCACTGCTGGCGCTGCATGGTCAGCCACTAAGGCAAAGCAACGCTGGAAACTGGAAACGATCACATAGGGTGCCCTTCCTCTCTCCAGTCATCACTTCAGAATCTTAAACCTCTCCCACCTCTCATCATCAGTCTCAATGATGATATACATTCATGGAGCACAATGCAGATGTCTCTCTAAAAGGTAGAGGATGAAGTAACGATGTCACACCACGCATGCAACTCTGTCGTACCCCGTATATCAAACGGACCAACTGGGTAAGCAAATCAGTGCCCTCATGCCAAATATATGTGATCCATTTTCACATTCAGGCCTTGTTATCTCCTTTTGCTTGAGCACTCCTATGCCTCCATTTTCTCAGGCTGAGTAATAGGGCTCCAAGTCACGAGTTGGATGATTGTTGACTAGGTTGAGGTGGACCAAAAATCACCTTATTAGCGATTAAAGCCACCTTGGCATCCCATGCAGCACCAACTGCCACAAGAGGAAAAAATGGGGTAGCCGACATGATTGCTTTCCCCAACACCAATTGACCTCCTCTGGAAAGATACGATGCCGTCCACCCAGCTAACTTCTCCAATTTATCAATTAGGGTTAGCCAATCGACCTGCCTCGGTCTTCTGCTTACCAGTGGCATGCCCAGATAAGAGATGGGCAAGCTCCTTCTAGGCATCCCCAAGATAGCTTCACATGCGACCACCATCTTGGACGACTTACCAAAAGGGACAAATGCATACTTAAACCATGTTTACCTTGAGACCAGATACATCCCTGTAGATTTTTTTTCTGAAAAATGTAACCTACATAACATTGCATAAGATGAATTCCAAAGCGATTTAGGATCGCTCCATGGTTTGTGTTTACAACATGGAAAATATACAGAGGATTTTTTTACTTGGAAAATATTCCTATCTGAAATGCGAATCGTATATTAATTTGAACATGCCGTCCATTTCTAAATTTTCCCTTTTTGAAATTTGAAAAGCTTATAAGGCCTTGCCTATCGGAGGACATACCTTCCATTTCTTGCTATGCATCTCCTCCTTTATGTTTGTAGTGCTAGCATCAGTTCCTGGTCTGGTCGAATTTATCTATCTATGCCTATTATTAAATGTAGTTAAACATGTAACTAGCTAGTTCTGGTCGAGCTCATCTTTCTACAACTTTTATTAAATGGGATTTTCTATGTCACAGAGCACACGTGCGCTGTGAATTTCACTTATGCAGATGTTCAAAGTAAATAAGAACACCATGGTCTGTATATATGTCAATGCTATGGGGCAATCATAAATACAATTTTCTTGTTATTTTCAGCTTCACTTATAGTAGGAAGTGGTTTATTTGTTTTGGTTGTTTATTGGCGTGGTTGATTTCATTTAGATTTGAAAGCTGAAATATGTTTGACTCTTGTTACCCATGCAGGTCAGATCATTAACCTTAGATGTAAAGGTTTGGGAACCCACGATGTTGTCCTTGTTGAGGGCATTGGGAAATTCATATTGCAATTCTGTTTGGGAGGAGTTGCTTCAAAGAAAAAACCAAAGGTGGATTTCGATTTTGCTAATATATTCAGATTCTTGGATATTTAGAATTTGCATATTGTTGTAATGTGGGATCATGTCCATGTAACTAGCACATGACATGCATGCACATGCCCAGATGCCCATGTCCATGTAAATATACATGCATTCAAAATTGCAATGATGACCCAGGAACTTGGTATTTAGGCTAATCATTTCCAATTTTGACCTATCAATTTGGTTGATTATTGCACTCAACAATGAAAAGTAGCATCAATTTTGTTGGCTTCCTTTTTTGTTTGTGGTTGTCAGCACATTTCATTGTAATTTTTTGTATAAATTTTATACAATTAGAATTAATTTGACCAATGTTGCAAAAGTGAGTATTCAGTCACGAGGGTTATTGAATAAAGATAAATAATATTTGGGTGACTAATTGGAAATATTGGGTTAGGACTTTTTACTTATTTTAAATATAAAATGTATGTTAAATACATAATCTTATATATTATACATATATGGTTATAAATTTACAAGATAAAAGTACCAATTGAATTTCAAAAATGGTGAATCTGCTTAGACTTGTTTCGCATTTGGTTAGATTGGACTGGTTCATGCCCCATTTGTGAGCGTTAACCCAGATTGTTTGCTCTTTCTAATGATCGGGCTATTACCATGGCTCAGATCGTCAGACGTGGTCAGCATGTGCTCGACCCCCTCCTATATAGAGGAGTTTTCCGAGCAGAGGTTGACTGGGTTTTTATGCGTGACGAGCGACCTGGAGGATGTAGATGGCCTTTCCCTCAGGAGGGATCATTTGGTTTGGGGAAATGTCACCTTTCAGTCAAGAATGCGTATAGGGATTTCTCATGTACGCGGAACCTGGTGCATGAGGACTTCCGAAGTAACTGCATACTTATATGGAGAAGTAGGACCCCACAACAAATTAAAATCTTCCTTTGGCTTGTGAAGGCACAAAGTGTAAGATTCTTCGGACCATGGATTTGCTTTGCTCGAGAAGTGGAGACGATGTCGAGGATATGAATGATCTGCTCTTAAAATGCAGGCTCTCAGCGAAGGTCTGGAAAGGCTCATGAATTCGATCGCTCAGGATAGATGATTGCACTGCTTTTGGAGCTTCATTCAAGAAAACTGTGATAACTCACGGGAGGATTGCATGGTCCATTTTGCTTAGCTTTGAGCAATTTGGTGCATCAGGAATGAACTTATTTTCTGCAGTCAGTGTTTCTTTTCTGAAAATGTAACGGAACATTGCAAGGCCCTTCATCTGGCCTGATCATATATAAGCTAGCTTTATAAAAGAGTTTTCCAAGCAGTACTAAATTTTTATGCATGATGAGCGAACTGGAGGACTTAGATGTCTCCTCCCTTTGGACGGATCGTGGAGTTTGGGAGAATGGCCCCTTTCAGTCAAGAAGGCGTATAGGCTTTCTCTTATACGCAGAATCTGGGGCATGACTTTCAACGTGATTGCTTTCCTATATGGAGGAGTAGGATCTCGCAACACATTATGTTCTTCCTTTGGCTTGCTAGGCATGGATGTCTGCTTACGAAGACATCGATTCTTAAAATGCAGACTCTCGGCGTTGGTCTGTGAAGGCACATGAATTCCATGGCCCAGGACAGAGGATTGCATTGCTTTTTGGAGCTCTGTTCTATCATTCCGTGGCAACTCACATGAGGATTGCACAGTCCGTATCGCTCAACTTGGGGCAATTTGTGCATCATGAATGAACTTACCACGGTTTGTGTTTTCTATTTTGAAACGTACTGGCACATTGCAAGACCCTTTATCTGGCCTGGTCATATATAAGCTAACATTATATGTTGTGGGTTTCAGCTTGTGACTTCATCATATTCTATTTTGAAAAGGTACTACTTGAATTATAATCAAACTGTTCACATCTAACTTTCACTTTATAATAAAGAAAATCATGAAAAATCTAAATAATAATAAAAAATATTATGTTTCATTTGTCGGCCGACTAGTTGGCCCGAGTTAGTCTATCCGATCACCCAACCTAGTAGAATAGACAGAGCAACTTATCGATCTAGTCGTGTGACTACAGAAACTGAATATGGCCACCATACTCCTTTTTGTTTCCATATGTAAACACAATCTTCTTTTTGATGCACTTAAAGAAATTCAATGTACTCTTTTGTAGGTACAATCGGATTACTTATCCTTATTGTTTGTTTTCAATTCATAATTTGGTGAGACACATCAACATGGTTTTTTCCCCTTGCTACTTGTACTAAACCAGGTGATGTTTTTTTTGACCTTATAGCTATTACTTCGAGAAGAAATGTTTTAGAATAAAGCTTTTTTCAAGAACATTTTAATTTGTTTCGATATGTTGCATATCCATTGAATCTTGTTAGCTAAAGCTAGTGAAGAGAAATCTTGATGGTGTGACCAGATGGTTCCTATAGAAGTGTAGGGGGAGAAGGTTCCATTTTGAGTTATAGAGGAAGTAGTTCTTTTCTTGTTTTTTTTGAAAAGGTAGTTCTTTTCTTGTTGCCTCGAAGGTTTTGGGAATTGGATTTTGAGTTCTAATGCATCTCTTCAAAGAGGTGGTGACTTTGATGAGAATGGAAATATCTTTCTCGGGTTATCTTTAGTTCTCAGTAAGTGTCTCTTGAATCAGGAGATGGAAATGTCCTAGAGGTGCCTCTATAGATCTGGAGGGTTTATACGCCTTATCGTTGTTATTTTAGAAAGACATGTTATAGAGTGAAGCTTTTCTCATCATAATCTTAAGTGACTTAGATTCACCACATCTCAATTGAGCTTTGCTTGCTAAGCTAGTGAAGAGAAACTAGGATGGTGCGCTTAGATGGTTCCTATGGATGGACGAGTGGATTTCATTTTGAGTTATGGAGGAAGTACTTTGTGTGTTGTGTTGTTTGCTAGAGTGTTTTTGCAAATTGGATTTAATGAGTTTCAATGCTTCATTTAAAATGGGTTGTGAGTTGTCGGCAAGGATCTCTCATGAAGTGGGATATTTAGTTGAGGTGCTTCAATAGTTGAGAAAGGTTTGTATATTGTAGTGCTGAATGTGCCATGTTGTTTTGGGCACATATTAGTGTTGTAGGTCATATACCCTTATAATTTATTTTGTTTCTCTCTATAAAACTAAAGGGTATAATTGTATTTTGGCTTCTCCCTCTTTCCTCATATATAAGGCGATACCCTATCTTCGAAATAAGAATTATTATGTACTCCATTTTAATTTCTCTGCATGTTGTCAGAGCAATATATGCCTTTGGGCACAAATCCAAAAAAAAGGAAAAAAGAGGGGAAGGAAACACACGAGCTGCTTCTCCAAAAAACCTTAACGTTCTACGACTCTTTGCTACTCTGTATCTGGCCGTTGGCGCTTTGGTCCGGCATCTCACCTTCGCATTCTCTGTAGATCTCGCCAGCTTAACCAGTCTACAAACATATCTTGAAATATTCAAATAAAACAAGGTGGTAGACCATTACTAAGATAGGGGAGAATTTGAATAAGATGTATTATCAGGATAAAATTTGTGCATGAATACATATCTTGAAATGTTTTAAATTAAGCAAGTTAATGGGATTTCTTGAAATTATCGAAGTCCGTTGCTGTAGTGGATGCCCCGTCGGGTAGGAGGGGTTCACGGATCTGGAAGGATGAACACTTGGTGAAGAAAGCGTATAAGGATATGTGCTACTGATAGTTTGCTTTTTTGACCCAAGCATATCTGCGTAGGAGTACGCATGTATTTAGAAGTGGAAGATCCTGTTGGGAAAAATGAATGGCTTATTTATTCCATGAACCCTAGGCTCTCTTATATATGAGAGTAGCCTATGGGTAAATTACACAAAGCATACTATGAAGAAAAATAAAATAGAGAAAGGTACAGATACTACTATTATTGTATACGTTAACACTCCCCCTCAAGATGGAGCATAGATATCAATCATGCTCAGCTTGGAAGCACACTTCTGAAATGGACCTCGTAGCAATGCCTTGGTGAATATGTCTGCAATCTGATTCTCTGAAGTAAAATGAGATGTAGCAATGAAACCTTTCTGAATCATATCACGTATGAAGTGACAATCCACCTCAATATGCTTGGTCCGCTCATGGAACACATTCCAAGTTCATAGGAAGTGATACGTCTAAACATAGATCTGTAAGCACAGCTTTCACCCACATCATCTCTGTAGTAGCCTGGGCCATAGCCCTATATTCAGATTCAACACTAGATCTAGCTACCACAGTTTGTTTCTTACTCCTCCATGAGACTAGGGCATCTCCAACATAGACAGCATACCCTGAGGTGGACTTCCTATCCTTGGGACATCCTGCATAATCTGCATCTGCACATGCTGAGATAGAAATCCCCTTTCCTTTCTTGAATAGCAGACCTGCACCTGGAGAAGATTTGAGATATCTGAGTATCATATGTATTGCATCCATATGCACCTGGCGTGGTTGCTCCATGAACTGGCTCACACGGTTCACTGCAAATAAAATATCTGGTCTAGTGATCGTGACATACAACAGTTTTCCTACCAGTTCTCTATATCTTCTCCTGTCCACCTCCTCTGTGTTATCTTCATAAAGCTTCATGCTGGGGTCCATTGGTGTCGTAGCAGGTCGACACTCAAGCATACCTGTTTCACTCAACAGATCTGTAACATATTTCCTTTGTGACATAACTAGTACATAGGAATTTCTGGCAAATTCAAGCCCCAGAAAGTATCTAAGGACCCCAAGATCCTTAGTGACAAACTCACTACCCAGCATTTCTTTCGCCTGCCTTATGCCCTGCTCATCATCTCCTGTAATCAAGATATCATCAACATAAACCATAATGACAATGATACCTCTCGCTGTTTTCTGTACAAACAAGGAATGATCAGCATTGGAGCGTTTGTATCCTTGTTTCTTGAAGAGATCCGAGAGCTTCTGAAACCATGCTCTGGGGCTCTACTTAAGACCATAGATAGCCTTATGCAACCTGCATACCTTGGAGCACTCCCCCTCAACAGCAAAACCAGGTGGCTGTTGCATATACACCTCTTCCTGCAAATCTCCATATAGAAATGCATTCTTCACGTCCAACTGATGGAGCGGCCAGTCTCGAGCAACTGCAACTGACAACAAGATCCTTATGGTGGAATGACGTGCCACAGGCGAGAATGTGTCAAGATAATCCACCCCATATGTTTGTGTGAAGCCACGTGCCACCAGACGTGCCTTGTACCTGTCAATAGAGCCATCTGCATTTTGTTTCACTGTGAACACCCACTTGCAGCTCACTGGGTTCACATCTGGAGGTATAGAAACCAAAGTCCAAGTTCCTCTGGACTGAAGTGCGGCCATTTCTTCTTCCATTGTAAGCCGCCATCTACTATCCTGCAGAGCCTCATGATGATTCCGTGGAATATCTATGGCTGAAAGTGCCATAGCAAACATCCTGAAATCTCCAGAGAGCCGTCCAAAAGATACAGAAGCTGATAATGGATATTTGGCACAACTCCTCTTCGACTTCCGTAAAGCAATTGGAATATCCAAATCAGTTGAAGGCTCATCTGGCACCTGCAACACCTCCTGCTCAGAAATGTCGTCAGATCCATCAACATTAATATTCTCATTACATACCATAGGCGAGCTAGTGGACGAGTCATGACCATGAGCTGGTGGAGGAAGCCTGCGGGTATAATGGAATGGGAACGATGATATAGGCTGTTGTGGTGGTGGTGGTGGTGGTGGTGTTGATGATGGCATCTGAGGTGGTAGTGGTGTCATGTATATGGCATCAGGTGGTATAGGTGGAAGCTGGTTGTCTCCAGATGCTGAAAAATACATAATAGATTCAAAAAATGTAACATCTGCACTGATCATATACCGCCGACGCAAAGGATCAAAACACTTGTACCCCTTTTGGGTTCTGGAGTACCCAACAAAAACACACTTGACAGCCCTAGGAGAGAGCTTGTCAGTACCCGGCGACAACTGATGGACAAACGCAACCGATCCAAATACACGAGGAGTGAGAGTGAACAGATCCTTGTCAGGATAAATAAGTGAGAACGGAATCTGTTCATTCAAGACAGACAAAGGCATACGATTAATTAGGTAGCATGCAGTAAGAACTGCATCACCCCAGTAGGAATATGGAACATGACTCTGTATAAGTAGAGATCTAGTGACATCAAGAATGTGATGGTGTTTTCTTTCAGCAATCCCATTCTGTTGAGATGTATGAGCACAAGATGTTTGGTGAATAATTCCTTTTGATGAGTAGTAATTGGCAAGAAAGTTAGTGCATAATTCTAAAGCATTGTCACTTCTCACAATTTTCACAGATGTAGAAAAAACATTTTGTATTTCATTCAGAAAATGGATAATTATATTTCCGGCTTCAGATTTATTTTTCATCAGAAACACCCATGACACTCTAGAAAAATCATCCACAAATACATTATAAAACATGTGTCCCTGATGATCAGGTACACGACTCGGACCCCAGACATCAACATGAAATAACTCAAACTTGGAGGTACTACTCCGACCAGGACGACTGGGAAAGGACGACCTGTGATGCTTTCCCAACTGACATGCCTCACACTGAACAGATGTGTGAGGAAGACTATAAGGCAATACTCGACGCAACTTCTGAAACGGTAAATGACCAAAACGCAGATGCCACAGTAAAGGAGATACTTGGCCAGAAGGAGAGGATGTGGTTCCAGCAAATGGGATTTGATTCAGGCGGTAGAGGCCTCCTTGCTCATAGCCACGACCAATCACGTTGCCCGTATGGATGTCCTGAAAAATCAAAGAAGATGAATCAAAAATT
Organism: Ottelia alismoides; assembly: GCA_037367405.1. Lineage (NCBI taxonomy): Eukaryota > Viridiplantae > Streptophyta > Magnoliopsida > Alismatales > Hydrocharitaceae > Ottelia > Ottelia alismoides. The sequence continues at coordinate 989,886 of JAZKJV010001522.1, read as the reverse complement.
GCCCGACAATGGAGATCCTTCGTAATCTGACTAATTGACAATAGATTCATTGAAAAATCAGGTGCATGTAGCACATTCTTGAGCTGCATAGACGATGTCAGTCTAATCTCCCCCTGACCAGTGATGGGGGAATGTGTGCCATTTGCAATGACCACTGTCCGTCCTGGAGGAATCTGAGTGTATCCTGTAAGTAGACTCTGGTCGCCACATAGGTGATGTGTAGCGCCGGAGTCCATAATCCATGGCAATGTATCAGAACTACTATTGTGAAGTGCAAGTATACTACCTGAAGCACTGGTAGACGTGGAAGCAGAAGCAGCAGCATCAGAATGACTCTCTGTAATCGGTGCTGGACCAGATGGTCGGATAATGCCCCTCAGACGGGCAACTAGATCATCAAATCGTTGATCCAAGGTAGCAGCAGATGGGGGCTCTATCTGCTCAGCAGCTCGTGCGGATGCAGGAAATCCATGCTTTGAATAGCATGTATCTTCATTATGTCCAACTCGGTGACAGTAGGTGCATGTTGGCCTAGTGCGGCCACTCCTCCCACGGGGTCCACGTCCACGGCCCTGGTAATGAGAACCGCGACCTCTGGTTGCTGCCATGGCTGAAGAATTCTGACTTGCAGCAGTTGAAGGAACTGTAATCCGACTCAGTCTATGGAAGGCTTCCTCCATTGGCGGAATTGTAGAGTCGGCCAAAATCTGTGATCGAGCTGCCTCGTATTCAAGATCAAGTGCAGTTAGGAACACGCCCACCATAGTAGCGTTCCTGTATGTCTTCTGCTGCTCTGACGTGGCTGTCAAGGGCATGAAGCTATATAGCTTCTCAAACATCCCTCTCAGTGATGTATAGAGAGAATGTAGGGGGCGACCATTCTGCTTGATGGTGAAGATATCATGCTGGAGTTGCAGAATCTTTGTTTCGTTCTTCGCCTGGGAATATGTGGCCGCCAGAATGTCCCACATATCCTTCGCTGTGGGTTGATGGAGGATATCATTGGCAATCTCAATTGCCAACGTGCCAGATAGCCAAACTTTGGCGTATGCGTCATCAGCCTCCCAGGAGGCATAGGTTCCAGTCTTCTCAGCAGGATCTGGTTCGGTAAGAATGTGCTTCTTACCCGTAGACTTCATCATGCTCATGAACTGCATTGCCCACAATTCATAGTTGGTACCGTCCATCTTGACAATAGGCGCTGGACCACAGAATGCGCCAATAGATGGGATATCTGCCTTGCTCTCCGACATATTGAAAAATGAAGACTGGAACGACTGACAAACAATGTGTCTTGTCTACAATACCATAGATGGGGGTAGTTGCATGTGTAGACTTCAAGCAACTATCCCCATGAAGATGTTCGTGTTAAGCCCTACACGAACGCAGGAGTCACGCACAAGCACAAGTGCGCACGCAAGAGTCATGCGCACGTCAGATGCACAGGTGCGCACGCTGGATGCACATGAGATGCGTGCACTGGCGCACTACGCGCTGGATGCACGTTGGATGCACTGGTGCTACTGCGCGCGCGCACAGGGGATGCGCAGGGATGCGCACAGGCGGTGCGCTAGGTCTGCCTCACGGTGCGCAAGGATGCGCAGATCACGGTGGAGGCGAGCGAAACGCACGGGTGCGCAAGGTGGAGGCGCACACCAGCGCACAGCACGCGTGTGCGCAGGTGCGCACAGAGAAGGCGGCGCCGATGGATCAACCAACTGGAGCTTCGGGTGGCGCCGATGGGGCGAGAAGAAGAAGAAGACGGAGGAGGAGGAGGGGCCGGCGGGTGTGGTGGGATTAGGGTTAGGGTTTCGAGAACTCCGGTCTAGGACCGTCGCTCTGATACCATGTTGGGAAAAATGAATGGCTTGTTTATTCCATGAACCCTAGGCTCTCTTATATAGGAGAGTAGCGTATGGGTAAATTACACAAAGCATACTATGAAGAAAAACAAAATAGAGAAAGGTACAGATACTACTATTATTGTATACGTTAACAGATCCTATACATATTAATGTCTTTCTCATGCTATTCAGGCATGGAGGTATCCTGTATGGTGTGCGGAGGGTGAGATTTTGACCAGTAGTAGATGTGAGGCGCATGCAATGCGAGGAAACCTCGGAGTATGTCAACCACACCTTGTTTGCATGTACGGGTTCGAGACGAGCATGGGGGGAGGTGTGTCTTACTTGCCAAATTTTTGATGATGCCGATTTTTACTAGGATTTTATTGGTGGCAGTGGGGTGGGCTCGTAGGACGTCAGACTAAGGAATGCACCATAATCTGATTGGAGAGAAATGGGGTTCTCTTCATTCAGGAAAGGTTTTATATAGAGGATGTAATTGAGCATGCTAGAGCACTCGTCGAGACTTGTAACCCCATGTACCCTAATTTTATTAAAATTGTAAGCTGGACTGTGCATCTTCAGGATGTACAGCCCATGATTTCCGTAAAATATAATATTTTGAAATGTCTTGAATGCAACAAAAACTTGCAAAATTTTATGTAAATCTTACAAGCTACATTCATCTATGGAATCTTTAAGGTGTAGATGGGTATTTGATTCCTATCATGTAAACCTTTTGAATAAAAAATCTAACTCAAGCTGTCTATTAGGGAGACCCTAATCTTGCATGCTAATATAAAGCAAGCCATGTTTTTCCTTTGTGCGTGGGGGATTGAACATTTAATATTGTATTTTTTACTTGGAACTTAGACTTGATGTTAAACATTAAGAAAAATTTTGCAGAGGGGGAGAGCCAGATGAACTTTCAATGTCCATCAGAAAACCTAGTTCTCGAGACGCCATATCGGTAAAGGAGAAATTTATACACATGAAGGTACACATGTTCTTTTGTTATTACCATAAGAAAACTTTTCTAATTTATCCCTTTCTTTTGTTCAAATATGATTCATAGAAAGATGTTGAGAGAACTTTCAAATTTTATTAAAGTCGAGCAGTAAAGAACACAGTACATCGGCAAACAATGAGCTTTTTCTTTCATGGATTATAGCGACAATCTAGTTTAGCTTTAGACCTATCAAAGTAGCAGGATTATTGAAACAACATCAACCATATACGCTGTATTTTTCATGCAACTGCTTATAACTTACCGGATATCTTATTAGTGTCACTGCTTCACTATGCTAATGGGGCAGTCATTCATCTGCGCTGATTGTGCTTATCCAACATGCATGAGAATCTAGTTATCTATATGCATGGGTTATCAATTGGTCAGTCATCATCATCACTGGCTGAACAACAGCATAACCTTTTCTTAAAGCGGGATCATCTGCGTGATTTTTTTCGCTTCTTAATACTTCTTATCATGCACAGGCCTGCACTATAAAGGTTTTATCTTTTTTAATTGTTTTCTTTTAACATTTCTTTGGTCCGTGTAAGTCTCTATTGGCTAATCATCAAAGTTGAAACGCTGACAGGTAAAAAAACATTACAAGAGAAAGAAATAGCAGAAATTGGAAATGATTTTCAATTAAGATGGGATGTTCCTTTGGCTCATTTTTTATTTTTCCTCTTTTATGGGGGCGCTGAGTATATATTAATGGTTTGAAAATAATCAAGTCTTGTAAATGGGGTTGTCTTTAAGGATATATTGTGTCGATGCATGTTATGCAAAATACACATGCTTGCTTTGACCAGAGCATATCATGCTCAAAAGTCCTTTTCCCACACTTCTTGGTCTTGAACCCTCATGTGAGGCTCTTTCCTACTTATTGGATTTTTGAATCGGATCCATATGTCTAAATTTCATTGCGCGTTGAATCAAGGCATCTTCATCACTGTAATGGAGACATTAATGGTTGACGGTTCAGTGATCATTACCTTAAAATTGTCTCCTTTAAGTGCCACACATTTTACAGTTTACCTTCAGAGATATCTTATTCAAAAATTACCCAATGGTTCTCTGTACCTCAAATATTGATTTAATGTATTCGAAATAAAAAATTACGAAAGGCCTATTAAGTGATATATTGAACAATTAATATGATTTTTGGCCTTCTTCACACGTGTTTAAAACTGCCTGAAACATTGCATTGAAGTATCTTCATGTGTGTAATATATATATATATGCCGGTGGGTTGATCGTCCAACATCTAATGACGTAACAGGGCCTCACTTTCTTTTTTTAGTTGATAGTGGGCACTAACAATGGTGCACACTCAAAAATACATTTGATTCTCATAAAATACAATTTCATAGCCCAAGACTCAACTAGAGCCTTAGCAGGCTCGCCTACATTTTGTGCATAAAATCTCTCTTGACGGAAGACAACCATTACACCCTAACTACAGGCCCAACCAAGAGATGAAGGCTTTGATAGATAAATCCAAGGGCAATACCTTACATTTCCAGGGGATGTTCATAAATCCATGTCATTAGTGGGGCCCAGCCACTCCACCAAGGCATTAAGCCAAATATCTTTAGCCTGGTGATCGAAGATGTTTAAATTCTGCACATCATTCGAGTACAACTGGCAAACTTGACCGGTAAATAATAAAAATAATGTCTATGAGATTTTGTAATTACTCCTCCCATCTCAGATTTATAGGAAAATCTTCATTCTCAAACGCACTTCCTTACTCCTGATCAATCCAAAATCTCAATACACAATCTCATGCCGAGTCGTTATGATGGGGATTAATGAGGGAGACAATGCCCTGCTGGCTTTTGTGATTAAGGAATTCCCATCAACCGTGCTCCAATGATTATAATGCTTGGAGGGCCTTGTCACATCGGTATAAGATCTCATGAAGTCCTGCAACCTATACTATGAAAAACTAGTATGAAAGAGGGAACCCGAATATCCAGATACCATGCCTCAAAATACATGCAAGTCCTTATCAATGCCTCAAATTTCAATTTCGGTCGCCATTTCGGTGAGCGATCGAAATGAAATTTCGACCAAATTTCGGTCAAAATTTGATCAAAATTTAGGTCATTTCGGTCAAAATTTGACTGAGATTTCGGTCGTTTCGGTCAGTTTTTCAATAAGGGACCTCAAATTTCGGTCGGCATCGACCATCTCGGTCGAATTTCTTTCACCCAATTTCAGTCACCCACCGAAACCGATTCGACAGAAATTTGGTCGAATTTCGCCGAAATTTGATCCCATGGTCCTTATTCTCTGCCAAGGTGATACGTAAAGCCCCATCCTTAGACCAATTACCCTTCTAAATTCTGAGCAAACTATCATCACCCATCATTGACCTCAGAATAGACTCAATCTCAGGATCCCCCCTTCAAAAGAGTGAACCACATCCATCCGACTACATAAATGCCCGTTCTCCAGGTTCTTAACACCCACTTCACAAATATTGGCAGATAATGCCTAAAAAACTCTCACGTCTTGATTATTTGCCAAGGCGAAGAGCCTTGAGAATCAATCACATAAATTCCTATCCTTAGAATAGTCATCCGTCCAGTCAATGATGATAGGATGTTTTGTAGTATACGGAATCCTTGAGCTCCTTACATAGAGAGTCCTAGGGTTAGGGTTATAAAGAGGACTCATCATAATGAAAGTGTTATAAAATATGAAGAATGCGGAAGCGAACATGGAAAAGATAAAGAACAAATAAGAACGCGGGATTTTAACGTGGAACCCTACTCCGTGAGGAGCGGGATGAAACCACGGGAGAAGCCCTCAAAGGGGCGTGTCTTGTATTGCACTTTCTCAATGAGTACAGGAGGTCTGGGGCTCCTTATATAGCCTTCCCAGAGCCTCCAAGTCCCACCATTGGGCGGTATGGGACTAAACACAGGATGGGGTAAATGGATCTTCTCCAGGATCCATTTACCATGCTACAACTCAATAGGTGCACTACCAAATACTCCAACACTCCCCCTCAAGCTGGAGCATGCAATGCTCAGCTTGGACAAACAAACAGAAAGAAACTCAACTCACGCTACAGGACACTACGGACAATATCAACCCAACGTGCACATGCTGCAGTCGAGGACGTTGCTTCTCATGCCGTGCAGGTGAGGAGGACGAACGGGCTGGAGTGTGAGTCAACTGAAGACTCGGAATCTGACCATCGAGTCTAAAACTGCACCTGAAGTCTCCTCGTCGAAGAACTGGGTCTCTCCCATCTGGCTCAGAGAATGATGCACTGCTCTGGTTTACCTATGATACCAAATGAAAACCCTTGCCAACATATGGCATAGGGAATGGTCCTCTACTCTGGAGTCCCTATGGCTCACATGAAAACTCTGGCCGACAAAACAAGAATAATGATGGGGACCTCTGACAATGATGGCAACATATGCTCATCTGACAATGACCGCACACTCGTGCGTGTCTGAAACTGAGACTCGGAATCAATCGTCGAGTCTGAAACAACTGTAGAGTCTGATCAACTGGCTGGTCTGGAGACTGGCATCTAAATCTGGAATCTGGATCATGAACAGACCTGTGACTCTACATATACTCCCCCTTTCTCCCATACTTGTCGGAAATTGACATCGACAAAGTTGGGAGAAGACAAGATAACTAAGGGGTAAACAAAACATGAAATTTGCGGCTTTCATCATTTTTTTTAAATAAGCCGTCACATTTTTTCGATTTTTTAAACACATTTTTTTAAGCCAATGACATTTTTTTTTCGGCTTTTCATCTTTTTTTTAAAGCCGTTTCACTCTTTTTTTCAGCTTTAAAAATTGCGTACGGCTGGTTTTGCTATATGTACACGCCTTTTTTTCTTTTTTTTTTCGAAAAACTGTACGTCTCTCCCTCCCCCCCCTTTTTTATTAAAAACAACCTAGCTCACTTGGGCTCAACCATCCCCCTCTCCCTTTTCTTTAATAGCATCCCACTTGGGCTTTCATGTAAATAATACATACATTTTTTTTTAAAAAATAAAGAACGGGCTGCTTTAGGGTTCCCACGAAGGAACCCCATCTTCAACGCCAGCCGCCCCCTACGGGGCTTTCTTCATTTGCGCCGCCTGACGGTCATGGTGGCTGGAGCCACCTCAGGAGATGCACGGCTGAGCGGACTTCCCGCCTGGAAGGGTTTCCCGCACGAGCGGAGGCGCCTGGACCTGCGATGGGCGTCGCTGGAGCTGTGCAGGGGGATCGCCAGGGGGTTGCGGCATCACCGCCTGAGGAGAAGACAATATCGTGGCGTGCGGATGCGCCTGTATGCGTGTTGAGGGCTGGATCGCAGGGATCGGTGCAAGGAGGCGTCGTTGGAGATCTATGGCGCCCCACAGAATGGGCTACGCCACCGATGATGGCGGGGGGACACCTCGCGTGTGGTTTGCGGCCTGGGGGAGCGCCGCGGACCTGGAGGGCGCCGCCTGGGCACCGTGAACTGGGACAGGGGCTCTGAGCAGCCGTTGCCCGGGCCTGTCGTGGGCTTGGGATTCACGGGCCTGTGAGTAGGGTTCCAGACACCCTTGCTTGGGAGAGCAGCGTGCGGCATATAGACAGAACAAATCTAGGGTTAAAAAACCCTGGAACATAGAATAATCTTCGAAAATAGATGTGATATGCGCAATAATCTTTCAAGAACTGATCTCCGAACATGTGAATAATATGCCGACGAAGCTTGAACAAATAAGAACAATCGAATCTCGAACAATAAATATAGACCTCAAGAACAAATCCTCAAGGATCGACCCGCTCTGATACCATGTTATAAAATATGAAGAATGCGGAAGCGAACATGGAAAAGATAAAGAACAAATAAGAACGCGGGATTTTAACGTGGAACCCTACTCCGTGAGGAGCGGGATGAAACCACGGGAGAAGCCCTCAAAGGGGCGTGTCTTGTATTGCACTTTCTCAATGAGTACAGGAGGTCTGGGGCTCCTTATATAGCCTTCCCAGAGCCTCCAAGTCCCACCATTGGGCGGTATGGGACTAAACACAGGATGGGGTAAATGGATCTTCTCCAGGATCCATTTACCATGCTACAACTCAATAGGTGCACTACCAAATACTCCAACAGAAAGAATACGGGGTCACCCCTAAAAGTAAATATTTCTCAATGCTTCAGTGCTTGACTTGTTATGACACCTCTCAAATTGTGGGCATGTGAGAGGTTTAATGAATACATAACAAGCTGATCTTCTAACGATAACCAGAGTTGCTCAACAACCCTTTTGTATCAAATCTTTGGTGTAATGACAATCAATTTCACATTTTAAGTGCACTCCTGAAACATGACCTATTTGACTATATGCATTTCCACTTTGGTGTCACATCTGAGCTCCATAATCCCGGTAAGAGTGATTTGTAGATTTGTAAATATGGTTTGAATCCGTAGTTAGTCTATTGCTGCATGAGTTATTGCTCAATATATGCTCTCTTCCCTGGAGTGGGAAATTTTTGCACGTTTCTTACTCTTCTAAGGTGTCATTTTCCCTGTCCTGTAAATGTTGAAACTGGTAATAGATTTATCATTCAACATAGATCCTCCATAATAAGCACTACAGTAAGCTACGAGATCAAAGGTGGTCCTTTTGGTGTTTACCAGTCCTCTTCCGCAAGAGGACTTGATCTATCTCAAAACCGCCATGCATGCATCAAAGTGAGCTGGATTAGGAGAATCTATTAACTGACTTAACTTTTCGACTGCAAATGATATGTCTAGTCTTGTGATGGTTAAATAGAGTAGTTTTCCAACCAACCCTTTGTAGCAGCTTGTGACATCAATCTCCCCAGGATCATAGGCGTCTGCCTTGTGATCATTGACAATTTGTTGTGGCTTAGATCTTAGTATCATAGTCTCATGCAGTGTATCAGTGGCATACTTTCTCTGGGGCATTTCTAGACCTCATCTAGAGCAAGCAATCTTAATTCCAAGAAAGTATCTCAATGGTCCAAGATCCTTGATCACAATTTGCTCCATCATTATTTTCACCCCCATATTGCCTTCGTAGCTATCATAATGAGGACAATATTATCCACATAAATGGCCATGGTTACAGTGCCTTCCCCGTCTTTCTCACTAATAAGGGACGGTCATATGAGGATCTAGAGAGTCCCATACTCCCAAAGATCTTTGATAATTTCTGGATATTGACTTGGTTGTCAGAGATTAAGGTAGACCAACTCAAACAAAGCTAGAAAATAGATACTACTGGAAAGAGGAAATGAACTTTGGTAATGCTTGCTCAGTTGGCATGCCTCACACTCCAAATTTGATAGTGAGATGGAGATGGGGAAAAATTTGACGAAGCTTCTGAAGAGATGGATGACCTAAGCGATGGTGCCATCGAGCGCTTGAAGAAGGAGAAATCAAAATATCACAGTAATAAATAATCGAGGATAAGACCAGTAATTGACACGCTCTTCTTCATGGTATGGATTAATTGTCCTCCTAGTTGAGATGCCCTGAAGAAAAAATGAGGTAGTGTTAAAGATATCTCGATAGTTGAGTTCTCTGCAAAATCGGCTGACAGATAATAAGGTGATGCGGAATTCCTGGACAAATAGAACATTTATGAGCTTTTGCTGGGTGTTAGGTTAACCTCCTATTGCCAATTATGGGATATTTTTCTATCAGTTACTTGTACAGTCTTCCCTGGATGTACTTGTAGCTTGTGGAGGCTCTTTTCTCGACAAAGATCAGTGGAAGCCTGATGCAGCGTGAAGTTAAAATATAGGGCCAAATATATATTTAATTTTAGTGGCCAATTTTATTTACGTTTATTTTGAGTCGACGTATTTTTAATTAAATAAAAGAGATCGCTTGTGATCTCAATTAATTAGAGATTTGAATTTCAAATTAGTCGGTTAGTCGGTTAGAGTCAAATTAGGATAATTAGTTTGAATTTGAATTTGATTTCTATTTTTGTAATCTCATCCCTCCTATATAAAGGGATGATGGGCTATTGTTATAATAAGTTCAGTGATATGAAAAATTGAGATTTTATTCTCTATCTCTCTCTCTCCCCCCCTCTCTCTCTCTCCCCTTACGTGGTCTTCACGTTTCTTTTCTCCAACCCCTCGTGTTCCTGACGAGCTTCTCCTCTCAACCCCTCCAATTTATTCCTCTCTCGTCTCTCTCCCCTACGCGATCTCCGCGATTCTCTTCTCCGAAATCCCTCGTTTTTCTGACGAGCTTCTCTCCTCAACCCTTCCATTTCTTCCCCACCAAATATCTCCACCATCAAATAAGTTATTTTCCCGCCATCGTCCAATTTCATTTTGCATCATTTGGTATCAGAGCATGGCCTACAGATCGTCCTCACGATCTGACGATCCGTCCAGACATTCGCGCCGACCCCAGTTCTTCCATGGGATGATTGGGAACGCTGATTCGGATTTATCCACCTCCAAGCCTGCAGATCCAACAATTCGTCGGGAGACGAATTTTTTCAAGCGGAGGAGAGTTGATGCAGCGTGAAGTTAAAATATAGGGCCAAATATTTATTTAATTTTAGTGGCCAATTTTATTTACGTTTATTTTGAGTCGTCGTATTTTTAATTAAATAAAAGAGATCGCTTGTGATCTCAATTAGTTAGAGATTTGAATTTCAAATTAGTCGGTTAGTCGGTTAGAGTCAAATTAGGATAATTAGTTTAAATTTGAATTTGATTTCTATTTTTGTAATCTCATCCCTCCTATATAAAGGAGATGATGAGCTATTGTTATAATAAGTTCAGTGATATGAAAAATTGAGATTTTATTCTCTTTCTCTCTCCTCCCCTCTCTCTCTCCCCTTACGTGGTCTTCACGTTTCTTTTCTCCAACCCCTCATGTTCCTGATGAGCTTCTCCTCTCAACCCCTTCCAATTTATTCCTCTCTCGTCTCTCTCCTCCCCTACGCGATCTCCGCGATTCTCTTCTGTGAAATCCCTCGTTTTTCCGACGAGCTTCTCTCCTCAACCCTTCCATTTCTTCCCCACCAAATATCTCCACCATCAAATAAGTTATTTTCCCGCTATCGCCAAATTTCATTTTGCATCAGAAGGGAAGGATGTCCTTTACAATGTAGACAAGGAGGGGCATAATGCAGCTAAGGAGTGGCTTTGGAACAGTAAAAACAATGGATGTCCAAAAAAAGACAACAGATGGCCTATTGATCTTCTCAGGGAAGAGGCAACATATAGGGAAGTGATTTGTGAGAACTGGGGCTAGAAAGGGGAAGTGAAACAATGGATAATTCAGAATAGGTAACATTGGGACACGAGGGAGAAATGACATACAAGGATGAAAGATGATAATGAACTTTTCGGAAACAAATAACCAACTATATGGTAGTGATTTATGCAGGAGGGTCTAAAAGTGTTCTGAAATAAAGTTTGTCACTTAGAATGCCAAGAGTTTGGGGGAGACTAAGAGAAGGGTTGTATCAGCTTGGGGATTAGATAAAAGAAGTTATCTTGTTGCAGGAGGCCAAATTGAGAAATTGGGATGGCACGTTGTGGAAGTCTATCTGTGGTACCAAATTATCTGAGCTCAAAGTGGTCAATTCGATCGAGAGTTCTAAAAGGATTATTACTGGTTAAAATGGTGATCTTTTTCAATTAACGGACAAAGTGGTTGGGCACATAGTCATTGTCATGATGTTCTTCTCATTAATCACTATCACAATGTTCTTCTCATTCTAAGGGATCTGAAGAACTCGCCATGCAAGGGACTCTTCAATGCTTTAATGATCACACAAGCATTACATTCTATGCAAATGTAGATTACGATGGTTCTCCAGAGGATAGATGCTTCACTACAAGTTTGCCATGTTTGCTAGTAAAAATCTAGTCACCTTACGTAGTAAGATACAGACAATTGTTTTAAGATTCAATACATAAGCAGGGTATAGAGCCAAGTCCAGGCAACTTGTGAGATTAGTTGAGTTGTCAACTATCTACATGAACTTGGTTTGTCCATCAAAACTCTAATTCTCCTCCACTACCAGCCTACCACAAGTCAGTTACTTATATTGCCACAATCATGTCTTTCATGAACACACCAAGTATATTGAAGTAGACTGTCATTTTATCAGGAATGTTGCGTATGAAGGGAGAATTACGACACATTTCTACAGAGCAACAACTTGTAGATATATCTTCATCAAAGCTCTTCTAAAGAAATGTATTTCATTGTTGACCTTAAAGTTGGCATGATAGGATATGTTCCAACTTGAGGGGGAGTATTTTATGTAAATGATGTTTTCCATTTTTAGCACCTACTATATTTAGAATGCTTGTTACGGACCATCTTGTAATTTCCAGCCTTTCGGTATTAGGGTTTCACTCTACATAATAAACCATATCCCCTTCAATAAAGTTATCACATTCAATCCTATGGTTTTTCCACAAGATTCATTATAATCTCAAATGATATTGTCAGTTCAAACAGCATTTGTCATGGATCATCATATAACTAAAGCTTGGGTGATGGTCATGGATATGGCGACAAAGTATAGAAGGTGGTCGGTCAAGGATTTGTTTTGTCATGTTGATTTATCGAAGGCGTGTGGCTGAGTGATTTGGAGATTGATTTGGCCCTTTTTCTAGCAAAAAGGACTTTTAGCAGTTTGGGTTGATTAAACAAAGAGAAATGTTAAATTTACATTTACTCAATTTTGGCAACAGGATGTCTACATGGTGGTTACTTTCAATCGTAGAGGGATTACATGCAGGATTGTCTGCCGGTGCCTATTTTGTTTGTATTTGTGGCAGACGCACTCACAATGACAGTGCGCCAAGTAGCACATGTTGGAATTTGTGCAAAGTATAGTCTCGATGAGATTTTGCTCCAGTTATGCAGTATAACGATGACACAATCTTTTTCTTATGGAAGTAGATTGGAGGCTAAGGAAATCTTTGTGATTTTAGACATAAACTTCATGGACTCGATGATAATCGTGAGAAGTTGACCTGTGTGTCGTTTAAGTTATTTAAGGTGGAGGTGGTGAATGTGGTCAAATTCTAGTACTTTGTATACCATTTTTGTTGCTCGGATAATTAGGGTTATCTTCAACTTGTGACAAGCTCAAGTAGATTGATGCTTGCCTCTAGCAGAGAAGCTAAAAAGTAAGCTGGCATATTCGAATGTTACTTATCTATTGAGGCTTGGCTGACTTGTATTACTCAGAGCAGTACTGTTATGTGAGTGTTCTTGCTTTCTCCTTTGATGCCAATTGTTGTGTAGATGTGGTCAGATAAATAATGAGACGGTTCCTCTATTCAAGTTTGAGGGGAAATGCAAGTGACTGGTGTTGCAATCATCATCCGACTTAACCGATTAGTCAGTCCAATTAGTTGTTCGATGAGATGATCGAATATAATAATTTTTAAGGTTTTTATCACTTGTGCCCCTCCGAGATATCGCAATTTCAGTTATGCCCCTTTCTTTTTGGTAATATCAGTTGTGCCCCTCACTTCTTGCTAATCTATCACTTGTGCCCCTCGCGTTAGTGACCGTCCATCCACAGTGCAAACGGACGTTAACATTGAGGACATAAGCGGAATTAATTTTTAAAATAGGGTTCAATGGTCATTTTACACCTTCTTCCCCATCCTCTTCTTCTTCCTCCTCCCTCTCCGGCCGGAACTCCTCCCCCACCTGTGGCCTGCCTCTTCCTCCTCCAGATCCGCCCCGAGCTTTCCGCACCTCCTCCCAGCTCCGCCCCGAGCTTTCCGCACCTCCTCCCAGCTCCGCCCTGAGCTCCTGTACCTCCTCCCAGCTCCTCTTCCTCCCCTTCTTTTCCTTCTCTCTGGCCTCCTCCTCCGTCGTCGCCTCCCCTCGCCCCCAACTCCGTCGTCGCCTCCCCTCACGACATCTCCTCCGTCAGCCCCCAGGTCCCCCTGTCCACGCACCTCCAACTCCGCCCCGAGTTCCCCGCCCTCACTCCCACCACCCCCTGCCACCTCCCCTCGCCCGGCTCCTCCTCCCCAGCCCTCTCCCGCACCTCCTCCCAAGCCCCAGCCCCTCCTTCCGCCACCTCCTCCCCAACCTGACCCCCGCCCGGCTCCTCCCCAGCCCTCTCCCGTACCACTGTAGCCATTACTCTCGTCATGGCCTCTACTTCGAATCAAGAGCTCCACGGAGCCGCAGATGATCTTCACGTTTTCCTGGAGCACTCTCTCCGACCCGATGTCGAACGTGCGCTTAAGCTTCCACACCGCAGACAGCATGATGGCTCCCCGTTGCGCGTTGATGGCCCCCGCGACCTCGAAGGCCATGGCGAGCTCGGACTCCGACAAGGATGGTTCCAAGCAACCGGGGTCCAATGCCTCCTCCCAGATCCACCCCTGATTTTATTTTGACCATAATACCCTTCTTAACCACACCATGGTTTGAATAAACCATGGTTGTTTCATTTTTTTACGGTCAATCTGACGGAAGGGGACAAGTGAAGTGATAACGGAGAAAGAAGTGAGGGGCACAACTGATATTAAAAAAAAGATAGGGGCATAACTGAAATTGCGATATCTCGGAGGGGCACAAGTGATAGAAACCCTAATTTTTACTGACTAATCAAATGAATAGTACAAAAATATCCATGTTTTCATTTTTTTGGTTTTTCATACTTCTCTTTAATGTAAAGGTATATGTTTATATTTTGATTGCCATATAAATGATACTTTTATCTTGTTAATTAATGACCATACATGTATAAATATACAAGATTATAATTATTAGATGTAATTTTTGTAATTTATTTTTTACCGACTAATCAAATGAATACTACAAAAAATATCCATGTTTTCATTTTTTTGGTTTTTCATATTTCTCTTTAATGTAAAGGTATATGTTTATATTTTGATAGCCATTTAAATGATACTTTTATCTTGTTAATTAATGACCATACATGTATAAATATATAAAATTATAATTATTAGATGTAATTTTTGTAATTATAATTCTTTATTCAACAACTCTTCCAACTGAATACCAATTTTTCCAACACTGCCTAGGATGTTCTGTTGGATAAGGTTTTAGTGACACATCCTTTGGAGGACAAGGTTCAGTGTGAATGGAAGGTTGATGGAGATTGACAAGGCTCTCGTTTTGAAATGGGTGTTGAGAATTGTGTGGGAGGGGGATAATGACAAGGTTTATTGATTATTGAGGAGTATCTACGAATTACTTATAGTTTACCAGCTAGGATGGATGTGATTCGCTCTTTGAGAGGGGGTTTGCTCCACATTGCTTGAGATTGTCTTTTATAAGGCCAATGATAGGTGATGGCAGATTGTTCTGAATCTGGAAGTATTGAAAGATATTTCCCCCATAGGGTACACATGTATTTTCTATTTATGTTGTCTCCTCTGTGGAACCCTAACCCTCGAACTCTCCTTACATAAGATGCCCTATGGTATTATATTCCAAAACATAACATCTTCTCATTCTCAACTTGGTATCAGATATAGAATCCCCCCTCCCACTGTCATCACCACTGCTGTCACCATTATTCAAATATCGATTTATGCCGTTCACCTTTCCTAGAGGATGCCCGAGAAAGCACTGAATATTCTTTCTTGAGGAGAAGATGCAATAAAATGGAGAAGGGGGTCAACAGCTAGGGCCCACCAACCTCCACTGTCAACATCATGTGATGTTGTCGCCACAAGCAATGCCCCCAGCGATGCCTTAATCCCCACTCTACAACCACCACTATCAGAAGCGTCCTCGCAGATGCCTCTAACTGTTGATCGACCACCATTTACAGTACACACAAACGCGGGATTCCGAGTATTCTCCATGCTATATGGGATTTCATGCATCACATTGTAAGATCTTGATCATTAACCTCTAATTTTTTGTACTAAAACAGACACTGACAATATATAAAAGATGCCACACAACTCCAAGATAACATCCCAAGGACAAGATGGAGGTTGCACACGTATACCCTCATTTGCACAATCCCAAAATTGAATGAGACCAATTATCCCTATTAGTCGAGGATGTTTCCGAACATCAAACAATGAAAAAAAATAGTGCAAGTCAATGAAGTGCGACGCATGGGACAAAGATGATGGCATAGTCCATTCTTAGATTATCATGAGCATTATTTGCGCCAATGAAATGATTCTTTATGAAAATGCATCTGCCATTTTGACCTCTCTTACAACAACCTATGGACATGATTAAACACAGGTCTGGTGTTTAAGACTTGTACTGATATAGTGAATCTGAAGCAAACAGGGTGTCCACCGGCTAAATATTTCTCTAAATTAAAATCATTATTCTAAAAATATAATGCATGTATTCCGGGATGTCAATGTCCAAAATAGATAGAACACCATCTCAATCTGAAGCAAACAGTGTGTCCATTGGCTGAATACTTCTCTAATGCATATATATTCCAGGATGTCAATGTCCAAAATAGAGAGAATACCGCAATCACATGGTAGTTGTGGAATTCCTTGTCAAGCACGACCCGAGCTATACTAATGCCAGAGACCAGGTAATTACGATCTCCACGCTTACCACATTGGAAGAAGGATACAGCAAATTCAGTTGTCTAGTGGTCATTCATAACATTGCCATTCAGGCTAATCATATACAGAGCACCATCGTGACAGCTCATTCAGGATGAGGAGGGGATGGTACCAATCGAGGATGTAATCACGATGAACCATATCGAGAAAAGGATGCAGTACAATCTATTGAACACTTTGTGGAGAACTTAGGCATATGAGACTTCATGTTGGTCTACGAATGACTACTGTTATGGTAAAATAATACTCTGATGTGTTATTCCATAGAGCCCTCGGGTCTCTTATATAGAGAGAAAACCCTTGGGTAAATTACAGAGTCTTACAAAACATAAGTAGTAATTACGAAACAATAAAACGTAACATAAATAAGTCTCTACACTCCCCCTTAAGATGGAGCATAGATATCTATCATGCTCAGCTTGGACGAACATCTCTGGAAAGGTCCTCTGAGCAATGGCTTCGTGAATATGTCAGCAGTCTGGTCCTCTGAACTGACATGAGATGTGGAAATGAAGCCCTTCTGAATCATGTCCCTAGTATAATGACAATCCACCTCGATGTGCTTTGTTCTCTCATGGAAGGCTGGATTGTTGGCAATAAATAATGTTGCCTGATTATCACATTGAGGGTTCATAGGCAAGGGGACATCAACATTCAGATCTTCTAAAACTGCTTTAACCAACATCATCTCCGTGGTTGCCTGAGCCATGGCTCTGTACTCGGATTCGGCACTGGATCTCGCCACAACAGTCTGCTTCTTGCTTTTCCACGAGACTAAGGAGCTTCCTATGAAGATAGCAAATCTAGAAGTAGACTTACGATCCCTTGGACATCCTGCATAATCTGCATCTGCACAGGCTGAAATAGACAGATCTGTATCTTTCTTGAACAGCAACCCTGCGCCTGGGGAAGACTTCAGATATCTCAATATCATATGCACAGCATCCATATGAACTTGCCTCGGCTGCTCCATGAATTGACTCACCCGGTTTACTGCAAAGGCAATATCCGGTCGAGTTATGGTAATGTATAAGAGCTTACCCACCATTTCTCTGTACCTTCTCTTGTCCACCTCCTCTGTATCCTCATCGTACAGCTTCATGCTCGGGTCCATAGGTGTACTTGAAGGTCTGCATCCAGTCATTCCTGTTTCAGCTAGCAAATCTGTGACATATTTTCTTTGAGTCATCACCATTCCTTGTGCATTTCTTGCAAATTCTATCCCCAGAAAGTAACGTATTGTGCCAAGATCCTTTGTAATGAACTGGCTCCCCAACATGGACTTGGTTCTCTCAATCCCCTGAGCATCATCTCCTGTGACCAATATGTCATCAACGTATATCATAACGACAATAGTACCTCTAGGGGTCTTCAGGACGAACAGTGAGTGGTCCGCATTTGATCTTCTGAACCCCTGCTGTTCCATAAGCTGGGAGAGCTTTTGGTACCATGCCCGAGGACTCTGTTTAAGGCCATAGATAGCCTTATGAAGTCTACACACCATCTGAGTCTCCCCCTCAGCAGCAAACCCGGGTGGCTGCTGCATGTAGACTTCCTCCTGTAGGTCACCATACAAGAAAGCATTCTTGACATCAAGCTGGAAAATAGGCCAGTTACGTACCACAGCAACAGACATAAGAATGCGTAGAGTAGAGTGTCTCGCCACCGGTGAGAAAGTATCCAAATAATCAACCCCATATGTCTGAGTAAATCCTCGTGCCACGAGCCTTGCCTTGTATCTGTCTAGACGACCATCCGCATGATATTTTACCGTAAATACCCATTTGCAGCTCACCACGGAAGCACCTGGAGGAATGGGGACAAGAGACCAAGTCCCTCTAGAACGCAAGGCAGACATCTCTTCCTCCATTGCTAAACGCCAGCAGTCAGTCTTCATGGCATCCTGATATGTCCGTGGAATCTCGACTGACGACACGGCAGCTGCAAACCGCTGGAAGTCCCCAGTGAGACGATGAAAGGAGACGTAAGAGGCAAGGGGATAGGAGGCACACTGTCTTCGCTGCTTCCTGTGAGCAATGGGGCGATCCAAATCATCCAGGACCGTTCTAACTGGTTGAACTTCCTCCTGTAGGAAAGGCTCCTGCACAGGTGCATTATCTAACCCATCATTAGTGTTAACATCAGAACATACCTGAGGCGTGTTGGATGGTTGACTTGTAGCTTGAGCAGGGCTTGTCCGCCTCGAATAGAACTTAGTGAAAGGGACAACTGGAGGTGGTGGCAAGAGTGATGGTGGTGGTGGTGGTGGTTTCGGTGGAGGAGAGGATTGACCCAGACTTGGAGGTGGAGGAACATAGATCGTGGAGTCTGGTGATGTGGAGGAGACCAATCTGTCACCTGCAGGGGAGAAGTACATGACAGGTTCGAAAAATGTAACATCTGCGCTCACGTAGTACTTGTTATGAACAGGGTCATAGCAACGGTATCCTTTTTGTGTTCTGGAGTAACCCACAAACACACACTTGATAGCCCTAGGAGAGAGCTTATCAAGTCCCGGAGATAAGCGGTGGACAAACGCAACAGTGCCGAAGACCCGAGGTGTAAGGTTAAACAAGTCTCTGTCGGGAAAAAGAACAGAGATCGGGGACTTTTCCCCAAGAACAGTTGTAGGCATTCGGTTGACCAGATAACATGCTGTAAGTATGGCATCTCCCCAAAAAGATAATGGAGCACAACTCTGAATCAGTAATGTGCGAGCAATATCAAGAAAATGTCGATGTTTTCGTTCAGCAACCCCATTTTGTTGAGAGGTGTAAGCACATGTTGTTTGGTGAATGATGCCTTTAGAAGAAAGGAAACTAGCAAGAGAGCGAGTGCAGAATTCTAAGGCATTGTCAGTACGCACATACTTAACAACAGATGAAAAAACATTCTGGATTTCATTAATAAGATTTTGAAGAACATTTCCTGCTTCAGATTTATTTTTCAGAAGAAAAGTCCATGAAACTCTAGAAAAATCATCAACCACAACCAAATAGAACCTGTGCCCCTGATGGTCCGGGACACGACTTGGACCCCAAATGTCTATATGAAGTAATTCAAACGGGGAGCTACTGCTCCGACTCTGACGACTGGGGAAGCTAGACCTATGATGCTTCCATAATTGACACGCTTTACAACGAAAAGAGGAACTCGGAGAGACCTGAGGCAGAAGATGACGCATTTTCTGCAGCGGTAGATGACCCAACCGAAGATGCCAGGTGTACGGAGATACGTAACCTTGGGAATGCAGTGAGACGCCAGCGTAAGAAGTATGGACGAGACGATAGAGGCCATTGTGCTCAGAGCCATAGCCAATCACCCTGCCCGTTAGTATATCCTGAAAAATAACAGACGATGGATCAAAAATAGCACGACAGTGCAAATCACGTGTAATCTGGCTAATCGACAAGAGATTCATAGAGAATTCTGGAGCATGTAGCACATTCTGTAAGTGCATAGAGGGAAGCAAAGCCGTCTCCCCCTGACCAATGATAGGGGAATGAGTGCCATCAGCAATGAGTACAGAGCGACCAGGCTGAACAGCTCTGTAAGACTGCAGAATATCTCTCTCACGGCATAGATGATGAGTAGCTCCGGAGTCGACAATCCATCCTGTGAGATCATGACTAGTAGATGAGACTGAAGAACTACCTGAGGCACTGGCTGAGGCAGATGAACTAGCTGAGGCTGAAGCCGCAACATCAGAAACCTCAGCACCCTCTGACGACGATTGTGGCATGATATCACGAAGTCGTGCCACCAACTCCTCGAACCTGTGATCTGGAGTAGATGCAGATGGACCTTGAGTATGATCCGCTACCCGTGCAGAAGGAGGGAAGCCATGCTTAGAATAGCATGTATCCTCCGAATGACCTGTACGGCGACAGAAAGTGCACATGGAACGAATGCGACCTCCACGGCCACGTCCACCACTTCCTCTGCCACGAAATGAGGACGAAGCACCACGTCCCCTGGAAACTGCCATTGCGGATGGAGATGTATTCGCTGTACTAGACGGAACAGGGACTCGACTGAGCCTCCTGTATACCTCTTCTATCGGCGGGATGGTGGTATCTGCTAGGATCTGGGATCGTGCTGCCTCGTACTCCGGATCAAGGGCAGCGAGTAATACGCCAACCATAGTGGCGTTGCGGAACGTCTTCTGCTGTTCCGGCGTGGCTGTGAGCGGAATGGTGCTATAGAGCTTCTCGAACATTCCACGAAGCGACGTGTACAGGGAATGAAGAGGCTTCCCATTTTGCTTCGTGGTAAATATGTCGTGTTGCAACTGGAGCATCTTCGTCTCGTTGCGCACCTGTGAGTATGTCATGGCCAAAATATCCCACATCGCCTTGGCGGTGGGCTGGTGAAGAACATCATTCGCTATCTCCGACGTGAGCGTACCTGAGAGCCAAACCTTGGCGTACGCATCATCAGCCTCCCACGAGGCATAGATCCCTGTCTTCTCCGGCGGTTCGTCCTCGGTAAGAATATGCTTCTTACCACACAACTTCATGAGACTATGGAACTGCATCGCCCACAGTTCGTAATTTGTCCCGTCCATTTTGACGATTGGTGCCGAACCCTTGAAAGCACCTATGGCGGGCATGTCGAGCTTTTGTTCTGACATAATGCCGGAGAAGAACAACCACTGATAGACCAAGAAGAAAGTTGTCTACCAAGACCTTTTAGGATTCAAGTGCATATGTAGACGTTATGCACTTGAATCCAACATCTATCCGAGACCGAGTGAAGAAGTGAACCCCGGTGACGAGTAGAGGCTCTGAAGGCCTCTACCACGAAGAAACGGCGGCTAGGGAGGTCCCAGCGGCAAACTGGAGGCCGGGGGGCGGCTGGGCGGCTACGGCAGGGGGCTGGGCGGCGCCGGGAGGGGGCTGGGCTGCTTCGGCAGGGGCTGTGCGGCGGCGAGTGGAGGTCCTGCGGGCGGCGGTGGCGACGGGAGAGGCTGGAAAGGCCGGCGGCGGCGGCGGAAGGGCAGGGGGGGCGGCGGTGGAGAGAACCCTAGGTTAGGGTTAGGGCTCTGATACCATGTTATGGTAAATAATACTCTGATGTGTTATTCCATAGAGCCCTCGGGTCTCTTATATAGAGAGAAAACCCTTGGGTAAATTACAGAGTCTTACAAAACATAAGTAGTAATTACGAAACAATAAAACGTAACATAAATAAGTCTCTACAACTACCCTTCTGCTGCTTATGATGTCATCTATGACAATAATTGTGATGGTCCTTAAAGGAGACTTTAATGATATGCTTCATCAACTAAGTATGACTACGCTATGTGACACTGCATGTTCTCGATAAGGAAACCACTCTCATATAATTAATGGCGTTCATTCAATCATTTTTGCTAGTACTGTTAAACCTGAATCTACTGCCATATGATTATATGATTAGTCGATATTGGGGCTTTAATGCAAAATGAAATTTGGCGATGGCGGGAAAATAACTTATTTGATGGTGGAGATATTTGGTGGGGAAGAAATGAAAGGGTTGAGGAGAGAAGCTCGTCGGAAAAACGAGGGATTTCGGAAAAAAGAATCGCGGAGATCGCGTAGGGGAGGAGAGAGACGAGAGAGGAATAAATTGGAGGGGTTGAGAGGAGAAGCTCGTCAGGAACACGAGGGGTTGGAGAAAAGAAACGTGAAGACCACGTAAGGGGAGAGAGGGGGGGAGAGAGAGAAAGAATAAAATCTCAATTTTTCATATCACTGAACTTACTAAAAACACTAGCCTATCATCCCTTTATATAGGAGGGATGAAGCTACAAAAATAGAAACTCGAATTCAAATTGAAACCAATTATCCTAATTTGACTCTAACCGACTAATTTGAAATTCAAATCTTTAACTAATTAATTGGGATCACAGGCGGTCTCGTTTATTTAATTTAAAATACGACAACTCAAATAAACGTAAATAAAATTAACGGATAAGTTAAATAAATGCAGCCCTATATTTCCACTTCATACTGCATCAACTCTCCTCCGCTTAAAAAAATTCGTCTCCCGACGAATTGCTTGATCTTCAAGCTGTTGATGGAGAATTTCCTCATGGCTTGTTGGTCGAATCTCCCAATTTCGCTCCGACGAACGATGGTGTTTCGTCGCGTGTCGGTGCGAATGTCTGGATGGATCGTCAGATCGTGAGGACGATCTGTAGGCCATGCTCTGATACCAAATAATGCAAAATGAAATTTGGCGATGGCGGGAAAATAACTTATTTGATGGTGGAGATATTTGGTGGGGAAGAAATGGAAGGGTTGAGGAGAGAAGCTCATCGGAAAAACGAGGGATTTCGGAGAAGAGAATCGCGGAGATCGCGTAGGGGAGGAGAGAGATGAGAGAGGAATAAATTTGAGGGGTTGAGAGGAGAAGCTCGTCAGGAACACGAGGGGTTGGAGAAAAGAAACGTGAAGACCACGTAAGGGGAGAGAGAGAGGGGGAGAGAGAGAGAGAGAGAATAAAATCTCAATTTTTCATATCACTGAACTTACTAAAAACACTAGCCTATCATCCCTTTATATAGGAGGGATGAGGTTACAAAAATAGAAACTCGAATCCAAATTGAAACCAATTATTTTAATTTGACTCTAACCGACTAATTTGAAATTCAAATCTTTAACTAATTAATTGGGATCACAGGCGATCTCGTTTATTTAATTAAAAACATGACAACTCAACTTACAACACATGTTGCAAAACAGACACCAAGTTATCCCCAACCAACTCCAAGGGGCTTTGCTTAACACAAATAAGCAACATTTTGTCCCGTCGCTACACTCAGCATGAGGACAGCCTTACCTATCACCATGTGCAGTGCCCATTGGATTTTAGAGGGCCCATGATTCAAATCCATAACAATGGGTTCTTGCTTCTGGAAACTTGTGGCCAACAACTCCCTCTTACACATATATATCCAAAAGAAGATCCGACCTGCATCTGCCTAATCGGAGTTGACATGGCATGATCGAGTCATTAATACATGGGATTTGAAAGGTAGAGCCACCAAATCTGTAACAATATCTAGCCCTTTCACATTTATCTCCGGTTTCAGTGCCATTGTTTCAACTTTTACAGCAATATTTGACGCATTCTTTGACTTTCACTTTAGCTATCGTAATGTCGGGTGCCACCCTTACCACATCTTCCCCGATCTTCGTTGCACTGCTCTCTGCCTGAATATCAGCCACAGTTGACAACAATGTTACCACATCAATCAACTAAACTGAAACAGAATATTATATTCCCTATCAAGAAGTGAAAATCCATCGGCAACAAGCATGAGGGCTCGAGCACCTCCATGATAGCATCCGGAAGACCCCACAAAGAGATTCATACTTCACCAAACCCTGCAACACCTCACGCATTGCCTCCAGACGGACACCTGAGGGCAACTGCTCCATCCCAAGTTGATGATGTTGGGGACTCACAAAAGCCTCCTCCAAGACGAGCAGATGACACCATCATACCGCTGTTGATGCGTTACCGACCTCCTAGAACAACTCCTAAACTTAGCCACCGAAAGCCCTTGGATGTAGACCAAGGGGCCTTCTATATGCACTATATCTCCAGAAAAGGTTGTGCTGAGAAACATCCTGATAGTTGAGCTCCCCAATAACACACACCCATCTTCATCTGGGCACTTGCTTGGTAGGACCTTGTTAATCGGAGGGTGGGGAGCGATTTGATCCCATTGCCCGCTCGTGGCCTGTATCCTCAACCCTTCCCAACACACGTCTAGTCTGGCAGTGACTGGTCTATTCACAACCAAAACTCACGACAGAATCACGACAAGAGTGAGTCATATGCCCTTTGCCCCCACAGAGAAGGCAACGGTCCATCCTCACCGGAAGGAGCACCATGTTTCCCAGCAGCACCTGCTTTCCCTCGCTGCCCTCAAGCTCCCCCTTGCGATCTCCAATGCTATTTCCTCTTGAGCTCTCCATTACCTTGTGCTTCCTATCATTTTTGTGCTATATTATTTCCAGTTTACCTTCTGAGATATCTTATTGTTTCAAAATACCTAAAAGATCCTCCCTACCTCAAATATTGATTATATGGATTTTAAATAAAAATTATGACAATTCTATAACTGATATACTGGACTGTTAATGTAATTTATGAAGGCTGATTTGCTGGCAGATAGTCTGAGCAGAGCGTATGGTTTGCTGGTGAATTTTTTACCTACTGAAAGTGGGCTTCACCTTTAACAAAAGAACTTAATTGCTCACTCATAAAAGAGCTGAAATTATTGTTTCCTTTGTTTTCGAGGCCTTTTGTTAATGGTGAAATTCCTAATGCTGGTGCTTATAGCTAATTTCCAATACTAGAAGCATCTCAGATAAAGCTCTGATTCTTATGATGCCTTCTGTCGCAGTATGGAGAAAAGCTCTTCGTGGTCAAAGAAACAGAAAAATCTTGTTTACCTGTAACTGCTCGAATGTGGGAGGCTGTCAAAACTAGCGATATAAAATTGGTTTATCATCTATTGGTAGCATCTGAAGCAGATCCTAACACAACTTATGACATGGTTGATACCGATAAGCGTCATCATCCCATGGATCTGCAAAATGTGGGGAGTTCTGACAATTATGAAAAAAAGAAGTATGATCCATCAAATTGTCCAAAAATCAAGGAGTCTAGTGGGCAAAGTGACTGCTTCCAAGGTTGCTCTTTGCTGCATTTGGCATGTCATATTGGTGAATTGGTTATGCTGGAGCTGCTCCTACAATTTGGCGCTGACATAAATATGCAAGATTTTCATGGAAGAACTCCTTTGCATCACTGTATTTTCAAGGGGAACAATGTAGTTGCCAAATACCTAATAAAAAGGTAATGATTAATGTCTTTCTTTATTTAGCAAGACTTGAACTGCTCTGAAAGTCCAAGCATGCAACTTTTTAAACTTTAGTTTTGGCAAAATATTTGTACCTTCTAAGTCTTTGTTCCCTAGTTGGCAAAATTATTTCATACATCTCCATCAGCACCTACTAGTACCAATCTGTAAACTAAAGCAAAAAGAAATATGAATCTATGTCTAGTCTTACCTCGGGGATCTTGTGCTCTTCTATATGGTAGTTTAAACCTTTTGTGCTTAAAATCTTGGTTTTGCTTTTTTGTTGCATTTTGATTATTCTGCTGATTATATTTTTGCTCTTTCTTTCAGCCAATTACTTGACTAGATCGTAAAATCACTGATGGATCATTTTTCTTGCAGGGGTGCATGCTTATCCAATAAGGACCATGGAGGGCAGACCCCCTTGGAAAGGGCAATGGAGCTTGGACCAATTACTGATGAAGAACTCTTCATATTGCTCGTTGATTCTCAGTACAGAGACTAGCATTTTGTTGTCATTGTAAGTTTTCTTTTATTCATTTTCTGAATTCCCAGATTCCACTTTCAAATACAACTGTTTGTTGTCTGTTAATGTTTAGGAGAAGGAAACATATGTATCATGGATTCTTTTACAGTCACTGCATTTTGGAAAAAAAATCATTTGGATGTATTATGTGGCATCTAAATTTCTGTGAAGTCATTACTTGTTGCCTAATCACGTAGGAGGGATACCCTTTGCACAAAGCTCCTTGAAAGATGGCCAAACTCCATATGCGATGGGAGTAGATATGACAATTAGAAAAGATGTTTGAATCAAATATGAAAACATTTATTGGGTGCATTAGTCACCGAAAATTTAGAAGAGAGATGAGTGCCTCCGTTTGGGAGAAAGAGGCGACGTTATATGTTTTGAGGGAGGCATCTCAGGAGAAGTTGCAACATCAGGATGGGTTTTCGTTGGCGAAGGATCATTCTCAGGCACCCTCTGCATTGCAAGTTGCGGTCGAGTCCCATTGTAGGGCCCCGACGGTGCCTGCCGATTTGGCTGGGACTAGACGAAGGTCATGTACCCCCCCCCCCCCCCGCCCGCTGCTTCTCAGGGGTTTGTTTCCAATCGATTGAGGTGGTGGTGCATCGGCATGTTACGCCTACATTGAGACCCGATGGTGATGTAGGGGAGTTCTTGGTGCTTGTGGGGGAGGGGGGGTTGGGTTGGGCTGCTTCTGCATAAAGTTGATGTGGGGATCTGAAAGTTGATGTTATGGAGGGGGAGAGAGAGAGAGAGAGTGTGTGGGGGGGGGGGGGGGTTCCTACCTAAGTGGATGTGTTGAAAATTATGTTGACTTCAAAGAGTGCAAATCTCTTTTTCTTAAGGACGTTGGGACAAGGGCTGATCCGAATGGGGGCGATCAGAAACATGGTTTAAAAAAGGCTAGCCTTGAGGCATAAAAAACGATGAGGCGAAAGGAGGCGAGCCGTTTTAGCCTCGAGGCATATGCCTCTTTAGCGAGATATACTCCTCGCTCTGTCGAGATTGACTAAGGTGGTCGAGGCGTAAGGAGGCGTGGTAAAGGCATGTCGTGGTAAGTGCATTTTTCTAAGTCATATGACTGTAGACCAGAGATTTCTTTGGGTATTGTTGGTGAAGAGAGGGTATCACTTATTTTTAGCAAAGGGCTTGTTAATTTGTGGATAACATGGACGAAGCATTAATGTTAACTGCATCGTACTCAGCTTTGGTTAATGTGATGAGTGAATGTTTCTTCCACACAACGAGAAGTCTGTCAGGGATGCCTCTTTTCTTGTTGTACTTGTTGCATATGCTGTGGCGGTCATGGTCGGTCTAGCAGTTCAGAGGCCAACTAGTTCTGGATTTCCTCTTAATAATATCTCTGTGTCATTTGCTATTGTATGTTGACGGTATTATTTTTTAATCAAGGGCGCAACGACATAGCCCAAGGCATGTGCGTTGTGTTGGATATTTTCAAGGAGCTCTCTTCATACAGAATGAACACTTTTGCATCTTTCTTTATAAGTGGGAGTTTGTCCGGTTTTCTCTAGGCTTTATGTTACAGGGGACAGTTGCTTGTTCAAAATTTTGATCTGATAAAATGAGTTTTCTGGACTGCTTCCGGCTATTGTATGCTTTAGCTTCTGATCGAGACATGCTAGTGTCTTTGGCATGGTCTAACAGGGATGAGCATTGGGCCGCCCCGACCCAGTCTGAGGTTCAACCCGCATAGCCCAGCCCATCCCAATCCCAATCATAGCCTGGGCTGGGCTTGGGCCTCGTTTGCAGGCCCGTTTGTATTTTGAGACGGGCTCGGGCTTAGGTCGACCCAACCTGATAGGCCTGCCGGCCCCGACCCGAACAAAAGCCCAAGTAACGCCCCGATGACCTGGCCTGCCGGTCCGACCCAAAGCCCTATCTAATTTTACGAGCCTGGCCCAGCTCGGGGTTTTAACTTATTCTTAATTTTACTAATACTACCTGGTCTTTATTTTCCATTCTACTTTTTCAGATCAAATGCTTATGGAGTTGATAAAGCCGATGATCTTTCTTCCAATGCGGGCCAATTGGAATCCCAAGGTCACTTGATTTGGTACGATGGTGACTTTTCTGTGAAGAAAGCTTACAAGGGTTGGAGTTGGTGTTTTTTTTACTCAGGGGTTTTCCATCATGACTATAAACTGATTTGGAGCTTTACGGTGCTCTTGAATATAAAAAAAATCCTTTGGTTGCTGAGACATGGGGGATTTATGACCAAAGCGCATATAGCGAAGGTCTCTGCAGATGTTGGGATGGAATGCCCTGTCTGTGGAGATGAACTAGAGGAATTGGGCAACCTCTTTCCCACTTGTGAATGGGTATAGCAGTTGGGGTTGGTAAAATGCATTGCTTGGGTTGATCTTTAGTCTCTTGAGAACTTTTGAATGTCTCCTATAATGGGTCTATTCGGGGACATGTACCGGATGGAACCAATAGCTTGTCTGTGGTCTATTTGGTTGGCCCCAAACGGGATTATCTTCTGTGCGGAGACGTTTTATGTTTAGAATGTTTTTCACCATGCGAGGACTCTAGAATCTTGGCTCTTGTTATTATTTTTTATATTGAGTTTGGAATTGGCACCACTCTTGGTGCATACCTTTCTGCATTGAAAAAATCTTTAGTAGGAAATTCAAAAAAATGAGGCAAAACTACATATTTGGGGAAGGTGCAATGCCCTTTTGGATCACATGTTTCTCAGAGCCTTTGTAATTTTATGCAGGAGAAACATCTTATGTAAATTGGACTGAAATCTCCGTATGAGACAAATTTTCAAAGGAGTGGGAACTAATGCAATACACTATAGAATTAGCTAACGATCCAGTAGGTTTTTAGGATGTGTTTTAATTACATTATTCAAACAGTTTATTTTACTTCTAAAGAGTTTAGTTAGCTAGTATAATTAGCTTAAACTTTGATTTTTAAAAATTATTTAGGATTTTGTGTAAGCTTATAAAAAGGTCTAACTAATTGAAAAGTAACAGATTTGGAGTTTGACTTTGGCCATCCTTTGTTCCATTCTTTCTTGTGGGATCTGGTCATTTCGTCTGTGTTATTTTTTAAACTTGCGAAGGTTTCTGTGTTATTCTTTTTGCATGCGTCTTGCTTAGGCCCGAGTTGTAGATGAGGTAGAGAAAGGCAGGGAAGGTGTATACCTTTCTTGCAAAGACACTTACGTGCCCTACACGCTGTCCTGGACCCTTTCTCCTCCCAAATCCGATTTCCTGAGCCCTAATAATAACAAGATTCCGCATTTGCCTGCCCTTGCCCTGCTAAAGCTAGAAACAACTTTCGACATTGTTGACTGCCACCCTCTCCTACTTCAGATTGAACCTGGAGGCTGGAAGCTCTCATCCTCGCCCTTAATTCACCTCATCGCATGTCCCTTCTGTTGTAATAAGTTTGTAGCATGCATGTTTTAGTTTATTTTAGACAGTTCATCTTTGTTGCAATTGCAACAATTTCATGGGAATTTTTTAGGCTTGTGTTAGCCGACCCTACTTAATGGTGGGAAAGGGATTTGTTGTTTTGAAACATGATTGTATTTATTTATATTTTTAGCATAAATGACGACATATTAATATGAACTCGTCCACTTTTATGCTTCCTCGGTACTATATGATTTTATCTATTTGTATGCATTTTCTATTGTGCCTGTTTTATGCTTCAAACTTTAGAAATGTCAATGGAAAATAAAATCATGAAAGTTGTATTATAATAGTTTTCCTTAGTATTAATATAATATTTTTGATTAAATTGTACATTTTTAATGAAATAATGAGGGTGATGCCTCGCCTCGATTCCGGAGAACCGTCTCGTTCCGTTTTTCATTTTTTAAAACCTTGATTGCACCATGACATGGAATTTTGTCCATACCTTTTAAATTTTGATCATCAAACGGACCTTCGAAAAATTTTAATGATAAGAGAGTACTGCCAATGAGGGCTGCAGGGGATGAATATGTTAAAGAACCCACTTTCATTGATTTGTCAGTGTTTTTCTTTAGATATTATTCCTACTGAATACAAGAGCCTCGTTGTATATTCAGAGTTTTCTCGGTAAAACACTTGCAACTGATGATACGACTCATTTATTGCAGACATTACAAGGTTGAAGAAAACTGTCCATATCAAACTTCGAAGAATGCCCATAAAATTTTAAGATATTGACGTGTTGTGCAGATGGCACCAGATTCAAGTTTCCATCAACCTTTGCGTGCGTGTGCTCTGACATCCTGCGTTTGCTCTTCAGAGCCGAAAAGCTTGAATTTCTTGACAATCATTCTTTAAAAAGAAATGTATGTTTTGTTGTATCTTGATATATGTTTTGGTGTATCTTGATATCTGCTCCTTGTACTATTTCTTTGATATAATCAAGTTACTGGACCATTTCAGGGCCTAATATGAGTTCTTAAGTGGGTACTGGCATTAAGTACTTGTGTTTGTGGATGCTTACATCTTCTTCATGTGTTTGATCAGCTTTAGGTATTGAGAAAGTACACCGTACGATTGGTAAATTTCCCGTCAATCTGAATGAGGTTATACATGGCAGCAATCACAGGCCGTCAGCTGGTGAACAGGCTGGTTACTGAAAATATTAGTGCCCCTGTTGATTTCTTTGCGCCTTTTCCATTCACCAGAAAAGGGAGCTTGCTTACACGATAGGAGATGCAATGCGATGCTTCTAAAGCAAAATGATCTCATTGCTCGGTTAGGAAGAGAAGGTTGTCAGCTGATTAGTGAGACCTGAAAGGCTGAATGCAATTTCGCTTTGATGAAGCAGAAAGCAATGATTAGTTAGTGTCTACGTATGCACATCAAGTCCCCCCAAGATACTGTGTATGATCTTGATGTCGTATTCGGGTATCATATTCTGGATTTGTGTTGACTAGCAAATGTGTCCAAGAGGAGTTAAGTGGGCATCACATAGTGGGACATGCTATGAGTTCAACCCCTAGTTTGCTTTTGTTAATAGGGCTTCCCTCTGATGGACTGTGGTCACTTTTTTGTCATATGGGCAGTGCAGTACAACATTGCTCATCTATAATAATTTAGCAGGATGTTTCTGAATTTTCATCGCATTTTGACGTGGACTCTAAACACTGAAAGGCAAACCCATGGAGACCATGCCCACTGTTATCAACCGCATATTTTTGAAGCTGAAAGGTTAAACATAGAATGCAAACAAACAAGAAAAAGGTCAGTCGGACGGCTGCTCATAAGAGGCGGAAACGCAGTTGTGCAAGGTGATTGTGACTGAGTTGGAAGATGCAGAAAATGATGATCTTCGGCTTTGGAAAATTAAGGTGAGTCAGAAACTCATGGGGTCCTTTGAATCTTAAGAACTACTTTAACTGAATGCCATCTTAAATTTAAAGCAGGTTATGTTACTCTTGTGTCACTCTGCAACCAAACAGGAAGAGATTTTTGCTCCTGTGTGGCTTAAAAAATTGGAAACTGATGGGATATTATGGTCAGTGTTGTATGAGTTAAGCAGTTGAGCAGGAGTTTGGCTATTGAGCTAATCTGACGGACGAGCAAGAATGCAAGGAGGATTTTAGCCAATAGGAAAAGTAACTCTATAAAAGAATAGACTGTATTTGGGTGACAAATCGGAAATTTTCTGGTAACGTATTTTTTTATTTTATACATAAAATCTGTCTAATACATATAACTATATATACTTGTACATGTACTGTCATCAATTAACAAGATAACTATACTCGTTGAATTACAATTAAACTATATGGAACTAACTTGTACATTACTTTAAAGAAATAATGAAAAATAAAAAATTATTGTAATAAATATTATTTTTAGGGTTTTTCACTTGTGTCCCTGTGAGATTGTGTCCCATCTTTTTTGTAATATGTGTTGAACCCTTATATTCTTACAAAATTCACAATTCTGTCTTTTTTGTAAAATCAGTGAATCCCTGGTTTACCTTAAAAGAAAGGTAGAATTGTGAATTTCCTGAGAATATAAGGGCATAACTGATATTACAAAAAAAGGCAGGGACATAACTGTTAAGTTAAGAATGGTACTTGTGATAGAAATCATGTTTTTTATTTGTATCCTATTGAGCGACCATTCAGTCTAGTTGGACAACTAATTATCATTGTCATTTCTACCCTTGGAATGGAATATTAGTAGGATGCAAACGGACAGATATGGATATAGGTGTTATAGTATTCTTATCCGTTTTAGAATACGGATATGGATATTAAAACTATCTTACCATATCATTAAATAATGGATAATGATTGCATACGAGTAATGTTAGAAATACTATATAAAATCAGCTTAAATATATACGAATTGGATGAAAAACACACGACATAAATTTAATAAATGTGTTTGTATCATAAAAATCATACAAATATAGTAAAAGAATGTATAGAATTATGTTATATAGGGTTAAAAATAAAATCCATGACTATATTTATATACGAAAATTGATATACGGATACGGATGTTTGTGGATATCAAAACGATATCCATATCTGTATCCATTTTAAAATGGATAGGGTTACGAATGTCAAAATCTGTATAAAACGGATACGGTGACAGATATACGGTTGTTGCGAAGTTGAAGAAATGGGGTCTTCAGGAACCTTCTTAATATTTGGCCCCGAATATGAGAACCTGTCACAGTTATATTTCTTTTCTATAGAGAATTACATTTGTTGGATTTTAGTTAACCAGTTGCTCCTGTTTCAAGTCTACTATTGTTCAATAACAAATGCAAGCATATGTCAATTGCCCAATACAAGTAAAAAATTGAATTATATAGAAGCTAAGTAATGACAGTATCAACAACAATAATGCAGAATAAAACTATCGATGCAAGCGCTTCTTTAAAACATCTCTTTCACGTTCGGTACCGATCCCTCTTTGCATAAACTTACTGAATGTGGTAAATCGAAGCTTGATCCAGGTGTTAATGATCAGATGGTAATCGAAATCCATCTCTTATTGCCCGTTTTCGCGTCAACAGATCTGCAGCTGATCCTTCGCAACCTTTTGCATTCATGATACAAGAAATCTAGATCCAGTGACACGAGACATTATGACATTCAGGCAGATCCAATGATGTCTATCGCAAAATTTAAGCGTAAAAGCTTTAGCAGCACTGTGGCCTCAGTGAGTTCCATATATGACACACAGGACGTCGATTCGTACCTTCAAGTAGACATAACATTAGACTTCGCTCGTCGAGGTAGATTATGAACGAATCCCAGCATACTGTGGTAGCACTGACCAGTTTTTGCCTCGAACATTGCAATATGTTCCTGTAACTTCACCTGGCTTGATGCAGAACTAACGGTGTACAAGAAGATGACCATCATCTAGATCGAGTGACTGACATATCCTTGAACTGGTTAAACTGGTCAGAGGACGTGCTAAACATGTTCCAAGATTGCCGCCGGTCCTTGAGTTGCCTTGGTTACATATATGTAATCATCCAACTTGCACAAGTGCTAGGGCGATATGAACATGCCTCGCATCATCATGCTGCCAACTTCTTCATCACTTGAGGATTTCCTATTGTCCATCTGCATGATGATAGATATATTCCATAGTCACATATGTGAGCAATGCCATACCACCAATCATATAAATAAATCCGACTGATAACAAAAACCCTGAAACAAATAAAAAGAGTTCAAATCAGCAGTCTGACAATAACAGATACATGCTGATACACAGACAAATCTATAGAAACAAGTCCATGCCAGAAAAAAAGTAAGCAGATCATAAACACAGTGGCAAACCGCGAATAACATAGAAGCCCAACATAAATTTGTGTGCTTCTTGTTATAAAATATGAAGAATGCGGAAGCATAACATGGAAAAAGAATAAAGAATAAGAAAGAACGTGGGATTTTAACGTGGAACCCTACTCCGTGAGGAGCGGGATGAAACCACGGGAGAAGCCCTCAAATGAGACGTGTTTATCTATTGACTTTCTCAATGAGTACAGGAGGTCTGGGGCTCCTTATATAGCCTTCCCAGAGCCTCCAGGTCCTACCATTGGGCGGTATGGGACTAAACACTGGATGGGGTAAATGGATCTTCTCCAGAATCCATTTACCCTGCTACAACTCAACATGGCGCATTACCAAATACTCTAACACTCCCCCTCAAGCTAGAGCATGGAATGCTCAGCTTGGACAAACAGAAATAAACTCAACTCAATGCTACAGGACACTACGGATAATATCAACCCAACGTGCACATGCTGCAGTCGAGGACGTTGCTTCTCATGTCGTGCAGGTGAGGAGGACGAACGGGCTGGAGTGTGAGTCAACTGAAGACTCGGAATCTGACCATCGAGTCTGAAACTGCGCCTGAAGTCTCCTCGTCGGAGAACTGGGTCTCTCCCATCTGGCTCAGAGAATGGTGCACTGCTCTGGTGTACCTATGATACCACATGAAAACCCTTTCCCTCAAGGGAATGGTCCTCTGCTCTGGAGTCCCTATGGCTTACATGAAAACTCTGGCCGAACAACAACAAGAATGATGGGGACCTCGAACTGATGATGGCAACATATGCTCATCTGACAATGATCGCACACTCGTGCGTGTCTGAAACTGGACTCGGAACCTTCTAACGTCGAGTCTGAACAACTAAATCTGTAGAGTCTGAACAATGTGCACTGGCTTGGAATATGAAGATCTGACATCTGGAGCATCTGAATAGACCTGTGACTCTACATATACTCCCCCTTTCTCCCATACTTGTCGGAAAACATGAACATCGACAATGTTGGGAGAAGACAACAATAATGGGGAAACATGAAACTTACGGCTTTTCTTTTTTTTAAGCCGTCTCAACCATTTTTTTTACGTTTTTTTTGCAACACATCATTTTTTTTTGAAATTTGCATATGGCTTTTCTTTGTATGCGACTTTTTCAAAGAAAACTCCTCTATATTTTTTTTGTTTTTTTACCAATATGCATATGGCTTTTTTTTATTGTACGCGCCTCTTTTGAGATTTTTTTCAATTTTTTTGCGGACTCCCCCTCCCTTTTTCTTCTTGCAGCCCACACACATGCTTCCTCCTCTTTCATTTCATTTTTTTATTTTTTTAACATTTTTGTGTTGTAACTCTCAGCCCATAACGACCCAAAAAATATGATCTTTTTTTAACAACTCTGCAACCCCTAGGGGTTCTCTTCAAACTTCGTCGCCCCAAAGGGGCTCTATCCCCGTCCGCTAGGGTTCCCCCGATGGGAACCCCTGATCTACGCCGCCACCCCCGATGGAAGGGGCTTGTTCTTCCGCCGCAACCCCAGATCTGTGGAAACTACGGCAGTGGCTTGTGCGCCTCGCGCCTGGGTGCATGCGGGCTGGAGGGCTGCGCGGGGTGTGCCATGGGACTCGAAGGGGGACTCGCTAGGGTCGATGGGCGGCTGGGCTCGGGGCCTGGGACTCGGCAGTGGCTTGCGCATAGCACCATGGAGGGAGAAGGTCGGCGTGCAGGTGATGAATCCATGATTCATCTCCTTTATTCTTTCATTTTGGCTAAAATCCTTGGTAAAATGCATGTAAATATCCATTAACTCCATGAAATTAACATTCTAACCACAAATATTAATATTATATAATTAACACTTATTTTCACCAAAATAAAAGAATAAAGAGAAAAAGGAAAATAAAAATAAAAAAAAGAAGGCTGGATATAAAATATTCAGACTGATCCTAACCCCGAGACCAGGTCAATATTGACCAGGTCGACAAGAGAAATAAGTAGGGGGAGATAAGGATCTTAACCTATAAAAATACAAAGAAAACCAAGACCAAAAAAATAAATTATCCACTCTCCATAATGTAAATATCTCACTTATTTTATTTATCATCAAGACCACTTCAAACTTGAAAACTTCCTTCATCAAAGTTGTAGATAATAATTTAAATAAAAATACAAAATTGAGTTTGCCCAAAAATAATACTCATTGTACAATTTATACACAAAATAAAAAGCCAAAATCTAAACTTCACAGACCCATAACTTGCAAATAAAAACTCCAAATCACCCAAACTCACTTTTAATTGTATATAGCATTTCATAAACTATTTTATAAAATTGGGTGCATAATTTTTGGGGTCCATATGCAAAAGTTAGGTTTTTGGCTCTTCTTGTACATAGTACCTATCTTCTCCAATATCCCATATTTTTATAAATTAATATTTTGTAAATAATGTTGATAATATATGTTATAATAACTAAAAGAATTAATAATAAAATGGTGTAAAATAAAAAAAATAATAAAAGAAAAATGAAAAAAATAAAAATAATAAAAAAATTATATATATATAGGTCTATATCATACATAGGTAACTCACCTATACTTATACATGAATAAAAGAAATTCTTTTATAATATGGAGACTATTTATAACTTATTAACAACACAAATCCCAAATAAAAAAAATAAAAATAAAAAAATAAAAAAAAATAAAATAAATTAATAATAAAATGTATATAACATACATAGGTAAAATACCTATAAGTATACCTATACATATCTATTTAAAGGTATAAAATAAACTTATAAAAAGTAAATAAAATTATATTTATATTCATAAAAAATAATTTATAAAATTATTTAATAAATAAAAAAAAATTAATTAATAAATAATAATTATTATTACCTATTTAACTAATTTAACTAATTAATATATATTCTATTTAATTAAATTATTTTTTTGGGCGGTCAAACCTTCCACGGGTGAACAGTGCCCGCCCAGGCACTGTTCACCATCCTCTTCCTCACAAAGCCCGTCAAGCTCCTGATCCTCGAGCCTTCTTCTTCCTCGCGCCAGGCACCTCCTCCGAGCTGTCGACCCTCGCCAACTGCTCCAACAGCTCGTCGGTTCGACCAACAACCCCTCTCCGACCTTGATTACGTCCAGATTCATCCTCCCCGTCGCCTATATATAGGTCAACCCCCCTCGCCGAGCGACCCATCTGCCATTTGCACTTCCTTCCACCAGAGCTCGAGCGAGAGAGAGAGAGAGGCCCGAGGGTGACAGCCTCCCGCGTCCCTGCTCCGCCGAGCGAGAGGGAGTCAGATCGGCGAGATCGCCGTGCCTTAGGCGAAGCCCTGCTGCTCCGCCGATTGCGCGCGCCCAGCCTCCGCGAGCCGCCGACGCGTCGAGGCGAGGATCCAGGAGCTCCTCCGAGCTCCATCTCCCAGGCAATCACATCCATCAGCTATTCCTTCTCCGATCAGCATTTTCTCCAGGTTAGCTTCCTCTCTATCTCCTTCCCTCCGATTCTCCTTTCTCTTCTCAATCCAGTCTCTTCTCCTCTCACTCCCTCTATTCTATAATTTCTCGTTGAAAATCCAATTCAATCGCCACGAATCCCTCCGATCTACGCCTTCATCGACAATCGAATTCCACTTCTCCACCTTCGTTTCCATTTCTGTCCACCTCCGATTGTATCCGACGACCGGAGTCTCAGAGGCTTTCCTTCACCTTCGCTGAGCCTCATTCATCCACTTCCCTTCCCGCTTCTACGATCTATCTGATCGAGGCTTAGAAACCTCGATCCAGAGGTGGTTTCGTAGTTGTGCAGGTTGCAGGCCATCGGCTCCTTCGCCTCCGACAAAACACGCCTACATCCGATCATGAACGTCGCCTCTGGGATCTAAGTCACACCTGAACGACGATCGAACGTTGCTTAGCTCCTGGAGCGTATAGATTGCGTGATTTGCACAGGTCCAGGTTCTCTCGAGGATACCGGAGCAGCTGAGGAACAACCGCCTCCAGATTGTCGATCGGAGTGAATCGATCTAGTTTTTGTCGTCGATCCGGTGCGGAAACTCGAGGCGCAGCTGTTCGAGCCATCAGCAGCGAGGATCGACCGGCGGAGTGCATCAATTTGACGATCGAAACTCAACATCGACCGCCTTCATCCCTGTTCATCGAGAGAGCTTCAGAAGCGTCCGATCTCAGCGTCGATCTCCAGATTAGATCCAGGCCGTTGCTTCGCGCCCAAATAATAACCGTCAGATCGGCGCTATCGAGTGGACCAGCACGTGCCAGGTGTCGACTGCAGAGCTGAAGAGAAGGGCGCGTGCAGGTCACGTGACTCCTGTGAAATTTACACATCGTGCCCTTGCATGTTTCTGAAATTACAATCAGGTCCTCGCCGTTGAAAGTCAGGTGCCGAGCACGTGAGATCTGAGAATTTTGCACGCAGGACCTCACAGGTTTTTAGAATTACAAACAGGTCCTCCCAGGCCAGCAGCTCGTGCTAGGAGTGTGACGACCTGGACATTTTGCAGGGACGCCCTTGCAGGATCTCGATTTTACATTTCAGTCCTTACAGGACAGAAGCACGGGCGAAGCGCGTGATGAACTGAAGTTTTGCACGCTCAACCCTCAACTTTTCTGATATTACAAGCGTGCCCCTGCCGGTGACCTTTTATTACATTTATACCCCTATTCCTTTATATAATACACTATATACACCCTATACACATATAAAACACCAAAAAAATAACAAAATTACTTTTAAAAATTACATAAAAATAGCATTTAGTATATAGTATCATATTTTACATATTAGACCCAAAATAAAATAAAAATTAAATAAAAAATCAATAAAAAGAATACAAAATACACAAAAATACCTAAAAACTTCAAAAATTCATAACTAAATAAATAAAAATCCCCTAAAAACGTATAGCATATCGTTTTAAAGGGAATTTCATTGAGATTTCACAGAAAATAAAATAAAAATATTTTGGCATTATTTTCATCATTAAAAATCACAAAAACAACACTGTTTTCAATAAAAATTACCTTTTCACCATTAAAAATAAACCAAAAATCATAAAAATCTTTAATAACCCTTAAAAATCCATAAAAATAATAAAAACCTTTAAAAATCTAAAAAGTACAAAACTAAAATCAAATAAAAAATTGAAATAATTTCTAATAATAATAAAAATCATAAAATAATAAAAAATTGCAAAAACAATATAAAATCCATAAAAATCAAATAAAAATTCAGAAAAATTCCTAAAAATACCATAAAAATTAGGGAACACTTATCCTTAGGTTTTCCATTGATTTTCCTAGTTTAAAGCAGTTTGCCTCCCTGAGTTCGACACTCCCGTACAAAACCGCTATACACTTTGTTTAGGAGTATAAATAAAATAAAGGAGATTAATTAACTTTAATCTCTTCTGACGAACGCTCACCTAGTCGACAACGACCGAAGATTCTTTCTTTTCTGATTTCTTTCGCAGGAATTCGAGAAGACAGAGCAGATCAGGTTAGGTGTTCATCAGATGGCGCCGTTGCCGGGGAGGCAGCGCTAGGAGGATCGCGAAGACCTTAGGATAGATTCATTTTCGCGATTTTATTTCTCTGACTTCACGGTTTCTTGTTTTTGATTTGTGCAGCACAGCTCGAGCCGCACAGCTCAAAGCCACGAAACCAAGTAGTTTAGAATTTCTTGTAATTTTCTTGTAAAAAAAGCATATAAAAATAGTGTCGTAGAAAGGGGCCTCGTAAAGGCATCCCGACTTGTACGTTTCTCGGGGTCTGTTTCACCAGGGCTGTACTCCTGGGGGAGCAGGGCACCCACCGCGGCTTTTCTCGATCGCGATTTTTCTCGACGGTTTTCCGCGGCTTTTCCGAGATAGGTGCTTGTTAGGTGTTTTACGATTTTTCCCTTCTCTGCGCATCGTAGGTTAGCTTAGTTAGATGTTTGCATAGG
This sequence comes from Ottelia alismoides, assembly GCA_037367405.1. Classification (NCBI taxonomy): domain Eukaryota; kingdom Viridiplantae; phylum Streptophyta; class Magnoliopsida; order Alismatales; family Hydrocharitaceae; genus Ottelia; species Ottelia alismoides. The sequence goes on along the minus strand of JAZKJV010001522.1, from coordinate 950,308 downwards.
ATTCGACACCTAGGTGCTTGTATCTAGGGCCAATCCCAAAAACACAAAAATACGTTAGACGATTTTTCTCTGAAAATATCCAAAAAAAGTGAAAACCGAAAATTAAAACAGGGACTGCTAACACTATCTGACTCTAAAATAAACGTAAGGACTCACTTGCTTTGGGAGAGCAATCCCCGAAAAACCGAATCATCGATCGAATCTCCAGATCAGCGAGAGAGAGACGACACATAAGGTAGAGCCAGAGTCCGGGCTTTTATCGAAATACTACTTAGTTCACGTCTTCAATCACCTTATCTTCAGTGGGTAAGCTCGGGTAGCCGGAAACGGTCCGAGTTTACTTAGCAGAGTGGGAGGTTTAAAGGACACTGCGTAAGGCTCGGTCCTTAAGGAATACGGGTAGCCGGAAACGGTCCGTACTTACTTCCATACTGGCTGAGACTAGGTGATTCCTGGCGAGAACTCGGGACAGTACGACGTTGAAGTCTTGGGCACCTATCTAATCTCGTTTATCTGAGAGAACGTTGTTTGCCAATCAATCATAAAATCGAAAAGATAAACGACCGAACTCTTACGGTCATCACCAGGGTTGCGTTGGTGAACTCGGGGTTTGTCTTGTGTTTGCTTGCAGAGTGAGTCTAATCTTCCAGATCTGATCAATAATCTCTCAGGATGATGGGCAGACGATCACTTCAGCCGACTCTTACGGCACCGCTCTCACACACTCGTGCCCATTCATCTAGATTGGTTCAAGAGAACCCCCTCTTTGAACCAGAGGATCATCCTCTTCCCTCTAAGACCCTGTCTCCTGGCTCGGTTCGCGAGAACCTTCTCTTCGAGCCAGAATCAGAACAACATTCTCCTTCCAGGCGTGACTCTGACCCTGGAAACTCTTTTCAGATTTCTTCTCCTCATCATTCTCTATCACCATCATCTCCAGATAATCAGCAGCTACATATTGACTTGGCGAAGCCTGATTTGGACTCTTTTTCCTTTCCAGACGACATGGCTGGCAAAGGACCGCAGACCACTTCTGTAGTGATCGATCAGGCTGCGATCAACAGCGGTTTACTTGCTTCCCTTGAGGCAATACAGAATCAGATTAGGGAGCAAGGAAGAATGATGAATGATGTCCGAGCTGAGCTGAATCAGATTCGAGCACAACGAGATCAGCCTGTAGCTGAGCAGCCAGAACCTGATGATCGGGAGCAGCCAGATGAACCAGAAAGACCTCCAGAGAATCCGAACCGAACGATGCAACAACTCTACAACCCTGGAGCTACTACGACTCATCGATGGATCCGTCTTCCTGTCATCCGTGGGAACTTCGAGTTCCGACCTCAGACGATCCAGCTGCTGCCCAAGTTTCATGGGCTTTCTACTGAGGAGCCGCACTTGCACCTTCAGGAGTTCGAGCTCATCTGCAGCACGGTGCATGATGCAGAAGTGAACGAGGACACGATCAAACTGATCGCGTTCCCTTTCTCCCTTTTTGACCGAGCAGCCTACTGGCTGAAACACTTAGGGAGATATGTTTCGACCTGGGCGGAACTGAGAACCGCTTATCTGAACAAGTATTATCCTTTAGGTCGAACAAATGCTGCTAGAGCAATGATTAGTAATTTCTCCATGATCGGGAACGAGCAGTTCCACGAGGCATGGGACAGATTTAGAGATCTGATTGATCGGTGTCCCCACCACGACCTTTCGAAGCCGACTCTTGTACAGAGCTTCTTCGGTGGGCTAACACCTGAGTTGCAGGGGCTGGTGAATGCCGCCTGTGGTGGTTCGTATTTCTTGATGCACGAAGATCGAGTCTGGGCCATTTACGAGAAAATGGCCGAAAATTATACTACGATGTCTCAGACTCGAGTCTACAACCAGACGAAGCCACCTACTTATCACCAGCATTCCCGAGTGGCACAGATTGAAGGGAATTCATCTTCTGATGTTTCTGTTTCTCTCGAATCCTCAGCAGCTGATATGGGGATCATTAGCCAGAAGTTGGATCGAATGGAAATCATTGAGAAAAAGTGCCAGAATTTAGATAAGATCAATAAGATTGATGATCTCGAGAAATGCATGAGTGACCTGAAGACACAGATTATGTGCCTTCAAGAATTGTATACAGATTCCAATCGGTCTTCGAGGTCACAGGCTGACTCAGGTAGCCGAGACAGAGGCATACTTCCTAGACCTCCAGTTCAGCACATTTACCATGTGCATTCTGAGCCTGCTCAACATCACTCGGCATACCCGCAGCTTCCGCAGGCACCATCATCTGACACCCAGATGGTGGTATATCAGAGTGATCAGCCGTTGGCATCTATGCCCCCAGCATATCCTGAGATGTCTGAGCCATTGACTGAGGTCAATGGGATCTGGTATGATCGGCCGCAGCAACCAGGGATCCGTCGCGATCACCCTGGTTTCCGATGGTCTACAGGTACCTCTTCCCAGCCACAACCGCAGACTTTCACGGGGCAGCACCGAGATCATCAGCAGCAGCATTCTGGTCCTCGTCAGTATCCTCAGTGGAGGCAGAGCACTTACCAGCCTCAGCAACAGCAATACCCTCCACAGCAGCAGCCAGCTCCGCAGCAGCCTCAGTATCACCGAGGCGACTCATCCGGGTCTCATGGACCTTTCCATGACAACCCAGCATTAGAATATCTCGCTAACCTTATCACTGATCAGCATGCTTCTTTCAGGCGAGAGATGGATGAGTTCAAAACCCATGTCACCGACCTCGTCAAAGGAAAGTCCGTCTTGCCTGCCCAGATAGAACCCAACCCCAACAACCTGAAGCGAAAGTCTGAGCAGGTAGATTTGACCGAGCCCACCCTCCAATCACAGGTATTCTCCGATGACTATCTCTACTGTGATGACGCTGACTTCATCTCTCTTAGGAGCGGTAGGATTCCAGTAGGCGGAGACTCTACTAGGCTCGAGGACAATATCTCAGATCACGCAAGCGAGCCTGTAGACGACATTGATGGCGGTGCTGAAGCCGCAACCTTTGACGCTGAAGATGGTGGTGCTGAATCCACCAAGTCTGGAGAGCAGCCAGAGCAGAACGCCGATTCAGCTGCATTACCATTTTTCATTTCTTCTGATGATGATAGAAAATCACAAAAAAATGTAAAAAAGAGGAGAACTCCAAAGAAGAATAAAAAGATTGTTGATCCAGATCTTGATCTTTCTGCTAGCTCAAAGAAAGCAAGTCCCCGTTCTCCAAAAATCTTTGTTTTTACTTCTTCTGATCCTCCGATTGTACAGACTAACCCGGAGGATGTACAGATACCTTTCCCGAAAGCACTCTGCTTAGGAAAAGGTGCTAAAAAAGAAAACCCCAAAAAGATTCAAATGAATGATCTGACGAAAGAGATGCTTGAAAGGTTCACAATCCAACTCACTCTTTCGGAAGCCTTGGCTCACATTCCTCTTCTGCAGAAAGGCTTAAAAGAACGAACCACCGTCCGCAGAAAGAAGAAGCGCAATCATTGTTCTGAAATCCATGTGTTGACCAAGGAGACTTGTCACGCCATCCAGAATCGTCTCCCAGCCAAAAGATCAGACACGGGAGCGCCGTATGTTAGATGCGAGATCCTCGATCAGACTTTCGATCGGACTCTATTAGATAGCGGATCCTCGATTAATCTCCTTCCATCTTCCTTACTCGACAAGTTCGAGTTCGGGCCTCTTCGACCAAGCCGAACGGTCTTGCAGTTTGCTGATAGATCAATCAAGAGGCCTAAGGGTTTAATCGAGGACGTTATCGTCACCATTCAGGGTTTGCAATTCCCCGTGGACTTCGTCGTATTGGACATGGCGGTCCCTGAATGTGTGGCTGATACCCCAATCATATTAGGACGACCTTTTCTGGCAACAGCAAAGGCCGTTTCCGACTATGGTACTGGGAAGGTGTACTTTCGCGTCCAGGGCGAAAGTATACATATAGAGACGATCCAAGATCAGAAATCTAGAGCACCTGAATCAGAGAGAGCATCTGATGACGAGCCCGATAGTCATCAAGACTGTGACTTCGTGCAGACAGACGATGAAGCCGTTTGGGCCGAACCGAGTATCCATTCCTTCATTACGCCTTCAAAGGAGTCTGAGTTGCAGATACTAGATGAAGACGAATTCGATAGCACAGTCTTAGAGCAGACACAATCACAGACTGAGGCCGACGATTCTGATGATGATCATTCAGATTATCTATCTTGTCATTCTGATTCTGATCCCTCCGATTTAGACGTGGATTTCGATTGGCAAAGTTTTGATGAATATGTTCCGCGTTTAATCTCAAATGAGCCTACAACCAATCTGGAGATCAACTCGAATCAGAACATCATCCCATCTCCAGATCTTTCTGAGTCAGAGCAGGCAGAGCTCACGCATACTGATCTAGTAGCCTACACCCAGGCTCTAATCAAACCCGCCCTCCCTGCCCCTTCTCCCCCTGAGCTTAAACCTTTACCTCAAAGCATGAAGTACCGATTCCTTGCGGGTGAATCGAAAATGTTTCCGGTCATCATCTCTTCTAATCTGACCGAAGATCAAGAATCCCGTCTGATGGCGATTCTTGAAAAGAACCGCAAGGCGATCGGATGGTCAGTAGCCGATCTCCATGGGATTAGTCCGGCTCTCTGCTCCCACCACATCTTTCTCGAGGATGACGCCAAGCCATCTCGTGAGTTTCAGCGCAGGCTGAACCCAAATCTTCGAGAAGCGGTTATGAAGGAAATATCCAAGTGGTGGAGCGCCGACTTTATCTATCCCATCTCCGACTCGAAATGGGTTAGTCCTTTGCATGTGGTACCCAAGAAGACGGGTATCACCACAGTGATCAACGAGGACGGAGAGGAGATCGCTACCCGAGTACCGACTTCTTGGCGCGTCTGCGTGGACTACAGACGTTTGAATCAAGCGACCAAGAAGGATCACTTTCCGCTACCATTCATCGATCAGATCATCGAACGGTTAGCCGGGAAGAGCCATTATTGCTTTCTCGACGGGTACTCGGGATATAATCAAGTGGCTATCGCTCCAGAAGACCAAGAAAAGACGACATTCACCTGTCCGTTCGGAACGTATGCTTTTAAACGGATGCCCTTTGGATTATGTAATGCTCCGGCTACATTCCAGAGGTGCATGCTTTCGATCTTCGCGGACATGGTGGGAGATTTCTTGGAGGTCTTCATGGACGATTTTTCGGTCTACGGCGATGATTTTGATTCCTGCCTTTCTAGCCTAGACCGCGTGCTTCAGAGGTGCACGAAGGTTAACCTCGTGCTTTCTTGGGAGAAGAGTCATTTTATGATGACTCAGGGGACGGTCCTTGGTCACATCATCTCCAACCGGGGCATGGAGGTGGATCCGGCCAAGGTGGATATCATAAAGAAACTCAATCCACCGTCCAATCTGAAACAGCTTCGGTCATTCCTAGGGCATGTCGGTTTCTACCGACGTTTCATTCGAGACTTCAGCAAAATTGCCCGACCGTTGTCTGATCTTCTAGCGAAAGACACCGAGTTTATAGTTGATGATAAGTGTCTTTCAGCTTTCGATACTCTCAAGAACATGGTTGTAGAGGCTCCTGTCCTTCAGCCACCTGATTGGTCTCTTCCATTCGAGATCATGACGGACGCCTCCGATTTTGCCGTTGGGGCTGTGTTGGGACAGAGGAGGGATGGCCTTCCATACGCCATACACTACGCTAGCAAGACTTTGGATTCCGCGCAGCGGAATTACACGGTTACAGAGAAAGAGATGCTAGCCGTAGTATTTGCCTTAGACAAATTCAGGTCCCATATCTTAGGATCCAAAGTCACAATCTTCACTGATCACACTGCCATCAAGTACTTAATGGATAAGAAGGATTCGAAGCCACGTCTGACCAGATGGATCCTTCTACTCCAGGAGTTCGACATTGTTATCAAGGATAAGCCTGGAGTCAAGAATGTGGTGGCGGATCACCTCTCCCGACTAGAATTACCTGAGACTTCTGACTTTGATACACCAATCACCGAGACCTTCCCCGACGAGGCGATTCTTGCTGTCGCCTCGCTGCCATGGTATGCCGACATTGTAAACTTTCTTGTTGCTAAGAAAGTTCCGCAAGGTTGGTCCAGACAGAGACTTGAGACTTTCCTCGCGAAAGCCAAGTCTTACCATTGGGAGGATCCGGTCCTTTATCATGAAGGAGCGGATTCCGTCTGGCGTAGGTGTATTCCTCAGGAGGAATACCAGAGTGTCCTCATGTATTGTCATCGATTAGAAGCTGGAGGACACCATTCAGGGAAGAGGACAGCACAAAAGGTGCTCCAATCCGGCCTTTGGTGGCCTACGCTCGTTGCGGATGCTCATGCATTCGTTAAGAGATGTACTGACTGCCAGAAGATGGGCACTTGTGGACATAAAGACATGATGCCGATGCAGCCTATCCACTTCTGCGAAGTGTTCGATGCATGGGGTATCGACTTTATGGGCCCATTTCCGAAAAGTCAGGGGTTCGAGTATATCCTTTTAGCTGTGGATTATGTGAGTCGTTGGGTGGAGGCAATTCCTGCCCGAGCCGCGGATGCGAACACGGTTTGCAAGTTCCTGAGAAAGCATATCATTACGCGGTTCGGAGTCCCTCGAGTTCTGATATCAGACGGGGGTAGCCACTTCATCAACGACAAGGTAAGGGCACTTGCTAACGAGTTCGGTATAGACCATCGGGTTGCTACTCCGTATCATCCTCAGACGAATGGTCTAGCCGAGGTTTCGAATAGGGAGATCAAGACGATCTTACAGAAGGTTGTTCGCCCAGACCGAAAGGATTGGTCGCAACTTTTGGACTCGGTTCTTTGGGCATATCGAACATCCTTCAAGACTCCATTAGGCACATCTCCCTTTCGACTCGTTTATGGCAAGCCATGCCACTTACCTGTTGAGATCAAGCACAAATCCTGGTGGGCAGTGAAAGAAGTGATCTTTGGATTAGATGATTCGGGAGATCAGAGGCAAACTGAACTGGCAGCCCTGGAAGAGCTGAGAGATCAAGCCTTCACGAGTAGCCTGCATTACAAAGAGCGGATGAAAGAGTGGCATGATGCTCACATCAGCCACAAGCAGTTTGAGCTTGATCAGAAAGTTTGGCTATTCGATGCAAGACTGAAACTATTCCCAGGGAAACTTCAGAGTAAATGGAAAGGCCCGTACATTGTCAGAAAGGTGTACGACAACGGAAGCATCGATATATCTGAGTTGTCATCTGAGTCCACTTTTCGAGTCAACGGTCAGCGATTGAAACCATTTCTCGATCATGATCCGCAGACCGTTGAAGTTGCCCCAATCCATTTTGTATGAGATGATCTTTTCACTCTTACACTATGCATCTCATACCTGATTTTCAACGATCATCTTGTATATATTTTCGATTTCATTCATTCTTATTTTCATTTGTCTTACACCCTTAGGTTGATCTAGATTTTGCTATACTTAGGATGTGCTTTATCCTAAGTATAGGGGGGTGTAGACACTGTGTGATTGTTTGTATCGTCCTGTTCGATCACCCCTGTTGTTGCTTATACTTAGGGTGTGCTTTACCCTAAGTATAGGGGGGGTGATCTCGCTCATACCGCCTTTTGATTGTCGTCGTTTTTGTATCGTCTGCTCTCTCGCTTGTCCCTCACCTTTTGATTTTCATCTCTATACTTAGGGATATTTTACCCTAAGTATAGGGGGGACAAGCCGAGCCTTTGAGTTGTGTACATTCTCTTGACCTCGATCATCTTCGGTTTTGAGTCTGCTATCCTTAGGATCACTTGATCCTAAGTATAGAGGAGATGATCGACTTCTATTCATTCATTCGTTATTCTTTGTGTCATTGTAGTATAGGATTCTTTTCACCAATCTATACTTAGCCCGAGTTATGTCTTCCTTTGCCGCTTCTTTGGTCACTATGAGGACATAGTTCACGCTAAGTATAGGGGGGTGTCGTATATATATGCTATATATACTTTAGAAGCCATAACTCGTACTTTCTCGTATTTTTAATAATAAGGCTTCTTAAAAGTATGGGTTTATATTTTGGTTTTTTAAAAGCCGCAAGAAAACCGTAAAAATGTCTTATAAAAAATGGCTTAAAAAAATTGTAGATAAAAAAGTTGTAAATTCTTTGATAAAATCCTTAAAAATATAATAAATAAAATCCCCATAAAAATCTTGTATAAAAGCCGTATAACTTGTATATAAAACATGTATAAAATCCTTTGTAAAATACACAAAATCCGTGTAAAATTTTTGTAAATCAAATTAATTCACTAACTTTTACAAAAAAAAAAAACCCCTAAAAATTGAAAAGTTTAGAATCCAATAAAAATTTGCAAAATCCTTTAAAAATCACTTAAAACATTTAAGCCGAAAAATCTACCTCATAAAAAAATTGTTGCATTCATTAGCATTTTTCAGAACAAGTTTGATTCTCGAACCGCATGGATCTAAGTCCGAGAGATGGAGCTTGGTTTAGGCCTTAATCCACTTAATTCAAGAGGGACTTTATTAGGATCGGGAATTGAGACTCTTCAGGTCTTGTAGACTTAATTCTTTGAGTTCCATGAGACCGTGTTCGGAATTCAACTTGAAAGTGCCTAAGTAGGACACCTGGTGTCATCCGTTGAACTCTTCTCCATTTGAATCAATTTTGAACTCAAGCACTCTGCACTTAGCTCGACCTGCCTGGGGTTGCGAAGGGCAATCCATTTCGGTGGTGCGTTTCCATCCTTATCTGGTGGTGGTGATGTCTAAAGACGGGAGAGATTGGGGTTGAAACAAAGCTTCGGATGAGGGAAGGATCTGCTGGCACAATTTTTCTAAGACCCCAAAAAATGGGCGGACTAAAAAGATGCTATATCCGTCGGGGCATAAAAGACCAATGCAGTGCAACAATCATTACTACCAAAGAAGCCAAATACACCAATTCCAAAAATGACCACAATGGTCCGAGCTTCAGAAAAGCCTGCATGTCTTCGTGGAGACTTGGCTAAACTGGCCAGGCTTCACCGGAGATGTGATTACACTGATCACACTCCAGTTCTCTTCTCCTTCTTCTACTTCCTATCTTATTCGATTGTGGACACAGCACGACCTGACCTCAGAAGGAAATACCTCCCTCCTCGAGGACTGAGTTGCTGGATAAGGGCTCAATGGAAGTGTGTAGCTGTATGGGCGGTTTCTTCGCTTCTTTAAGCAGGAAGAGCTAAAACCTTTCACACACAGTACTAATTGCTTTCAAAGCCGAAAAGTTTGCGTGATGGATAGGTGGATCTGAGCTGGCTGTTGAGGTGAATCTGGATAAGGATTTGTGGAACTTGAGGGCTGTCGAGGCTTAAATCCTAAGTCTAATAGAGTCCCGACACATCATTAATCCAAAGGTTTAAATCCAGGCTCCAAATTTTGGACGAAGAGAAATTTGGTTTAAAGAAACAATCATGTTCTAAGTTCTTTTATTTTCCTTTTTCTTTTTCTTTTTGCTTGCACTTATTTATAGAATAAGTGTTTGCTAAGGGACTAGCAAAGGTAAAGTATAGGGGAATGATGAATCCATGATTCATCTCCTTTATTCTTTCATTTTGGCTAAAATCCTTGGTAAAATGCATGTAAATATCCATTAACTCCATGAAATTAACATTCTAACCACAAATATTAATATTATATAATTAACACTTATTTTCACCAAAATAAAAGAATAAAGAGAAAAAGGAAAATAAAAATAAAAAAAAGAAGGCTGGATATAAAATATTCAGACTGATCCTAACCCCGAGACCAGGTCAATATTGACCAGGTCGATAAGAGAAATAAGTAGGGGGAGATAAGGATCTTAACCTATAAAAATACAAAGAAAACCAAGACCAAAAAAATAAATTATCCACTCTCCATAATGTAAATATCTCACTTATTTTATTTATCATCAAGACCACTTCAAACTTGAAAACTTCCTTCATCAAAGTTGTAGATAATAATTTAAATAAAAATACAAAATTGAGTTTGCCCAAAAATAATACTCATTGTACAATTTATACACAAAATAAAAAGCCAAAATCTAAACTTCACAGACCCATAACTTGCAAATAAAAACTCCAAATCACCCAAACTCACTTTTAATTGTATATAGCATTTCATAAACTATTTTATAAAATTGGGTGCATAATTTTTGGGGTCCATATGCAAAAGTTAGGTTTTTGGCTCTTCTTGTACATAGTACCTATCTTCTCCAATATCCCATATTTTTATAAATTAATATTTTGTAAATAATGTTGATAATATATGTTATAATAACTAAAAGAATTAATAATAAAATGGTGTAAAATAAAAAAAATAATAAAAGAAAAATGAAAAAAATAAAAATAATAAAAAAATTATATATATATAGGTCTATATCATACATAGGTAACTCACCTATACTTATACATGAATAAAAGAAATTCTTTTATAATATGGAGACTATTTATAACTTATTAACAACACAAATCCCAAATAAAAAAAATAAAAATAAAAAAATAAAAAAAAATAAAATAAATTAATAATAAAATGTATATAACATACATAGGTAAAATACCTATAAGTATACCTATACATATCTATTTAAAGGTATAAAATAAACTTATAAAAAGTAAATAAAATTATATTTATATTCATAAAAAATAATTTATAAAATTATTTAATAAATAAAAAAAAATTAATTAATAAATAATAATTATTATTACCTATTTAACTAATTTAACTAATTAATATATATTCTATTTAATTAAATTATTTTTTTGGGCGGTCAAACCTTCCACGGGTGAACAGTGCCCGCCCAGGCACTGTTCACCATCCTCTTCCTCACAAAGCCCGTCAAGCTCCTGATCCTCGAGCCTTCTTCTTCCTCGCGCCAGGCACCTCCTCCGAGCTGTCGACCCTCGCCAACTGCTCCAACAGCTCGTCGGTTCGACCAACAACCCCTCTCCGACCTTGATTACGTCCAGATTCATCCTCCCCGTCGCCTATATATAGGTCAACCCCCCTCGCCGAGCGACCCATCTGCCATTTGCACTTCCTTCCACCAGAGCTCGAGCGAGAGAGAGAGAGAGGCCCGAGGGTGACAGCCTCCCGCGTCCCTGCTCCGCCGAGCGAGAGGGAGTCAGATCGGCGAGATCGCCGTGCCTTAGGCGAAGCCCTGCTGCTCCGCCGATTGCGCGCGCCCAGCCTCCGCGAGCCGCCGACGCGTCGAGGCGAGGATCCAGGAGCTCCTCCGAGCTCCATCTCCCAGGCAATCACATCCATCAGCTATTCCTTCTCCGATCAGCATTTTCTCCAGGTTAGCTTCCTCTCTATCTCCTTCCCTCCGATTCTCCTTTCTCTTCTCAATCCAGTCTCTTCTCCTCTCACTCCCTCTATTCTATAATTTCTCGTTGAAAATCCAATTCAATCGCCACGAATCCCTCCGATCTACGCCTTCATCGACAATCGAATTCCACTTCTCCACCTTCGTTTCCATTTCTGTCCACCTCCGATTGTATCCGACGACCGGAGTCTCAGAGGCTTTCCTTCACCTTCGCTGAGCCTCATTCATCCACTTCCCTTCCCGCTTCTACGATCTATCTGATCGAGGCTTAGAAACCTCGATCCAGAGGTGGTTTCGTAGTTGTGCAGGTTGCAGGCCATCGGCTCCTTCGCCTCCGACAAAACACGCCTACATCCGATCATGAACGTCGCCTCTGGGATCTAAGTCACACCTGAACGACGATCGAACGTTGCTTAGCTCCTGGAGCGTATAGATTGCGTGATTTGCACAGGTCCAGGTTCTCTCGAGGATACCGGAGCAGCTGAGGAACAACCGCCTCCAGATTGTCGATCGGAGTGAATCGATCTAGTTTTTGTCGTCGATCCGGTGCGGAAACTCGAGGCGCAGCTGTTCGAGCCATCAGCAGCGAGGATCGACCGGCGGAGTGCATCAATTTGACGATCGAAACTCAACATCGACCGCCTTCATCCCTGTTCATCGAGAGAGCTTCAGAAGCGTCCGATCTCAGCGTCGATCTCCAGATTAGATCCAGGCCGTTGCTTCGCGCCCAAATAATAACCGTCAGATCGGCGCTATCGAGTGGACCAGCACGTGCCAGGTGTCGACTGCAGAGCTGAAGAGAAGGGCGCGTGCAGGTCACGTGACTCCTGTGAAATTTACACATCGTGCCCTTGCATGTTTCTGAAATTACAATCAGGTCCTCGCCGTTGAAAGTCAGGTGCCGAGCACGTGAGATCTGAGAATTTTGCACGCAGGACCTCACAGGTTTTTAGAATTACAAACAGGTCCTCCCAGGCCAGCAGCTCGTGCTAGGAGTGTGACGACCTGGACATTTTGCAGGGACGCCCTTGCAGGATCTCGATTTTACATTTCAGTCCTTACAGGACAGAAGCACGGGCGAAGCGCGTGATGAACTGAAGTTTTGCACGCTCAACCCTCAACTTTTCTGATATTACAAGCGTGCCCCTGCCGGTGACCTTTTATTACATTTATACCCCTATTCCTTTATATAATACACTATATACACCCTATACACATATAAAACACCAAAAAAATAACAAAATTACTTTTAAAAATTACATAAAAATAGCATTTAGTATATAGTATCATATTTTACATATTAGACCCAAAATAAAATAAAAATTAAATAAAAAATCAATAAAAAGAATACAAAATACACAAAAATACCTAAAAACTTCAAAAATTCATAACTAAATAAATAAAAATCCCCTAAAAACGTATAGCATATCGTTTTAAAGGGAATTTCATTGAGATTTCACAGAAAATAAAATAAAAATATTTTGGCATTATTTTCATCATTAAAAATCACAAAAACAACACTGTTTTCAATAAAAATTACCTTTTCACCATTAAAAATAAACCAAAAATCATAAAAATCTTTAATAACCCTTAAAAATCCATAAAAATAATAAAAACCTTTAAAAATCTAAAAAGTACAAAACTAAAATCAAATAAAAAATTGAAATAATTTCTAATAATAATAAAAATCATAAAATAATAAAAAATTGCAAAAACAATATAAAATCCATAAAAATCAAATAAAAATTCAGAAAAATTCCTAAAAATACCATAAAAATTAGGGAACACTTATCCTTAGGTTTTCCATTGATTTTCCTAGTTTAAAGCAGTTTGCCTCCCTGAGTTCGACACTCCCGTACAAAACCGCTATACACTTTGTTTAGGAGTATAAATAAAATAAAGGAGATTAATTAACTTTAATCTCTTCTGACGAACGCTCACCTAGTCGACAACGACCGAAGATTCTTTCTTTTCTGATTTCTTTCGCAGGAATTCGAGAAGACAGAGCAGATCAGGTTAGGTGTTCATCAGATGGCGCCGTTGCCGGGGAGGCAGCGCTAGGAGGATCGCGAAGACCTTAGGATAGATTCATTTTCGCGATTTTATTTCTCTGACTTCACGGTTTCTTGTTTTTGATTTGTGCAGCACAGCTCGAGCCGCACAGCTCAAAGCCACGAAACCAAGTAGTTTAGAATTTCTTGTAATTTTCTTGTAAAAAAAGCATATAAAAATAGTGTCGTAGAAAGGGGCCTCGTAAAGGCATCCCGACTTGTACGTTTCTCGGGGTCTGTTTCACCAGGGCTGTACTCCTGGGGGAGCAGGGCACCCACCGCGGCTTTTCTCGATCGCGATTTTTCTCGACGGTTTTCCGCGGCTTTTCCGAGATAGGTGCTTGTTAGGTGTTTTACGATTTTTCCCTTCTCTGCGCATCGTAGGTTAGCTTAGTTAGATGTTTGCATAGGATTCGACACCTAGGTGCTTGTATCTAGGGCCAATCCCAAAAACACAAAAATACGTTAGACGATTTTTCTCTGAAAATATCCAAAAAAAGTGAAAACCGAAAATTAAAACAGGGACTGCTAACACTATCTGACTCTAAAATAAACGTAAGGACTCACTTGCTTTGGGAGAGCAATCCCCGAAAAACCGAATCATCGATCGAATCTCCAGATCAGCGAGAGAGAGACGACACATAAGGTAGAGCCAGAGTCCGGGCTTTTATCGAAATACTACTTAGTTCACGTCTTCAATCACCTTATCTTCAGTGGGTAAGCTCGGGTAGCCGGAAACGGTCCGAGTTTACTTAGCAGAGTGGGAGGTTTAAAGGACACTGCGTAAGGCTCGGTCCTTAAGGAATACGGGTAGCCGGAAACGGTCCGTACTTACTTCCATACTGGCTGAGACTAGGTGATTCCTGGCGAGAACTCGGGACAGTACGACGTTGAAGTCTTGGGCACCTATCTAATCTCGTTTATCTGAGAGAACGTTGTTTGCCAATCAATCATAAAATCGAAAAGATAAACGACCGAACTCTTACGGTCATCACCAGGGTTGCGTTGGTGAACTCGGGGTTTGTCTTGTGTTTGCTTGCAGAGTGAGTCTAATCTTCCAGATCTGATCAATAATCTCTCAGGATGATGGGCAGACGATCACTTCAGCCGACTCTTACGGCACCGCTCTCACACACTCGTGCCCATTCATCTAGATTGGTTCAAGAGAACCCCCTCTTTGAACCAGAGGATCATCCTCTTCCCTCTAAGACCCTGTCTCCTGGCTCGGTTCGCGAGAACCTTCTCTTCGAGCCAGAATCAGAACAACATTCTCCTTCCAGGCGTGACTCTGACCCTGGAAACTCTTTTCAGATTTCTTCTCCTCATCATTCTCTATCACCATCATCTCCAGATAATCAGCAGCTACATATTGACTTGGCGAAGCCTGATTTGGACTCTTTTTCCTTTCCAGACGACATGGCTGGCAAAGGACCGCAGACCACTTCTGTAGTGATCGATCAGGCTGCGATCAACAGCGGTTTACTTGCTTCCCTTGAGGCAATACAGAATCAGATTAGGGAGCAAGGAAGAATGATGAATGATGTCCGAGCTGAGCTGAATCAGATTCGAGCACAACGAGATCAGCCTGTAGCTGAGCAGCCAGAACCTGATGATCGGGAGCAGCCAGATGAACCAGAAAGACCTCCAGAGAATCCGAACCGAACGATGCAACAACTCTACAACCCTGGAGCTACTACGACTCATCGATGGATCCGTCTTCCTGTCATCCGTGGGAACTTCGAGTTCCGACCTCAGACGATCCAGCTGCTGCCCAAGTTTCATGGGCTTTCTACTGAGGAGCCGCACTTGCACCTTCAGGAGTTCGAGCTCATCTGCAGCACGGTGCATGATGCAGAAGTGAACGAGGACACGATCAAACTGATCGCGTTCCCTTTCTCCCTTTTTGACCGAGCAGCCTACTGGCTGAAACACTTAGGGAGATATGTTTCGACCTGGGCGGAACTGAGAACCGCTTATCTGAACAAGTATTATCCTTTAGGTCGAACAAATGCTGCTAGAGCAATGATTAGTAATTTCTCCATGATCGGGAACGAGCAGTTCCACGAGGCATGGGACAGATTTAGAGATCTGATTGATCGGTGTCCCCACCACGACCTTTCGAAGCCGACTCTTGTACAGAGCTTCTTCGGTGGGCTAACACCTGAGTTGCAGGGGCTGGTGAATGCCGCCTGTGGTGGTTCGTATTTCTCGATGCACGAAGATCGAGTCTGGGCCATTTACGAGAAAATGGCCGAAAATTATACTACGATGTCTCAGACTCGAGTCTACAACCAGACGAAGCCACCTACTTATCACCAGCATTCCCGAGTGGCACAGATTGAAGGGAATTCATCTTCTGATGTTTCTGTTTCTCTCGAATCCTCAGCAGCTGATATGGGGATCATTAGCCAGAAGTTGGATCGAATGGAAATCATTGAGAAAAAGTGCCAGAATTTAGATAAGATCAATAAGATTGATGATCTCGAGAAATGCATGAGTGACCTGAAGACACAGATTATGTGCCTTCAAGAATTGTATACAGATTCCAATCGGTCTTCGAGGTCACAGGCTGACTCAGGTAGCCGAGACAGAGGCATACTTCCTAGACCTCCAGTTCAGCACATTTACCATGTGCATTCTGAGCCTGCTCAACATCACTCGGCATACCCGCAGCTTCCGCAGGCACCATCATCTGACACCCAGATGGTGGTATATCAGAGTGATCAGCCGTTGGCATCTATGCCCCCAGCATATCCTGAGATGTCTGAGCCATTGACTGAGGTCAATGGGATCTGGTATGATCGGCCGCAGCAACCAGGGATCCGTCGCGATCACCCTGGTTTCCGATGGTCTACAGGTACCTCTTCCCAGCCACAACCGCAGACTTTCACGGGGCAGCACCGAGATCATCAGCAGCAGCATTCTGGTCCTCGTCAGTATCCTCAGTGGAGGCAGAGCACTTACCAGCCTCAGCAACAGCAATACCCTCCACAGCAGCAGCCAGCTCCGCAGCAGCCTCAGTATCACCGAGGCGACTCATCCGGGTCTCATGGACCTTTCCATGACAACCCAGCATTAGAATATCTCGCTAACCTTATCACTGATCAGCATGCTTCTTTCAGGCGAGAGATGGATGAGTTCAAAACCCATGTCACCGACCTCGTCAAAGGAAAGTCCGTCTTGCCTGCCCAGATAGAACCCAACCCCAACAACCTGAAGCGAAAGTCTGAGCAGGTAGATTTGACCGAGCCCACCCTCCAATCACAGGTATTCTCCGATGACTATCTCTACTGTGATGACGCTGACTTCATCTCTCTTAGGAGCGGTAGGATTCCAGTAGGCGGAGACTCTACTAGGCTCGAGGACAATATCTCAGATCACGCAAGCGAGCCTGTAGACGACATTGATGGCGGTGCTGAAGCCGCAACCTTTGACGCTGAAGATGGTGGTGCTGAATCCACCAAGTCTGGAGAGCAGCCAGAGCAGAACGCCGATTCAGCTGCATTACCATTTTTCATTTCTTCTGATGATGATAGAAAATCACAAAAAAATGTAAAAAAGAGGAGAACTCCAAAGAAGAATAAAAAGATTGTTGATCCAGATCTTGATCTTTCTGCTAGCTCAAAGAAAGCAAGTCCCCGTTCTCCAAAAATCTTTGTTTTTACTTCTTCTGATCCTCCGATTGTACAGACTAACCCGGAGGATGTACAGATACCTTTCCCGAAAGCACTCTGCTTAGGAAAAGGTGCTAAAAAAGAAAACCCCAAAAAGATTCAAATGAATGATCTGACGAAAGAGATGCTTGAAAGGTTCACAATCCAACTCACTCTTTCGGAAGCCTTGGCTCACATTCCTCTTCTGCAGAAAGGCTTAAAAGAACGAACCACCGTCCGCAGAAAGAAGAAGCGCAATCATTGTTCTGAAATCCATGTGTTGACCAAGGAGACTTGTCACGCCATCCAGAATCGTCTCCCAGCCAAAAGATCAGACACGGGAGCGCCGTATGTTAGATGCGAGATCCTCGATCAGACTTTCGATCGGACTCTATTAGATAGCGGATCCTCGATTAATCTCCTTCCATCTTCCTTACTCGACAAGTTCGAGTTCGGGCCTCTTCGACCAAGCCGAACGGTCTTGCAGTTTGCTGATAGATCAATCAAGAGGCCTAAGGGTTTAATCGAGGACGTTATCGTCACCATTCAGGGTTTGCAATTCCCCGTGGACTTCGTCGTATTGGACATGGCGGTCCCTGAATGTGTGGCTGATACCCCAATCATATTAGGACGACCTTTTCTGGCAACAGCAAAGGCCGTTTCCGACTATGGTACTGGGAAGGTGTACTTTCGCGTCCAGGGCGAAAGTATACATATAGAGACGATCCAAGATCAGAAATCTAGAGCACCTGAATCAGAGAGAGCATCTGATGACGAGCCCGATAGTCATCAAGACTGTGACTTCGTGCAGACAGACGATGAAGCCGTTTGGGCCGAACCGAGTATCCATTCCTTCATTACGCCTTCAAAGGAGTCTGAGTTGCAGATACTAGATGAAGACGAATTCGATAGCACAGTCTTAGAGCAGACACAATCACAGACTGAGGCCGACGATTCTGATGATGATCATTCAGATTATCTATCTTGTCATTCTGATTCTGATCCCTCCGATTTAGACGTGGATTTCGATTGGCAAAGTTTTGATGAATATGTTCCGCGTTTAATCTCAAATGAGCCTACAACCAATCTGGAGATCAACTCGAATCAGAACATCATCCCATCTCCAGATCTTTCTGAGTCAGAGCAGGCAGAGCTCACGCATACTGATCTAGTAGCCTACACCCAGGCTCTAATCAAACCCGCCCTCCCTGCCCCTTCTCCCCCTGAGCTTAAACCTTTACCTCAAAGCATGAAGTACCGATTCCTTGCGGGTGAATCGAAAATGTTTCCGGTCATCATCTCTTCTAATCTGACCGAAGATCAAGAATCCCGTCTGATGGCGATTCTTGAAAAGAACCGCAAGGCGATCGGATGGTCAGTAGCCGATCTCCATGGGATTAGTCCGGCTCTCTGCTCCCACCACATCTTTCTCGAGGATGACGCCAAGCCATCTCGTGAGTTTCAGCGCAGGCTGAACCCAAATCTTCGAGAAGCGGTTATGAAGGAAATATCCAAGTGGTGGAGCGCCGACTTTATCTATCCCATCTCCGACTCGAAATGGGTTAGTCCTTTGCATGTGGTACCCAAGAAGACGGGTATCACCACAGTGATCAACGAGGACGGAGAGGAGATCGCTACCCGAGTACCGACTTCTTGGCGCGTCTGCGTGGACTACAGACGTTTGAATCAAGCGACCAAGAAGGATCACTTTCCGCTACCATTCATCGATCAGATCATCGAACGGTTAGCCGGGAAGAGCCATTATTGCTTTCTCGACGGGTACTCGGGATATAATCAAGTGGCTATCGCTCCAGAAGACCAAGAAAAGACGACATTCACCTGTCCGTTCGGAACGTATGCTTTTAAACGGATGCCCTTTGGATTATGTAATGCTCCGGCTACATTCCAGAGGTGCATGCTTTCGATCTTCGCGGACATGGTGGGAGATTTCTTGGAGGTCTTCATGGACGATTTTTCGGTCTACGGCGATGATTTTGATTCCTGCCTTTCTAGCCTAGACCGCGTGCTTCAGAGGTGCACGAAGGTTAACCTCGTGCTTTCTTGGGAGAAGAGTCATTTTATGATGACTCAGGGGACGGTCCTTGGTCACATCATCTCCAACCGGGGCATGGAGGTGGATCCGGCCAAGGTGGATATCATAAAGAAACTCAATCCACCGTCCAATCTGAAACAGCTTCGGTCATTCCTAGGGCATGTCGGTTTCTACCGACGTTTCATTCGAGACTTCAGCAAAATTGCCCGACCGTTGTCTGATCTTCTAGCGAAAGACACCGAGTTTATAGTTGATGATAAGTGTCTTTCAGCTTTCGATACTCTCAAGAACATGGTTGTAGAGGCTCCTGTCCTTCAGCCACCTGATTGGTCTCTTCCATTCGAGATCATGACGGACGCCTCCGATTTTGCCGTTGGGGCTGTGTTGGGACAGAGGAGGGATGGCCTTCCATACGCCATACACTACGCTAGCAAGACTTTGGATTCCGCGCAGCGGAATTACACGGTTACAGAGAAAGAGATGCTAGCCGTAGTATTTGCCTTAGACAAATTCAGGTCCCATATCTTAGGATCCAGAGTCACAATCTTCACTGATCACACTGCCATCAAGTACTTAATGGATAAGAAGGATTCGAAGCCACGTCTGACCAGATGGATCCTTCTACTCCAGGAGTTCGACATTGTTATCAAGGATAAGCCTGGAGTCAAGAATGTGGTGGCGGATCACCTCTCCCGACTAGAATTACCTGAGACTTCTGACTTTGATACACCAATCACCGAGACCTTCCCCGACGAGGCGATGGAGCCGCACAACTTTGTAGCTTGCGCACTAGGAGCCAAGGGCGGAGGAGGCGCCGCTTCTGGCCGATCTGGATGCGATCTGGAGCACGCGAGGCGCGCACGATGAGATTGACAATGGGCCATCGCGCGAGGGAGGAGACGCCTGTGGGCTGTGTGATGCGGCCTGGAGATGCCCTAGCACGAGCAGATCCAGCCTGGATTGGGTGCGCGCCGCCTTTGCTGGAGTTTCTGGGGTACGGCGCCTGGAGTGTGCGGCGCCTGGAGGTGCTGTGCGCGCCGAGATCTGACCTGAGAGATGTGGAGCTATTCCTGGAAGGCATGCTCGTGGCCTGGAGATGTGAACCTGGGATTCTGCGTGCAGAAGATGGAGATCGGATCTCCTGCGATATGAAGGTGTGGCAGGGGCTCATGCGCCTGGATCTGGATGAATACGGATCCAGAAAACAAATGTGGTGGCCACCATCTTGCATGAAAGGGATCTAGATCTGCAGATCTAGAGATATCTCTCCTGGCGGGATCTTCAGGAACAGATCTTGAGGAACATATCCCCGGATCATGATAATGAATCGAAAACCCCGAACCGTGAACAGAATAATAAATAAAACTTTTAACAACAAATCTACGAGAACTGAACCCGCTCTGATACCATGTTATAAAATATGAAGAATGCGGAAGCATAACATGGAAAAAGAATAAAGAACAAGAAAGAACGCGGGATTTTAACGTGGAACCCTACTCCGTGAGGAGCGGGATGAAACCACGGGAGAAGCCTTCAAATGGGGCGTGTTTGTTTATTGACTTTCTCAATGAGTACAGGAGGTCTGAGGCTCCTTATATAGCCTTCCCAGAGCTTCCAAGTCCCACCATTGGGCGGTATGGGACTAAACACTGGATGGGGTAAATAGATCTTCTCCAGAATCCATTTACCCTGCTACAACTCAACATGGCGCACTACCAAATACTCTAACACTTCTCCACAGAAGGTCAACGTGAGGTATTCATTCAACTCACGAATATAAAGCCCCGTTGAATCTGGACCGTGGACTCAGATCTCATGAACCCGTCGGGATCTAATGGTACCAAAAAATAAGTACTCACAGCTAAAATTCAGAACAGTCAAAGCAGGAGAAACAAGAATGTTGTATTTATATACAAAGCATTCACAATCGTTCTCGATATATGCGTAAACAACAAAAGATTTTAGCTTCCAAGTCATATGAGGTTAGGGGTGTCAGAAAAAAATTTAAGTTCGATAATTGCTCAGGTTCAGCTCGCTAAAAGTTCGATTCAGATTCGATTCGGAAATAAACGAACAGAACTTGAACACAAGTTTAGGCTTGATTAAATAAATGGACCGAACCTAAAAATCATAGACTCACTAAGATTCGATTCGTTAAAAGCATGATAAACACACATACACATCTATACATATTTACAAATCCTTATCCACAGAAGTGGACCTTATTTTGAAATAAGTGGATTTCATCCCATGAAAAGTGAACGTTATTTAGAGATAACTGAATATTTACGGGATAAGCAGGTTTTATCTCAGTACAAACTATCCAAAAATAAATAGTCACATCATGGTTACAACATCCATCATCTATGTATCTAGTGTTTTTTCCCCATCTTTATCCTCAAATCAACAAAACAAGTAAAAACCTTACTTATCTCATATCTCCCCATTCCTCCTTATCCTCATCTTAACAGATATAAAAATATATTATAATTATTTTTCAAAGAGACGAATCCTTATTAATCTATTTTTTTCAAAAGATAAGATGAATTAGATAAATTAAAAAATGAATGAATGTTTATTATAATTATAGATATACATATATATATTTTCATTTCTATTCTTTCACTCGCTCTTATTAGAGAATTCTCAAGTTCGATATTCGCTTAGGTTCGATTCCATTAAAAAGATGTTAAATTTAGATTCGGTTCGAAAATAAATGAACCAAACCTAAACGCAAGTTTGGGCTCGATTAAATAAACGAACCGAACCTAAAAAATGTAGGTTCGCTCAAGTTCAGTTCGTTTATACCCCTACATGAGATAGGTATATATACATACTAACAGAAGTGTTGGGAAAATGAGAAAACTTGTTTATTCCATTGGCCCTAGGCTCTCTTATATAGGAGAATAGCCTATGGGTAAAATACATAAAGAGACCAACTGGAAAAGAAAAATATAAGAACCGTACAGAAGTGAATAATATATCTCTACACTCCCCCTCAAAGTGGAGCATAGATATCAATCATGCTTAGCTTGGACGCACACTTCTGGAACGACCCTCGAAGTAGTGCCTTGATAAAAATGTCTCCAGTTTGATCCTCTGAGCTAACATTGGATGTAACAATAAACCCCTTCTGAATCATATCACATATAAAGTGACAATCAACCTCAATGTGATTGGTTCGTTCATGAAATGCTGGATTATTTGCAATGAATAGGGTCGCTTGATTGTTACATTCCAGAGGCATAGGAAGTGGAACTTCTATATATAGATCTGTAAGCACAGTCTTTACCCACATCATTTATGTACTGACCTGGGCCATAGCCATATATACAGACTCAGCATTGGACCTTGATACAACCCTTTGCTCCTTGCTTCTCCAAGAGACTAGAGAATCTCTAACATACACAGCAAACCTAGTGGTGGACTTCCTATCCTTGGGACACCCTGCGTAATATGCATCTGCACAAGCTGAGATAATAACCTCCTTGCCTTTCTTAAACAGCAGACCCGCACCTGGAGATGGCTTAAGGTACGTATCATATGTATAGCATCCATGTGTACCTGACATGGTTGCTCCATGAACTGGCTTACTCAACTCACAACAAAGGAGATATCGAGCCTGGTCATAGTAATATAAAGAAGTTTTCCCACCAGATCTCTGTATCTTCTCCTATCCACCTCATCAGTGTCACTATCATATAATTTCATACTGGGATCCATAGGTGTAGTGGCAGGTCGGCAACCGAGAATTCCTGTTTCACTCAACAGGTCAGTGAAATATTTCCTCTGGGTCATTACCAACCCATGAGGATTTCTGGCAAACTCCAGTCCCAGAAAATATCTAAGAACTCCAAGGTCCTTGGTGACGAATTCACGACCCAGCATTTCTTTTGCCCCCTGGATTCCATGTTCATCATCATATGTAATCAAAATATCGTCTACATACACCATAATTGCAATAATACCTCTGGGTGTCTTCTGTACGAACAAGGAATGATCAGCATTAGAACATCTGCACCCATGTTTCTCAATCAGGTCTGAGAGCTTCTGGAACCAAGCTCTGGGGCTTTGCTTAAGACCATATCTGAGAGGAGATAATACCGTCGGGACACGACCCATCATTTGGTATCAGAGCTGAGTTGGTATTGACAGATCGTGTTCCATCAATATCCATTAATTTGAAAGAAGAGACATGGAACCATATTTCATCAGTAGGATCATTATTTTACAAGATTTAACTTATAAATAGGCAACCTTTAGAAGCAAGTGACCCAATTTGGTTAACTGGTGTATCATTGCCCATTTGCTAAAGTTAATTCATACATGATCCACTTAGAAGAAGTCATATCCACCATCAACACCATAATGGGGGTGGGATGTAAATGGGTATATTTCCTTCACCAATATAGAGTTCATTTAAATATCTTAGAATTATCCTTTTCAGCAAATGGATCAGGAATAAGAGAAACCTGGTAAAGAAGCCAAGGTTGGTTAGACATCTCAGTCTCCATGTATAACAAGAGTTATGGATCTTGTAACTTGAGCAATAATCCCAATAAACGAATAGCATGCCCCTATAACTCCCTTTCTGCAATCACATGTGGTAGAAGAATCATATGCAATCCATTTTCTCCCTGTGCATAACCTCATCTTCAGCATATAGAAAAAAGATGCCCATATCAGGAGAGCAGATGGGCTTCATGTCCAGATAAACCAATGTATAACCTTATATCTCTCTAACCTCATCTTAAGGGATCTGGCAGGATGTGCAATAGTGAAACTCTGCTTTCTCATCAAGGTGTGATGATTTCAAATGCTTATCTATTTGTTTCAGGACCGAAAGGAGATTGTCCAATGGGAACCTTGACTGATCTCCTGCAACAAACTCAAAAGACACTCCATCCACCTCAATCATGCTACATCCAGGCACCTTTCTCACATACTTCATCTCCATTCTCTTCCTCACGCCTGCCATCTCTTGCCACTTATTCTTGGTGGCATACATGTTTGAGAGTATCACATGTGCTCCACCATCCGCAATCCCCAGTTCCTCCAAACTCTCAACAGTTTCCCTTCCTAGTTCTATATTACCATGAACCCTACAAGCATTTAGCAAGGCACCTAAAACATATGAATCAGGTCTCATCGGCATTCCCTTCACGAATCTTTTCGCTTCATCAAGTAATCCCGCCCGGCCGAACAGATCAACCATGCATCCATAGTGTTCCACCCCTGGCTGTATACCATACAACCGGCTCATACTATCAAAAAGTCTCTTCCCTTCATCCACTAACCCAATCCGGCTACATGCACTAAGAACACATATAAACGTGACCTCGTTGGGGCTAACTTTCTCATCGCACATCCTATAAAACAACTCTAGAGCCTTCTGACTGTGCCCATGATTCCATAAACCAGATATCAATGATGTGAAAGCATAGACATCCGTCAAAGGCATCTCATCGAATATCTTGTGTGCTGTCTCTATGCACCCACACTTGGAGTACATGTCTATCAGCGCAGTCCCAAGTATCCTATCGAGTGGCATCTCATTCTTCTTAACATAAGCGTGAATCCACCTTCCTTGATCCAAGGCACCCAAGTATGCAGAAGCCATCAAAGCGCCTACAATCCCAGCATGATTAGGGCGAACACCAGCAATTTGCATCTCCTTGAACATATCCAGCGCCTCTTTGAACATCCCAAACTGCGCATAGCCATTGATCATCACACTCCACGACACAGCATTCCTCTGGGGCATACTATCAAACAAGCGACGTGCGACGTCCATATCCCCATGCTTCATGTACCCGCTGATCATACAAGTCCACGAAACAACATCCCTATGAGGACTTGTATCGAACACCTTACGTGCGTCCCCGACGGCACCACAATTCACATACATATCGATCAGCCCGTTCCGGACAAACTCGTATTCTTCCCAACCGAGCCGAATGATTTGCGAATGGAACATCGGGCCTTCTACCGCCATGTGGGGGAGGTCGACGCATGCGGCGAGGATGAAGGAGAAGGTGTAATTGTTCGGCAGGAACCCCTCGGAGACCATGATTTTGTAGAGGGAGAGAGACGCGAGGGGGCGGGATCTCTGGAGGTGGGCGCTGATGAGGGCGTTCCAGGAGAAGGTGTTGGGGTGGAGGAGGGAGGCGAGGACGAGGGCTGCGTGCCGGAGATCGCCGCGGGGGGACAGCGCGCAGAAGGCCACGAGCTTGGCGGACACGGAGGGGTCGGAGAGGGCGCCGGAGGCGGTGAGGTTGGATTGGATCTGCTTGAGGTGGGACATGGTGAGGCGGTGGTGGCGGAGGAGCGAGAGGAGCCTCCCGTCCGATCTGAGGTAGCGGAGGATGTGAGGGGGCATCACATTCTCGCCGTTGAGAGTTCTCACTAACGGTTTTTATTTGAAGGATAAGGAAATGGCGGGAGTGGTTTTCAACAAAGGGATAATTACACCCCTAACCCTTGAGTAATTCCTCAATATCAATCATAACCCTGCATAATCGCGAATTACATGAGAAACCCTGAGTAATGCTTAACTCTTACATAACGTAACCCTGTGTCATGTTCCGTTTAAATTAACCGTTATATTTAACGGTTTCCGTTAAAAAAGATAAACTTGCCCCTAATATTCATTCTTATTTACAAATTATGTCCTCTTCTTCCTCCTCCCCCTCCCCTCTTCTTCCCCATCGACCACCTCCTCCTCCCCGTCGACCCCCGGTCCAGGCCTCCCCCTCCCCTCTTCTTCCCCATCGACCACCTCCCACTCCCCCTCGACCCCCGTCGTCGCCGAGGCAGCCCCCATCGAGCCCCCCATACCAGGCCTCCTCCAGCCCATGCCGGAACCCCCCGCCCACCTGCTACAGCCCAGGTCAGACCTCGAGCGCCAGCGAAACCCCCCCATCCCTCCCCCGCAGGCGACCTCCAGCTCCCCGCACAAGTCCCCCTCCCCCCCCCCCCCCTGATCCCCACCTCCCCTGGTCGCGTCGAGTCCCTCTGCACCAGATCCGCTAGGAGCTCACGCGAACCCACCGCCGCTTGCTTTAGCCACCAGAACATCTGTGTCACCAGTGCCCACGCGCAAGGCCGTGTCACCACCTCTTGCCGCCCAGCCCTTCGCGCAGGCCACAGGAGCACCATCCGCAGATCTTGACCCCCATCCATAGCCCGCTCCTCCACTTGGGAACCATGTGCCTCTAACTTCTTCCAGGCCTTCAACTTCGAGACTCCATCGCCGCCGCAATCTCCTAGAACCACGGGAGCCGCCAATCGAGGGATGTGGGTTGCTTGGGAGTGGGTGGCTGCAGGATGAGGAACGAAGGAGGAAGAAGGGAAAGGTTTTTTGATTTTTTTTTGAAAATTTAGCAGCTGTTGGATTGGTTAAGGGTTGGATTAACCCAATACTATGGTTGGGTTAAGGACAAAACTAACGGAGGGTTATGAGTGTAAGACAGAGTGACTACTCAGGGTTTCCCGTGTAATTCGCGATTATGCAGGGTTATGATTGATATTGCGAAATTACTCAGGGTTATGGGTGTAATTATCCCTTCAACAAACAAAGCACTTCAAAAGTACCATTTCTTATCAAATGTTGCAAAAGTCATACAACTTTTTTTAATAGTAGGCCCGGTAATTTCGGAGGTCCGGAGCATCTCCACTAGGATTCGGACTCGGGTCCTTTAAAGTGGAGGCACACTGCTCTACAACCAGACCACTCCTTGGGTTCAAAAGTCATACGACTTTGTTGAGGTATACAAATCATTTTAGGATTTTTATCAGTTATATGCCCCTATGAGATTTTGCAATATCAATTATGCCTCTCTTTTTTTGGAATATCAGTCGTGTCCCTATTTTCTTGTAAAATTCACGGTTCTGCCCTTCTGTTAAGGTAAAGTAAGGGCAGGATTATTAGAAAAGGGCAGAACTGTGACTTTTGCAAGAAGGTAAGGGCACAACTGATATTCCAACAAAGGGAGGGGCATAAGTGATATAACAATATCTCAAAGAGGTACAACTGATAAAAATCCATCATTTTATTACTCAATGGCAGAACTCTCAATGGCATCATTCAAATGTTTAATACAGCGCCTTCAGAATGTAAGGAAATGTTCTTATAACATGATTCATGCCTTAGATTTTAAGTGGGATGCACAATGATTCCTCCGTTTTCATATCCCCTCATATCACACCCTTTCGGGAAAAATCAAATGAGTTTCATAATATAATATGAACATATTAACTGAATGCTTAACATGGCCATGTTGTAGGCAGATCATAAAGGTATATTTTAAACAGTACCTGAACGGATCCAAATGAATCAACAGAGAGGCATTACATATTAACATCACGCGTTTCCCATTCATTATCCGATTACATAAGGCAAACAGGAACCGATTAAAATTAGGACGAGATCCAGAAAAGGTAAAGCAATAAACAATTTGAAGTAAACAAAATGAAAGAAGAATCATATTAGAGATCACCGAAACGTCCATGATGGACTGTCCTTAGAGAGGATATCGCCCCCACAATACCGGTGCATAGGGTACTGGCGACCTGTTCCCAGGATACGATGGTACACGGTCTTTGTACGTGCACACCGACGAGACCGTCCTCGAAAGTACCTCAGAGAACTTATAGCCGGGAAGAACATGTCGCAGATGCGGTGGGAGAATAGAGAGCAAAAGCGGGAGCATGATAGTTTTTCCTACGAGTAAAGAAAACGGTGTCGGGGAAATCATGAGCATAGCCAGAAGATTCTAGAGTTGTTTTAGAGGATGTGCCAATCAATTCTATTGTTTTATAGGATGGGCATAGTCAGAAGGCTCTAAAGTTTTTCTTGCGGGTAAAGAAAACAGCGTCGGGGGAACACGCCCTTGTTATAGAAGTGATCGAACATTCCTTGACCAACTAATAAATTTCTATTGATTGGTCACTTTGCAGCCTTGACTGATCAATTTTCAAATTCAATTTACAACTATTCTTTAATGACTACTTTTGATCGATTAACATCAGAAAACATGATCGATCAACTTAGCTTGATCTATCAACAAAATCCAATTTATGTGAATTCTTAACGGCTACTACTTTTCAACGGCTTGATTATGGCATCATAAATAGGATTATAGACTATTGTTGAAAAGCACATAACAACATTACATAATTTACATTCCAAAACAAGGCATTCTAAGAGTGCTCTCTCTTTCTCTACACGTACGTGTGCACGTGTGCACTTGTGTGTGTTTCCATTATTTATATAATAGAGAGATATTTTGATTGTTTTGATCGGCTCTAGCTCATACCTTCCAAGATTCCAAGCTTCTCTCCATCTAGCTAAGACATATTTTCGTACATCACTACTAGTGGTGTTTTCTACTGGTATAATTATATTCACATGTGCTATACTTTTATTTTTATTGTGCATTACTGCTTTATATTTATTTAGAAATATATTTATGTTATTGGTAGTATAAAAATATTATAACTCTTCTATTTCAAATAGCAGTTAATGCAGAGAGTCTTGGTGTTAGATCCAAGCATTGCACGATACTTGGTGTTTGATACAAGAATATCTGAGGACATTTGCAGCCTAGATTGTAACACCCTAACCCCAAACATAGTTCACATGGAAAACTCACAAAGTGTGGGTGTGGTATATAAGTGGTGGGGATTACTACTTGACAACCCGACTTAAGCATTTTGGGGGTGGTTAATCGGGTCCGTATGGGTCCGATCCCAAGAGGTTGTTAGGGCCAGTAATGTCCCGATAACGGACCGGGGACCTAAGCCCGGGACGTTAGAAATGGTATCAGAGTCAAATTTCCCTCTGATAGTGGAAAGGGCTACCCGAGAGGTGAAACCACCC
This sequence comes from Ottelia alismoides, assembly GCA_037367405.1. NCBI lineage: Eukaryota > Viridiplantae > Streptophyta > Magnoliopsida > Alismatales > Hydrocharitaceae > Ottelia > Ottelia alismoides. Next base: position 921,294 of record JAZKJV010001522.1, on the reverse strand, counting down.
CTACAAAGAGGTTGGAGGAAATGACTACCCGGAGCGTGCAGCCGCCACTATCACTGGGAATAAGTGATTGGCCATATCGCAACGAGGACGTTGCGAATATAAGTGGGGGAGGTTGTAACACCCTAACCCCAAACATAGTTCACATGGAAAACTCACAAAGTGTGGGTGTGGTATATAAGTGGTGGGGATTACTACTTGACAACCCGGCTTAAGCATTTTGGGGTGGTTAATCGGGTCCGTATGGGTCCGATCCCAAGAGATTGTTAGGGCCAGTAATGCCCCGATAACGGACCGGGGACCTAAGCCCGGGACATTACATAGATAGTCCTTGGTGTTACAACGGTGCCTGATACGTAAGTGTTGACTTTGGTGTGTAATATAAGTTTGTAAAGTGTATTGGTGTTTGATTCAAGAGCTTTGTAGCTTGTATAACAACCTACAAAATTTGGAATAAGTTGTGTGTTACTTATGAGGAAACGAGTAAGGTCAAGAGAACTTGGATCAGTTAGCCTTATTTAAGAAAGATACAAGATGTTCAAGATGAAAGATGGTGAATCCATCTGAGACATGTATAACACATTTGCAGGTATCATTTATAATCTACTAAATCTTGATTTATAATAAAGGAACCTACATTTGTCAAGAATATCCTCAAATCACTTATAGTTGATTGAAGGACAACATTAATACTCATCAAGGAAGCCCACAACTCAGAGACTCTCCAGATGGACGATTTTATCAGCGATCTTCTCTCATATGAAGTTAAGGAACAACAAGAGAAAGAAGTTGAGCAAGAAAGCAAAGCCAAAGAAGAGCATAGCACTAAAGGCAAAATAAGTCACCTCCTCGAATGAAAGTTCAAATGACAACATAAGTATGATAACTAAAGGATTCATGAAATCCGTGAACAAGATTAGAGATGCTATGAAGAAAGAAAGCGAGATGTTATGCTGCAGTTGCAAGAAGATTGGCCACTTCAAGAAGGATTTCCCCTTGTTCAAAAAAAAGCCACATAACCCATTCGAGTCAGAAAGCAAGAAGATGAAGGAGAGCATAACACTATATGTGTATTAAATCACCTCGTTGGACGAAAGTTCAGAGGGCAGCATAACTACGGTAACTCGAGGATGTAGAAAACTCATTAAATGAGATGCTAGGAAGAACTAGAGTGAGATGTTATGCGACAATTGCAAGACTAAGGGCGATTTTCAAGAAGGATTGTCCCTTGCTCAAGAAAATCCACAATGAATTTCGAGTCCAAGCATCATGAATCTCACAAGAAAGAGAAGGTGATGATGAAATAAAGAAAGGAAACTCTTTGGTTGTTGGGTTGGACTGGGTTGGGTTGGGGTACACTGATGTACCCCTCCTTCCAATCCTCTCAATCCTCCTCATAGTTTCCTCTTCACAGGGGTACAGTTTACTATTCACAGGGTACCTCAACCCAACCCAGTCCAACCCAGCAACCAAACATGCCCTAAGCATCACCACAAGTATAGTAAGAGGAAAGCCACACAAGTCGTGTGGGGGCTTTTCTGAATCAAGCGAAAGTGGACCAAACAACTCAGATAATGAAGAAGCCATGCTTGGACGTCTGATGATCAACAATCAAGTAACCTCCAACAAACCCACTATTGGTGAGCCTAGATATGTTATAACTGAGTTACATGGTTTGATTATTAAACTGAAAAACTAAAATAAGTTGCTAAAATCCACTACACTTTGAATTAGACTTGCTTAGAAGTAATATTCATGAGCTTGATGATTATGTTCTTTTTTCTCACTAGTAGAATGAAAAAGAAAGGAGCTTACTCAAGAATAATATGGATAAACTAGAAAACACTACAGTTGAATTAAAGGATAAAATAGGACTTTTATAGATGATTTAACAGAGTTCACTAAGGGTAAAGAAAACATAGATAAACTATTAAGAAGGTCACATCTGTTTGAAATAAAGGAATTGGTTGTGAACCTTATAATAAAACTAATAAACTTGTTAAAACTAATCTTAGCCATGATAAATCAAATAAGGTATGAACCTCAGAGAAAATCTAAAATCAAAACTAACACTATGAAGATCCAAAATAAATGGGTACCAAAAAGTTCTAACATATATTCTACAAAAACTAAAGAAGGCAGAAACACCTCACAGTTGGAGAGGACAGTACCATGACCAAACACTCTTATGTAGGATATCAAGCAAGACACATGAGGCAAGTGAATCATGGATAGTGGATACTCGATGCATATTACGGGAGACACAAACCTCTTCATCAAGATGGAACCCCAAGGAAGGTGGGCCAGTTACCTTTAACAACAACCACACATGTATCATCATTGATGAAGGTGCAAATGGCGCGAATGGCAACTCTCGCACTTCTTTTGAAGAGGTTATTTGTAACGTCTTAGGCTTAGATCCCCGTCCGTTATCGAGGAAAACTGACATTGACAACTTCTTAGGTTCGGGCACAAATGGATCTGTTGACAACCACCCAAAATGCTTAAGCCTAAGTTGTTAAGTAGTAATCCCCACCACTTATAAACCAAACCCACATTTTGTGAGTTTTAGATGTGACACTATGTTTGAGGGTATGGGTGTTACATTATTATAATTGAAGGTCCGATGGACAACCTGCCTAAGGAGACATAGATAATAGCAACTATAAACCAAGACTCGATGATTGCTCATTGTTAGATTGCATGTTATTTTTTATTAGTATATTTATCACAACATTTTTTTGTTAATATAGATAGTAGATAATACAACTATCACAACTTTTTTTGTTATCTTTAGAGTAGATTTTTGTTATTTTGGTAATGAGATTCTTTTTCTATCATTTCCTGGTTTGAGAGGAAAATAAGAAAAATATCAAAGAAAGGAAACTCGTTTCATGTTAATCTATTTCTATGTGAAAGCTGTGATGAAATAGAAAAATAATTGAAAATAGATCGACCTGTTCGTGATTTAACAATAACAGAAGGAAAGAGAAACATTTATATTTTATTTTTAAAAAACAAAGAGAATTTCTTTTAAGAAATAGAAAATTACCTCACTTTTTTTTCTTTTTCCATCTTTAAAGGGGAAGTCATCTTCTATATAATAACATGAAGAAAAGCGCAATAAAGTGGAAAATAATCACTACCTCGTGTAACATACTAATCAACATAAAATGTTATTTTTTTCATTGATTTCCAAAGTACCAGCATTAATTTATGGAGCATTAAATTATGTCATTTCTCTCCTCATTGATTGCAGAAGAGAGAAGAACAGAATCTAGTGGTCCAAATTCGATTCCCTCGTCCTCTTATAGATTTTGGCTTTCACAAGATCAGCTTTAGTGGTCCAGAATCTAGTGGTTTAGAATCTAGTGGTCCAGAATCAATGCTCTCATGTGTATGTGTGTATAGAGAGAGAGAGAGAAGAATGATCCTGTGAGAGCAAAATGTTGTGAGAGCATGAGAGGAGTGATTCTGCACTACTAGATTCTGTCTCTCTCATGGTAGAATATAGTGGTCGAGAATCACTCATCTTATGCTCTCACAACTTTCTTTTTGGTCTCACAGAATCACTTCTCTATCTCTCTATAGACACACGCATGCATGCACGCGCGCGCGCACACACACACAAATATTCCTCTGTGAATTGAGAAAAAATGTTCAAAGTATACTCTGAAAGGGAAAAATATGATGTTGTATAGACCATAAGCAAGAATACATTTGCTATATTTTACCATATTAGGCTTAGGTCACTAATTTTTCATACCGTTGTCGAGAAAAATTGATCTTGTCAAGTTGTTTTGTTCGATCAAGAGTAAATATTGACATACATTCAAAAGGATTAATTACAAGTTCTCAAATAATAATCTGTCACTCTTATAATCCACTCTCATATTCCTCTCTTACTTTCTCATAATTTCAAACTTTCATGCTTACTATATATAGAAATATATATTAATTTAATTAACTACTTCTTAATAATACCTTCTCACTCCATATCATTCAATGTTAAAATTTCAAACCACAATATCATTTGTTTTAAAATTATACTTTATACCTGTAATTCGCAACAAATGTCGTGGTCCTCCCTGAAGGTTTATATCACAATGATTATCGGTTGACATTGTGGTTAACCTTTTATACTGCTCGATGTTAATTTGACACCGACTAGAATGAAAAGACAACAATTACCATTACATGATTTGTAGTTGGTAACGTTATTGCATTAGTCGGTGGAATATCCTAAATAGTCAGTTCGATTATGTGGTGAAGGGGGGTCTTCGACTGAACAGACCTCCGGTCAGTCAATACTTAGCCCGATCGAGTAGTCGGCTGACTGGACTGACTATTCGACCGACTGGAGTTTGACTTTTGATATTTTTATTTTTTTATTTTCAATTTCAATTTTTATGGGTTACATTTTACCACAGTATCGCCACAAATATCAAATTCCATATATCTATTATATTGATTGGTAGTTTTATCTTGGATTCATGTTAACTAATGACCATATTCGTATAAAAATAAAAGAATATATATATTATAAATAATTTTTATAATAAAAAATACAAAATCGAATAATCCCGAATAGTTTCCCGAATACCGATTATTCTTTATTCAGTGACCCCTATGACTGAATATCAAATACCGACTTCTACAACACTGGCATGTAATATATGAATTTAAATCACCAACGATAATTTTGCAATGAATGAGTACTATTCATTATTATAAAAGTAATAATGAAAGATATGAAAATAAATATTGCATTACATTAGGTACCCGTCTAAATTTTGTCATTTCTAATTGAAAAAAAAGTTTAGGGTATACATACTAATGGGGGAAATTCTGAGGGTACGAGTGTATAAATTCCTTAAATTATTCGTTGTGATAAGTTGATTTTGTAGAAATATTTATGTATTAGATCAAAAATCCTGACTTCGTCCTTGTTACAACCTCCCTGCTAATATTCACAGGATCCTCAATGCGATATGATCAGTCACTTATTCCCCAGCTAGTGGCGACTGGACATTTTAGATAGTCTTTTCCTCCTACTTCTTCTTTGTAGGAGTGACTCCACATTTGGGGTAGCCCTTTCCAATGTTTGAGGAACTCTCTCCGATACCATTTTGCAACATCTTGGGATTAAGTCTTCGAACCATTATCGAGGATAATAAGTCCTAGCAACTTCTAGCGCTCAAGTATATATGTGGATCTGTTGACAACCACCCAAAATTCTTAAGCTTCTGACTTTCATAATCCACTCTCACATGTACAACAAGATTGACTTAAGGCAAGGATTAATTTGAATAATCTATTACCACATCTTTCGATGTTAAAGATATAACAACGAATGTTATTCATTGTCAACTCATCGTTTGCTCTTGTATTTAACGACGAATGCCATATTCATTGTTAAAGGTTCATATAACAACGATTTTTCCTAGTAACTTATTCGTCAAATTTTGTATTAAATATTGATAAATTTAATAACGATTTTGAGAAACATCAAGAATAATCATTGTTATATGATTCATTGTGAGTAATACAGCAAAGAATACAATACTGTTACGAATTGAAAGAATCAAACAATGAACAATATACGATGTTATATATTTAACTACGAATGATGTGTCAATAAATATTGAATTATTAATTGCCTTTGGTCGATTTTGTTGTATTGGCGAGACTATATTTGGAGCATTGTTGTGTGTATATGTGTTTGTGTGTTATGATAAATTTACTAAGAAGTGAGAACCTAACATTTAAAGGATATAAAAACAAGCTAACTATATAAGATTTTTATTCTATATATTTCCAATCTTCTTAAAACACGTGAACACGTATGCATTCACATATACATACGTACATGTGTAGATATACATGTATGTATGTAAGACATACGAATACGTAACACTTTTTATCAGCGGACCTAGGAATATATACAAGGAAGGGCACATCAATTAAAAAGGAATTGATAATTAAGATTACAATATATAAAAGAGGTTTAATCATTAGAAATGTTCATATGCATAATGATTTATAAAGAGATGTTTTATATATAAAGTAAATTGAAAAAAATCCATACATATCAATGTTGTGATTTTTTTATTTCAATAGTATGACTTTATAAAAAAATATGAAAATTTGATTTTATGTTGATTTAGGTACAAAATAAACTATAGAAAATGAAAATAAAAAATCACAACCAATTGCTCGACTCCTCACGTACCAACTCTGACATTGCATCCAATCCCAACATTCATTTATTGATATAGTATTGAAACATTCAAGCAATTACTAAGATCTAGAATCTATAAATTTCCAATATAAAATAGTACCATTAAATATCGTTACATCTGCACATGAGAAGACAAATGTAAGAAGTTGTGTAAGTCAACACTAGCTAGAGCTTTGAGGGTGAGAGTTGTGATACCACTAGGAGACGAGGGGTGGAGCGTACTAGTGCCTCATTCATGAACGATGATTATGGGATTGGGGCACATAATAATATTGGAGCCGACATGGGAGGAGACGAGCAATAGGTCCCCTAGGGAAGTGTGGGCATGGTGGGCTACCACGAGAACATATTGATCGATGTCAAGATTGGGTCACAAAGCAAAGGGAAGGATGATGGTGGAGATTTTGTGACGTTGATGAGTCTGGAGAGACAACACCTTGAGAAGATGGGCACGACAACGCATGCTGAGAACCGACCTAATAACCTACTGAGCTCGATTGTCGGTGATTGACGACGGTGTGCTGCCACGCACTGGGGAATCGACGGCAATGGTCCCACTCTTTGGCCAGAGAACACCAATGACTTCGGAGAAGGAGCACGCGGGAGGTTTTCAATCGCAAGGTTTTCGTTTTAGCTTCTGCTTAGGGGAGGCACAAGGGGAATTTCATTGGAATTAGATTACACACAATGAAATATACAAAAAAAAGAGATCTTACAAAAGGTGATTTCACTGAAGCCTAACTTTTAAGATTTTCAAAAAAAATATATGGGAAGAAGTTGCCTTTTTCACAATGATTATTTTGTCATATCTAAAGTTAAAAACTTTGCATAGAGGAAGCTATATTTCGGATAGATGTTTTTTTTAGTTTTTGAAAAATTACTCTTCTATTTCATGGACAATCTAAGTTGCCTTTTATGTGGTGACTTTGTTATGTTTACACATTCCTATCTTTTACTATTCTAATCCGCGTGAAATTTAATATTTTTTGGGAAATTTATTATCCATTGATTTTTCTTCAAAATTTGTACTAATAAGGCACCAATTTAACAATAAATACAAGAAACGATAACCATCATGATTCATTGCTAACAATTTAACTGCATCGATCCACTGTGAATTTAAATAGCAAAGAAACGAATGATAATTACTATAAATTTAACAACGTAAAATATGAGAAAAAATATTAATTTATTCGTTAAGTCAAAAAAGTCGTAGTTATAAAAATGTAAATAGCATCATCAAGGAATAAAAATCGGAATGAAGATACAATAAAAAAAAGATATATAGCAATATATATTCTAGTTATTTCCATTATATAGTTTGATGGCATATATCAATATATGCAACATTAAATGTCAGTAGCTATGAATTAATTTTTAGACTTTATATTCACAACAAATACATATTCATTGATATATCATTGCTGACAAATATCCTATGATATTTGCATATTTTTATTCTGATTTTCTTTATAAGAAAAAAATTATATTAGCAAATTTTATTTACAGTTGATTTACTACAACAAAATGGTTATATTGTTTTTATAAAAAAATCGGTTATTATATTATTTGTTGTTAAGTGTATACTGACGATACTATTTATTATAAAATTATTTTTTTATACTTAAAATTACTGACAATTGTTATATCTACAACTATATTATTAGCGACGGCATATATAGCAACATTTATCCGTTGTTATTTTCCAAAATTTTTAGTAATCATCTATATATTTCGAATTAAAAATTAGCAATAGTTGACTTAAATCTTTAAAAATACCTGTGGATAAGCATTATTATGTGAACCACCATTAATGGTACAACGATGAACATGACATCCGTTGCAATGAATAATATCGTCATTGCATATCTAACAACAAAAGATACAATTAAGGGTGTAAACGAACCGAACCTGAGCGAATATACCCATGTTGGGATCGTTTAGCAATTTTAGAGGTTTGGGTTCGGTTCGATTCAATAAGATGAAAATGGTATTCAGGTTCGGTTCAACTTGACCATAATTCATGATGGTTCATTCCGAATCATTTAAGGTTCGATTAGTAGTGAAACTCGTTGGAATATAAATATTTTAGAAATGTAGAATGATTACAGCCCTTCGGTATATCTTGATCAAGTGTCATGAACTTTTATGAGTATACCTTATTTGCATCATGGTGCAAATTCATCATTCATCATATAATTTTTTTAGGAAAAAATGCATAATAAATATGTATAATATATATTGTGTATCGAACTTTTAACGAAACGAACCTGAGCGAACCTACATTTCAAGATTCGGTTCGTTTACTTAAATAAACCCAAACCTATATCAAAGCTCGGCTTATTTATTTCCAAATCGAATCTGAGTCGAACATGATCGAATATCGACCTCAAGATTTTTCGGACATCCCTTGATACAATGACGGATTCTAATGAAAACGTGTTACCACAGATCGTTTTATTTTTTCTCGTGTAGTCAGTCTGGGTAAAGTAGCAGTGGATAATCACTGGTAATATCTGTTAATTTAACAGACTCATACGTTGAACATTTTACTACCCTAGACTAGAGAGAGACGTCTGTTAATTATAATTAAATGGGAGAGAGTTGACTTTGTGAGAGCCAAAATCTGTGAGAGCATGAGAGCAGTGAATTTGGACCACTAAATTCTTCTCTTCTCTCTCTCCTCCTGCAATCAATATGAAGAGAAATGACAGAATTTAGTGGTCCAAAATCATACCTCTCATGGATCGGCCCTCTTAAAGGGGAAGGATTGACCTTAAATAATTGTGCAGACATCTAAAAGTGGATATCACGAGCTTTCCTTAAAGGCTAGAGAGAGATGTGACCAAAGATATTCCAAAGAAAATCAAAGGCAGAATCTTGTTGTTGTTGATGGCCATTAATTTCTTGTCCACTTCTCTCATACTCTGTGGAAGGCAAATTAAAGTCTGGGAGTTAGAAGAAAGGGGCATTTCTCCCTACACTCTGGGATTAGCTCTCCCTTGTGATAATGACCTCACTCCAACTTAAGCTCTCTTTTGTATTAACTCTCTTCTTTTAAAAAAAAACATGTATTCGAGGTAAGCTCTTCTAGCATCTTGGAGCTAGACCTCAAAATCATTATTAGGAAGGAAAAACATGCATTGGGTGCGTTTGGTTGCCAGATTACCTCGGGGTAAATGGAGGAGGATAACTTATTTTTATGTTTTGGTGTTTGGATAGAAGGTTATGAGTTGAATAGATTTGTTGTGAAGTTTGAAAAAGTGAGTAGTTGTTATGTGATTGTATTGAAGTTTGGAAAAGTGTGCAGAAGTTGAGTAGTTTGTAATTTTTAAAGGATATAATAGTATAATATATTGATTTTTTTAATGGAATAGATGAAAGAGAAATGATTTATTTAATGTATTAAAGAAGAGATGAATAGTGAGCTCCACATGAGATAAGAAGTGTGAATTTTGGGGGTAACCCCTACACAAACGGCCCCTAACAAGTTCAGAAATTCCGATCTAATCGGATCCATTAATAACCACTTAATATTTAAATCCAAGTTATTAAGTAGTAGTCCAATCATTTATAAGATACTCTCATATCTTGTGAGTGTTCTATGCTCGCTTGAATTATTCCATCCAAACCACTCTCTTCAATCAGTTTATCTAAGCTTCCTTTTTTAGATATAATGTAAGGTATACACATTTTGTAGTAAGGTTCTTCACATTCCAATGCATATTGATTGCTCCAAAACCACTATAAACATGTCATGTACCAATTATAAAATATATATTTGATGTAGATGTAGCTAGAGTCGTAGGCTACCTCCAAGGATGACTTAAACCTCGTACCATGTATGCATGTTTCTTTACTTAAAGTGAGATATATATATATATAGGGAATTTATCCAGAGAGCACAGGGCCCATTTGAGTTCGGATGAGCACCCAATCCTAGCCGTCCATCGCAAAAAAATAGGAACCGATTAATCCCAAAAAATAGGAACCGATTTTGTATGGAAATAAAACAAAATCGGAAATTAGAACATTGCTAAAAATAGCATTGCATTTGTGGAAAGAGGAAGGCGCGTGCATTTGATTGGTAAAATCTATCGTCTCATTCCAACGCATGGCATTTGTTTCGTTCCAACGCAAGATGGGAGGTATGTCATTCGATTTCATAATTTAATCGCTTATTTCTATCATAATTTCGTTGTTTTAATGATTTTTTGATTTTTAGCAATGTTTGTTTTGGGATCAATACGACGAGATGATGAATACATTAATTTTTTTTATGAATACTGCATATTTTTTATCGTAAGCGATGTTTTATTCGAGAAGTATGATTGGAATATGAGAAAGTTTTATTCATAATATCGATTTTTATTCATTTGGTACACGATTTGTATTCCTAATTGATTTTTTATCGAAGTTATTTTGATTTCATATAATAAAAAGTTACAGTAAATTTGTAACTTTATTATTGGCTTTGAGTAACTTTATTACATGTATCAGTAAGTTTTATATATATGTTAGTAAGAAATTCCATATAACTTGTACTAGTAACTATCGTATTATGACCAGTAACAATTAATATACACTTTGGTAACATTGTAAACCATTACTAGTATTTTATTAACTTACATATATAACAAGTAATATTTACACTATCCATCAGTAACTTTTTAGCATGTAGAAGTAACTTTATAATAATAACAAGTAACTCTAGTAACATTGTAACTTCATTACTGACTGTCAGTAACTATATTAAAACAATCAGTAAGTTTATAAATACAACACATTACAAGTTACTTGTCATATAACAAACGTTACTAACAATTCATTAAAAGTTACTTGTCATTGAATGATTCTTACTGAAGCGAGTATATTGCTGAGTTACCATTCTTTTTACAATTCTTACTATTCTCGGATATAAAATAGTACTGAAGCAAGTATTCTCAGATATTTTATGTTACTAATGATAACGCAATTGTTACTTTTAATGTTTTACTTTGAATATATACTGAGTTACTGATATATCTTCTTAATTTACTTATAAGATATTTTATGTTACTACTACTAACAAAATTGTTACTTTTAATGTGTTACTTTGAAGATATACTGACTATAATGCTGAGTTACTAACAATTCATGACAAGTTACTTATCATATAACAAACGTTACTAACATTTCATTACAAGTTACTTGTCATGGAATGATTCTTACTGAATCGAGTATATTGCTGAGTTACTAACAATCATTACAAGTTACTTATCATATAATAAATGTTACTAACAATTCATTACAAGTTATTTGTCATTCAATGATTCTTACTGAAGTGAGTATATTGCTGAATTACTTTTCTTTATACATTCTTACTATTCACGGATATAAATTAACTTATTGTTTCTTGCAGAACAATGCACAATTTGGTGTCTTGAAGAAGCTGTTGTTATGCGAGGAGCGAGAGCAAAACAACATCGTCTAAATGAACTAGAAGACAGTTGACATTTGGATGTTCACCATATAACTATAATTAAGTAATTTATGTGTGACTTTCGGTAACACTTGACGTATTACAAGTAATTAAATATGCTACATAAGTAAAGAAGGTGTGATTCGATAGTAATTCAAAACAAAGAATAAAACAAGTAAGATATATAGAAGCATCAGTAACATATAATAAATTGTAGGTAAAAGAAGGTAATGGAATAAGTAAGTTGGAATAAGTATAAAAAATCATGTAACCAGTAACTTATGTATTGCTATCAGTAACACTCGATACATTATAAGTAATTAAAAATGTTATATAAGTAAATAAGAAGTGCTTCAGTAAGACTCAAAGTATTAAGTAACTATAACATTAGTAACAATCAAAATGACTTCAGTAAAATGGACATTTGTAATCAGTACTTATTGTATGGACATTAGTAATTCACATACTTAATTACTGATCCCACAACAATAGTTACTTGAGAACTGAATATGTATTACTTGAGTAACATGAATAAATTACTGATCTCTTTACAATGTAATGTTACAGATGTAAAATAGGTATAAATTCAGTAACAATCATAATGTGTTCAGTAATATGTATATTTGTAATAGGTAATTATTGTATGGACATTAGTAATTGACGTAATCAATAATTATAATTAGTAATTTATCTTTTCTAATCCAAACGTGGAATGATCATTCCATAAATAGAATATATGCCGACAATAATTTAAATGCGTATTTTTTAGCTTACTAAAATCGACCACCTATTTTTAAGGAAATGATTTAATTCGAATTCTTATTATGTTAATAATGCATGCACATTGTTATTGCCAAAACCGTCCCCTTCCAAATAGAACCGACACATACACGTGGCGAGCCCACGTTTGGTGCTCACCACGACCCAAATCGGCACAGTGCCCTTTGGATATGCCCTCTGTATATATATATATATATATATATATATATATATATATATATATATATATATATATAGAGAGAGAGAGAGAGAGGGGGGGTGATCCTGTGAGAGCCAAAACCTGTGAAAGCATGAGAGTATCATTCTGGACCACGCGATCCAACCAGGAGAGAGAAGACCATGAGAGAGAAAATAGAATCATGTGGTCACGAATGCATGCTCTCATACTCTCACATTTTTTGCTCTCATAGGATCACTCATCTCTTTCTCTCTCTCTCTCTCTCTATATATATATATATATATAGAGAGAGAGAGAGAGAGGACTTATCCAGAGAGCTCCTTGCCCATTTGAGTTGTGGTGAGCACCAAACGTGGGCTCACCACGTGTATTTCTATTGAAAGGTTGCATATTTCGAAGGAGCACGGTTTTGGAAGGATATTAATATCTTTGAACCATTTTATATTTCTAATTATACCAAATCCTTAAAAAAGGAAGACGGTTTTAGAAAGATAAATTCAAATCATTAATTTTGTATCGAAGAAACAGTCATTATACATTGATCAGTAATGTACATATTGTACTCAAGTAATTATATATTATGAGACCAGTAATACTGAAACAGTTGTCAGTAATTTACATCTATAATATTATCATGTACAGAGATCAGTAATTCATTCATGTTCTCAAGTAATACATATTCATTCTCAAATAATTATTGTTGTGAGATTAGTAATGTACATATTGTACTCAAGTAATTGTGTGTTGCGAGATCAATAATACTGAAACAGTTGTCAGTAATTTACATCTGTAATACTGCATTGTACAGAGATCAGTAATTCATTCATGTTACTCAAGTAATACATATTCATTTCTTAAGTAATTATTGTTGTGAGATCTGCAATTAAGTATGTAAATTACTAATGTCCATACAATAAGTACTGATTACAAATATCCATTTTATTGAACTCATTTTGATTGTTACTAATGTTATAGTTACGAAATACTTTTGAGTGTTACTGACGTACCTCTTATTTACTTATATAAAATTTTTAATTACTTATAATGCATATGAAAATTACTGATCATTTGTTATGGTTTTACTAATTTCACAACAACTGCTTATTTGTCCGGTGTATATATATTACTGAATTTTAAACCATATAATAAAATGAATGTAAATTACTGATCGTTATTTGGGTACTACTAATCTCGCAACAACCGTTTACTGGACTATTGCATATATATTACTGATTCCAGTTGTTTGTTTGTTATTACTTGACTTTATATCATTCTTATTGAATCTGATTTGAAGACAACACTCTGAATATAATTGATTCAGTAAGAATGATAGAAATACAAGTAACACTTAACAAAATACCTGTAACATAGGTAAATGACATCGGTAACTTGGTATAAATAAAAATACTTGTATGACAAACAACTTTCACGTTTGTCTCAGTAACTTTCAAGATCATGATATCTCATCTCATCAAAATCGATCAAAAATCGCCAGAGCAATCTCATCTCGTTGCAATACATGTTTCCATAAACGTATACTAATTTAAGAATTGCTTAACACTTCCATTTTAGAATTATTTCCATTGTAATTACAATTCCTATTTTTTAGCGATTGAGAGATTCAAATCCTACGGTTGAAATTAGAGGCTCACCAAAACTCAAATGGGCTTAAAGCTCATTGGATAAATTATATACATATATGTGGAAAAATGGGGCTGCCTCTTGGGGAGCTAACTTCACTCTTCTCGTCTCGTTTTTTTTTTCATTTTTTTTATTTTTGAAAAATACTTTGTGGAAATTCATAATTATATCTCTACATTATGTTATTCAAGTTCCGTATGAAATAGAGGATTTGATCTATAGCGAAAGTTTATTTTGAATTTGTCACTAAATTATCTATTGTTAGATATATAGTGATCAATATTATTTGTTGTTAAATGATTTTTCATACCCGAAATTAATGATGAAAGTCACATTAGTTGCTATATCATTAGAAACGCTCTATCTTACAATGTTTTTATGTTGTTATATTCACAAATTTGAGCTAATTGTCGGTAATTTGTTAGTTCAAAATTTAGTGACGACACTATAACAAAATTGAGCTATAGTGACGGTTTTGAAAAAATCCGTCACTAAATTAGCCGTTGTTAAATATATAATGATGATATTATTCGTTGCGAAATGAGTTTTCGTACTCAAAATTAGCAACGGATATCATATCTGTCGTTATATCATTAGCAACGGTCCACATAGCGATGTTTATCCGTTACTATTTTTTAAAATATCTACTAATCGTCGTTATTATATATTTAACAACGGCTAATTTAGTGACGGATTTTTTCAAAATCATCACTATAGCTCAATTTTTTTGTAGTGCGATTAGCTCAGTTTTTAAATAACTGATACAGATAAATGTTGTTATATAGAGCATTGCTAATGATGTAGCAATGGTTGTGATGTTCATGTTAATTTCTACTATATAAGTCATTTAGCAATGGATAATATTCATCATTATATATATTTAACAACGGATAATTTAGTGACATATTCGAAGTAAACATCACTATAGATCCAAGTAGTTGTAGTGATGGCAATGTTCCGCCTGCCTTTGTGGGAGCATATCTCAACATCCAATAATATTGTTACCCAACAACAATCGCAAACAACTTGTATGATATACATTCACAGAAAAATATCATAAAATTAAAATTTTGCATTAAATAGAAAACATTCACAAATGAACAGGAATATTCAAAGTTCTGTTATTATATCGATGTGAGGTAAAAGGAAATAAAAAAAGTGAGTAGGCCTCAATCCCAATAGTGTCCCTCAATTGCATTATTAAACATCATTGTCATAGTCTCCGACTTGACAATCCCTTTTAGATGTTGAGAGATAACTTATGAGTTAAATGACCATGCACGACTTATGAATAAAATATCTATTAAAAATGTGTTTTCATCACTTATGTCATTCTTAACTTTTGCAATATCAGTTATGCCCCTTATTTTTTAGCAGGTGTACGTCTATATTTTTACAAAATTCATAATTTTACCCTTTTGTAATATCAGTTATGTCCTTACTTTACCTTAGTAGAAGATGCCGAACTATGAATTTTGTAAGAAGATAGGAGCACAAGTGCGTCGCAAAAAGAGAGGGGCATAACTAATATTGTACAAGTTAAGAAAGGTATAAGTGATAGAAACCCCTTAAAAAGTGTGAAATAGTAAATATAAAATTAAAGCAGTTGTAAATAAATTACGTACCTACATTTATGTTCTAGACCTCTAATTGATCTTACTAGTTATTATTATTATTATTATTCTATTTTTCTTTACATCAATTTAGCAATACATCCATCTATTCATTTATCTTAAATTCACTCGTCAAAGGACAAATTCTACACTAGAAATGATATGCCACCACACTTCATTCATAGTCTAGTTTAAAATCTACGTGCAAGTGTGATCCTTCAAATAGTGTGATGGGTAGTTCTCTCACTTTCTTGACAGAAAGCATATAGCGCAAGAAGTCACTGCTCTACCAATTGATTTAATCGGAGGAGTGCAGCTCGTCCCAAAACAAGTGGCGACAATTACGGATTTGTACGGTGACATACACATGTGCATTCACCCAAAACTATTTATAGTATACACCTCCATCTCAATTTATGATGTCCCTCGAGTGGGACTAATTCATTATCGATTTAATCGGATCACAATGAATCATTACAAGAAATTGGCCTAAGGTAATGACTAATGCCATATCTTTCATAGTTAAATATATAATAATAAATCATATTCATCGCTTACTTCTTTAAGCTCGCAAGGAATAATAGTAGTCATCGTTATATTCATCGCAACGAATCATATAACAACGATTATTCCTATTTTTTTCTTCTACTTGTTGTTAAATTTACTAACAATATGAAAATTCCATACATGACACAACCAACAGAATGGCATAACTATTAATAACTATTAGTGTTGCGAGAAGGTACATCCACAAGTGATTCGGCAAAAAAGATAGGGGTGTAACTATAATGATAGAATCTCATAGGGCCACAAATTAAAAAAATCCATAAAAATATGCAATGTGTTATTTGACACCAAATTCATATATCTTCTTGGGAATAACGAAGCCTCCTCAAATGTTATGATTTAATTCGGTTAGGTGTTTTTTAAAGATATGATCTTGAATGCATATTAAAAGAATACTCCACTTCAACTACAACAAGTATACAATGACCGTTTGAAATTTGTCATTATATCATCTATGGTTAAATATGTAGTATTGTTAAACATGTAGTGGCGAATATTATTTATTGTAAAATAATTTTTTATACAACAAATTCGTTATGAATGTTATATATATTGTTGTTATTAGTGGCATTCTATATATTCGTTATGAATGTTATATATATAGGATTTTTACTCGGCAGACCCCGTAATCTTTTTAAAAGGATATTTATACCTATAATCTTGAGTAATTCCATAATTACCCTAGGAACTCAAGCTAATCACGAATTACATACAAGACCCTGAATAACCATTACGTTTTACACCCATAACCTTCCGTTAGTTTACTTCATTAACTCAGCCACATGGTTGAGTTAATCTAACCCAATCCATGGTCTAACGGTTGAGATTAATAAAAAAAGAAGGGCATGGGTTCGATCCTGGAGCTTGCAGCCGATGGGGTCTTCAACTGAGTGCGGGGGTAAGCGGAGGTGCGGGCGGGGGGGGTGCACGACCTGGACCTGCAGGTGGGTTCACAGGAGGGGGAGGGGAGGTGAGGTGCGACCGACCTGGGGGGAGAGGAGGGGGGAGCAGGTCCTGGATTTGCAGGCGGAGGCGCGCTCTGGGGGAGGGGGTGCACCGGGGCACGACCAAGACTACAGGCGGAGGGGGGTGTTGCCCTGGAGCTCGATCCCAGGAGGCGCAGGGGGTGTGAGGGGGCGGAGTCGCGCGCTAGGGGGTGGGTGGGGGTGAGGTGCGAATTCGCAGGCGGAGGGGGGTGCGGGTGGGAGGGGGTGCGCCGGGGAACTACCTTGTAGGCGGAGGATGCGCGGGCATTGCCCTGGAGATCCATCTTGGGAGGTGCGGCAGGGAGAGGGGGTGGGCTGGGGCTGCGGTTCGATCCCAGGAGGCACCGAGATGGGCGGGGGTGGGGGGTTGGGACTGCGGCTCCATCCCAGAAGGCGTTGGGAGGGGGGTTGCAGCTCGATGGTAAGCGGAGGGGAGGGGTGCAGGTGGAGGCGTCTCCGCGAGCATGACCTAGGGTTGCAGGGGGAGGAGAGGGGTTGCAAGGGGGGTTGTGGTTCGATCTCAGGAGGCCTTGACTTGGGTTGCAGGCGGTGGAGGAGGGGGCTTGCTGGGGGAGGTGACCGGCGGGAGGCCTCGGTCTAGGTGGGGGAGATGCTTGGAGGACGAAGGGTGGAAGGAGGAGGAAGGAGGAAGGGGATAATGGTCTTATTGTAAATAACTCAAAATTAAAGGGTATAAAATATTAAATTCTTGACGGATACCGTCAAAGTTGACAGGAAATTGGATGGAAATTAACACAGGGTTCTGGGTGTAAGAGTTAAGCATTACTCAAGGTCGTGTATGTAATTCGTGATTATCTTGGGTACCTGGGGTAATTATAGAATTACTCAGGGTTATAGGTGTAAATATCCCCCTTTAAAATTACATCTACAATCTTTGAAACATCGATATTCCTCCCTCGACCCCGTAAACTTGCTAACATTTACTCAACAAACCATGTGGTTAACTCCCATCTATTTACCCGCTAAAGTTAATCGTATTCATTAAAATGAGATCCATATAACCCTCTTTGTTTAGGAAATTTACCAAAGATGTCATTGAGATACCAAAATATAAAATAAACGATTAACACAGCTGACATCACCCCAGCTTCCCTCCCCCCCATCTCCGCCGATGCTGCTCTTCTCTCTCGCTGATCGCCCAACCGTCCATCGCATGAGCCACCATCCAGATCTTGCCAACCAGGGGTGTGTGTCGCCCCCTGCGACCAACGCGAGTTTCCTAGAGCTGCATTGTCCAGTCTGGAGCTACGTTGCTGCTACCATGTCGACCAACATCCCAGGAGGAGTACCTCGGCCTTCCAGATCCCATCGCCATTCCTGGAGCAGACCACCACCGCCTCCCATCATCGCTGCTCGCACCATCCACCGCGAGACCCTCCACTGATCATCCAGCATCGGCGCCCCCCTAGGCCCTTTGCTTGGGAACGAAGAAGAAGTGGCGGCACCCTTTGATTTAGGGAAAGGAGAGAAAGAACGAAGAACCCCACGTGTAAAGTTTATTTTATTTTTTGGGGGGTAAATTTACATCAAAATCCCAAAGCCTCTATAAGTCAGATGTGGAAGATCCAACGTTAGATTTCACCTCTAGTTAGATTAACCCACCTTATTGACTCAAGTAAAAGTACAGCTAATGGCAGGGTATGTGGGGTAAGACGGAGCAACTTTACGGGGTCAAGGAGGAATATCGATGTTTCAAAGGTCGTAGAGGTAATTCAAAAAGATTATAGGGTCTGTCAGGTAAAAATCATTATATATATTGTTATTATTAGTGTCACTCTATATATTCATTATAATGTTATATATATTGTTAGAGAAAAGGGAGCCTACTTTATGAAGTAGATAACTTACCTACTTCACATTTCAATTTTTTGCAAATTTTTTATTTTTTTGAAAAATACCACCGTGGATTTTCATAATTATATCCCTCTAAAATGTTATTCAAATTTCGTCAGAAACAGAGACTCCTACGGCCTCCATCCAGACAAGCATTTTTTAACGATCACAGATTTGTTGTATTTTACCTGTTTAAGATGGAGGCTGTAGGAGTTTCTGTTTCTGACGAAATTTGAATAACATATTAGAGAGATATAGTTATGAAAATCCACGGTGATATTTTTCAAAAAAAATAAAAAATTTACAAAAATGGAACGCGAAGTAGGCAAGGTTACCTACTTCACAAAGTAGGCTCTCTTTCCTCATATTGTTATTATTAGCGTCACTCTGTATATTCGTTATGAATGTTATATATATGGGGGAAATGGGGTTGCCCCCTAGGGGTAGCCAACATGGTTGCCCCCAGCACATTTTTCGCAAATTTTTTTTATTTTTTTGGAAAAATATCATCATGTATATTCATCCCTATATCTCTTCTATATGTCATTCGAATTTCGTCAGAAACAGAGACTCCTACGGCCTCCATCCAGACGTCATTTTTTTAGCGGTCGCAGGATATTTTAAATCGACTCTATCTGGATGGAGGCCATAGGGGTCTCTGTTTCTGACAAAATTTGAATGGCATATAGGAGGGATATAGAGAAGAATATACATGACGATATTTTTCAAAAAATAAAATAAAAAAATTGCCCCAAAATGGAGCGGGGCAGCCATGTTAGCTGCCCCCCAGGGGCATCCCCATCAACCCCTAACATATTGTTATGTTATTAGCGTCACTCTATGTAGCAATGATTACCCTTTGCTATTTATCAATTAATCATTGTTTTTTTTAAATTGTGAGGCAATAAAAGTGAGATAGTGAGACATGCATATAAAAAAACCCTACTAGCCTCTAAGGACTAAATCTGAGCTGCCCAAAGCAAGTTGTTGTTGGGAGCACTCACATCAAATAAAATCTTGGGGATATCTATGGATACGGACAAGACATAAGTGACCAATGTAACATTGGTTGAGAAAGGAGGAAATGAATTAAATGGGTGGGATGAGTTGGAGTGAGAAGATCTTTGGGGACCCCATAGCCATCAAGAATCCCATCTCTCTCTATACATATATGTCATATATATTACAAACACTAGTAGTGGTCTCCATCAAGGCTGTCATATGGATTCCATTGGCCTCCATCCAATTCTTTGCATGATAGCAACTTGGATTCGGTGTTTATGTCCAACATGGACTGAATTGCATCGCAGGGCAATAGTTCAAAAGGAGAGGTAGGGAAAAACCTTCACTTTTAAGGCTTGTTTGGTTGTTAGTTTACCTTAAAGGAACTTGGCATATCCCCAATTCTATCTGTGCATTTCTGTGTTGGAATTAGGTATATAGACTCCATAATTTCTTTGTTATTTTTTAATCACGTTCAAATAAAAAATTAACATGAAAAATATACTATAATTATAAGAAAAGTTAATATAACTCATAATCAATGTGACACCATATCGCATTTATCATTTCAACACTTTCAAACCCGTCCAACCATCTAAACAGCTACTATTTACAGGAGGATTCTCCAACACAGCCATTTTACTAAACATGTCATTACTGTTTGCATTTTATTCCGTATGATTACTCTCTACCATGTTTACTAGCCCATGATGTCAATCAATCCTAGCCATTTGCCATCAATAAGGCAACATATGGTAAAAATAGATTCAAGTTAGATCAAAGGAGTGACTTTTTTAAAAGTTTGATTTATTTTCTCTGACAAAGTGTAACTCCATGAATTGTACCAAAATCATGTGAATAAAAGAGATACTAACTCTCTCAACAACTATGTACATGTATTTATATGCGTACTCTATGAATGTTATTCAACCGAGCCGTCGAACTCAAAAATGTGTTCATTCAGAATAACAACTATGATTACGTACTTCGATGTCCTCCTTAAGCATTCTCTTCTTCCAGCCACCATTAGCCATGCACGGGGCCAGTCGCTTCTTTCCCTCGTGGCTAAATCACAAAGCTATACTCCTCTTTGTCAAAGTCACCCCCTCCATTGTATGCCATCGATGTCGAGCACTCTGTCATTGCTTAGAGTTTATAGGTATATATACTTGTTCACACCAGTGCCTGCCTCCTTATGTTTGAGATTGTACACCTATACACAATATATATAAACATACAAATAGGATCCAATTGACATAATTCTTTTTGCAAAATTATATAACAAAGCGCATAAAAAGTAAATAATATCAAAATTATTGACCTAAAAGTGAACCCAAATTTTTAATATGCCCGCATTCTAAAATTTTCATCTCGTGCGTATGAATTCCAATTTGACTCTATTCACCTTTAAAGTTCATCATTTAAAGTACTCCCAATACTAAAAATATTTTGAAGTCGAGTTGTGTCAATATGCGGAAAGTAGAAATGAGCATTAGGATGGGCCGTTGGATCGAAGTTGACCTAACTCAAGGCCTATGCAATTTAATGAGATGTGGGTTGGGTTACATCTCGTAATTTTTTTATAGTCGGGCCATAGTTTGACCAGATTAACATGGGCTCGAGTTTGGGGATCGTCTCATTAAAAAAATTGGAACAGAATCATGAAGAAGGAACAAAGCTATCTAGCGAGGAAAAGGATGGTGGCGAAGTAACGTTGATGAATAGATATCACTAAGAATATATGTATAAGAAGTAACTATTCAAAATGAATGATACATAGATTAAAATAAGTTTCTTGTTTGAGAGACGCATAAGGGAACAAGGAGAAGAGTGATAGTCATCACATACTAAGAAAAGTGAAGTAACAAAGAGGATGTTGGGTAAATATTTACAAAGAGCTTGATATGAGAGAAGAAAATGGACTTTATGTGTATGTATGAGTTTGAGATCGGTTGGGATATCTAAGAATCGAAATATAATCGATCATTGGTTATTATATGAACCATCTTATTGGGCACTCGTTTGGCAAGGTCAATGTTGTCATGGGTTTGGATCGAAGTCGACTTAAGCCCAAACCAATTACTTAGTGAATCCAATTTTCGACCCAAGCCTGACCAAATATAAATCAGGCTCGGATTCGGACCTAGCTCGTGGATTGGATCAGGCCGGCCCAATCCAATGTTTGTCATGAATGGAAAGTTTAATTGCATGACTTGTTATACAACTGTACTAGCACTTTGTACATTTTGTATAATGTAACATTGTGATTCCTTTTACTTCATCTAGCTATTGCCTCAACATCAGCGCTAAAGAAAAGAGGGTTGTCAGAGCCCGTGCTACACCAAAGACAGTTGGACTGATCTTTTCATCCCACCCATAATTATGCACAACATAATGATGCAAAACTCGCATCAGTGTCGAGTTTAAGAAAGTTAGGCCATTGACCACATGAAAGATCGTTGCGTATGAGACATCTTGTACCCATCTAGAAACCCCGCCTCATAAGCTTAACATGGGGTGAGGACGATCGGATATCTTTTTATTCCATAACACACTATGAAGTGGATCACGCACAACCCTATTTACGAGTAAGTATTAGCAAGTGATGTTGGCAAAGGAGGATTTATCTAAGAATTCACATAACAATCATATATCACACTTCATCATTCAAAACTTTATCCTTTAAACCCAACATAAATAAGAACCACTCTAATGATCTAATGGTAGAAGCAGTGAGCTCTCACTCAAAAGACCAGTGTTCAATCCCCCAACCCACTAACGGGGACGGATTGTCTGCTATAGGCGAAAGGGCAGCAGGGTCTGTTGTAGGCGTGATCGAGCGATTCGCACGATTTTACACTTTTTGTGAGCCCGTACCATGCAAAATTGTGTGAACCAGCTCGGTCACGATCGAGAGGCTCACGTGACCATAGCAGGCACAACACCATAGTAGATAAGGGCCTAAACATCATATTTTCCCACACACCCACTGTAGCTCTGACCTACTCTGTGAGGAACACGAGTTAAAGATCATATCTCAAATAATGAAGAGGTTAGAAGGATGCTAATTAAATCGCCAGTTGCCTACTTGTTTTGCTGCTCTTGGGAGAGGGGAAATCTCACATGCATCTTGATTCCACCCTGCGAATGTCGGGACCCATTAGATTTTCCAGCAGAGAACATTGGAATTCCATTTGGCCCACTCCCTACCTTTGTGTCCCTGTCCCTCCCCCAACTCCTCCCGTTATATATACCAACACCACAGCCTCCTTCCTCCCCCACCCTCAGATCAGAAGACAAGTAAGATCTATTCCACTTCTCCCTCCCCAAGATCTACTCCCTTTTCTTGGAGGTACTCACATGATCTTGCACCCAATCCTGGTCTCCTGGAGTTGGCAAAGATCGTGATCACGGTGGAGGTGATGATGATGATGATGATGATGATGCCCCTGTTCTTGGGTATTTAATTTGCACCCAACTGTTACTCTGTCCATCCCAAAGCTATTAATCACATTAAAGAGGAGGATAGAGCAGACTATAGCATACCATATCATCATCCTTACACTCTCACCTCCTCTCCATCCCATCATGGGGCTCTCCCTCAGAGTTGTCTGCATGGTGGTTCTCGTCGCCCTCCACTCCCCCTGCAAGGTCATACAGAGCCCCGTGGACTTCCCACCCCTGAGCTTCCTGCAGACCACCGACAAGGCCTCCCTGGACTTCGGCAGGATGGTGTTCAACTCCCCATCTCTGGTCCTGAGGCCCCAATCCCCCAGAGACCTCTCCCTCCTCCTCGGCTCCCTTTCCACCTCACCTTCCAGCACCTTCACAGTCGCAGCGAGGGGTGCAGGGCACTCCATACACGGCCAGGCACAGGCTCTGGATGGCATTGTGGTGGAGATGGATTCACTCCCAACCACCATAAAGATCAAGAGCGGCGGTCTGTCCTACGCAGACGTCGGCGGTGGAGCCCTGTGGGTGGAGCTCCTGGAGGAGAGCCTGAAGCATGGCCTCGCTCCGAGGTCCTGGACGGACTACCTCTACCTCTCCATCGGTGGGACTCTCTCCAATGGTGGCATCAGCGGGCAGACCTTCAAGCATGGCCCCCAGATCAGCAACGTCCTCCAGCTTGATGTAGTAACAGGTAAATTCATAAAGAAAATTGTTGGTTCTCTTCCAAAGCTTCTAGATTGTTGTAAAGATCAAATCTTGGGTAGGAACTGGCGATCTCTTGACATGCTCACCCACCAAGAACAGTGAGCTCTTCCATGCTGTGTTGGGTGGTCTGGGCCAGTTTGGCATCATAACAGCTGCGAGGATCCTCCTGCAGGAAGCTCCACAAAAGGTTGGAGATTTAAAAAATCCATTTCTTCTATTTTTTATTGAATCCTGATGTGGGATTCTGGACAAACAGGTGAGGTGGGTCAGAGCCTTCTATGATGATCTGGAGACCTTCACGAGTGACCAGGAGCTGCTGCTGTCCATGCCAGAGAAGGTGGACTATGTCGAGGGCTTCCTGGTCCTGAATGAGCAGTCCTTTCACAGTTCATCCATTTCCTTCCCATCTTCCCACATGGACTTCGCCCGTGTCCTCGACAGTGGCGGAGGATCCAAGCTGTACTACTGCTTGGAGTTCGCAATCCATGTGCACCATGGCAGAGCATCCGATGTTGATCTGGTTAGTCTTCCATGGAAATCCCACCTACCCATCTTTGATTGCTTTAAAAAGAAAACCAAAAAGATAAGAACTTGATGTACCCAAGATGATTAAATCCAAGTATTGTTGATGTTGGAAGGCTTTGGAGGAGCTTAAGGGGATGTTGAGCTACATGGCGCCTTATATTTACGTAGCTGAGGTGTCCTACTACGACTTCCTAAACAGGGTGAGATTGGAGGAGATGAAACTGAGGAGCGAAGGTCTATGGGATGTGCCTCACCCTTGGCTCAACATGTTCGTGCCAAAGTCTGGAATCCATACCTTCGTGGATTTGCTGATGGAGAGCATATCTACTGAAGAGTTCGTGGGCCCTGTTCTAATCTACCCAATGCTCAAGGACAAGTAAGCAATCATTCTTCCCTAATCCTGCTAATTACATCGGTCTTATTTATATCTTTATCTGTTTTTCATGCTTTTTAATTATCATGTGGTTGGTTTGCTTTAGTTGTGTTAGATTTGATGCGACCTGTTCTCGATTTCTTCTCATCTCCTGCTCTATTATTATGCGATTGTATTGCATTGGTTACATCAAATGGATGTGACCCGTTATTTTATGTTCCCTCATTATTATTATTTTTCCATAAAAAGAAAATCTTGGTGTGTACATCAGAGGGATGGGGATGTCCAGTGGTAATTTTTTGGGCGTCTCCGCTGTGGTGTTTTCTGGAGACCAATCCACCAATGGTCTCCCACTTTCCCTTTGTCCTCGCTCCCCGGATCTTTTTTTATTGCAGTAGCAGAGATGGTGTGTGATCTTGCAGAGGCATCAACAGTGGCTTTTTTATTTGCTTTTGCCTTTCCTTTTCGCGCAAAGAAACAGGAGCTTTGTGCTGCCAGCTTGGATGCTGCCAAATCGTGGGCAACTCTTCCACTTTGCCTCTGTTTGGGATCCAATCTCTCTTTTTTCTCCCTCTGCTGCAGCATCTAAGATTGCAGCTTTTCATGTACCTTCGTAGATCTAAGTGCCAACTGTGGCAAAATAAAAGACAGTACGAGCTAAACCAGAATTAACACCTGACTTTAGTATTAAAAGATTGTTATAAAATATGAAGAATGCGGAAGCGTAAACATGTAAAAGATAAAGAACAAAATAAGAACGCGGGATTTTAACGTGGAACCCTACTCCGTGAGGAGCGGGATGAAACCACGGGAGAAGCCCTCAAAGGGGCGGATACTTCATTCCTTTTTCTCAATGAGTACAGGAGGTCTGGGGCTCCTTTTATATAGCCTTCCCAGAGCCTCCAAGTCCCAAGGGACTAAACACATGATGGGGTAAATGGATCTTCTCCAGGATCCATTTACCCTGCTACAACTCAATAGGGCACATACACGAATACTCCAACACTCCCCCTCAAGCTGGAGCATGCAATGCTCAGCTTGGACAAACAGAAAGATACTCAACTCAACACTACAGGACACTACGGACAATATCAACCCAACGCGCACATTGTTGCAGTCGAGGACGTTGCTTCTCATGCCGTGCAAGTGAGGAGGACAAACGGGCTGGAGTGTGAGTCAACTGAAGACTCGGAATCTGACCATCGAGTCTGAACTTGCGCCTGAAGTCTCCTCGTCGGAGAACTGGGTCTCTCCCATCTGGCTCAGAGAATGGTGCACTGCTCTGGTGTACCTATGATATCACATGAAAACCCTTGCCTTCAATGGCATAGGGAATGGTCCTCTGCTCTGGAGTCCCTATGGCTCACATGAAAACTCTGGCCAAACAACAACAAGAATGATGGGGACCACGAAACAAATGATGGCAACTTATGCTCATCTGACAATGACCGCACACTTGTGCGTGTCTGAAACTGGAGACTCGGAAGACAATTGTCGAGTCTGAAACCAAACTGTAGAGTCTGATCATCTGGCTGGCCATGTAATCTGGACTGAAGAATATGGATCTGAATCATCTGACAAACTGGCCTGTAGAACTCTACACAATACTCCCCCTTTCTCCCATACTTGTCGGAAAACATGGATGTCGACAAAGTTGGGAGAACACACCAATGATGGGGAAAACAACATGAACATTCAAAACTTGCGGCTTTTGTTTTTGTTTTTTTTAAGCCGTCACTTTTTTTTTGAAACACATTTTTTTTTAAAGCCGTTTCAACATTTTTTATCGGCTTTTCATCTTTTCTTTTCTTCTTCTTCTTCTTTTTTGTAAATTTTGCGTACGACCTTTTTTTTCTTGTACGCGCCTTTTTTTCTTTTCATTTTTTTTTCGAAACTCTTCCTCTCCCCTTTTTTTTAACGTGACTTGCACCCTCTCTCTCTCTCTTTTGAAACATACAACCAACTGGACTTGCATAACTGTGACCTTTTTTTCCCGGGCTTCCAAGCAAATAACCCTTTTTTTGTTTACTGACGGGTGGCCCACTTGGGCCCATCCCTTTTCTCACCTTTTTTTTCTCAACGTCAGTGGGTTGCGCTTTCCTCCATCATTTGTTTTTTAACCGCAATCCCCTTTTTGTCAACGTACATCCCAAAATAAAACGGCCTTTTGTGTTTTTTTTAATAAACGAGTACCTTACGGTTCCCATTTGAGAAACCCTTCTCCCCCTCCGTTGCTTGAGGGCGTGCGCCGCCACAGAATAAGATTTGGGGCTCCTACTGGAGCTACCGCACCCGCTGCTCGATGAAGAAGAGATGCAAGGCTGCGCGGAGGAGGCCTGAGGAGGATTGCCTGCCTGGAAGGCCGAACGGCGAGCCACGAGACTGAGGGTTGGAAGAGGAAGGCGGAATCGACGCCGATTGAAGGGCTTGTACGCAGGTGGCTCGCGGCTGGGGATTCGCACGCAGGGGGGGCTTGCTGCGTCACCACCGAATGCTTGGAGGAGATGCCTCCTCGCATGTTTGGAAGTCTGTTGCTCGTGCGCAGGAGAACACGCCGCCTGCGTGTCTGGAAGTCTGGAAATCGCGTGTGATCGCCGCGCGCCTGGAGGGCGGGAGCGCCTAGATGCGCAATGCGCCTGGTGTGGAGACGTGCAGGGAAGCAGGAGAGGCGCCTGGGCTCTTGAGGTTCCACCATGGAGGCTGCAGCGGCGTGGAACCCTTGGACTGGATCTTGCGCAGTCAGATCTTCAAGAACAAACCAAACTAGGGTTTCCACCGAAACCGTGGAAAAACAAGCCAGAGAACCGACATACAACTCTCACATATTAAAAAAATATTTCTCAAAATCGAATCTCGAAAAAAAAACTTCAATAACGATTCCTCGAGAATCGAACCCGCTCTGATACCATGTTATAAAATATGAAGAATGCGGAAGCGTAAACATGTAAACGATAAAGAACAAAATAAGAACGCGGGATTTTAACATGGAACCCTACTCCATGAGGACCGGGATGAAACCACGGGAGAAGCCTTCAAATGGGCGGATACTTCATTCCTTTTTCTCAATGAGTACAGAAGGTCTGGGGCTCCTTATATAGCCTTCCCAGAGCCTCCAAGTCCCAAGGGACTAAACACGTGATGGGGTAAATGGATCTTCTCCAGGATCCATTTACCCTGCTACAACTCAATAGGGCGCATACACGAATACTCCAACAAAGATCAATCTTTGGATCTCACGAATTGCATTTACTTGAGGTTTTAGTGTGTGAGTTTTAGTATTTCTCCGGATTTATGAAAGGGTTCTTCTGTTGTTAAAAAAACTCTCCTGTTATTTGTATACTTGATCTCATAGTTTAGGTTCATCGACAAATATCAGCCCTCCGCTCTCGTTACTTGGGTAGCATACGTGGAGAGACACTCTTTTCCTCTCCTACGAAATCTAAATTTTTTGGTCTACCTGTGTATAGCTAAATCTATGTTGACATCTGACTGATAGTAGGCACAAATAGTAAAAGGTTCTCGGCTTATCAGATACCAAAATGTCAGTTTTCTGGAGAAAAAAATGGACTGTTGCTTTATTTTTGCTCCTGTTCTGAGAAAGATTGTGTACTCCTGCAAGATTGTGCTTAGCGATATTATTCATCTATGTTGAAATCAAACGTAAGGATCAAGACAAGAACACAAATGATTTATGTGGAAAATCCTACGGTGAGGAAAAACCACAACAGCACACACAACCCTAATCTCCTTGTCTTGAGATTAGAGTTCTCTCTTTTTGTCAATCATAAAAAGGAGGGGGGATGAGTACATATAGGATGGTGGGTAAACGGTCCCTCATCCAAGATCCGTTTACCATTTTAAGATCCATACAACTCAACACTCCCCCTCAAGTTGGGCATACATATCAACCATGCCCAACTTGCCCACATTCAACTCAAATTGCTGTAGGCAATCCCTTTGTGAAGAGATCAGCGATTTGATCACCAGATTTCAGGTAGGGAAGACACAAATATCCATCATCATTTTTTTCTCGAATAAAGTGTCTATCTATCTCCACATGCTTTGTTCTATCGTGCATCACAGGATTGTTGGCCAAATTTATTGCTGCTTTATTGTCACAAAACATCTTTATCGGCATAGCAACCTCAATACCCAAATCTTTCAGCATGAGTTGTAACCATGTAACTTCAGTAACACCATTAGCTAGAGCTCGATATTCGGCTTCGGCACTCGATCTAGAGACAATATTTTGTTTCTTACTTCTCCAAATGACAAGGTTCCCACAAAGATACACAGCATATCCTGAAGTAGATCTCATGTCATCCACTGATCCAGCCCAGTCGGCATCTGTATAGCCTTCAATAGTAACATCATTGTGTCTTCTAAATGTAAGTCCTTTACCTGGAGATTTCTTTATATAGCAAAGAATTCTGTTAACAGTATTTACATGAATTGAGGTAGGAGCATGCATAAACTGACTAACAATATTTACAGCATAAGTAATGTCCGGTCTCGTGAGGGTAAGATAAATTAGTTTCCCAACTAATCTTAGGTATTTTCCTCTTCCAACACCATCAAGAAGTTTACCATCCTTTTTACTCAGTTTATGATTTGTTTCAATAGGAGTGGTGGTTGGTTTGCATCCCAACATACCAGATTCCTTCAACAAATCTAAGGCATATTTCCGTTGGCTTAAGCACATACCTTTTGGAGAGCGGGCCATCTCAATGCCTAGGAAGTAGTTCAGCTTCCCCAAGTCTTTCAATTCAAATTCAGTTGCGAGAGTTTTCTTTATGCGAGATATTTCTCCTTCATCATTGCCTGTAAGAATCATATCATCCACATACACTAAAAGAATAGATTTTTTCTTACCACTCCTCCTTATGAATAAAGTGTGATCTCCATTCACTTGAATGTATCCATTTCTTATCATGACCACACGAAGTCGTTCAAACCAAGCTCGTGGAGATTGTTTTAGACCATATAATGCCTTTTTTAATTTGCAACATTTATCTTCTTTTTCGAACCCAGGTGGCATTTTCATGTAAACTTCTTCTTTAAGGTTACCATTTAAGAAAGCATTCTTCACGTCCAATTGGTACATCTTCCAGGAAAAATGAGTAGCAAGACAGATAACAACCCGAACAGTGTTCATTTTTGCCACAGGGGCAAAAGTCTCGAGGTAGTCAATCCCGTATTTCTGGTTGTATCCCCTAGCCACAAGACGAGCCTTGAATCTATCAATTTTTCCATCAGCAGTATACTTGATCGTATACGCCCATTTAGACCCCACTAAATGAGCACCCTTGGGAGCATCAACAACATCCCAAGTGTCATTCTTCACTAATGCATCCATTTCTTCCTTCATAGCCTTTGCCCATTTTGGGTCACTTTCGGCTTCAGTAATATCTTTGGGGATATGATGAGCATCTAGAGAGGTAACAAAGCATTTGTAGGATGCACTAAAGTTAGAGTAAGAAATGTGGCGTTCAATGGGATGCTGAGTGCATCCTGCATATCTGGCTGGAGGTTTGATGGTCCTCTTACTCTTCCTTTGTGCAATGCTGTCATCCACATGTTCTGCCTCTATATTCTGTAGGTCATCATCAGGCTCATCAAGTATAACAGGAATGCCACTTGATATTTCCATGCTTGAGTCATTTGAAGAGGATTCTGGAGGATGGACATTTGTTTCTACAACCTCTTTATGAGTACATGTTTCTTCATTAGGTTTAATCTCCCCCTAAAAATAAGCATTGTAATCATCATCTTCTAAGAACTGAAGGCCATGAAATCCCTCTTCACAACTAGTCTTCCTCTGAAGAGGAATATTGGAAAGAAGGCTTCATTTTCAAAGAAGCTAACATCTTTGGAGACTAAAACACGGCCAGAAGAAGAATCAAAGCAACGATAGCCCTTCTGTGTCGTAGAGTAACCAAGAAAGAAACCTTTATTAGCACGAGCATCCAACTTCTTAACCCCACCATCATTGGCATGTATGAAGCAAATACATCCGAAAACACGTGGTGTGAGAGAAAAAGGTTTTTGACCTGGATATACTTGCATAAATGGAGATTCACCATTAAGAACACGTGATGGCATTCTGTTCATCAAGTATACACTAGTAAGAGCTGCCTCTCCCCAAAATTTCTTTGGAACATTTCGCTGAAAAAGAAGAGCTCGAGTGATCTCTAAGATGTGTCTATTCTTTCGCTCTGCAACCCCGTTCTGTTGAGGACTATAAACACACGATGTTTCATGAAGGATCCCTTTCCCAGCAAGAGTTCTTTGAATAGAATTAGCTAAATATTCTTTAGCATTATCTGAACGGAATTTTTTAATCTTGACATTATGTTGTCTCTAAGGGCCTGACTAATCTGAGCTGGAAGACGATATAGACCACCATCAACTAAACCAATTCCAGTTTTCCTTCCGGTCTCCAAATCTTCTAAAACACATGACTTCTGATCAAAAATCAACCTACAGTTCAATTCTTTAGTAATTTTGCTGACTGATAAGAGATTTATAGGAAAATCAGGAACATGAAGAGCATCGTGAAGAAGGTAGCGATCGACAACAGAAATAGTCCCTTTCCCAGCAACAGTAGCAGGTGATCCATCGGCAACTGTAACTTTTTCTCTTCCAGAGGATAGCTTGTAATTATGAAACATGGTGGCGTCACCTGTCATATGATCGGATGCCCCACTATCAATAATCCACTCTGAATTGGCAGAACACGTATCATTTATTCTCCTCGTACTCAAAGCTGAACCTATATCCTTGGTATGCATGTAACATGACTCTCCAATGACAGATTTCTCTAGTAGTAATTGCAATTCCTTGGTAGTTTCCATTTGAACCTCAATGGAATATCGGGAAGCAGAAAGAAGCAAGATAGCAATTCCGTCACACAAGGAGTATCCAACAAAAATGCTCCGTCACACACGAAGAAATCCAGCAATGAAAGCAGGAGAGAAAGAAAATAACAAAAACTCACAGACTTTCCGGAGCAGCGAGATAGTCGCACACCTCAAGCATCACAAGAATAGGATCACGGATACTTCAGATACAGAGTTGACCGCACATAGAAGAATCCACACCAGAATCCACACAAAGGATGTCCCCACCTAACACTTTTGAGTTGAGCTTGTGGTCCTGGAAAAGGGAATAGCTTTGCCCCCCTTTGGATATTACAGCACGGGCTCCAACATTTGCAACATAGAGATTTTTTTTTCACCAAAACTACTGTAGAGGCAAGACTTGCGGTTCACTTTTTGCCAAAGCAATTGGCAAACTTTTGAGAATACGTGACATCAAAATCAGAGGGCAAATTCCACACCAGCAGACAAAAGGGGGTGCGTAAGAGGGTGTCCACACCTGCACAGGAAGGGGGTCGCCCAGGAAGTACGCCGCGCACAGGGGCTTCGTGCAGAGGAAGTGGCCGAGGAAGGGGCCGCGCGCTGGGGCTTCGCGTAGAGGGGGGGTGCGCGCTGGAAGGGGGCCGCGCGCTGGGGCTTCGCGCAGAGGAGGACCGCGCGCTGGGGTTTTGGAGACAACGTGCTGGGCTGTAGGCGTGCAGGGATGTGCCACACAGGGCTGCAGGAGCGCACCGTGCAGGGCGGCAAGGGCGCACAACTCAGGGCATGCGGAACTGGGGTTTGCACATGAGCACCGTGAGGATCGAGGACGACAAATACAATCTTCAATTAGGCTCTGATACCATATTGAAATCAAACGTAAGGATCAAGACAAGAACACAAATGATTTATGTGGAAAACCCTACGGTGAGGGAAAAACCACAACAGCACACACAACCCTAATCTCCTTGTCTTGAGATTAGAGTTCTCTCTTTTTGTCAATCATAAAAAGGAGGGGGGATGAGTACATATAGGATGGTGGGTAAACGGTCCCTCATCCAAGATCCGTTTACCATTTTAAGATCCATACAACTCAACAATCTAGATTGGATGTTCAAATTAGAGTTCAGCATTAGGACAAAAGGAGTGCTTATCAAAACAATAAACACACGGGATGAGATTTGGAGCTTCATTGTTCCACTTCTCGAGAACAGTGTTGGGATAAGAACAGTTGGTCATGAGAAGCAGCTCCATTTCGCTCTGGATATATTTTGATATTATACCTGGACTTTTTTCTTCTGATTATCCATTTGGAATTTCATACTCTAATGAAGTCGAAATATGGCGAATCCTTCTCCCACTATAAGTAGGGTCGGCTACATGGATTCTTGCTCAAATCCATGTTGAAAAATTCGATTATTTTTTACTTTGGTTGTCGACTACCTAACTCATGACATACACGTATACTCTTCCTCCATCCATGGGCACATCTCTAGTGAGAGCTTCAAATGAGCACCTAATAAAATATTCACAGATGTGACATCGAACTTGCCGAAGCATTATTAAAGCTTATACATGTATTTTTTTACTAAAGCACAGTTTCCCAGACCATCAATCTCTATATATTTCCATGTCGATATTCTTCTTGGCTACACACAAATCTTTCATCCCAAATTCTTCATCCAAAGTCTTTAAGCTAGCATTATATCATCAACAAAAAGCACCAGAAAAATAAAAGAACCATCATCAAGATGTCTAAACTACACAAACATCATATTTTCTTCTAGTGAAATCATGTTCAACCATGGATGAGTTGAAGAACTTTTACCATTGTCTTGAATATTTCCTTGGATCATAAAAACATTTCTTAAGTAGACAAACAAGATCCTCCTTTTTCTATCCTGCAAAGCCTTCATGTTGGCACTTGTATAGGAAGGCTCTCTTCACATACATATGCTCCAACTACAAGTCGTTCACGACAACTGTTGAGTTGTACTGCCTAAATGGGCCTAAATGGGTAAACGGATCTTTCGATGAGGGACCGTTTACCCATCGTCTTTATATATTGTACTCATTCCCCCTATTGGTTCCTTAACCTAGTGAAGAGAGAATCCTAATCCCTTGAGAAGGTGATTAGGGTTCATGTTTGCCCCTGTGGTTTTTCCCTCATCGTAGGGTTTTCCACGTAAATCCTTGTGTTAATCTCTGTGTTCTTAACCATCGATTTCAACATGGTATCAGAGCCAAATTGAGGCTCGGTTCTTCGTTGTCTCTTGGATCGACTGCCCGTGCAAGGTGCTCGTGTGCGCCGTCACCGCCGCTGTCGTACACAGGATGACTTGTATGGATGTATGCTTTACCACATATAGGTGAGAAGGTATAGTTGTAATTAGTACCCTCCACCTGACTAGAGCCATTAGCTATTAACCTCGCCTTATATCCAGTATCAACAACTCTAGAAATATCTTCCTTCTTGTACACCCACTTACAATGAATGTTTTTCTACCCACTTGATGGAAAAATAAGGAAAAAAATCTTGTTAAGATACTATCTCTTTTGGCTACAAACCAATCTGCAGACTAATATGATGAAGGTACTTTGAAAAATCTGTTTGACTCTCTTGCATCGCAAATGTTCTATATAATCGATAGTAGATGCATAAATACAAAATCATGCATCTATAGGGGTAGTGTAACCCCTCTTCATCCTAGTATATACACAATGCAATGACATGTAATTTAATTATCATCATCCGTTATAGCTTCCTATATCCGAGTGGATATCACAATGTGCTGGACTAGATCAACCTCAAGCTCCATTTATCAGCCCGTAATCTCATCTATGAAACTGCATTAGAAGAACAAATCAAAGAACTTTTTCTTGTGATACAAAGTTACATATTCATAAAACACGATACTTTTCTCAATGGTAAATTTAGGTGTCATGGGATCAAGGCTTTCATGATCTATTTATCTTTACCCTAGAGGCACACCCACAAAAAAATGCACATTAGATCTAGATTCCAATTTTCTTGCATGTATCTTGGATTTGATGGTGTCCAACCCAACAATTCTGGACGGTGACTCAATGCACACAATGATAACATCTCCATCTATTGATCAGTATGTTGAGAAAAGAACCATTAACTGCGAAGTGGTAAAAGCAATCGGAGTCAAGGAATCATCATTCATTGATCTGTGTAGAGAGGTGTCCTATCTGTGCATTCAATCTCCATGTAATTAGCCTCTACAGATGTCTATGTAAGCTTGATGGAATCTCTTTCTCATTCTTCTGGAGTTTCCAACACTTATTTTTCATGTGTCTTTTTCTTGTAGTCATGACAAAACTTACTATGCTCATTTTTCTTATCATCTAACAACTTCTCCGATTGCAGTTGTTCCACTGCTTACCCATTCCATGCAGCACACCATCTTGTTATTATTTGTTTATTGGCTCATTAGTTTATGGTATGTTTACTCTTTCAAGAGTAGGGACAATTTCATGTTGTCCAACCAAATTTGCTCCTGTCTATATGTTAGTGTTTCCGTAAACTGCTCGTACGAGGGTGTTTCTATATGTTCGTGTTTCCATAAACTGCTCGTACGAGGGTGATAACAAACAAAGAAGTAGCAAAAAATGATCTTTGTCATAGACATCTGTTGGAGTATAAGTTGTATGCGCCTATTGTGTTGTAGCAGGGTAAATGGATCCTGGAGAAGATCCATTTACCCCATCCAGTGTTTAGTCCCACATGGACCAGTGGTGGGACTTGGAGGCTCTGGGAAGGCTATATAAGGAGCCCCAGACCTCCCAGACCTCCTGTACTCATTGAGAAAGTGCAATACAAGACACACCCCTTTGAGGGCTTCTCCCGCGGTTTCGTCCCGCTCTTCATGGAGTAGGGTTCCACGTTAAAATCCCGCGTTCTTATTTTGTTCTTTATCTTTTCCATGTTCGCTTCCGCATTCTTCATATTTTATAACATGATATCAGAGCGGTTCGATTCTTGAGGAGGTTTTTTGTTCGTTCATCATTTGTTCGAAGATTCGTTCGTTATTTTTTGAGGATTTATTTTCGAGATTCGTGATTAGAGATTATCATGTTCTCGGTTCAATTTTGGAGCTCTGTTCTATTTCGATCCAAGCCAGATCTGGGGTTTCTCAACCCGTGATCTCGCATACTCCACGCAGTCTTCAAGTGGCGGCAGCATCCATGCCCTCCCTCATGCGGTGTCGTTCCAGGTCACGCATGTCTTCTAGGGAACCCCCAGGCGGCCCCTTCGTGGATCTCCGATGTGCCGCACCAACATCCTCTCAGTTGGCAGTTCCATTCTACAACTCGCGCGATGGAGCAGCGCACGGCGAGCTCCAGGCGGCCGTAAGTCCCAGCGGCGCTCCCAGCTTCATTCTCCAGGCCTGGAGACACCGCTCTTCCCTCCAGCAGGCTGGCCCTTGCCGCCAACCTCCAGCGAGCGGCTCTTCCGCCCCCAAAGACCCAGGCGATCCAGGCGGAGCACTCCTCATGGTCGCGCGGCACCCCTCCTGTCGCGCTACTCCCTCCCAGCCGCCCCCTGCGCATAGGCGACAGATCTGCAACACCCAAGGCTCCTCCCGATGCTGAGCTCCCCCTTAAGTCCAATGGACCCCGCCAACTCTCTCCAGCCTCGTCGCGCCCTCAGATCTCAGGCGGCGGCGCCCCTCTCTTCACCTACGTGAAGCCGCAGGTCTCCAGCTCCAGGTCTCAGCGGCGCCGAAGTCCCTTGCTTCCCGCGATACTCCATGCGTGAGGGGTTCCCAATGGGAACCCTAGAGTCCCGTGCAGTTCTTTTTTAAAAAAAAAAAACAAGTGACCCATTTGGGTCGGGTTTGTGCAATAGATAAAGGGGTGAGGGTTGATTAAAAAAAAGGGGGAGAGTTATTTATTAGTAAAAGAGAGAGAGAGAGGGAATGAATAAAACAAAAAAAAGGGGGAGAGAGGTAGTCCTGTGTAAAAAAAGGAGGTATTTATTTCGAAAAAAAAGGCTGATACAAGAAAAAGCCGTACGCGAAATTTAAAAAAAATGCGAAAAGACGCGTACATTTGAAAAAGCCGTACGTAAATTGCAAAAAAAAGGGAGATCGAAAGCCGAAAAAAATGTGTCAACGGCTTATAAAAAATGTTTTCAAAAAAAAAGATGACGGCTTAAAAAAAATGAAAAAGCCGAAAGAAAGATTTGAATGTTCATTTTCTCCCCATTCATCTTGTCTTCTCCCAACTGTCGATGTCTTCATTCCGACCAGTATGGGAGAAAGGGGGAGTATATGTGTAGAGTCACAGGTCTTGTGTTCCAGATACAGATTCCAGATTCAGATGTCAGTCTCCAGACCAGCCAGATGATCAGACTCTACAGTTCGGTTTCAGACTCGACGATTGTCTTCCGAGTCCAGTTTCAGACACGCACAAGTGTGCGATCATTATCAGATTAGCATATGTTGCCATCATTGTCAGAGGTCCCCATCATTCTTCTTGTTGTCAGGCCAGAGTTTTCATGTGAGCCATAGGGACTCCAGAGCAGAGGACCATTCCCTTGAGGGCAAGGGTTTTCATGTGGTATCATAGGTACACCAGAGAAGTGCACCATTCTCTGAGCCAGATGGGAGAGACCCAAGTCTCCGACGAGGAGATTTCAGGCGCAAGTTCAAACTCGATGGTCAGATTCCGAGTCTTCAGTTGACTCACACTCTAGCCCGTTCATCCTCATCACCTGCACGGCATGAGAAGCAACGTCCTCAACTGCAGCAATTTACATGTTGGGTTGATATTGTCCGTAGTGTCCTGTAGCGTTGAGTTGAGTTTCTTTCTGTTTGTCCAAGCTAAGCATTGCATGCTCCAGCTTGAGGGGGAGTGTTGGAGTATAAGTTGTATGCGCCTATTGTGTTGTAGCAGGGTAAATGGATCCTGGAGAAGATCCATTTACCCCATCCAGTGTTTAGTCCCACATGGACCGGTGGTGGGACTTGGAGGCTCTGGGAAGGCTATATAAGGAGCCCCAGACCTCCTGTACTCATTGAGAAAGTGCAATACAAGACACGCCCCTTTGAGGGCTTCTCCCGTGGTTTCATCCTGCTCCTCACGGAGTAGGGTTCCACGTTAAAATACCGCGTTCTTATTTTGTTCTTTATCTTTTCCATGTTCGCTTCCGCATTCTTCATATTTTATAACATCTTTCTACATAATTTAGGATGCACTAGCCTGTGCGTCCATCTCTTTCTTCTCATCCTAAATCATAGTTCGGGGTGTCCTCTCTAGACCCTTTAGTGTGGTCTGCCTCCATCTTGACCTCCATGGGTCAAAGTTGATGCTATGATGGAACTTTTTGATCTCAATTTCTTTGTCATTCTTGAAGACGAATCTGATGAAAAATCGATCTAGTGCAAAAGGCTTCAGCGCAAAAGTGGAAGCCATCAACTACATGTGAAATGATTATGTTACTTTCAACGTGTGCCAAATACACAAAGAGTCTCTTTGAATTTGTTAACAAGTTATCTACCCAAAACAATTTATTAAAGAAATCATATAAGAGATACGAAGATTTAAGTGGAAAATTCTCTTTAGAAAAATTTAAGTGGAAGATTTGACCACCCAACCCCACTTGCCCCCAGCGCCCCATGCCCCAACACCCCACACAGTGCCCTCATCTGCCTGAGGCCTCTCCCTTCTCCCCGCTTATCAGCCCCACGACCAGCAAACAACTCTGCATTGATCGCCTGCGAACAACCCCGCCCTGACCAGCAAACAACCCCGCTTCGACCGTCTACGATCAACCCCGCCCCGAACAACAGCCAATCAATAGCCCCTCCCCGGTCGCCTGCAATCCGTGACCCCTTGTGTCCAGCAACCCCCTTCTCCTTGTGCCCTGACCACAACTTCGCCAACACCGCGTGGCAGAGCTTTGGCTTTTCACTATTGGAGAGGTTCCTTCGTGTCTTGAAGTGCATCGACGTTTGCGCGCCGATGTCCCCTCCTCCCATCGAGATGGTCTCCATTATGCATGACTTGGAATAAGGAGAAATTCCTCCTATAACTTGTGGCCCTATGCCTCAAACACATCGTGAGCTTCCACAATCTTGTTCTGCAGAGATGTGTGTCTCACATTGTTCATGTGGATTGTTGTGTTCTTTTTGGAACTTCCACTATTGCTCGAATGGTAAAGAAGGGAGAAAAGGGTTTACGCGATTAATCTCTCATATCAAGAGGGTACATAGACGACCCTACTTATAGTGGGAGAAGGCCAAGTACATTTTTTATCAAGCGGGTACATCTTTCCGGCGACAAGTGTGCTACTGTTTTGCGGGACGTCATTAGGATTGATCTTGATCTATATCTTGCCTTAGAAGGGACCTTGAGGGCCCTTGATCAGTGGATGTGTGGGAGGTGCATGAAAATACAAGCTGTGAGTCGTGCTTGCCATCATGACGATGGTCTTGTTCGAGTTACAAATGACGTGGGGATGGTTGAAGGGATCATTATCGGCATCTTGAGATCCTTCCTACCTGTTGTACCTGATGTCACATATGGGTTGGTTGTTGATACTACGCTCCTTGATCATATTTTCAAAGACCCGATCACTACAGTTAAGAGCATTCCTCCTAGTTGTCGTCTTTCTTTCTCTCATGCTTTGAAAACATCTCTATATCAAGTTATTGTCGGATCGAGATCTATACATACTTGGGTGAGATTGCTACTTCTTCCTTGTTGCACCCTACAGGTATTTAGGCCTATGAGCAAGCATGATAGAGGATCTGGAAATAGAAAGTCCTTGCAACAATGACTTATTTTGAGCTCACTCATAACGTGGGGAAGTACATAAGTTTTGCCAAGTGGGTGGGTGATATTTTGAAGCGTGATATACTTAGACTTCATGTCTTTGTCAGAACAACCCTTTGGAGGAGAATAAACATCAAAGTTCCAATATCAAAAAGTGACTTCGTAAAGTGTCAGATGGACACTTTACAACAACCATAAAGGTTTTGTGTTCTTCAGGAGTGGCTCCTTATAATGAAGGTACCGTGAAGGCCTTAGAGGCCAAACATCCTTATAAGACACCTCCTTCCATACCAGATATATTTGTTTCAAAGACTCTTTTTACAACTGATGAAGATGCTATTTTACGGACTATCAAATCTTTTCCTGAAGGAACATCATGTGGCAGAGATGGTCTGAGAGCTTAACATATTTTAGATGCCCTCTGTGGAGAAGGGTCAGCGGTTGCCACTGATCTCCTACATGTTATCTCCTTGGTAGCTAATTTATGGCAAGGTGGGAGATGCCCCTTGAGTTTGTTTGAGTTTGTAGCCTGTGATCCTCTTACTTCACTACTCAAACCTGACAACGGCATACATCCTATTATTGTAGGCACTATTTGAAGGTGCCTTGTATCCAAAGCTTCTATGACAGGTGTGGGCAAAGAGACGTGTAGATATCTCAATGACTTTCATTTTAAGGTTGATATATCTAGAGGAGCGGAAGCCATCTTACACAGCACCAACCGACTTTTGAGCAAGATTTACGGTGACGGGTCTCTCTCTATGCTTAAAGTAGATTTCTCTAATGCTTTCAACATGATAGATAGACATTTGATGCTCTGTGAAGTCAGGAGGAGATGTCCATTTATTTCTGTTATAAAATATGAAGAATGCGAAAGCGTAAACATGGAAAAGATAGAGAACAAAATAAGAACGCGGGATTTTAACGTGGAACCCTACTCCGTGAGGAGCGGGATGAAACCATGGGAGAAGCCATCTAAAGGGGCGTGTTTGTCTATTGACTTTCTCCATGAGTACAGGAGGTCTGGGGCTCCTTATATAGCCTTCCCAGAGCCTCCAAGTCCCACCCACAAGCGGTATGGGACTAAACACTGGATGGGGTAAATGGATCTTCTCCAGGATCCATTTACCCTGCTACAACTCAACATGGCGCACTACCAAATACTCTAACACTCCCCCTCAAGCTGGAGCATGCAATGCTCAGCTTGGACAAACAGAAAGAAACTCAACTCACGCTACAGGACACTACGGACAATATCAACCCAACGCGCACATGCTGCAGTCGAGGACGTTGCTTCTCATGCCGTGCAGGTGAGGAGGACGAACGGGCTGGAGTGTGAGTCTTCTGAATCTCCTCGTCGGAGAGCTTGTGCTCTGAACTGCGCCTGTCAGAGTCACTGCAACTCGAATGAGTCTCCTCGTCGGAGTACTCTGGCCCGCCACAATAATGTGGATAACTGCTCCATCTCTGAAAAGGGCCGAACTGAACAAGAGCCGTGGTTGTGCAATCCTCGTCGGAGTCCACGGTCGTTGGAGAATAGAGTCTGAAAGGTCTCCTCGTCGGAGAACTGGGTCTCTCCCATCTGGCTCAGAGAATGGTGCACTGCTCTGGTGTACCTATGATACCACATGAAAACCCTTGCCAACATATGGCATAGGGAATGGTCCTCTGCTCTGGAGTCCATATGGCTCACATGAAAACTCTGGCCTGACAACAAAGAAGAATGATGGGGACCTCTAACAATGATGGCAACTTATGCTCATCTGACAATGACCGCACACTCGTGCGTGTCTGAAACTGGAGACTCGGAAACAATGATCGTCGAGTCTGAACAACTGTAGAGTCTGAACCGTAGAATCTGGAATCTGACCGGTCTAGAAATCTGAATCAGCATCTGGAACACAAGACCTGTGACTCTACATATACTCCCCCTTTCTCCCATACTTGTCGGAAAATGAACATCGACAAAGTTGGGAGAAGACAACAACGATGGGGAAAACAACATGAACATTCAAAACTTGCGGTTTTTGTCTCTTTTTTTTAAGCCGTCACCTTTTTTTTAAACACATTTTTTTAAAGCCGTTTCAACATTTTTTTATCGGCTTTTCTATTTTTTTTTGAAATTGCGTACGGCTTTTCTTTTATATTGTACGCGCCTTTTTTCTTTTTTTTTCTTTTTTTTAACAAATAAATGTGGCCCAATTGGGCCCAAAGAAACCTTAGCCCATTTGGGCTTTACAAAATAAATCTCCCCTCTCTTCCTTTTTTTCCTAAACACGACCCCCCTTTTTTTCTTCTTTCTCATCATCCCTTATTTTTTAATACAACCCATCATTTGGGCTTACAGCAAAAATTTTTTTTTAAATAAGAGCAATCGGGCCCCCCCCCCACTTTTTTTCCAACGTGGACATTAGGGTTCCCAACTGGGAACCCCTCGTTCGAAGCCCGCCGCCCCCTTGGGGTTTCCTGGATGCCGCCGTTCGGGGTGAGGGGTGTCGCCTCTTCAGATCACGGTGCGCCTCCTGCGCGTTAAGAGGAGGCGATGCCTCCAAGTGGAGATGTGGCGCGCAAGGGTGAGGTGGATGCGCCTGAGGAGCTCGGCGGGAAGGCTTTCTGTTGGGAAAACTGTGCGCCGCCTACGCACGATGGAAGGATGACACTATGGGAGTGCCTGGACTCTGTCGCTGGAGGTTCCCTCACGTCGCACGGGAGGAACAAGATCGGCACAGAAGTGGAGGGCTCCACCCTGATCGCTGGAGATGTGCGGAGGTGCGCAGCCGAGCGAGTTGGGGCGATTAGGGTGTTGTCGCTTGGTGGTTTCCTCCGAACATCCGTCTAGAGATCTAGATTTCGCGACACATATGGGTGATGCTTCTGTAGGATGATGGTCTCCATGCGAAGAAGAGACTGCTGGAGATGCTTGATGATGGGCTTCACGCGAAGATGAAGGATCTGCAGCTTTGGAATTAGGGTTCCAAAAAAACCCTAACTTGAACTGGAACCATGAATCTCCAATCTTCAAGAATAAAAACCGAATCTCGAACAAAAAAATAAATTCAAGAATCAATCCTCGAGAATCGAACCCGCTCTGATACCATGTTATAAAATATGAAGAATGCGAAAGCGTAAACATGGAAAAGATAGAGAACAAAATAAGAACGCGGGATTTTAACGTGTAACCTTACTCCGTGAGGAGCGGGATGAAACCACGGGAGAAGCCCTCTAAAGGGGCGTGTTTGTCTATTGACTTTCTCCATGAGTACAGGAGGTCTGGGGCTCCTTATATAGCCTTCCCAGAGCCTCCAAGTCCCACCCCCAGGCGGTATGGGACTAAACACTGGATGGGGTAAATGGATCTTCTTCAGGATCCATTTACCCTGCTACAACTCAACATGGCGCACTACCAAATACTCTAACAATTTCTTCATGGGTGGAATTTATATATGATCAATCCACAATATTGTATATTGGAGACAATCATATACGGTGAACCATCGAAGTACAACAAGGTGATCCTTTAGGCCCACTTCTTTTTTCTCTCACACTGCACCCACTTATTCAAGATCAAAGAAAAATGTAAATCCCTTCTCCATGCATGGTATCTTGATGATGGGATTATCATTGAGGACATATAGGAGGTGGCTAAGGCACTTGGCATTATACAACACATGGTTCCAGAGATGGGGCTTATCTGAATATCAAAAAAATAGAGCTTTTCTGGCCTTCATGTAATGACCATAAGATCTGCAAAAGGGTTGTTTCCGTGAATATTGGGAGGCATGTGTTAGGTGTGAGGTTACTTGAAGGAGCAGTGACTAGGGACAAAGACTTTGTTGAAGACCTGGCTATGATAAGGGTCACCAAAGCTATTGACTTAATGCATTTACTTCCTCAGTTGGATGATTCGCAAAGTGAGCTTCTTTTATTACTGTCTTTTATGGGTACTGCCAAGCTCATGTTTTACTTAAGGTCATGTCAACCCGCATACATGGAACGCTTCTACGTGCTGATAAAGGATTACGCAGAGCTCTTGAGGACATTGTAGTTTGTGGAGGCTCTTTCTTTGGTATTCTTCAATGGCGGGTGGCGTCACTACCCATCAGACTCAATGTCTTAGGTCTGCACTCATCTATTGAGGCTTCTTCATATGCTTTTGTGGCCTCTAGAGCACAATCTTGGGTGCTCCAAGATCAGATTTTATGAGATAGTAGGATACATGGTATGGATTCTGATTTTCTAAATACTTTATAGGACCAACGTATTATACTTCCATATCTCGATCTTACATGTTTTTCTAACATGGATACCGTCTTACCTAAAGTTCAGAATACTTTGGGAAGTTCCCTTTTTAGCAAAATCATTAGAAAAATGGAAGTTGAGTTTAACATGACTGCTAGACAAAAAGCAATTTTCCGTTTACAAGATGATCATGCTCAAGATTTCCTTCTTTCCATTCCTATTGAGAGCCTTGGAATGCATATGTCACCTATTGAATATCGTACTATTCTTAAGTATCGCCTTATTATTCCTCTATTCCCAATAGATGAGGCTTGTCCACTATGCCACAAATTCAGCCTAGACACTTTTGGAGAGCATGTAGTTCATTGTTGTGAACTCCCAAGTTTTATATATAGAAATGATTTTGTTAGGGTTGTCATTTATGATGTACTCAGATATGTTGGGATTTCTTCAAAGAAAGAAAGCACATGTGAATTGTCTGACTGATCCACATGAGGGGAGATCGGCACTCAGACCAGCAGATGTTTTAATATTTGGATGGGTTGGAGGGAAACATGCATGTGTTGATTTGAGTAGAGTTTCTCCATTGGTGGGTCCGATAATGAGCGATTTTATTG
This sequence comes from Ottelia alismoides, assembly GCA_037367405.1. Taxonomy (NCBI): domain Eukaryota; kingdom Viridiplantae; phylum Streptophyta; class Magnoliopsida; order Alismatales; family Hydrocharitaceae; genus Ottelia; species Ottelia alismoides. The sequence goes on along the minus strand of JAZKJV010001522.1, from coordinate 876,399 downwards.
TGTGATACGCTGCACAGAAAGCTGTCTCAGCTAAAGTTGCTAAGCATGAGAAGGCTCGTATTGACAATTAACATGTATTCATTCCTTTTGGTTTTGATAACTTTGGGTTCTTGGCAACTGAAACGTTAGAGCTCCTGAAGAGGGTCCAAAAAATTATGCATAACAATGTTATGGTTCCCAGATATATGAATGTTGTGTTCCGAAGAATTAGATTTGCCATCCAAAAGAGATTGGTGGCGCAACTTATTTCCCATATCCCATCAATCTCTATGTAATATTAAAATTTAGGGAAAAGGAAGGGTAAAAGAACCGTAGACAAAGAGAAAAAGTACACATTACATAGTAATTTTCATGAAGTGCGAGAATGAGTTAAGTAATGGGGATTACTATTTGACGACTTGGGTTTAACCATTTTGGGTGGTTATAAGTGAGCTCACTTGGGTTCGAACCCAACAAGTTGACAGGGTTAGTTTCCCTCGGTGATGGTCCGGGGACTTAAATCCGAGACGTTACACTAATACATGCTCATGTTTTACTCTTCACACATAATAATATCTAAAAATCTGCACACAATAGTCAGATTGGTCAAGATCCATTTAACAATTATGTCAAAATCCAAATTGACTCACGAGTGTTTAAGGGATGAATCAACATTGAAAATAATACCTATATATCAACTTCCTTTTGAGTTGGGTAAAGTTGATGTTAGTAACTATTGTGCTTCAAACTTGCTGAGATTAACTCTGATTATAAAAAAGGTTCAAAACGTGAAGTTTTACTACTTTAGGGTGAGGTCTGACGCCGCCTCATGTTCTTGTTTGGATGAGCTTTTTCTTGAAGAATCCAGCTTTTCAAAAACCAAGGTGACTAAAGTCCACTGGCTTGACTGCCAGTGTTTTCAATTGCAGGGTTACAACAGTTTATTTTAGCAGATCAAGCAGGATTTTATTCCAAATCTTCCAAAAAGGAGGAAAGAGTTGGATAGTTAATATCCAGTCCCAAATTAGGAAGGGTGGCTGTAAAATTTTCACCAAATTAAATCTCTTGGGGGGCACGATTGAAGAAGGGCCCCAACGACCTCCTCAAATCCTGCATGCCCCATGCATGCTGGAGTCCTACTTCACGTAGGAATTGGAGGAGAGAGAGGCAGTGGAAGGCCCTATAAAGGAAACTCCATGCATGACATTGAAAGGCATCCCAACCATGGACGGCCATATCGTGATATATCGGCGATGTATCGGTATCGATAGGTCACCGATATATCGCCGATATGGTCGATATCGGGTATCGACAGGCCAAAAATGCGAGATTCGGTCCGATGTCGACGATATGGCGTCGATATATCGCCGATATATCGGCGATATATCGGTATCGATATGGTACCGATATCTATATCTATATGTCCTTCCATGATCCCAACTCACAAGCATCTCTCTCTTCTCTCTTAGTTGTCTCACTCCAAGCAAGGAGAGAAGCAACACACGCAAGGCGTGAGGAGCAACCCACACAAGACGCGAAGAGTAGCCCGCAGGAACGTGAAAAGAAGCCACATCTGCAAGGATCGTTTGCATCGGAGGCACGAGAAGCAAGGTTTTAAAAAACGTGAGGCAGATCGAGGATGTTTTCCGTTATTGAGGCAAGGCGTAAGCCTCAAGGCGATCGAGGCGTAAGCCTTGATTTAGAGAGAAAATACATGCCAAAATTATTATTAAGCACAATTATATTATCATAAAACCATAAACTTCAAATATTGACATAATATATGATCATAAATCCTAAACTTGAATATTTTAAATTTAATAGATGTACAAAATATACCATATCAACCATATATGTTATTTTTAATTTGTGATTAAGTAATAATAATCTTGTAAATATGTGAATTCCTAATATTCTTACAAAAATATACAATCTTTTAAACATATATTGTACTCATTGTAGTGATACGAGCAATTGAATATCATTTGTTGATATAAAATTTGTTCATATTAATTAGAAAGAATCATTGTATACTTGCATGATTTCTTTGATGCAATGATGATTGTAATATAAATGTATAATTATATATTTCTGAAAAGTTATGTTTTAGTAGTAAAATATAATGATACTATAATACAATATTGTGATTGTGACTTGTATGTTTGTAACTAAAATATACTTTATAGCTTTAATATTATTATAAAAGTATAGATTTATATGGTTTTCTATTTATTTACCCAAAAGAATGCACAACATACCGAGGTGGTGCCTCCGGACCGCCTTGACCACCTTGTGTCTCTGAGGCTTACGCCTCAGATATCAAAACCGAGGCTATAGCCTCAAGGAGTTTTTCATGGGAAACTGCCTCGAGGCTTACACCCCGATGCCTCGCGGAGCTGTTTTGTAAAACCATGGCGAGGAATAGCCACCAGGGTTGTCCGTTTTTGAAGAGGGACAATTCGTGACAAGGAGAAGCATCGATATCGTGTTCTCCAAGTACAAGATCATTTTTTGCAGGACAGGTTAAGGGAACCCCACGATTTCCCAATATGTGGTGTTAGAGCTCGCGTTGTCGAGATGAGAAAGGATGATGAAGGCACAATGATCAAGCTGACAAGCACGAATTGACAAATATAGAAGGCTAAGATAGAGGACATCTTGTATTGCAAGGGCATCCATGATCTGGTGGAAGGAGAAACAGCCAAGCCGAGAGCATGTCCGCAGGTGATTGGATGAAGCTGAACAGGAAAGCAGTCGGCACCATACGGAAGTGGATGGACTTATCGGTATTCCACCATGTCGCAGAAGAGACAGATGCAAAGAAACTGGTAGAGCCACCAACAAAGCGTTCTTGATTCAGGATTTGGTAAATCTAACGTACAAGGACGGGATGAAAGTTGTTGAGCACTTGAATGAGTTCCAGAGTCTCATCAATCAACTAAGTACTATGAACATGGCACTAGATGATGAATTGCATGTGCTTCTTCTATTGGGTTCCATGCCAGACAGTTGGGAAATCCTGATGATTACGTGAGCAACTCAGCTACAGACAGAAAGTTGACCATACCTATGGTCAAGAGCAGACTTCTAAATGAAGAAATTAGATGATGATCATATGAAGAGTCTTCCTCTTCACATGTATACGCAGTTGAGAGAAGATGAAGGTTTAACAACATGGAAAAATCACAAGAGAGACAGAAACCTAGGGAGAAGTCCAAGGACATAGGAAAGTGCCATCATTGCAACAAGTCTGGTCATTGAATGAGAGATTGTAGAGTCTGGAAAAGAGTGCAAGCGGAAGACAAAAAGAATCAGAAGAAAGATGAAGATGAGAACATTGTTGCAGCAGTGATTGATGATAACGAGGATCAGTCGATTCTCGCTATTCAAGAAAATGTCTCTATGCAGGGGATGACTCTGAGGGGGTCGTTGACACGGCCGCCTCCTACCAAGTGACTCAACACAGGGAATTCTTTACTTATACAGAGGGAGATTTTGGGAGAGTCAATATGGGGAATAACAGTTACTCAAAGATCTTTGGCACATGCACCATCTCAGTTCAGACTGATATTAGATGTGCAATGACTTTGCAAGATGTTAGGCACGTTCCTGACCTGTAGCTTAGCCTCATATACTCTTAACTGGATAGGGAAGGCTAGCATCTGAAGTTTGGCAACAACAGGTGCAAGATCAGCAAGGGCTCTCTTATCATGGCCAGAGGTAGGTTGTGTTGTATGCTCTACAAAACACGGGTGAAGGTCATGGATGGCATCCTACATGCTAGTGAGGCTGACACGTCGTATCTTTGGCATCGATGACTCGGGCACATGAGCCAAAAGGGCTCACAGCTTCTGAGCAGGAAGGAGTTGATTCCATGTCACACTAACATCACACTATCACCTTGTGATTCATGTGAGGTTGGAAAGAATAGGTATGTACCTATCAAGGCCAGATCAAAGGTGAAGGAAGACCTCTTGCAGTTGATTCACTCAGATGTATGCGGTCCCATGGACACGTCTTTGGGAGGAAACACGTATTTTCTGACCTTCGTTATGATGCATCAAGGAAGGTGTGGGTTTATATGTTGAGGACAAAGGATCAAGTCTTTGATTGCTTCAAAAAATTTCATGCCATGGCGGAGCGCGAGACAGGTAAAGTGTTGAAGTGTCTACGTACAGATAATGAAGGGGAGTACACCTCACAGCTTCCAGATCTATTGTACAGAGCATGGGATCAAGCATGAAAAGACAGAGCCTGGCACTCCTCAACACAATGGTGTCGTTGAACAGATGAATATGATCATTGTAGAGAGAGTTTGATGCATGATGAAGATAGCGAAGTTGTCCAAGATCTTTGGACTGAGGCAGTTCGGACCGCCTGCTACTTGATTAATTGATCTCCATCTGTTCTCGTGAATTTTTAGGTCCCTGAGCGCATTTGGTCTGGAAAGGATCCCTCATATGCTCATATGAGGGTGTTTAGATGCAAAGCTTATGCATTTGTACCAAAGGGACAGAGGAGGAATCTTGATGATAAGGCAATGCTCTGTGTTTTTGTTGGCTATGGAGATCAATTGGTTCGGGTACCGACTTTGAGATCCAAGGAAGAAGACCATCACCAGGCATAATAATGTAATTTTCTATAAGAACCAGAATTTGGCTGAGGACGACAATAATGATGGTGACTCAGATGAGATTGCTATGGACGATGACAACGATGAGAACTCAGATTCTTCTCCAGTACATGGTACAAACGGAGAAGATGCACATTCAGAACAACATTAGCCAAATGCAGACCCTGCTTATGCAGGTCCAGGGGATCTTGGGCAGGAGGAGCAGCTACATCAGCAACCAGATGCAGCAGAGCCTCTGGTTAGGAGATCTGGGAGGGTACATCATCCATCATCCCTCTATCCTACTTCTTAGTACGTGATGCTGACTGATCATAATGAGTCATGCACTTTTGAGGAGGCACAAGAGCATAAGGAGAGGAGATCATTACCAAATGAAATGAATGAAGAGATGCAGTCTCTGAAGAAAAATCATACATATGATCTTGTTGAGCTTCCTGCAGGCAAGAGAGCACTAAAGAATAACTGGGTCTACAAACTGAAGTTAGATAATGGTGGCAAGTAACAGAAGTATAAGGCCAGATTGGTTATGAAGGGATTCGACCAGAAAGAGGGCATGGACTACGATGAGAACTTCTCACTGGTTGTGAAGATGAATTTTGTGAGAGTGATATTAGGTCTTGTTGCAAGCCTAGACCTTGAACTAGAGCAGATGGATGTGAAGAAAACTTTCCTTCACGGTGACCTGAAGGAAGAGATCTACATGGAGGAGTCGCAGGGATACCAGAATGGGAAAGAGCATATGGTTTGCAGGCTGAGGAAGAGTCTCTATGGATTGAAAGCAAGACCTTAGAAAGTGGTACTTGAAGTTTGACGCCTTCATGACGAAGCAGAACTTCAAGAGGACTACAACGGATCCATGTGTGTATATTCAGCATCTTCTCAATGGCAGATTCATTATCCTATTGATCTATGTGGATGGCATGCTGATAGTTGGTCATGATCCCATGTTGATTGCAAAGATCAAAATGGAACTCTATAGGGAATTTAAGATGAAGGATTTTTGCAAAGCAAGCAACATGCTTCGGATGCAGATCACTCGCGATAGGAAGAAGCACAAGTTTTGGTTGCCACAAGAGTAGTATGTTGAACGCATTCTAAAACGGTTTAACATGAAGAATGCGAAGTCTGTCAGCGCACCCCTTTCCGTTCATTTCAAGTTTACAAAAGAGACATGTCCGTCTACTTATGATGAGAAAGCTTAGATAACCACGATTCCTTACTAGTCTGCAGTTGGCAGTCGGCCTTATCTACGCAATGGTTTGCATCAGACCTGGCATTGCTCATGCCATGGGCATAGTGAGCATATTCACGTCGAATCTAAGGAATAATCTCTGGGAAGCTGTAAAGTGGATTCTGAGATACTTGAGAGGGACCTCAAGTATGTGTCTTATTTTTGGGAAGTCAGATCCCAAAACTCTGTGGACACATATATGTTGACATGGCAGGAGATGCAAATCAAAGGAAATCGACTTCCGGATAAATTTTCACTTTTGTAGGGGGAGCGATTTCGTGGCAGTCCAAGTTGCAGAAAGCATTGCACTCTCAACGACTGAAGCCAGGTACATTGCAGCTGCAGAAGCAGGGAAGAAGTGTTGTGGTTACAACGATTTCTTGGTGAACTTGGATGCGAAGACAGTATGCGATTGTCTTTTGTGATAGCCAGAGCACCATTGATTTGAGCAAGTACACGATGCACCATGCTTGAACAAACCATATAGATATGCGATATCATTGGTTGAGATGTTATTGACAAGAAGCACCCCATTCTGAAGAAGATCCACAAAGATAAAAATCCATCAGATATGCTAACAAAGGCTGTAACTCGTGATAAGCTGCAGCTCTGTAGAGAGCTGAGCGGTGTCACCTCTCAATAATAATCTTCTTGAAGATGCCTCCCCATTGGGACCGGAGGGGGAGGTTGCTGGATACTTAATATCCAGCCCCAAAATAAAAAGGGGATATGTGCAAAGTTCACCAAATTAAATCCCTTGGGGGCACGATTGAAAGAGGGTCCCAACAACCTCCTCAAATCCTGCATGCCCCATGCATGCTGGAGTCCTACTTCACATAGGAATTGGAGGAGAGAGAGGAGGTGGAAGGTCCTATAAAAGGAACCCCATGCATGACATTGAAAGGCATCCCAACACACAAGCATCTCTCTTCTCTCTTAATTCTCTCACTCCAAGGAAGGAGAGAAGCATGGGTATCGGAGCTGCGAGGAGCAGCTGCCAAAGAGGTCCGTTCTTGAGGAGGGATAACCCATGATGAGGAGAAGCATCGGTATCGTGTTCTCCATGTACAAGGTCATCCTTTACAAGAAAATTAAAGGAAGCCCATGATTTCCCAACAAAAAGTGTTCAGAAAAATAGTTCATACATGCTCATGATTAGAAGGACACACGACTGGCCCGGTTGACAAAACCGAACAACGAAAACAAGGCGGCATTTACCAAAGGAGGCAACACACGGTGTTGTTTGGATGAGAAAAGGAGGGATAAGTGATGGCATTCTTCATTTTTGTCTAGTTGGATTGAGGGTTAAAGAAGGGATAAATACATTACAAAAAGTTATAATCAATGATGCAATAATGATGTGTCCGCACTTAATTTTGGTCTGAGATGTCAATGTGGCTAAGCGTAGATGCTAGACTAACTAGTGGAGTAACATAGAAAAACATCGGTTTTATTGCCTTAATTGCCTTAAGCCTTTGCAACCCTGTTAGATGTGATCAAATAAATAATCTCTAACTCGCAGTTCTTATAATAATGATATGTTTTTTTGAACGAAATTACTGTAACACCCCAAACATAGTTCCATATCAAGAACTTGCGAAAAGTGAGCATGTGAATCTGTGATAACCATCTTGAGCGGTTAAATAACAAAGGATGTCTGCTCTGCAGGTGGGACGCCAACACATCGGCAGTGCTACCGGACTCCCCCTCCAATATCATCTACATCGTCGGAATCCTACGCTCCGCTGCCCCATCCTCCTGCTCACCGCAGTGCCTGCGTGACATCCTCCAGAGGAACCATCACATTGTGCAAGTAGCCACTGATGCACGTGCACCGGTTCTGAGTGACCACATTGGCGCGAAGCAGTACCTCCCACACCTCACACGTGAGGAGGATTGGCGCTGGCACTTCGGCACCAAATGGGAGCTGTTCTCCTCACGCAAGTCCCGCTTCGACCCGCTCTGCATACTCTCCCCAGGGCAGAACATATGCCAGAGAAAGAGCTACGACTACGTGAGCACGCGGCGCATCTCTCAGTAGCACTGCTACCAGTTTGAACTGTACATTTGCTGAGAGGAGAGGTCCTTTCTTAGTGTTTGGTCATTTTTGTGACTGGAGTTGGAGCTTCTGGATTTTTGTGTTGTTTTTTGAGATGGGAAATTTTGATATATTTTTTCCTGCTTAATTCGGGAGGAATTTCAGAGAAAAAAAGGTAGTTTTCTTTATCAGGTTTATTGATTTTACTGCTCTGAAGAGTATCTGCATCATTCCAGATCTGTTCTTTGTAAAGAACAATACATGGATCTATAACAAAGAAAGATGAACCATCCGAAATAAAAAAAAGCTGTCACAGTGTTAAATCATACTAAGTTGTGGTTCGGATGAGCAATAGGGGGTAGGTATGCTAGTTATATTTGTTTTTATTTTAAATTATTTAATTAGAATTTTCTGTACCCATTACCAGTGATACTGTACGTACTAAGTTTATTTACAATCAATAATGGATCATGTGTTTATCGTGTATTTTTTCATCATCCGTTTTATCATTGCCCATTGAACTGTCGCTTATGATGTTTATTGTATGATTTTCTTGTTATAAGTTCCCCTCAATATGAGTACTTAACTCACTTTCGATCAATCTTGATCCTAAGAGAGATTCGAATTTAACAATTGAATTTGTATAAATAATTAATAAATCAATAAAATTAAGAAAAAATGAGCAAGAAATAAAAAATAAAGAAACAACTTTACCGACAATTACATATTTTTTTGTTTGGTCAGAAGAGTTCTCAAAATATCAAATATTTGATTTCCAATCACCCAATTAGATATTGGTTGATGAAATTCTCAAGATTCATTGATAATATCTTTGATGATTTATGAAGATTCTCCTTATTTCTTGATTCTCTTTTTGATTGGTTGATAAGATTATCATAATTCATTAATTCTCTTTCTGATTGATAGCTGAGATTCTCCCAACTATGTTATGGAGTGTTTTTTTTATGGATACACAATGCACTTCATGAATTATACCCAGATAAAATAGGGTAAATAGCAATATAAAGTTCTCTTAGCACAAGAAATAAATCAGAGAGAGGGATGAAGAAGAAAAAACGTATGTGGATGTTGCAACAAAGTTTGGAAGGAGCGATCGTTAGAGTTATTTGACGATATATATGCTCTCTACTTTTCTCCATTGTTTGACTACTTGTAGAATCGTTTAGAGGGCCAACTTTGTGTAAGACCTTCATGAAAGATTGATTTGAATATAGTGTGGGTTTTACGTTGTAAATCACTACGTGATTTTTATCATCACATTGGGGTTTCTTCCATACATGCATATGTGGTTGATTTTTCTCTGGTTGGATTTTAGTCGTGGTTATATTTGTTTTGGATTTGACATATCACAGAAAATCTGCTTGTGGAACTTAAAGGCTGTTGGGTCTTAAATTCAATTCCCAATAGGGTTCCATCACGTTATTAATCCAAATGTCGAGTCGAGCTCTATTTTCACCTTTTTATATATTTTTAAAGTCTAAAATATCCTAAATTATGGTAATTAAATAGGTCGAATTAAAATGGAGAAGACAAATAGCAAAATAGTTTCAAAACTCTTCAAATCAATTTTAATGCATAAATAATAATATAAATAAAATTATAAAATAAAAAACAATATTTTTCGAGTTTTTAGAAATTTTGTAAATTTTTATAAGGGTTTTTAGGGCTTTTTATTTTTAGGTATTTATTTTATATTTTTTAGTTTTTTTAAGTTTTGGAGTAGCAAAATGAATAAATAAGCACTATAAATATTTTTTTGAAAATTTCAAAAACTTATTATATTTTATTCATGGATTTTATACTATATATCATGAAAAATAGTGCTCTTTTTCATTTCTTATAAAAAATCCAAAATGCTAAAATAAATTACGGGAGTGAAAATGCAAGCATCCAAGAACCTATCCTATTTTTGTGGGATTTTTTTGAGCACAAATTCGATATTCAATAAATAGAGAAAATATATAAAAATGCAAGTATAAGCAGGGGTATAAAAGTAATTAAAATAAAATTCAGTGACCTTTATGCAAATTAGACAAAAATTTACATATAATATTCATATTTATTGGACTAATTCAAAATACAAATACCCGCAAGGGTATCTATGCAAAATGGCAACCTTACGTGGGACTGCACGTGAGGTGACCTAGAACGGACTCGAATACAATAAGAAGTAAAGATGGGGGTACTTGCAACTTTCTGATATTTATTTACACTACCAAATTTATTTACAAGACTAAATAACTAAAATGAAAGGTAGGGGTGTCTATACAATTTACCCCGTATCATGTGTGATTCGACGATTGTGGATTATTCATTTTTGCTCATCGGATGGTGGAGAATCCACCATACGTCTTCGCCGTCGGACGCCTGGGATCATATTTGGCCTCTAATCTAATGGTGGTTGACGCCCAAGATCTAAGGGCTGCTATGCAATTTGGGGCTAAAGCTCCACCGGACGACTCTGCTTCATCCCCCAAGAATAGGCTTGTTCCAGCGATTTCTCGTGATCCATGGGTTCCTGTAGGCTACTGAGAGGTTCGAGAGGTTCCACAGCGATTGGTACCATCCAGAGAGTCCAGGACCCATCAGAGGGGTCCTGGTGAGCCGATGAAGACCAGGGTACTAGGAAGCATCCTCTTGGATGCGATTCGCCTCGAAAGAGGCTCGTACCTTCAGGAACCTATTCAGATAGGAAGAAGGGGCTCGAGCGAAGGTTCTTGGGCCATTATTTGGTGAAATTGAAGGGTAAGCGAGGTGGGTGGAGGTGTTCAGGCGAAGGGTGGTAGAGGAATACCAGAGGGCTAGATCAAAGGAGGTCCATGCGTCTAGATGGGTCGAGGCGATTGCGAAATGGCAGGGAAAGGAACTGAGGTGATTGTGATGTGGGCACAAGGGGGTAGAGGTGGTCTAAACAGTGGCCGGAGCTCTAAGCTCCAACGAACACTAAGCTGGAATCCTACGCCACATATATGGATTAAATGCGAAGTAAATGACAGAATTAAAATGCATGAAAGAAATGTGAGAAATTAAAGCTAACCTAAATCTCGACAGACCTCTAGAAGGATCGGAGACGGCATCACTAGAGCAAGCTTCGAGCGACGGGGACCCGACCGTTCGTCACCTCATGCGCACTGCAAGTCAGCCGAGGAGGAATTGTCACCATCCTCAACCCGATCTTGCAAAGACCTAAGGGTTCCAGTGGCCGAATGCTGATCCCAAAAAGAAAAAGAAGGCGACCAGGTCTTATTTAAGAACATGGCAAGAGGGCTGCTACATCAAGAGATTACGGAAGAATGGGGCTTTGTTTGATGATGGCAAAGAGTGGGTGAAATGACATATCGAAGGATGAATTGTTTTGACGAAGGCATTGAGTCTCCTCGATCGAAGGATCATGTGTGAAAATTCGGCAAAGTTGGAGAGTTAGGAAGAACAGTGTTTGTCAGAAGAGGGGGCGCAGCAGGCTGTGCAGTTGACCAAGGTCAACGAAGGGATGTCCCTGGTTGGTCCACGTGGACCAACAAGGAAAAAGATAGTTGAAAATTGCATGTAAATCCAATATTAATTAATAATGAACTAATTAAATTTTAGTTATAAAATAAAAAAATATTTATTATTTTCTATATTATTTTATGATTTTTATTTATTTTTTGAGGCTATTTAATTAGAAGTTACTTCTTAGGGTTAATATAGGGTACATTATCTATGTTTTAAAGTATTTTACTTTTTATGTTGTATTTTTTATTTATTATTTTAGTTTATTATTTCATAAAGTTATAAATTATTTTTAGGTACTTAAATATATTTTTATTATATTTTTATGATATAATATATACATTTAAATAAATAGGTGTATTTATTTTATAGGTATAGCTATTGTATATTTATCTATATATTTTATATTTTTATTTTTATTTTAGTGTTTTATTTATGGTTTTATTCTGATTTTTATATTTACATATATTATAAATAATATCTACAAAATTATAAAAAAATAAAAAATAAAAAATAGTAGATAATAGATAAAGTAATTATTTTAATCGGGTATAATATACAATAAGGGTCCAAAACCTAACTTTCACACCTTAACTCCAAAAAATATGAAACTACCTTCATTAAATAACTTATTAAAAGTTATATACAATTAAGGATGATTTTGATATATTTTGAGTTTTTAATTGAGATATGGGCCTGAAAAGTTGGGATTTTGGAATCTTATTGAGAGTATATCTTTTACAATGTATATTATTTTTATATGAAATCAATTTTATATTTTTCTATTTATTATTATCTACAACTTCCATATACAAAGTTTCTTTATTTTAAGTATAAAAAGTAGAAAATAAGATAGATATCAAAAATGACTAATAAATGAATAAATAAAAGGGATTTTTATTGTACAAATGGCCCTTATCTCCCCCTACTTTATTCCTTGTCGACCTAGTCATCTAGATGCCTAGGTGTCGGGGTTTATGATCATAAAATATCTTTGGTATTTTCTTCCTTTTCTTTTCTTTATTCTATAATTTTGACACTAAAAACAATATTTTATACAGTTTTTATACAACAATGCATGAATGTTAATTTATGCTAATTAATGCTATTCACATGCATTTATTAGGATTTTTAAGGCAAACTGATAGAATAAAGGTGATTAAATGGTGATTCAACACTTGGTCATCATCTCTAACATATATATAGTGAATGTAGCCTAGGATGGCACGTGTTGTCTAGTTTATGTGGTTCACATCTACATATAATTTGTAACATGGAGTTTTCTGCACTACACTTCTGGTGATTTTTGGCATTCTTTAAATGGGTAACAGTTCCTTATTTGATATTATTGACAGTGATGACATCTTTTTTTCAGAATATTACTGGAGTTCTTTTGAATCTAAGAAATGTGAGGCATGCTCTTGATATGCATAAAAAAAGTTTAATGATGAAAGCCATTGCAACATAATTGATGGTGGTCAATGAAATCTTGCTAAGAGTACTTTCCTTATGCATCGAAAGAAAAAGTGCAATTAACTTCTATGTTATGTAGACACCAATTTCCATGAGTGTAGTGAATGCAAAGCATAATGACAATTAAATTCAATCATGGCATGCGAGGCTTAACCATATTAACAAGAATGGCAAGTATACCTTGATCATAAAAAATCTTCTTTCAAGCGCGAGGAAAGAAAAGATAGAATAATGCCCTCGCCTCTTAGTAAGAAAGCAATCAAGAGTCAGTTCAAAACTAACCCACCCACCAAGAACGCACAAGTATTGGAGATGGTTCACATGGATTTATGCGATCCACCGAAGGTTATCTTTCTTGATGGTGCACTATATTTTATCACCTTTGTTGATGATTTTCTAGGAAGCAGCATGTATATACCTTAAAGAGGAAGGATCTAGACATTGATGCGTTCAAGGATTTTCATGGACTTATATAGAGATAAACATGAAAGAAGTTGTTGAACATATGCAGCAACAATTGTGGAAAGTATGTGGAACCTTTGACATATATTACATATCTCATGTTATTAGACATCCAAAGATTGCATCTAAGAATCCTCATTTGAATGATGTTATTGAGATGATAAACATGACTATTATAGAGAGACATTGGTTCATATTTTCTAAAGCAAGGCTACCTAGTTCCCTTTGGGTTGAAGCTTTGAATATTGTTGCTCATGTGGCCAATCTATCTCCACATGCTACTTTGGATGGAGATAACTCTGATAGAGTATGATATGGAAAAAAAACTTTTTTCAAGAACTATTTATATTTGGTTATAGAACCTTTGTGCATGATCTAGCAGATGAGAGATCCAAGTTGAAATCAAAGATCAAACAATGCACCTTTGTGGAATACAGACAACATGAGCTTGAATGCATGTATGAGAATAAGTATTAAAAATACAAAATAAAAATATAATATGTAAAATATATGTTTATATACCTATATGTATACTAGTAAGAATTAACATGTAATAAATTAAGTTTTATCAATAAAAAAATTACAGAAAAATATTTTATAAAGAGAAAAGGGAAGCTACTTCATGAAGTAGCTAACCTTAGGTACACCACGAACATTTTTCGCCACTTTTTTATTTTTTTGGGAAAATACCACCATGGATTTTCATAACTATATCCCTATAATATGCCATTCAATTTCGTCAGAAACATATGCTCATATGCCCTCCATCTAGAGCAGATCAATTACAACAAATCTAATATCGTTAAAATCACATGTTTTGGATGGAGGGTATAGGAGTCTTTATTTTTGATAGAATTCGAATGACATATTAGAGGGATATAGTTATGAAAATCCATGGTATTATTTTCCAAAAAATAAAAAAATAGTGAAAAATATCTATAGAGCTGCTTCATGAAGTAGCTTCCCTTTCCTCTTTTATAAAATAATAAATATTTTTCATATTTATATTTTATTTAAATGAAATCATTTATTTTTTTATTGAATTTATAAGTATTTTCAATTTTCTATAATCTTGACCTAATCCTACATGGACCAATCACGAGTGATGACCTAGCTTCTAACTTTGTCAAAAAGCACTGACCCCTCTTCCTTCTCCCATTTCTACTCCATCTCCCCCACCTTCCTCTACCTCGATACCACCACCCTTATAATCACAACATACTCCTCTTCCATGCCATGCCCATAGGCTCCACAAACTCCATCCTATTCGTACGTAATAACCCTCACGAGATCGACCACCACCACCTGTATAAAAATCCACCCCATCTCCTTTTTGTGTTTTGATCACTCTTCTTCCATTGTAACCCACAAAGGATGCTTCTGAGTTGAGCCCTTAGAAGAACGAGAGATTTCCAGTCTAGTCGGTGAGGATAAGACGGATGAGATCTTGATCCAGCCAACGCCGAAGCTTCTTAAACAAAGGTTCCCTCTACTCTAGGTACCCTATTGAGCTGATAACTTTTAGGTTTTTAGCTTGCAATTTCATTTATTAGCATAGTATAATCATTAGTTTAGCCTATTTTCATTTGCTTCAACATTGAATCCTCATATCATAGTTCATCAGAGTACTAAGCTCCGGTTGTCTGTTCATCATAATCTGATCATTTATTCGACTCGCAAAACATCTCATTTAGCTCCCCTTCATTTCTTCATCAAGTCCCCATGCCAGATCAACCTGTTTTGGGGAAATTCAGTGAATCAGATCCTTCCCTCCGTTGTTCGCTGGGGATCTGCCATTTCTCCCATTTCGTGTGCATGCATCTTCATTTTCAAATTGAGGCAATTCGCCCTCGAGCCTTGAGTATTTTTGTGCAGGATATAGTCCCGGAGAAGGAACCTGAGAGTGAAATTGATCAAAGAACTAAAGTCCCAGGTGCCCAGAGAAGAAGATACTTCCAGGCCTCCTCTAACAAGGCCTAGACTTGAATTGGACCATCCTACAGCTATGCTGAAGACCCCAGGATCCTGTCGAGCCCATCAACAACCAAGGAGACCATCAGAGTCGTGAGCATGACCAAATCAAAGTTCACCAAAACGTTGTTCTACCAGGTTCTTTACACACCATTGGATGAAGAATGACACACATGTCTAATCTTTATCGTTCCGTTGAGACGAACCGCTGCCAGTTATAGAATGTAGATTGCATAAGTGGCGCGGCATGGCACGCCAAGGGTCGCATGATCAACAACATGTGCCTTGTACATGTCTCTTGGGGGTAATTGCGTGATAGCCCTCCCATCTTTTTAATATTTAATCTTGTAAATATTATATCTAGTGTAAAATAAATAGGGCATTTTGGGAAAAGGATGCTACACTTTATTGTATTTTACAAATTAATCATTCTGCCTCATGTGTAGCAACACGTGAGGCATTGCAAAATTTTCAAATATATTCTTATGTTTCTTTGACCTATTATTAAATAAAGCTTAAGTTTTAATTAAATACAAATAGATCCATGTATCTGTAGCACTATTAATTTCCTTTATTTCTGCACATATTAAATACCTTTATTGCTCTAAAATTATAGTATAATTATGTTAAGTACATGATACCATGCTTAGTCATGCTTGAATTTTATTTGACATTCTAAGTCATTTTCTTATTTTCTAAAAATTCAAAAATACACATTTTCTCACTGTCTAAATATAAAAACCCATGGAAAAAAATAAAATATTCTCCAAAAATCCAAAAAGATATTATATATATTAATGTATATTCTACTACATACCTAAAAATCACTAAAAATACAAAATTTAAAATTTAAAAATCACATAATTCTAAAAATCTTATAAGAGTTAGCAAAAAAAATAAAATTCTAAGAATATATCTTTCTATTTGTTAATTTTATTTATTATATATTTTATATATTAAAATTATTCTTGAGTGAATTTTGAACTTATATGTATATTTATTAAACTCCAAACAATCTCAAATATTTAATTTGTTCATTATTTTGTATACTTAATTATTAAAATACAAACAATTAGTAAAATTTCTCCAAAATTCAATAAAAATAGTGCTAAATATAAAAAAGATAAAAACATTGTATTTCCTTTATGTTGACTAAAAAATCAATATATTTATAGTATCCATTTCATACATATTACTTATATAATATCTATAATATCTATATTATTACATATAATTATATATCTTATTTTAAAAATCTAAAGGAAATAAAAAACAAAAAGTTTAAAAACAAAATATGAAACTTAAAATTAAAATATAAAATATATAAAACCAATTAAAAATGCATAAAAATTTAATATAGTTAAAAACTCACATAAAAATAAGAAACAGTAAAAAATATAAAAAAATAATTAGTATTAATTAGAAATAATTATTAGTAATTAACTACTCACCGTTTGCTCCCTGTGTTCGGCACTCTACATGCATGCACTATACAAACATTTCGTAGAGTTAAATATAATAAATTTTAACTCACTATACGTATTGATTTATTTATCACAATTATGTGTTTATTGTTGAATGAGAGACACTTGATTACTACAACGATTGCCAATTGTGTTTGATTAGCGGAGCAGTGCAAAATCTCTCCATCACAGTCCAAAATCTTTAAGTCCAAGTTGTTTAGTAGTAGCCCAAACTACTTATAAACTAGTACCACACTTTGTGATTATTATATGCGAGATTATGTTTGGGGTACTACAATCAACCCACTTATATTCGTAACATTCTTGTTACACCACAATGATCCATGACCTATTCCCAGTAACAGTGGCGACTTCACCTCTTGGGTAGCCTTTTCCTCCTAACTCTATGGTAGATGTGGCTCCACCTATTGGGTAGCGCTTTCCACTATTAGAGGGAATCTTGCTTTGATACTATTTATAACTTTCGGGACCCTAAACTCGATTTGATATCGCGGAATACTGTCCCAAACAACTTGTTAGGCTTGGGCTCAACTGGAGCCCTTGACCACATCACAAAAAGCTTAAGCCCAACTTGTCTACTAGTAGCCTTTACTACTTATAAGCTAGTACCGCACTTTATGATTACTAGATGTGGTATTATGTTTAGGATGGTACAATCTCCTCCACGTATATTTGTAAGATCCTTGTTGTACAATGTCCCAAGACTTCATGATTCTCTTACATGGGCTCCTGCCAACCCAAACCCTGTTGTGGTATCCGTGGCAATGTGCAACATCCTCACTAGCAAGAAGAAGATATTCCTTATCATAAGCAATTGCCACCTGCAGACCATTGACATCTACCACACCAGTGCCGCTGGTTCAACCCATATTATTGACTCGAATAAAGTTAAAATTAATGATAGAAATTGTGAGGTAAGATGGAACAAGTTTATGAGTAAAATACGTGATAATGTAATTCAAAAAAAATTTAAGGTTTGTGGTGTAAAAAAAATTCCACCGCTTTACCCCATTGAAAGGGTCCTAAGGCTGATTTCTTCTTTCAATCTCATTCAAAGCAGATTCTCAAGGTTGACTTTTATATTTTGGACTCCCAAAACCACATATTCAAGCAACCCAATTTCCCCTTACATCCGCAGCAGCCCACGAGTCGAAACGTCCATAGCGAACTACCAATGGAAATCGGACGCGTGGCGGAAACCACCTCTCTTTCCCCTGCGCTTAATCTCGACCGTCCAAAACCTACCTTCCCATCCATCCAACAGACCAAACAGCACCTTACCCACGCCAGACCCATTTCCCCTTCAATCCCTAAATCCACCGACGACGATCCCCATCACCTAACATTCCCGGTCTCCTACTCCCGATGGCCCCTCTCCTCCGCCTCCTCATCCCCCTCTCCGCCGCGATCCTTCTCCTCTTCGCCTCGCCCTCCGCCGCCCGACCCTTCCGCCCATGCGACACCGTCCTTATCACCTACACCTTCACCTCCTCCTCCGCCGACGACGACGTTGGACTCCCCTTCCCCTCCCACCGCCGCTCCTTCGCCATCCTTCGCATCCTCCGCCCTGACCCCTCCACCGCCGCCTTTTCTCTCCCCATCCGCCCCCGCTTCCGCCCCTCCGACGCCTCCGCCTCCACCGTCGGCGTCACCAGCTCCCTCCGCGAGAGGGCCAAGGACGTCCTCGTCGTAGTCGTCGGTCTCCTCTTCGGCGTCGGCTGCGGCGCCCTCACCGCCGCCACCATGTACCTCGCCTGGTCCCTCTTCACCAACCGCTATGAGATCTGCGGATATGACGGCTACGGTTACGATGATGACGAGGAGGAGATCGAGAGCCCGAAGAAGATGGGGTATGCAAGCATCCCCCCGGCCCCTGCAACTCCCGCTTCTCCCGTCAAGGAGGGATACGAAGGTAATTAGTGATTCCTGATGCTATTTCAGTAATTTGTATGAAGAAATGTGGATAGAGGTTAATGTGTGCCCGTGGATTTCGGGAAGGTGATCGGATCCCGTGCGTACTTGCTGTTGGTGATGTTATTATATACATGTGTGTTGTTAACTGTGTTTGGTATTTTTCTGATTTCTGTTGATCTTTCCTCGTGTTTGGATTGTGGTTTTTTTAATAATGTCATCATTAGGCAGGTTTTAGGTTTATACCTGTCACCAAATGTGCCTTCCGATATAGGAGTAATTAAATACGTTCTACTGATGAACGAGTTAGTGCTGGGATAGGATTCCATTGTTTGTGTTTTTTTTTTACTTTTTAGATGTGGTTGGGATAGATCCGCCTTTATTATTGTGTAGGAAGAGATGAAAAACAATCACATAATGATAAAGGGAATGTATGCTGTCTTACAGGCAAGAGGTAAGACTAGTCACTACTATTTTGGGTGATTCATAGGTGTTGAGCCTGTCTTTCTTATATACACGTAGCTCCAGATGGTGTTTTTGTTTTCTGGGATTGTATGCTTGTTGATCCTCTATATAGAACATTGAAGTGTATTAATGTCTTTGAGTTTTAAATTGTTGTTCTTGGATGCTACTTTTCATTCGTGAAGTTTTTTAGTTTAGGCGACAAGAAGAAGCTATTGTCTTCAACTTTAGATAGGACTTGTATTTTAAACGGGTTAGATTTGTGAGTAATATGATACAAATGTTAACCAAGAACAAATAACCACTTTTTTGAGATAAAAGAGAGTGATAATCCTTTGTATGATCACCTAGTACAAAATAAAATAAAATTATAAGTACATTAACCATGACTTTAAAAAGCAATTAGCATGTAAGCACTGAACATACATTATCAACATAAAAATGCATCCCACCCCTTGACATTCCGGCAAAAGTGGCCTAAACATAGGCAGGAAGTTTCGTCATCGTAATGTTGGAGGCAGTAGGTCTTCCAAAAAACTACTAGATTAGAAGGCACCATCCAACAATCATTTCCTTTCTCCAAACCTCCTTTGCATACTCACATGCAAAAGATAAATATCTCATATCTTCTTCATCCCCTCACAAATGTCATGTGTTTATTTGGGGAGTAGCCCCAGGAATAAGGGCGCTATTCCCATCCCGTCCCCTCTCCTTCGTATGGCTATTTCCCTCCACTCCTCTTTATTCCACATTTTTCTACCCTCTTATCTTTATTCTATCTTATCTACTTTTATTCATGGAAGGCCGTATCGATACCGATATCGTTTTGGTCCGCCCGAAAATGGATATATCGGGATATATCGACGGTATCGGTGGAAATGTCGAAAATGGCGCAAAAAAGCCAATTTTTTTGGTATTTTTTCAGAAACTAAGGTCATCCAAGATATTAAAACAACAAACAACGTACAAATACACACTTATATCACACATATAGGTTCATTTATAGATCATATATCGCACATATCGGTATCGCACATATCGGTCATATCGAACATATCGATATTAATATTGATTCTTGACTTATAAATATTGGAAATGGATTTCATTCAAGTTCTTATAACATGAAATACTACAAATATACACCTAGAAAATACATATAGATCATTTATGAGGATTATGATCCTTATTGTGCACATATCAGTCATGTCGAACATATCATTGATATTATTAGTTGTTGACATACTATATATATTGAAAATGGAGTTCATCCAAGTACTTTGATCACTAAATAATTTACAAATGTACTCTTACTCTCTTAGATAACACATATCGATCATCTATGAACCTTATATCGCATATATCGATACGGTTGTACTGTTAGTTGTTGACCTATATATATATATATATATATATTGAAAATGGAGTTTATCCAAGTTCCTAGATCACTAAATAACTTACAAATATACTCTTACATCACACATATCAATCATCTAAAGCTTATATTGCATATATCGATCATTTCAAATATATCGATATTAATGTTGATTCGTGATTTATAGATTTTTTTTTAAGAATTGACTTATAGATATTGAAAATGGATTTCATTCAAGTTTTACAACATGAAATAACTTGTGGAATCAAGCTTGCATGAATAATAACATTCATATATAAGGATATCTATGAAATATCGGCGATATCGGTCGATATCTTGTATTTTTTGTACTGAATCCATTCATTTTTGACCGATATGGACTGATAAGGCAATATATCGGTGATATATCGTCGATATCTCTGTTAAAGGATATACACTCCGATTTCGATACCCCAACCTCTCGATACCGATATATCGACGATATATCGCTGATATATCGCCTATACGGCCTTCCATGCTTTTATTTCGCCTTATTCCACCTTATTCATATCCTTTCAGCCGACATGAATAATGCCTTATTCAGCTTATTCCTCACCCTTATTCCTGTTTATTCCCGAACCAAACACATCCTAAAAGATTTTCATCATGATCATTCTCCTCCTTGAAAGACAAAAAAAGACATTTGCTCTGAACGAAGCCTGAATTCTTCAAATCATTACACATTCTTTGACCATTTTGCATCTCCTTGCAATTTGCAAACTCTAGGAATCCAGAGCTTCCTAGATGATTTTAACAAAGAAGTTGTTGCCACCCCAGTACTAGTTTTCTGGTCCTTCTGGAATCTCCGTGGAACCTCCCTCCAAAATTCCAAGTGAGTGAATTCCTGTAATCTCAGATTTCAAAGGCCAATAGGTAACCTCAATGTCCATGCACCTCCTCCCGCCCCAGGGACTGACCAACAATCAATAGTTAGAGCCTCCTTATTTGGAGCAATGACAAAGAGCAGCAGAGATTTATCTCACAATGCACATTTCTCTGTCTTGTAATCCATTTAAATTCTGAAAGATCGATCATCCCCAACCATGATTATAGAAGAGGGGCAATGTCAGGGATAACAGAGCACTTACCCTTCCAGAAACTGGAGGGAATCTCACCCCCATAGTCCCCATCCCCCCCTCCCTCCTCATGACTGCTTCATCAGCATAACTTCGTTCATATGATAGAGGCACTGAATTCGAAGACCCATCTTCCCATAAAAACCACAAAGATACATGTATTTTTCGAGTCGAGATTAAGCTAGCGATATCAAGACATGTTTATACCGAGACAAGGGTTGCACAGAAAGTTAGATCACAATCTTATACTAAGAGGACTCGTGAAAGAAGCAATATAAACAACTCTCCTAAAAGTACATAAAAATATGACAAAATGGGATAAATTTTGCCAATATGTCAAGAAATTAGAGAAGTTTACTAAGCTATTCAGATTTAATTATCTTCACCGGTATTTTGGGGTATATCCTGGAAATAGAAAGTACATGGGATATCGATATTGATGAACTGAGAGACAGATTTTTGATAGATTTTTTTGCTGTTTTTTGTCGAAATACAAGGCCGTGGCTGAAAGATATGAGGACATGGAACCGTTCCATACTTTGATTCCTTTAAAAATAGATGTTGCATCTATTTAAGAACGGTTATGGTTTTCTGGAGGTCATATTTTCTTGTTATGGGTGAACTAGACCCTCTTCATTATGGGTGAAGGTGCTCCCCCTTATTGCCGATTTTCTGAGGCCAAGTCTGGGGAGAAGTCTCATTCGGGCTCCATCAGGTGGGGGGAGGTATTTCCCGAGGTTAATGGATCTTGTCATGAATTTTCTAGTTTTGGTTGTTATACTAGCGAACCAGTTGCTAGGGCTTGGGCCCCTACTGTTTTTTCCCCATTGTCTGTTGCTTGCTGAGAAGATTTCACCAACTTTCTTTGATTGGTGAGAAAGACACTGATCACTTGTTTTTTGTTCTTTGTGACTCTGAGGAATATAGGACTCGCTGCAAATGCCCTGATTGAACACTACTGCTTTACTGTAGTTGTTGGAAAATCCCTATAGCCTTACAGATAGGATAAATGATGCTGCTGTAAGGTCTTAAGGATCCTCAAGAATATATCAATTAAAATGCAAAACAGAATATAGTTGAGGCCTGAGGACATAGGTATTTTCTGCTTAAGGTTTTGGAAAGCGCAAGGGAGAAGTTGATGAGCGAGATCTTATGGACACTAAGATGGCTTGAAAGAATGCTAATAAGATTTCTTGTTTGTGTTCTGAGTCTGACAAGGGGCATTTAGGTAGCTATTTATAGGCATTTAGAAATATCTTAATAATGTCGTGCTTTCAAAAAAATCTTAATAATGTTGCAAGTCAATTAGGAAATCAACATTTATAGTCACCATTAGGAGCTGGCAAATTTACCAAATAAAAATAAAAAGGCTCTCGGGCAGTGGCATATGGACTCTGGGTTACTGGTATGTAGCAGAGGTATGTACCAGTACAGCTTGGGTATTGGATCAGGAATTCGGTGAACCAGTATCCATATAGATTCAGTGGAGTAGAATTGCTCGCTGTACACGTGTCTCAACTCAAGGCTATATAAACCGGTATATTTGGGCTAATACAAGAAGGTAACTCTGACGATGCGTGCTTTAGTTCGAGTTCTGAATGCATTCATGGGATGGCTATCATGAGTGTACCATATGAGAAGGATTTTGCAAGAAACCTAGCTTATATCGGAACTTTAGAAGTTATCTATTTTTTCCTTTAGATCTTTAGAGCTGATTCCTTTTATATGCTCCCCCTTGTTGTGCTCTCTAGAAACATATTTTGAGTTGTCCTTTCAATGATAGGATATTGCATATAATCATATGATTATATTAGCATCAAAGTTGAATTTATTGTTGTCCTGCAAGAACAAATGCATGAAATTCCCATTGACCATCATTGAAAGAATGACCGATAAGAACTTAAGAGTAGAATAGCATGAAGAGATGCCTTGTTAATGTTGAATTTGGGGGACAATCAAGGTTGCAGAAATCGATAATCAGTATTCGGTCGGTGGGGTCACTGACTAAGGATTAATTGACAGTCGTGCGACTAATAGGATTTAGTCGGCCACTAGTCGGTTTTGAATTTTTTTTATTTATTTTTAATATATAAATAATTTTTTATACATCCATTCTTATATATTTGCAATATAAATCATTTTTTATACATATATTCTTATATATTTGCATAAATTTGAACATTTTTTGTACTATTTTAATGAAACAAAAGGAGTGATTGACTTCAAATATAACATTAAGCACATTAGAATATGTTTGATTTAAGAAAGAAAAAATAAAAAAGATAAAAAACCTCTATGTAAAAGTCGGCCCGATTAGTCGGGTTGATCGACTAATGGCCGACTAAGCCTAGTCGAGTCGGCTACCCCCTGGCTCGACTAGTCGGACCGACTAGTCTGTCGACTTTTAAAGTGGGAACAATAACACCACCATAATCAGCTTCTTGGGTACATTTCTGTTGTTGTCAGTTGTCATTTTTCAGTTACTAAAGGAGTTCTTGTTTGCGAGTAAACCTACAAAAATCAGAGTACTTGAAAAGGATTTGAGAGATCTAACTTTGACGTGACATCTGAAAATCGACGTGGGAAAATGAAACCAACTAAATCGTAATAATGCATCTCTTGTTTTGGCAGCGTGCAAGAACATGAGATTTTATAGGATGTTTCCTTTGCTGGTATGATACGCACATAGCCCATTTTTTGACAAAAAAAAATATGAATTTCCTAGAAATCTAACTGGATAATATTCAAGCAGACTTTACCAAATGCTATTTTGTATTGATTTTCTTTGAAATGCAGTGGTTGTAAGCAGTGACAAGGATACGCTATTATTTTGATATTGGATGATGGGAAGTGTTTTATTATTTTGATTTGGAACTTGTATCTAGGAAGATATGGGACTTTTCACGAAGAAATCATAGTTTTTGTTGCTTTTGACATGCTGCTTAAGGTGTTAATATTTCACCAGCTGTTGTGAATATTAATTGGATACATAGTAATCTGGTTTATAGCAGTCATGTATATGGTTCTTTTTTGCTCACTTATGCAGAGAAAGAAGAGAACCTGTTGTGCGCAGTGTACATAGATGCATTGCTTAATTACTATAAATTCTTTGCGTCTTTATTGGTTTTAAATCTGTTTGCGGCTGTGATATCGTCGAGTATATAGAGTCTGAATTTGAAGGCCGTTGGTATCTTTGTATTCCATTGCAACTCTACTACTCTACATCTCTTCCTCAGCTCATCGAAATCCCTTCAACTCACCGACATTCCGCTCGTATTTGACTTATAAATACACCATCCTCTTCAATCCCTTGAGACCCTCTTTTGATGTCTTTGACATCAAATCGGACATATATCAATTTTGGGTTTTATGGTCGGATCAATAGATCAACTGGTCGAACCGATGATGACATCTACGGTTCATAAAAGTCGGATCGTTGTATTGTTGATTGGTGTTTGTACAATCCAATTGGGTTGAACCGATGTAGACCAATATTTTTTACAAATGAATACGAATAATGATGCAACATGTATTTAAAGGATTTTTACACTTGGACAATATTGTGACTTTTGAAGAATATAGGGTATAAGTGTAATAATCAAAAAATTAGGGTATAAATGTTATTAACAAACTAGAAAGAGCGTAATAAATATAATTTGATAAATTTATATAAAGATATAAATGTGATGTATAAAATCAACATTTTTAAAACTATTCAAACTTCGATTTTAAAGCTATTCAAACTTCGATTGATAAACGATATTGTTAATTTATTGCTTCTTATAGTGTGACTAACAAATTTATGTGGAGCCATCATTTATTGCTGTTGGAAGGAGACAACCTCATTTACACTGTAGGAAGAGAGAGAGAGAGAGAGAGAGAGAGAGAGAGAGAGAGAGAGAGAGAGAGAGAGAGAGAGAGAGAGAGAGAGAGAGAGAGAATGCTCTAAGGCACGAAGGGAAAGCAATACATGGTTATTTGCACATATGGAAGGAGAAGAGAAAAATGAATACCACATTATGATTTAGAATGAAACCCAATTATGAATAAATTTTAGAATTTTGAATTTTATTAAATAATTTAAATTATTTTTTTGTCGCAAATAGATGATAGAATCGATCGTTTGGTTCAATTAATTCAATTGGGTCAAGAGGTTTAATCCGATTTTGACTGGTTTAACTGGCTAATTGACTTACCGGTATAGCTTCAGGGAAAAAATACTAAACTAATTTCTAGGTTGAATTTGCATGGATTGTAATAAATAATGTATATGATTCATGTGAAACATATTTTGTCATTCATTCTATCAATTGATTACTCAAAGATATGTTTAGGCTTAATTTAGTCAGAGGCAATGTTGTGTTAAGGTCTATGTGATGAAGTTTATTGAAGTCGTGAGAGCACTACAACAACAAAATCGATCTATCACAACGAATAATTTAAATTTATTGGTGCCATTGGTCAATTCTGTTGCTGTGGAGTATGTATGCAATGGATCTTAATTGCTTTAGCTCATATGGGATGAGGCTATATATTTCTTAGCATCGGATGAGGATTAGATTTTCTTTCTCAAAACTGCTTGTGTGTGGATTAGGAGTGAGAATAAGATAAGCAATTCTAGAAGAAGTTGAGTCCTGATTTTAACAAGACAATTTGTTCAAATTATAGAGGTATCAAGCTGATGTGTCACACTATGAAAATTTGGAAACGTGTGATCGAAAGAAGGTTGAGGCGAATTTCAAATGTAAAAGAAAACCAATTCAGATTCATACCAGGTCGCTCAACGATTGAAGCCAACCATTTGCTGAGGAGAATAATAGAGATTTATAGAGCTAAAAGGAAGAACCTCCACATGATCTTTATTGATTTGGAGAAGGCTTATGATTCTGTCCCACGATAGATATTGTGAAGAGTATTAGAGAAGAGACAAATACATGTCCTATACATTAACCTCATAAAGGACATGTATGATAGGGCTTTATCTTGTGTAAGAACCCTGTCTGGGAAGATTGGATATTTTGACATCAACATTGGTTTACATCAAGGTTCTGCTTTGAGTCCATTTCTTTTTACTTTGATTATGGACGAGTTGACCAGTCACATTCAGGATGAGTTACCTTGGTGTATGTTATTTGCTGATGATATTGTGTTAATTGACGAGACTAGAAATGGAGTAAATGAGAAGCTTGAGGTCTGGAGACATGAGTTGGAGATTAAAGGATTTCGTATAAGTAGGGCTAAGACGGAATATATGGAGTGCACCTTTGATGGAAGCAATGGTGAAGGAATCAAGGTGAAGATTGGTGACGATAATATTCAGAAGAGAGATTCTTTTAGATATCTGTGATCTATTCTGCAACATGATAGGGAAATTGATGGATATGTTACTAATAGAATAAATGCAGGCTGACTAAAGTGGAGAGGAGCCTCTGTTGTTCTCCGTGATAAGAAAATTCCTTTAAAGATTAAAGGAAAGTTTTACAAAGCAGCCGTGAGACATGTTATGCTTTGTGGATCTGAATGTTGGCCTGTGAACTATAGACATGTACAGAGAATGAATGTAGCAGAAATGAAAATGCTAAGGTGGATGTGTGGACACACGTAAAGATCGGATTCAGAATGATGCAATCAGAAAGGAAGTTGGTGTAGCTTCGATCGAGGATAAGATGCAAGAAAACCTCTTAAGATGGTTTGGATATTTGCAAAGAAGATCAGCTGATGCACCAGTTAGGAGATGCGAGTGTTGGGATATTGAGCTAACTAAGAGAGGGTGAGGACGTCCCAAGAAGTGTTGGAAAGAGACCATACGAAGGGATCTTAGTTTTGTGGATATAAGCTCAGGATTGGCCCAAGATAGATCTGAATGGAGGCGAAGAATCTATGTACCCAACCCTACTTAATTGTGGGAAAAGGCTTTCCACAAACCCTGTCGTCAGTTATACTTTTACTTGAGTCAATAGTGTGTATTAATCTAACCAAAGGTGAACATTAAGAGTGGATCTTCCACCTTTTTTCCTCTTCTTCCTCGCCACCTGTATCACTGCATGCTTCACCACTTCCCTGAGGTTCTCTTCCATGTAGCGTAGGTCCATCGCCTGGCATAACGCCACCACGTAAGTCACGACCATCAGCTTGAGTATGTCCACGACCTCGACGCTCTTCCTAGCAGAGATGAGATCCAGAGAGTTCGCGTCCTGGTTGTGTTGCTCCACGCTCAGATCCTTCTCACCACTCAAGTTTGATGGCAACCTGTTTGTGTAATAGTTGTAGACGAGCTCTGAAAATTGCACGAACAGGAGCTTCCCGATGGCGGCGAGGGCGATACGAGTCTTGTCCATGAAGTTGCCACCGTGAGTGTGAAGTCGTGATCTACGTCGATGATGGTCTTATCATTGACAGAGTTGACCTCGCGCTCGATGGAATGTGTGGAAGCACAGATAATGATGGGCTTATCAAGCAATGGAATAATGACGCAACCAAATGGAATATTCAAAAATTTTCTAAAAATGGTGATTTGAAGGTTGTTTCGACGGTGGTTTTGGGTTTGATTTAGTGATTTTGCTAACCATCGTTGATCCTAATCAAAGAGTAATTAAGGCGTGTCGCACCATACACATGGAAAGGTGCCACCTCAATTCAAGTTTTTCCGTTTGTGTGTGTGTGAGTTCAATGAGGCTGCCTCTTGGGGGGAGCTAACTTGGCTCCCACCGCATCATTTCGCCTATTTTTTATTTTTTTGGAAAATTTCCGTGAATATTCATCACTATATCCTTATATTATGCTATTCAAATTTCGTGCAAAATAGAGACTCCTACGGCCTCCATCCATACACTCATTTTTTAACGGTAACAGAATTGTTAAAAACGACCCTTCTAGATGGATGCCATAGGAATATCTATATCGTGCGAAATTTGAATGACATAATATAGGGATATATTGATGAAAATCTACGGAAGAAATTTTCAAAAAAATAAAAAATGGGCGAAGCTAAGTTAGCTACCCCCAAGGGGTAGCCCCAATTTACCCTCTCTCTCTCTCTATGTGTGTGTGTGTGTGTGTGCGTGCGTGCGTGCGTGCGCGCGTGCGCGCGTGCGCGCGTGCGCGTGTGGGTGTGTGTGTGTGTGTGTGTGTGTGTGTCCACTCTCTTTTTTTCAAATTTTTTTTATTTTTTTTGAAAAATATTTCCACGAATTTTCATAATTAAACCCTCTAATATGTCATTCAAATTTCGTCAGAAACAGAGACTCCTACGGCCTCCATCCAGAACGCAAAAAATACAGCAAATCTGAGACCGTTAAAAAATGACTGTCTGGATGGAGGCCGTAAGAGTCTCTGTTTCTGACGAAATTTGAATGACATATTAGAGGGATATAGTTATGAAAATTCATGCAAGCATTTTTCAAAAAAAATAAAAAAATTTTGAAAAAGAAGAAAATGGATTAGGTAAGTTACATACTCTATGGAGTAGGATCCCTTTTCTCATATACACACACACACACACACACTTCTACTAATAATATAACAATGATTATTCGTTGATTTTTTTCATAATTATCGTTAAATTTTGCAATGATTAATATGAATTTCAAGGAATAAGTCAATAGAAAATCATTTTTATATGGAACCTGAACGGCGAATATGCCATCTGTTGCTAATTACAAGAACAAAAGATAATTCGCTAATGATATTCAAATTATTCATTGGCTTAAATCAATTTTTTTTAGCGACAATTTTGTGAAATTTTTTATGTTTTTTTATACTCTTTCATTAGGCTTGCAGGGTCACATTGTCAGGGAAATTAAGCTGGAGATTTGACAATGTTGATACACTGTATTTGGTTCTACTCTCCCTTGCTTTTGATGGCTAAAATATTCATGGATGACACATCATCCAATAGCATATAAGCGTTGTTATATATATCGTCGCTAATGATATAGCATAGGATATGATTTTCATCGCTAATTTCTGATATAGAAATCATCTAACAACGGATGATATTTGTACTGTATATTTAGCAACGGATGATATAGTGATGGAAAACATCACTATAAACCTAATTTGTTGTAGTGTATGATATTGAAGATGTGATTGTTCCTCAATGAACTCAATTGAACTTTAAATGTGGTGTACCTGCATGTTTAATTCCTAATTGACAAATATGTGAAATGGATGGCTATCCACACTTCAAGAAAATTGGCCTAAGGTAACGAATAATTTAATATTCGTTGTCATATCTTTCGTTGTTAAATATATAACAATGAATATTATTCATTGCTCACTTCTTTAAATTCTCAATGAATAATGGTATTCGTTGCTATATTCCTTGCAACGAATCATAATAACAACGATTATTCGTTGTTGTTTTCTTCTAATCATTGCTAAATATGGTAACGATTAGTGTGAATTTTAACGAAAAAATCATCATTATATGGACCTTTAACAACGAATATGATATTCATTGCTAATTACAAATACAAAAGACGATTTGGCAACGAATAATATTCGTTGCTATATCTCTAACATCAGAAGATATAGCAACGAATATTCAAATTATTCGTTGCCTTAGGTCCATTCTTGTAGTGCCATGAAAAAACATCTAACTAATAATGCTAATGGAGTTGGTAGAATGCGTCATGGTTTTGATAATGAATATTGAGAATGGACTTGACGAGTTCAACTCGAGAAATGGAATCGCTCGACTAACGGTAGACAAACATGAAGTTGGTTTGTGAATAGAAGCGGTTTATTTGATTACTGGAATGAAGTGGGCTGCAGTAACCTCATTTGAATAGTAGCAATTTGGATGGTTATGAGGATTCAGAAAGGATTGGAATAAGGAATGCGATGTGATGTCACCTTGATTTGTGATGGAATTCCAACCCAAGAATGCAAGAGGGTAAACCGAATTATCCCTCATTAATCTGGTAAAAAATTCTAGCTTTTTTTTTCAGACGAACGAACGTGACCTTTTCCAATATACGTCTCGAATATGTTTAGTCAATATCTTTCAAGAAAATCTGAGTTGACGGCTCTATATAATTGGATGAACATGGAGGACCGATAATTTTAAAAAAAGATAGAGAGAAACGAATTCAAAAACGATTTTTCTATATTGAACACTCATGTTGGATTTGATGGAGAAATAGTCAACAAGTTGGAATCGATCAATCGTGATGTTACTTAAGATCTACACGTACGTGGACCAATCAATCGATACAAGAAAAGTTCTTTTCAATCACATCACTGTGGAATTATGTTGATTGATTTGGTTCTATCTTAGTTTACATTATCTTAGTTTATATGCTCGTCTTAATCATTCATAATTACTAAGCCAATCAGAGAATGCCATAGTTTAATTTGAACTTCAACGATTGGAGAGAGTACGGAGGAAATTATCCTATGGATAATGTTAAAATTATCACGTCCAATATTAATTATATAATAGTTAATCGAAATATTTTACAGTAAATTATAATTTATTCATATTTGGAATTTTTACACCGCATTCCTATGATTTTTTGCAGTTACACCACAACTCCTAACTTCTTCACATGTACCTCACAACCCTGTAAACTTTCCAATTCGTTCGAATACATAAATATTGTAAACATAAATAAATACTCAACCTCTGCTTTAGATTAAAAAATAAGTGTATATTCAAATCCACAAAGATTATAGGAGGGTCGCGAGAACTTATTTCCTTTTCGATTGAACCAATGCACTGAATTACTATGGGCTTGTTTGATTACCGGAGTACCTCGAGAAAGTTGGAAATCCATCACAAATCAAGGTGACATCACATCACATTCCTCATTCCAACAACTTTCATTTAAAAAAATCCAACCTATACATCCCATTCACCCATAATTATCAACATGATTCACAACGAAGAAAGATGATCCATCCTATACCTCTTTGGAAAACTTCATCATTTGTTCTTGCATGTTACTTGTAATTCCTAGTTGATACACACAAATACATATTTAAAATTCAAAGTCAACATTATACTTCTATGAATTATATATAATTTATTTATATAATGATTTATCATATTATATCCATTAATGCTCTTAAAATTCTTTTTTTTGCATCTATCCATATTATCGATTTTCAAATCATAATTCAAATGATGTGTGCTAATCCGCTACAAACATGAGAGTAGACTATCAAGTCAGAATATTTAAGTATAGAAAAGTTTATCCAATGGCCAATCTGGTGGATTAGATTGGATTCAATTTGACACTCAATGGAATTGATCGGATTCAAAAAAGTTAAAATCCACTAAAGTTGGATTGGACACGGATTCTGTTAAAATCCAATCAGATCCATGTGCTCTCAAGTCCAATACGGAGGGAGGGGTGCCTTCAGAGAGATGGTGGTGAGAGAGGGAGTGTTTCAAGTTTCATCTCTTAGACATCCGTATATCGTACGTAAAACGATCTACCATGCTTCACCCATAAAGCAGGGTACTAATGGCGCTAATCATATAGCAATAGATATTGCAATATGGATGAAACCTGAGTCATTCCCTCCCTAATTTGGATTACCGATGTAACTGAACAGACCCTTAGACCAGTTATGCTTTTGGCGAGTGTCTACTAAAATCAACATGTCTTCTAGAGATCTATCATTCTCTTTTGTAGTAAAATGATATTTTTCATAAATAAAATGTTCTAAATTCTTCTTAATATAAGCATTGTAAGCGGCGACCTACCAATTTAACCCGACTAAATCTCCGCCAAGTAACTTAGTGTAATATGCCATTTTTCATTAATCAAAATCTATATTCTCCAATGAAGATGTATAATACAAATTAAGTTTTGATGCAATCACATAAGTAGTAAATCAATCATGAATCCCATTAAGCATAATATGGAGCAAAAGAGTAAACAAAAGGTGCGTAAACATTTACTTTAAGTATTCGGTGACGATGAAATATCGGGGTGTTAAAATTTGCCAAATTGACATTGAATTACATTTCTCTAGAACTAAAAATAATAAAAGTATAGTAGCTTCAATCTATACAAGTATTTATCCCACTCGTATATCGGCTCAACGTGTGAAGAATGAGCTAAATGATATCTCCATAGCCACCTACTTACCTAAGGTGAGTGATGGCACAAAAATCCAAGAGACTAAGGTAATCAGGTGTATCTAAGATGGTCGTTGCGACCTCGGTCACTCAGACGTGCCAATCAAGAAAAATCAGACCACTGATAATAGATAAAATCAATCAAAACACGAAAGCGGTCTCGTTATTGGATTAACCTGGTATAGCGACCAGGGTCGAACTCAAGGAGCACGGGTTGGCCTCTCGGCCTACGAAGTACTCAAAAAAAAGAGATAAAATAAAAGAAGAAAATATTTTTGGTGGTTTTTGAATATTTTATATTTTTTTGGATTTTTTAGTTTATTAAGAAAATAAGAAAAGCAACCAAGCACACACTTCAACAATTTATTTAAAGCACTAAAAATCAACCAAAAATTCAAACAAAAATATTTTTTTGTGTTTTATAATTTTTAGTGTTTTTGGTGAATTTTTGAGAATTTTATGAGGTTTATTTAATTTTCTAAAAAAATCAAACAATAGCTGAAATCAAAGGTACTGTCCAGCCGAGCTAAAAGGGACTAGATAAAATATCTAAAGCCCCCAAGTTAGCTGGAAGGTAATTTTCCTGTAAAGAGAATAAAACAAGGAAAATTTAGGCACCTATTTTATTGTTTTTGGATTTTTAATTGATTTACTAGAATTTTTAAACGATTTTGAATGTTTTTCAATTTTTAGTTGTTTTCAGTAATGGAAAATAGCCAAAATTGGATAGAAAATCAAACACATCAAAATGGACAGTAGATAATGTTTTTGTAATTTTTGGACGCTATTTAATATTTTTTTGTGATTTTTAAAGTCAGACAGTAGCAAAAATAGATGTTTTTGATTTTCTAAAAATATCAAACAGTGACGAAAATGTCTCCAAAATTTATGGAAAATTTTACATCATGGCAGGAGCCATGTATCCAATTTGCATTAAATTTGGAGGTGATTTGCTATTTTATTCAAAAATAAAGAGGGGGCACTGTGCACAGGGACCAAAGTGCAAATACCCAAGAGTCTGGGGGGTCTGGTGCAATTAACCCAGCAAAACACATGCGATGCGCGTGTCTGGGGCACTCAGGGACCCAAATGTAAGAAAAATAAGTTCCGAGGGCTTATTGGTAACATGTACCTAAAGTCCAGGGGCTTATCTGCAAAATACCCAAAAATAAACGCACATGCTCAAAAGTTTCACGCACAGGGGTATAAATGCAAATAAACAAAAACTTTCATAAAACTAATAACATCCAGAACTACAAGGGCATAAGATGTAAAATACCCAGAAAATCACGTGTCGAAGCACGTGTCACATCACATACAGGGGCATAAATGCAAGGAAACTAAAGTGCAGGGTCCACAGTGTAAATTTCACAAAAAGTAAACAACTATGCTACGTATTTACAGGACTAAAGCTAAATGCAGAAAGTAAAGGGGGCCTAAGAACAATTTACCCCTTTTATTATTGTCGAGGGATGGATGCGCGACGCGTGGCAAATCGGAGGGTTGGGACGTCGCGCCACACACTGAAAGAGGCCCTCGGCACGATCCGACGGCTGGAATACACCCACGTGGAGGATCCAACAGCTGTGGTACGTCGTGGGGCTGCGAAGGAGTCCTAGCTTGGATCGGATGGCTGAGATGTGTCGTGGCTTAACTCGCTGGCTCAACGGTGATGATTGACCCTCTGGAGATCTGATGGTCAGTGCTGCTCCGTGGATGAACGGGCGAGATCTAGACTGGAGCGTCGAGGCCGATCTGACGGTGGACGAGGGTCCTGGAAGAACTGGCGGCCGGCGAGCTTCGCCGGCCCACTGAGTGCACGATGGACCTCGTCTGATGCGCCTGAGGTGCGAGGAAGCTTCGCCATGAAGCTCCGCACCCGATGCGCTGCTCCGATGAAGGTGGGGAGCTCAGAAGAGCTCCGGCGACGCGGAAGAGCTGGAGCCCCTGTGCTCTGAAGACTCGACCTCCAGATGAGGTCGAATGGCCTGGATACCTGCACAGGAAAGAAGCTGGGTCGAGGGCAAACTGCCTCGACCCGTCAGAGCGGAAAAAGAGTGGCTGGTGCGTCGATATGATAGGTCTCCGGCGAGCGGCGGAGGAGAAGACCCAAGATCCTGCTCCGGGGCGAGACAGGAGGAATGGCTGGGTGGAGAAGGTGGAGAGGGGTCAGGCGAAGGTGGTGGCGTAGTCGGATGGTCAAGTGAGTGGACGGAGACGAAGGGTGGAGCTGGCAGAGCTACGGCTACTCAAATCTAAAATCCTAATTTACGCTAAACTAGAAGCTAAAGAGGTTACCTGGTGAAGGCTGTCGACTGGGCTGGAGCTCAAGAAGCACCAGGGTCATTGCCTGCAAGGGGGCGTCGTCTCCCCGAGGCTGGACGCGCTCGCGGCGGCGCACGGCGGTTGAACCACCGGATCAGTGGATTCCTGGGAACTCGGGCCTCGCTTCCACTCCAAAACACGCAGCTGTCACTCGGGTACTCTGGAGGAGCTCCTTGGCGGCGAGCAGGAGTCCAAAGATGGAAGAATTAAGTCGCCGACGACGACATTATATATGGTGACAGATCCGAGAAGACAGGGATCAGGCGAGATGCTCGAGCCTCGGATCCATCAAACCCACCCCGGGCGAGGGTCCTGATGTTCGAAGATTAATCGGGGCCCGGGGTTAAGTGAAATGGCGATCGGGTCGACTAGGAGATAAATCGAGAAAACGGGTCGATGGCCCAGATCCGCGGGGAAGAGGGTCCGCGGGGGAAGTTGACCGGGGTCAACAAACCCCCGTGGACCAATCAGGAGCCGCCAAATTTGTTTATTTATTTTAAGAGAGAAAATGGTAGAATTACTAAAAACTCAAAACATGAAATATTTTTATTTTATTTTTTCTATTTTTTAGTGATTTTTAATAATTTTTTCGAAATAAAAATAAGGTATGTACACTATATGTACTATATAGGTATATGTACACTATTAGGGTTGTTAGTTTTTGATTTTTAATTATTATTTTTATGCAATTTTATTCCTATTTTATATTTTATTTATTTTCATTATAAAATAAGGAATAAAAAGATGTTTTTATTTTATTTATATACATAGGTAAAAGAAATACATATATACACTTATATACATGGTATATGTACAATCTATTTTTGTGTTTTTAATTTTTGCTATTTTTATTTAATTTTTGTTTTGATTGTTTTTATTTTATTTATTTACACTATATAATAAAGAATATTTACAAAAACTATAAAGATTAATTTTATTTATTTACAAGGCTAAATAAATAGGTAGGTGAGTCTATGTACATGATGAAAGTGGTGTTTTTGTCCTTTTTGATTTTTATCTTTTTCCTTTGTTTTTATATTTATAAATATAGACACATATTTACAGGCCTATTTTTGGTGAGGAAAATACCTTTATTTTATTTACATAAATATGTACACACATGCGCCCTTATCTCCTTCTACTTTGGCTTTTATGCGGTCAGGCCCATGCTGAGCCCTCCCTTGGGATTAGGTCGCTCAATATTTATTCTAAATATTTCCCTCTTTTTCTTTTTAATCTTTATTCTTTTATTTTTGCACAAAAACATGCTAATTATAGGTTTTTACATAATGCATGCTTTTGGTAATTATTTCTATTTACATGAATATACATGCATTTGCAAAGGTTTTTGTAGCTAAAATATAAGAATAAAGAGTGATGAATGGGTATTCATCACCCCCCTATACTTAACTTTTGCTAGTCCCTTAGCAAACATATTTGAAAAAGAAGTGAAAAAGAAAGAAAGAAAAAGAAAAAGAGAGGAATGTACATGGATCAATGTTGAATATTAAACTTTCCTTCATTAAATTGAATTATGGAGCTCGATCAGATCTTTGGATTATTAATGTGTCGGAACCTTATTTAGACTTAAGCTTAAAACTCAACAGCCTCTAAGTTCCACCAATCTATGTACAAGACTCCTCAATAAACCAGATCAGAACAAGTCTACATACATAAACTCTAATGACTATGAATCTTTCCATGCAGTGTAAGTGATATGTAGCTCCCCACCTCAGAAGTAACAAAGAAACAACCTCCCTCAACTTAGTAACTCTAATGCCTCGGTCTAGCAACTCTTTCCTCGAGAAGCGGGGTATTCCCTTCTAAGTTCAAGTGCAACCGGCTCAAGAAGAGGGGAAAGAAGTATAGACTTTTAGAAGCTCAGCCAGTGTAGCTAAGTCTCTCGCTGCAAGCTTCATGAGATGTAACATGGATACCATAAGCTTTTGCTTTATTTGACTATATACACTCCGGTGGGGTTATTAAATTTTCAATCCGACCCACCACTTTTTTGGAGTTCTTTTTGCATTTTGCATTTTTTTTCAAGTGCTTCTATACAACATATCTACATGGTGCAGCATATAAGAAATTTTCCTCTTGAGCCAGTAGACTATCCCTCTTTTGAAGCTTTATTGCAACCCACGGCTTCCATCTTTAGCCTTCATCACCACTAGACCAAGTTGAGACGCACTTCCTTCACTAGAAGAAGAAGAGAGGTTCCGCCTAGAAGTACTACCCTCATATGCTACCCCAAGCCAAAGGAAACTGCCTCCTCACCACCTCATCCGTGGAGAGCCATGTGTAAAGTGCTGGTGCAAGTCAAGCCATTGTCTCTAAGAGTCATGCGTGTGTTGTTAAGTGCTCTACTTAGGCTCATCAAGATGACATATGCTCATAGCCTAGTGGACTCAAAGAATTAAGTCCTTATGGACCTGAAAAGCCTTAACCCTAAGCCCTATAAGGTTCCTCTTAGAATTAGGTGGATTAAGATCTTATTCAAGCTCCATTTCTCAATTTAATTCCAGGCTTAGTTTAAATGTCAACTCTCATCCAGGAAAAACTATATACATATATATACAAAGATGCTATTTACAAATATTTACAATTGTGCAAAATTTTTGAAAAATGTTTTGAAATCATGAATGGATGGATGCATGAAGTGCAAGTTTTGCAAAAGTATTTACAAACATTTACACAATATTTTTGCAAACTTTTGATTTTCAAAACATTTTTAAAAAATTTTGTACTATCTACATAATTTTGATAAGAAAATATTTACACAAACTTTACACAAAAGATTTTTGAAATCATTTTTACAAAAATAATTTGTACACTAGCTATTTATGTGCAAATAAAAGAAGTTTATGTACCTGAAAATTTTTAATTTTTGTGATTTATAGCCATTTTATTTATTAACACACTCACACAAAGTACGAGTTATGGCTAAAGTATATATGAAATATAGACACACCCCCTATACTTAGCTCGAACGATGTCCTAAGAGTGATCAAGAGCGATGAAGAAGACATAACTCGTGCTTAGTGAAAGGGAAGTGAAAAGGAATGGCTACGTACAGAAATGAATAACTGAATAGAAGGAGAGGAACTCGGTGGTTTCCCCCTATACTTAGGATTAACTAATCCTAAGTGTAGCAAGCTGTACATAAAGGGAAATCCGAGTGAAGAAGATACAGAGTCTGCCCCCCCCCCCATACTTAGGGTAAAATATCCCTAAGTATAGGCAGCAAAACAGGAGCAGCAAGACACGAATAAAATCACGAATATATACAAGAAGGAGGACATCACTCCCCCTATACTTAAGGTGGAGAACCTTAAGTATAGGCAACAAAACAGAAGTGATGAAACAGAACGAATGAACAATCCGGTATTTCCACCCCCCTATACTTAGGATGAGCAATATCCTAAGTATAGCAAAGATAATCCTAAGCGAGACCTGGGGTGAAAACAAGAACGGAAGAAAGAAAGATCAAACAAGACGAAACACGTATATACAAAAGAGTACAATGTTGAGGTGCCTCTCAACAAGCGCTAGATTTTACGCCCCTAGCTGGGCGCAAAGGCTAGGACAACGCAGTATCAAGGTTCAGGACGGCATCGGTAAGTCGAATGCCGTACTGTCGCCGTAGTATCGGTATGAGAACAGCGACGAACTCAACAGTGTAAACAAAGACACCCAAGTATGCAATCAAGCGGGTGTCTGCTACCGGCCAGTGATATGGAAAGAAGTGATCGGGATCCGGTAGCACAAAAGAAATCATCGGCTCTGGATCATACTGGAGTGAGAGTATAGAGCCGAAGAAATCAAACGTGGAGAAGGTTGGATCAGTAATAGAATCCTCCACGTCAATCAGTGTCTCAAGCAGGTGTGGACAATCAAGATCAGGAGACTCTCTAAGCAGACCGATATTCGATGCATGAAATAGAGTCAAATCAGGCAAATCATCGAATATCTCCAAAATGGGCTCATCATCGCGAGGGTCGTCGAGGTGAGAAGACTCAGAATCAGAGTGATCTAAAGACTCGGTTCCGTGTTCCTCCAGATCGGAAACACTCTCAGAAAGTGGAACCGAGTACTCATCGAGTGTGGCATCCTCCCGCAGATAACCCTCGGGGAAAGATGCATAATCAAAAATGAGAAGAAGAGGATCAGGATCTAGATGGGCATCTGCACTGCTATCAAGTATCCACTCAGTGCACCAGGCTGCATCATCATCGGAAGTGTAAGTCTCGGCAATCTGGAAGCAGGAGAAGGTACTAGTCAACACCGCGGATGCTGGCAAAGTGTGCGGCTGATCCTCGCTCTGCGGCTATGCTGGCTGTCAGCTGGTCCTCAGGAAGTGTATCTGTCTCAACAAAGTGGAGGACAAAAGACTCGAAGACGGGACTCTCTGTGTCTGTACTCTCAAAGTAGCGTCCCTCATCAAGCTGTGGCTGCTGAACTGAGTCCTGGTGACTGTCTGCATCCAAGAAGTGTCTCTGCAGGAAGGAAACTGACTCCTCCGAGACTGGAATATGAAGTGTCTGAATCAACGGCTGCAAAAGCTGGGGCTCCTCCGGCTCCTGGAGTATCAGAAGATCTGATATCCAAGACTCGTCAACAGGGAACTCTGGGGCTGACTCGAACTCCAACTGGAAGGCCAACGGGAACTCAAGTAGACTCTGGGTCCGAACCTCTGCTATCACAGTCATCTCCTCTGTCAGTGGTGCTACATCATCCAAATCCTCGGGCTGGTGTGTAGAAGCTGACTCACCATGTGAAGTGACACACCGCACTGGTACTGCATCGTCCTCATGTGTTGTCCCGACCGAAGCATCTCGTGAAGAAGAACTCTGTGAAAGCAGCCTCGAGATGGTATCCAGGAAGTGAATGTCGGAACTGCGGTGTGAACCTCCACATGTGGTAATCACCAGTGCAAGCTGCTCTGCGGTCATCCCCCGCATGGAGATCTCAATCAAATTTGTCAGTGGAAGTCCATGGTATGGAAATCTCCTCAAGAGGTCAAGAAATCTCGGCCATGCCTCGTGCAATGGCTCCTGAGGGTCAACTAAAAAGTCCATGATCAAAGAACGCATGAAATCTGCTCTACGTGGGGGAAAGTATCTCTGTAGAAACTCTCGGCGTAGCTCTCCCCACGTCTCGAATGTCCTTCCCAAACGTCGGTGCCATCTCATGGCTCTGTCGTGAAGCGTGAATGGGAAGGTCCTGCTCATCAGCTCCTCTGCAGTGACGTCTGAATATCTCTGTGCTCTACAAAACTCCTCGAAAGCAGACAGGTGAAGATAAGGCTCCTCGTGCGCCTCTCCTGAAAATGTCGGCAGTCGCTGAATGTAATCCAACTCCAAAACGAATGGACCTAGTGTAGAAGCTGACTGAGCTCCATGTGCTATCTGCTCCTCCATCCTTCTGGAATAGGATATGTCTGCTGATCTCCACTGCTCTCTTTGGTCACCAACGGAGTGCGCTCTCAACTCAACAATAGCATCGTCCGGGTCTCGCATCTGCTCTATATGGTATCCTCGGACGTCTCGCACATCATGCCCAGAGTAGTGAGATGAAAGGGAGGGAGGGAGCGGGGGGTTGGTCGAAGATCCAACCTCCCTAGAAGGTGGACTGGAATGATGGTCATAGGATGGAGAAAAAACCGTAAGAGCCGGCTCACAGTGAGGGGGATCCATCATCCAGGGGTAAAGGAGAAGAAAATGGAATGAAAGGAGGTGAGGGTGGGGAAGCAGATGGATAGAGAAGAGGATGGGGAAGGATCGAAGAGATCTGGGAATCACACAAGATGAACAAGCAAACCCCCAAATTCACCTACGCACACCAAGCTGAAGACCGAAGGGATCGGTCAATTATCTTGTCACTTTTATTTTAGGTGATTATCCAGTCTATCAGAGCGATTACGTGAGGTAAATAGGTATCCAAATCTCTCTCAACTGACTGTCCCGTACTGAAAGCCGGTAATCAGTCAAGAAAAGATCAGAGGCTCTATCCTAATGTTCGGATCACTCTCTCGCTCATCCAAACCAGACAAGGAGGGGGTTACTCTCCCAAGACAGATTTTTAGTGAAGTGTCTTTTAGGTCAAGTGTGATTAGCAGTCCCGATTTTATTGTTTTTTTAATATTTTTCAATACAAACAAAGGCCTAACGAATTTTTCGGTTCTCCTGGTTATTTAATCCAAAACAGGGGGGAGAAGACGAAAAAGTCGATGCGCGAGAAATCAATGATGCATGCTGAGATAGAAATGCGTACCTTGTCTCCAGCACTCTACATGCAAGTGATCCGCGCAGAATTTAAAGACAGGAAATAAACTCCCTAAATGATGCAGGCGGAAAACCGAGTCCCTAAACAGCAGTGCTACTCGAAAGAACGGCTAGCCGACCACCAGCCTCCAATCCAAAGGGTCCGGTCTAGACCCACCCCTCCTCTTCTCGACAGGTCGAGTTCAGGAGTAGCGCTTGACGGGTGGGCTCGCGGCGCGTAGGCTCGGAGGTGATGGAACAGCTATTTTATTATTATTTTTATTATAGGTCCAATTACCGCACTATAGGAACAGGCAAGTATATTAGGGTGTTTGGATCCTATGAGTTACGTCACAATCAAGCAGAAAATCCTACGGCTAGGGGCTCGATCAAAAACCGCGTAAACACCGGAAAAGGCAGTAAAAAGAGAAGAAAACAAAACCGCGTAAAAAACCGCGAAAAAGCCTAAGGGTCCCCCGAGCACACCGGTGCTCGGCGAAACAGACCCGCTAAGTCCAATCACTATCCAAAAGTCCAGTCTCTGAGTCCCTGTATTATTACAATAATAATCAAAAGTCTAATCTAAACCTCACCCACTCAACTCTCTCCCTCTCGCGCTCTCCTGCGGCTCCGTGCAGAAGGGAACCGCCTCCGAATCATGCGGTTGCGCCGGCTCCTCGAAAGTCGCCTCCGCGGTCCTCGGGCCCTCGCAAGAAAAAGAGCAAGTGTCACAAACCAAATTATTATAAAAATGTCAGAAAAATATATATAGAT
The DNA here is from genome assembly GCA_037367405.1 of Ottelia alismoides. NCBI lineage: Eukaryota > Viridiplantae > Streptophyta > Magnoliopsida > Alismatales > Hydrocharitaceae > Ottelia > Ottelia alismoides. Next base: position 834,301 of record JAZKJV010001522.1, on the reverse strand, counting down.
ATGTGCAGGAAACTATACAACAAGCCGCGTAAAGAAAAAGCCGCGGAAAAACTCAAAAAGCGACTACTAAGCCGTGCTCCCCGACAACGACGCCATTCTGATGGCACGAAAATCCAAGAGACTAAGGTAATCAGGTGTATCTAAGATGGTCGTTGCGACCTCGGTCACTCAGACGTGCCAATCAAGAAAAATAAGACCACTGATAATAGATAAAATCAATCAAAACACGAAAGCGGTCTCGCTATTGGATTTACCTGGTATAGCGACCATGGTCGAATTCAAGGAGCACGGGTTGGCCTCTCAGCCTACGAAGTAGTAAAAAAAGAGATAAAATAAAAGGAGAAAATATTTTTGGTGGTTTTTGAATATTTTATATTTTTTTGGATTTTTTAGTTTGTTAAGAAAATAAGAAAAGCAACCAAGCACACACTTCAACAATTTATTTAAAGCACTAAAAATCAACCAAAATTCAAACAAAAATATTTTTTTGTGTTTTATAATTTTTAGTGTTTTTGGTGAATTTTTGAGAATTTTCTGAGGTTTATTTAATTTTCTAAAAAAATCAAACAGTAGCTGAAATCAAAGGTATTGTCCAGCCGAGCTAAAAGGGACTAGATAAAATATCTAAAGCCCCCAAGTTAGCTGGGAGGTAATTTTCCTATAAAGAGAATAAAACAAGGAAAATTTAGGCACCTATTTTATTGTTTTTGGATTTTTAATTGATTTACTAGAATTTTTATAAGATTTTGAATGTTTTTCAATTTTTAGTTGTTTTCAGTAATGGAAAATAGCCAAAATTGGCTAGAAAATCAAACACATCAAAATAGATAGCAGACAATTTTTTTGTAATTTTTGGACACTATTTAATATTTTTTTGTGATTTTTGAAGTCAGACAGTAACAAAAATAGATGTTTTTGATTTTCTAAAAATATCAAACACTGACGAAAATGTCTCCAAAATTTACAGAAAATTTTACATCATGGCAGGAGCCATGTGTCCAATTTTCATTAAATTTGGAGGTGATTTGCTATTTTATTCAAAAATAAAGAGGGGGCACTGTGCACAGGGACCAGTGTGCAAATACCCAAGAGACTGGGGGGTCTGGTGCAATTAACCCAGCAAAACACGTGCGATGCGCGTGTCTAGAGCACTCAGGGACCCAAATGTAAGAAAAATAAGTTCCGAGGGCTTATTGGTAACAGGTACCAAAAGTCCAGGGGCTTGTCTGCAAAATACCCAAAAATAAACGCACATGCTCAAAAGTTTCACGCACAGGGTATAAATGCAAATAAACAAAAACTTTCATTCAACTGATAACATCCAGAACTACAAGGGCATAAGATGTAAAATACCCAGAAAATCACGTGTCGAAGCACGTGTCACATCACATACATGGGCATAAATGCAAGGAAACTAAAGTGCAGGGTCCACAGTGTAAATTTCACAAAAAGTAAACAACTATGTTACGTATTTAGAAGACTAAAGCTAAATGCAGAAAGTAAAGGGGCCTAAGAACAATTTACCCCTTTTATTATTGTCGAGGGATGGATGCGCGACGCGTGGCAAATCGGAGGGTTGGGACGTCGCGCCACACACTGAAAGAGGCCCTCCGCACGATCCGACGGCTGGAATACACCCACGTGGAGGATCCAACAGCTGTGGTATGTCGTGGGGCTGCGAAGGAGTCCTGGCTCGGATCGGATGGCTGAGATGTGTCGTGGCTTAACCTCGCTGGCTCAACGGTGATGATCGACCCTCTGGAGATCTGATGGTAAGTGCTGCTCCGTGGATGAACAGGCGAGATCTAGACTGGAGCGTCGAGGCCGATCTGACGGTGGACGAGGGTCCTGGAAGAACTGGCGGCCGGCGAGCTTCGCCGGCCCACTGAGTGCACGGTGGACCTCGTCTGATGCGCCTGAGGTGCGAGGAAGCTTCGTCGTGAAGCTCCGCACCCGATGCGCTGCTCCGATGAAGGTGGGGAGCTCAGAAGAGCTCCGGCGACGTGGAAGAGCTGGAGCCCCTGTGCTCTGAAGACTCGACCTCCAGATGAGGTCGAATGGCCTGGATACCTGCACAGGAAAGAAGCTGGGTCGAGGGCAAACTGCCTCGACCCGTCAGAGCGAAAAAAGAGTGGCTGGTGCGTCGATATGAAAGGTCTTCGGCGAGCGACGGAGGAGAAGACCCAAGATCCTGCTCCGGGGCGAGACAGGAGGAATGGCTGGGTGGAGAAGGTGGAGAGGGGTCAGGCGAAGGTGGTGGCGTAGTCGGATGGTCAAGTGAGTGGACGGAGACGAAGGGTGGAGCTGGCGGAGCTACGGCTACTCAAATCTAAAATCCTAATTTACGCTAAACTAGAAGCTAAAGAGGTTACCTGGTGAAGGCTGTCGACTGGGCTGGAGCTCAAGAAGCTCCGGGGTCATTGCCTGCAAGGGGGCGTCGTCTCCCCGAGGCTGGGCGCGCTCGCGGCGGCGCACGACGGTTGAACCACCGGATCAGTGGATTCCTGGGAACTCGGGCCTCGCTTCCACTCCAAAACACGCAGCTGTCACTCGGGTACTCTGGAGGAGCTCCTTGGCGGCGAGCAGGAGTCCAAAGATGGAAGAATTAGGTCGCCGGCGACGACATTATATATGGTGACAGATCCGAGAAGACAGGGATCGGGCGAGATGCTCGAGCCTCGGATCCATCAAACCCACCCCGGGCGAGGGTCCTGGATGTTCGAAGATTAATCGGGGCCCGGGGTTAAGTGAAATGGCGATCGAGTCGACTAGGAGATAAATCGAGAAAACGGGTCGATGGCCCAGATCCGCGGGGAAGAGGGTCCGCGGGGGAACTTGACCGGGGTCAACAAACCCCCGTGGACCAATCAGGAGCCGCCAAATTTGTTTATTTATTTTAAGAGAGAAAATGGTATAATTACTAAAAACTCAAAACATGAAATATTTTTATTTTATTTTTTTCTATTTTTTAGTGATTTTTAATAATTTTTTCGAAATAAAAATAAGGTATGTACACTATATGTACTATATAGGTATATGTACACTATTAGGGTTTTTAGTTTTTGATTTTTAATTATTATTTTTATGCAATTTTATTCCTATTTTATATTTTATTTATTTTCATTATAAAATAAGGAATAAAAAGATGTTTTTATTTTATTTATATACATAGGTAAAAGAAATACATATATACACTTATATACATGGTATATGTACAATCTATTTTTGTGTTTTTAATTTTTGCTATTTTTATTTAATTTTTGTTTTGATTGTTTTTATTTTATTTATTTACACTATATAATAAAGAATATTTACAAAAACTAAAAAGATTAATTTTATTTATTTACAAGGCTAAATAAATAGGTAGGTGAGTCTATGTACATGATGAAAGTGGTGTTTTTGTCCTTTTTGATTTTTATCTTTTTCCTTTGTTTTTATATTTATAAATATAGACACATATTTACAGGACTATTTTTGGTGAGGAAAATACCTTTATTTTATTTACATAAATATGTACACACATGCGCCCTTATCTCCTTCTACTTTGGCTTTTATGCGGTCAGGCCCATGCTGAGCCCTCCCTTGGGATTAGGTCGCTCAATATTTATTCTAAATATTTCCCTCTTTTTCTTTTTAATCTTTATTCTTTTATTTTTGCACAAAAACATGCTAATTATAGGTTTTTACATAATGCATGCTTTTGGTAATTATTTCTATTTACATGAATATACATGCATTTGCAAAGGTTTTTGTAGCTAAAATATAAGAATAAAGAGTGATGAATGGGTATTCATCAGTGAGTCATAAAGTAAAGGTGAGCTACCTAGCTCATCGAAGTTAAGGCAAGCTTATATAATCAAGATAAATATGTGTCTCTCAAACTTGAGAAGTGAATTATGTGGTAGCAAAAAGTAATGTTCCCAACCCTTACCTATCCAATATTTTTAAACTTGCACCAGAAATATTTTCTACACTCACCCTAGAGTTCTTCAAGTAGTTCATCCTAAGTTGCCAAATATGATTATTAAGTACTCCACTAGGTAGAGTAAGATTCTCCCTAGTATGTGTAACTCATCTTAGGCATCACCGCATTTAATCCTATATTCTAAGTTGTTAATTTCTTCAAAAACATTCTTACAACAATACATGAGATCTATATCTTAAGGTATGCAAATGCGTAAGAGGTAACCAATCCTATATCATAAGTATATTGCTCTAAGTGAAGCATGGGAGTTCACTTAAGTATTCATTGGATAAAGTACACATTTTGTTATTAAACAAGCATAACATGCGAAAAGAACGAGTCATCCACAATTTCACATTATCAGACACGCCTTACCCTTTTTTACCGCTATGTAAGTATAGTTTCTTTGTATGGTTTCGCATCATATTATTTATTTATCCTTGATTCAACTTATACATTCAAGAAGAGGTAAAGACAAGCCTGCTGGCTAGAGAGACTTCTTCCGTATGTCCTCTAGGGTTTATCCTTGTGAGAATGTGGTTACTAGGATAGAGTATCATGGAATAAAGCATATAATAGACTCATGCTTCTATCCTAGGTTTCTCTTTTCATATCATATTTGGATTTCGTGTTTATCATCGATTTGGAGGTTAATGCTTATGTATCCTTCCTTTGAAGTCCTCCTACTTACCACATGCTCATATAATATCTTTGGGGTCATGAGATTGCTTGGATCCTTATCTTAAAATTAGTCCGACTACAGTTATCATATTCCATCCCTCTTGTATACTAGTAGCATCATAGTTACATTATGTACATTCTAAGCATGTCAATTTGCTACTTTAATCATCACTTAAAGTATCACATTATACATCGATTGAAGGTATACATGGTGGCTAAATAGTCCATAAATTATACAATATGTACTTGTTATCATGTAGACAACTAGTATTGATATTGTACTAAGTTTTTCTAGGCACAACATGCTCTTGTGCTCATCATCCATTCTCTAAAATAGTATCATTCGTAATGATAGACAAGTCCTATGTGCATCATTCATAGATCTAATATGGGTGTGCAACCAAGAGACATGTATAGTATGCATGTATGTCATTAACATTATAGTTTATACACAAGATAGTATTTAGGCATTTTGTGGGAAATTCAATCACAACATATGTGGTTCAATATCATGCTTATTATGTTTGTGAATAATACTTAAAAATCATATAAATGGCTTAAGCATATGTTCAGTGGTGCTATAAGAGTATTGTCAATCATGTCCTCGCAAGGTAAATTATAATTGTTCAAGTAAATGTTGAAACAATCGATGAGTTGCATGACAATCAACTAAAAGTGCATACAACTAACTTGCATCGAAGTATATAAAAGGAACTTGGGTAGTGATAAAACATGCCCCAATCGTCTAGGATCTTTGGGGTTCTAATCCATATCCTAATCATCCAAGAAACTCAAGAAATAAGTCAAGGGATTTTTACCCAGCAGACCCTATAAACATTTTAAAATGCCTCTACGACCTTTTGTACAACGTAATTACCCCATCGACCCTGTAAATTCCTCCAAGAACCCTCACAGGCTTAAAACATATTACCCGGAGGGTTCATGGGGTAAGAGTTAGCAAGTTTACGGGGTCGAAGGAGGAATTAAGTTGTTTCAAAGGTCGTGGAGGTGATTGGCAAAATTTATAGGGTCTACCGGGTAAAAATCCCATAAGTCAAATGGCCTATATGTGCGGCTGGTCGACATGCCTTACTAGGGGTTCGGGTACCCAACTAAAGAGTCGGTTAGATAATTAAAAAACTCATGTAATCCACTAGGATCACGAGTAGTATATTAACACCCTCAGTAATCCAACCAACCTTAAAAAAATGATCATTAGAGCACATTTAATCGACCTAAAGAAACAACAAGTTGGCTCAAAACACTAGTAGTGGACTTAGATAAAATATAATCAACTTAAGATCGGTCTAGTCAACTAATATGGAAGGTTAATAAGCCAAATAAATGTAGTGGAAGCTCAAATGACTTGATTAGTCGACTGATCAAACCCCGAGTTGATTAACCAGAGTTACAACGGACACTTTTGTAGCTAGTCAAGTGATCATGGGTTTTAGTAGACGTCACTTGGGTGAGCCAATTTATTTAATGCATTAAACATCCCATAACCTGAAAATGATAAGTTGTGAATCTTTAGTCAATTTAACAAACAAATTAGTTCGAAAAAGTTATGGAAACTTCCATCACATTCACAAAAATGGATTCTTAAAGCAAAGTAAATATGTAACGGAACGGGTTGTGACAACCAGTGGAAGCATGCAATAATAGATCGCACGACCGAACCGTTATCGAAAACTTGCATTGTAATCAATGAGCAGAGAAATAAAATATTTTAACTAAAGTTTAGTCAACATAAAAGTTATCTTATTACAGTTCCAACATAAATAGCATTGTATAAAGAAGCTAATAATTAAAGTAACATGACAGAAGTTCCAGTGGGCATAGTGACATCCTTCCGTAAATGATCCATCAATGATCCGTACCAGTCCAACTTCAAGATGACGTAAGAATCGCCTTGAACTAGCAAGTAAGTCAAACTTCGTGTTCCCCCTGAAAACAACAACACATGTTATGAGCTAACGCTCAGTATGTGCCGAGTTGAGGTCAAGCCGGCAAGCGTGGAAAAACAAGTCTCCCTATGCTAAATTTAACTCCGTTAGAAATAGAACATCTTACGCACATTTACTTATCAATACAGCTAATCAATTTGCATAATTTCCTTGTAGCATATAATACTATCTTATTCTCACATACTTTCATTATGTAACTCATTTTTTTACGTAAACATGCACACGACGGGTATTTCTTCTGAAAATATTCATTGAAGCCATAATTACAAATATACCCGTAAGGTTTGTCATTTTCGCATATACGCCTTAACATTTCCATAATTTTCACTTATACCCTCGGATTTTTTTTTCATAATTGCATATATGCCCCAATTACAATCATAACACTTGCATAAAGCCATACTTTATCATATTTGCTCACATATGCCTTAGCAATTTCAGAAACTGCACGCATTACCCTTGATTTGTTTAGTGGTTAAAGTTGTCTTGATTGTTAAATCCTTAAATGGCTTTGGTGGCTTTGATGGCTTTACCGCTGGCACAAGCGGTACATGAACATGACATACATGGCAGTGAAGCTACAACTGCAGAGGATTTAGCTTTTGCCTCTATAGTTTCTTGCAACCATGCGCCCCCCTTGCAGCGTTGCCCCTTGGGCTTACAATAATTGGACTCTAGAGGTGGCTCCCACCATTAGGTGTAGCACTTAGCTCCGCTTATCATTATCATGCCATTATTCATGTTAAGGAATTCCAACTCTTTTAATCTTATTTTTTTCATTAAAAAATAATCAAATTAATAACTCTCTCTCCTTGTAATCAATTAAGGATTACATATAATAATTGATTACTAATCCATATATACACATTTATCACTATTATCTTATCCGTATGTTAGATTTTGCATAGATGCTATATATAAACCATGACTTCTAAATGCGTTAATGAGTACGCCATCTTGATTATTGATAAAAAATGTTCGCATAATAAACTTTAACAATTATCTAACGTTTAGTTATCCAACCAAACAATATAGTATGGAATCTATATGAGTTGATGTACAACTAACTATGTATAAAAAATTACCTAAATCAGTATAGATTGTCGGTGATTATGTTTCATTTACTGTATGCATGTTGTTGCATTCTTTTGTGAACACACGTGAATAAGCATAGTGGAAACGTACACATCTCACACTTCATCATCAATGAGATTGGAAACTTTACATATATTTTAGTACTATTATTTCTTATATAATTATCATTATTTTATTACCTAAATTGTCTTACCAACAGATTACATAAGAGAGTGCACATGTAATCTTGATTCACTGACAATTTCTAGAGAGAAATCCAAAGGTTGGCAACACTTGAAAATTAATCCATGATGTGCAATATCCCGGAACATAAACTGTCAATTTCAAGTTTCATTCCTCTAATATTGTATTATGGTATGGTGTGGACCCTAACGTTTGATATATAGATAGAGATCTACTTCGAATAGGACCACCATACGGGTTCATCATGTACAATCCGATATCATGTTCAAATCAAATCATTAAATATAAGTATTGTCCTACAAAAATGGTCACATATATTTAAAGATCTTATTCCACACATGTTCATTAATAATATGAAAACCCCCATGTCGACATATATATTAAGAGGTCGTATATTGGATGTGATCATTGTTTAAAGTTCGTCATCATAAGCCGATATATACATTCTGAAATCCATTTGAAATTGAATCAATATCCGCAATAATCTAGAGCCGACACAAACATCTATAGATTGCACCTCAAACTTGATCTTGATTTTTTACGCAATCCTAAATCAGATACGTACATCCATAAAAACTTAATCATTGTTTAAACATAATTCTACGATACCTACATTTATAAATCATAATCCAAAACCGGTACATATGATCTATGGTTCATTCTAGAATTAAATTGATGTAGATACGTAGTAACCTAAAACCAATGCATACATTTATAAAACCGTATCTTGGATTTTATCGTTGTTCAAAGGTATAAACCTAAGACGATACATATACATCTATCAAGAACAAACTTGTAAATATTATATCTCTTATTAAAAGTATTACCATATTGTACGAGTCTTAGGGATTCGACACATACCTCGAGGTCGACGAAAATATAGCTACTAAATCTCTACGTCTCCTTCCTTACTCCTGAGCTGACGTGATCCTCCACCGGATTGACGTCTTCGTCCCCTGTGACGAAGACGACTTTCTTGTGAGAATTCTTTCTCTATTCTCCCTCTCTCCTTCTCTCTTGCTCTCTTAATCTTTTTTTTTCCAGAACTAGTGACGTGGGGGAGGGTTTCCTTTGGCTTATTAAGCCCCTAAATAGAACAATTAATTGGCTTATTATACTCGTTAATTTTTGTAATAATATCAATGGTATTCATTAGGGAAATAAAGAGGAATTATGGGATGTGGAAGTTAAAAAAAATAGCTGTTACAAAATAACTATTAGTAGATGAACAAGGCTACAAAAAATATTAGCATGACATGCACAATTCTAACTAGAACTTCTCTTTATGCTTAAAAATATATCATAAATTGTTTTAAAACACTATAATACATGGTTTTTGGGGGTGAGAACACACTTGTGAATCAAAAGACTAGAAGAAACATCCAAGTTGGAGATCAAGGTGGCTGTGAAGCATACTCTGTCTCAAGTGTCCAATTAAGATGAGTTTGTCATCTCTTCAACAATTTCATGACTCCTTCACTCCAAGTTCAATAGGTGATTAGTCACTGGGGTAATTAGCATCTAAAGGACTATATATGGTAGCGAAACACTAAAGTGGGAGCTTACTTCAAAATCAAGCTCTTAAAGAAGCCTTTCCATGGTCACCGAGCACTTGGACCTTCCTTTTCAAAGCTTCAAAGTGTTGAGGGAGGAGGGAGGTGGTCTTCTTTCTGGGTGGGTCACACCATATGGAAACGGAACCCTAGGAGGCCTAATAGAAATTTCTAATTAGGAAAATATCACTATTGACATGTACATGTTGCCTCTTCCTTGACAAGTTGCAACCAAGCCCTTCTACTCTTTGTACACTTGTAACCACTTAGTTGAGGTCGGATTTTTGACACACAAACCATATAATTGTTTCACTTAGGTCATTGATTATTAATCTAGCACATCCGTCTTTTCGTGACGAGGTTCATTTAGCTGATTAACCCTTTGAAGGCGTTCAGTTCGGGAATAAGCAGGAATAAGGACACAGAATAAGGAGAATAAGGATCTATTCTCTGCTTGGCTGGAAAGATAAGAATACGGAAAATAATGTGGAATAAGAGTAGGTAAGTTGGAATAAAGATAGGAATAAAGGTGGAATAATGGGATGCGGATAGGAATAGCCGCACTCTTGGGAACCGCGTCGAGCAAGGAATTGACCTCTTATTCTAGCGCTTATTCTCCAAACGAACATGGCCTTTGAGTCTTTTTACCTTCAATGCTCTAGTCACCTTATATTGTAGATCCGCAGGGGTCGAATTGACTCGTGAGCGACATGTGATTGGTTCTCTCAAGCGGGCTGCACTCACCTGGCGTAATCGGATCATGTAAACAAGTAGTATGATCTGATAACATCCAAGATGTTACATTTGAGGATCCTTTAGCTAATCTTATTTGGTCGAATTTATTCAATGTATAAAATTCATTCCTTTTTTATCTCCTACTCAAATTTCTTTTTTTCATATCCTACTCAAATTATAACCATATTTTTAATGTCCCATAAGGTTGTTTCTGTACATATAGTTTGTGATTTTTCACATTCTCCATTATTCTTTTAGAACTTTAGGTGCATAAAAAACTAAAAGGATTTAAAGATCTCATTGTATCATTCAGGTACTGATTTCGGACGAATAAAGAAAAGCTTAAAAAGTTGTGCGTATATTTATACGTATGACCTAACGAGTTCTGGTTTTCCATTTCTTGGAAGGAAAAACCTTTTTTCCGGTATTTTTTCCCTTTTCTTAACTTTAAGAAGAAGAAAAGCTTTGGATCAGATTTGTGAAACTTTGGAATCTGAACTGTTGGGGAATGAGGCCCTTTTTTAATGGAAGATGGAATTTTGTGATTCCAACTTTGATTATATAGGACAGCGATGCCCTAACGACCCATATCACTACAGTTTGCATTATGCATAGCCATTTAGATTGATATGAGTTTATTTCCAAACGCATATATTTTCTCAAGTGAATTAATGTGTATGTGGAATCAACTTTGTCAAGGCGGCTCGGGTTAGGGCACCCTCTTTATTGTGGCAGGCAATCGTGCAGATACTTCCGATTATGGCAGCCAAAATGAGGCTAGTTTTGGGGAATGATGAAAGCTTCTGATTCTAGATCGATGACTGGATAGGGTATGGAGTGCTGAGGGAGAGATTCCCCAGTCTATTTTGTTTGGCTACTGTTAGAGAAGAGGTGGCCAACAAGAGGTGGGAGCATGAGGGTTGGAGCTTTCTACTATAAATAAATGAGACTGTAGTTTGATTTTTTTAAATCCGTCATTTAATCGTATGTTGTTAAATATAAAATGACGATATTATTTATTGCAAAATTGATCTTTTATCTTTGAAATTAGCGACGAATATCACATCGGTTGTTATATCATCAGCGATGGTCCATATTGTGATATTTATCTGTGGCTATTTTTCAAAATTTTAACTAATCGTTTAAAGCTTAACGACGATTAGTTAAATGTTTTAAAATAGTAACTTATGAATTTTGTTATATGGGTCGGCATCACTAATGATATAGCAACGATGTGATATTTGTCGGATATAAAAAATATATTTGCAACAATTAGTAACATCATTTTATATTTAACAACTGACAATTTAGTGACGGATTTTGAAAAAAATGTCACTATCATCGCATTTTGTTGCAGTGGATATAGTGACCGACTCTAAAATGTGACAATGTGATGTCATTTTGTTGCAGTGAACACAACATTGCAGTATTTAAGATGCTCAAAAGGGTTATTGTTTATTATCTCATAGTGAATTATGTAGTGGAAGATCACTCATGAGATGCACTCCTTTAATTTGCCTATATAAATTAAGAAAGAAGTTTATTTTTATCAGATTTGTACCTTTCAAATATTATGATTGACATCGCATGTCTACATTACAACTGGAATTAAGTCAATGTTAGGGTTTTTATCACTTGTGGCAATATCAGTTATGCCAACCCCTTATTTGTAATATCAGTTGTGTCACTGGCTTCTTACAAAATTTACAATTATATCTTTTGGTAATATCAATTATGCCCTTACTTTATCTTGATTGAAGGGTGAATTGTAGATATGGTAAAAAGCTAGAGGTATAATTGATATTACAAAAAATGAGCGGTATAACTGATATTGCAGAAGTTAAGGACACACTTGATAAAACCCCTTGTTAGAGTTATTACATTTTCTACCTTATTTGTCTCATGTAACCCTTCGAGATGTTTTATATATTTTTCCCTTTTGGCTCTCTAGGGTTTTCTCTATATATAAGAGATCCTATACCTATGGAATAAACAGAGCGATTCATTCTCTTCTCAAAATTGGTATCGGAGCAACAATCCTAGGCAGAGGTTCTGACCTAAAAATCCCGGACGTCGCCTTCAAGCCTCACACGTGCTTGCACGGGCCCTCCTCCCGCAACTAGGGCCCCACATGAGTCCCTCCAACCTTCACAAGAGCAGCTGCAGGTGTCGTCACCCTTCCCAGGCATCACAACACCTGATGTGCTACTGTTGGGTGTCGTCAGTGCCCTCTAAGTACTCTCACGGGTGTCGCCTGCCAGCAGGTGTTGACAATATCTTTTCAGGTTTTTATTTAATAGAATTATACACAAGGTGAAATGTGGTCGTCGCAACCCAAAGAAGTTTCAAACAAATATTTTATTTCAAGCCAAAATAAATTAGAGAGAGAAATAAAAGAGAGAAGAAGAATGTCATTTATTTACCTGTATAGGATACAAGATTGAACTCAAGGAGGCTACCAATGCCAAGGGTTATTAACCAATGAAAATCAAAGACTAAAAGAGATCTTTTTCTATTGTACTTTTGGTGTTTTATGGGATTTTTATCATTTGGTATTTTTATGAATTTTTAAATTTGATATTTTTAATGTTCACTAATTTTGAGTTTATAATGATTTTTAATTTTACAAATTTTTATATTTTTAATTTTAAAACAAATAAAGTATAGAAAATATAGAAATAAAGTAAAAAAACAACTATTTTGTATTTTTTAAAATAGAATAAATTTCCAGAAAATTCAAACAAAGGTCTTTTATGTTTTTGATATTTTTTACTATTTTTATGATTTTTTTAATATTTTTATTTTTTTCAAATGTTTAAAACAATTAAGAACACGAAATAATCAAAATAGAAAACTAATAAAATATTTTGGGTTTTTAAAATAGAAAATAAAATCAAAAATAAGGGAAATATGCACAAAAAGGAAGATGGTTTTGTAAGCTTTAAGAAAAGCTAGTTAATGTATTTTGTGAATTTTTGGTGATTTTATATTAATTTTTTAGTATTTTAGTCTTTTTTTATTTTTTATTAAGAATTTTCAAACAAAATTTTTACATAAATTAAAACAAATAGAAAACACATACAAATTGTTTTAGAGTTTTTCAAACTATTTTTTATTTTTTATTGAATTAATACTACACACATGGAAATTTGGAGGATTTTTAATTTATTAAAAATAATAAAGCTAATTATTTTAGTAAATAGAAACTAGGAGTAATGGATCTTATTAGCATGTAATTAAGGGAATTTTTATGGAGCTCTTCAAGACGATTAACTAACTGTTAAACAAGGTTAACATACAACAAAGTAGATGAACATGGACTAAAATGAAAGGAAAACATATTCTGCATACAAAACATATAACAAAATATAAAAAATACAAGGGTACTACTGCTATTTCTCCTTTGCGCACCGGTGCACGTGAGCAACATTGGCACGAAACTGATGGAACCTTTTTATTTATGAGGGGGAAATAGTAACAAGAAATCTCAAGGATCTTATTGCAATTTAATAAAAAATACATTGCAAATCATGTGTGTTGTTCAAATAGGACAAAAGTGTTGATATAATAAACAATAAGGGTCTTCAAAGCAATTATTCCAATCACCACACAAGACTCGTGTCCTCACGAGGACTTATTTACAAATGAAAGGAATTACATGGGCCTAGGGATGCAAAAATCATCGATCTCATGGTGAGTCACATGTGCATTGGATAACTGCCAATCATTGTTGCGGATATGGATCGATGGTCAGATTTTGGGGCTTAATCTATGGTCTGGATGCAAACTATGACTTGCCATTCTTGATTCGACGGCAAAGGACAGCTGAGGAAGAACTCTGAGGAATGAGGATCTCGTCGAGGTTCGATCAATCAGATCTCGGCCGATCACCACTCAAATCGCCTCCAGGCGATCAATGCATATTTATGTTATGCTCCAGCATCGTCCAGATGTCTTGATGAAGTAAGATGATACTCGATCTAAGGATCTGGACCTACAAGTAGTTTGTGGCTGAAAGTATGCTCCATATCTTGATTATCTGCTCTAGAATAGTCATTGCACCTGCAAAAGAGTTGTATTGCTCGGAGATGCTTCTCTGTCCAACTTATTAGCAGCAAAACAGAGGAAATGGGGGGAATATGTTGACTCTGGTGGAGGGTCGTCGGATTGGAGTCCTCAGATCTGCAGTAGATCTAAGGGATCATAGGTGGAAGGAGGAGAAGAAAGGTTGGGTGGAGGTGATGCGATGAACATATGGCTCCGATATGCGGATCAGAGCTAAAATGAAGCTGGTCAAAATTATGGTAGAAGTGAAATTATATACAAAATTAAAAAATGAAATTGAATGCAAAACTATGTCAATTAACCTAAGGATAAATATGGCCTCGATCCGTGGCGGAATTCGAAGAGGTTGGACATCGTCGGCGAAACTCCGACTGCGTAGGTGGATCTCGATCCCAAGTGGAAACATCACACTCGTAGTTGTAGCTCTATCTGGTGATTAGCTTCGGGCGAGAAACTCTAATGAAAATGGATCCATGGGCAAGGTTTCAATCTGGAGGGGTTTTTATAGATGTGGGAACGACGAATTTTGAATCAAAGGATGCACATGAACAGAGGCATGGAAATTAAAAGTTTTATTTGGGTGAGTGAGATTATTAATCGGGCAACAAAATCTAAGAAGGAGTCAGGTGTTGAGACTGAGCGGATCATGTGGGAAAAATCCAAGATAGATGACTGGTCAGTAGGTTTATTCAAGCGGACGGGCATTGGAGGAGTTGACTCGGGTCCACCAATGGGGTGGCTGGACGAATAAGACAAAACCATAAAATAACAAAATATGGTAAAAATGAACAAATAAATTAAAATAAATAGGAAAATGAATTTAAATAAAATAATTATATAAATAAAAATTTTACTAAATAATTAAAATAATTTAAAAAGATTTTTAGTAATTTAAATAAATTAAATAATTAGGAGAAAATAATTATTTCTCTTTATTCATAGGTATATATATACACCTACATTTACAATAAATGGATTTTATTAATATATTTTTATAATTAAATATACAATTTAATTTATTCATTTATAGCATTATTAGGCATATTTATAATATAGGTAGGTGGTACATATACAATATAAAGAAGATTTTAATTTTGTGTATTTTTTATTTTATAATTTTTATTTGTATCGTATATACATAAAATATAAAATAAACAATATTTAAAAATACTATATATGCAAATATATACAAGAAAATAAACATATAATAAATAGATAGAGTACAATATAGGCACACTATACAATAGCACTCTAAAACGCCACTTTTCACATCTTAATTTTGATTTTAATGAAACCACTTTCATTTTAAATCTTATTTAATTTAGAATACAATAAAAGTGAGCTTACTTTATTTTGAGTTTTTATGGAGAAGATATTTATCTGACAAGTTGAGTGGCTTTTTCAAAGTGTTGTTATTTTCAATATGTACAATGATTCTTCTTGCAATTATTTTTAATAATTACAATTAATTTTGTGTACAAGTTCCAAGAAGAAAACTTTTTTATTTGAAATGAATATGGTGGTAAATAAAATAGATGAAATATACATGATATACAATGATGAATGATGATGAATATACAAGTGTGATAAATATTTTTCTTGATTTTTCTGATGAAGGCCTTATCTCCCCCTACTTTATTCATTGTCGATCAAGTCAAGTATTGACCTCATCTCGAGGTCAGAGTCAACATGTATTTATTGCATATCTACAGTCTTTTGTTTTCTTTATTTTCCCTTTATTTCTTTTTTTATTTATTTTAGATAAAAACAATGATATATATAATATTTATACAAGAATAGAAATTTATAAAAAGAAGGATTTTTTTATATTTAAATGTATTTCGTAAGGTATTTTAAGTTAAAATAAATGAATAAAGATATTGAAGTGAGAGCCACCATATGCGGTATCATCAAGCCTCTAAATTTCTTATGTCAAGCCCGAAAAGAAATGTTGGACCAAGCTGGTCGGAGGAATGTCATGGTGGGGGAACTTCTCTTGAAAATCTTTAAACCTCTCCCAGGCTTCATGAATGGTTTCATGCAGTCTGATAGAGCTCTAGAATCGAGATACAAAGTCCGATCTTGGAGGGTTTTGCATTGCCCAACAAGTCGGATCTAGCAATCACTGTATCGACCACTCTCTCGACACAATAGGCACTCGACACAAGTGTTATCTCAACAATTAAATCACCATAGTAATTAAGCAATACATGCAGGTGAGCTAAAATTCATTATACCCTACAAAGAATGTGTACAGTACACAAGCAGTAGGGGTCGAACCACAAAGGAGCACACGAGGCAGAGCAATAAAAATGAATAGACAACTTAGGATCTTTTTGTGTTTTTATTTTTTAATGTTTTTACCAATTTTTAATTTTTATATAATCTCTCTCTTTTGTCTTTAACTTTGCAAATTTTTAATTTTCAATTTATAAAATAAAATATAAGATAATATCAAATATATAATTATATCTATATATAGAGTATATAATGAGAAGAATAAAAGAGATATTTTGCACTTTTCCAATATAATAAATAAACTTAAAACTTACAAAGAATATAATTTTGGGTTTTATAAATTTTTTCTATTTTTGGATTATTTTTAAAAATTTGTTATATATTTTTAATTAAGTAAATAAAAACAAACTAGTAAATTATGGAACTTGAAATGGGCTTTAAATATCTTTCAAATCAAATTGAGCTCAAATTCAACTTTCTTGAATATTATATAATCTAAAGAAAATTCTGAAACTTAGAATTTTTTATTTTTCTGTGAATTTATAGAATTTTATGTGGTTTTCTATGTTTTTTCATTTTCAGGAGTTTCAGTGAATGTTATTTTTTTCAAAAATACTTGGTCAAAAATCAAATATTTTTAAATAAACACACAAAATTTTTTGAAAATTTTCAAATATTTTGTATTTTTTGTGGATTTTTAAATACTAAATAGAAGAAAATGCACTATTTTTATATTTTTATAAATAGGAAAATAATTTTAATTGCCTTTAGAAAATATATGTGATAATATGGTTCCAAATACTTAAGATAATTTTTAGATACAAAAGGGTATTTTTAATAATAAAAATATAACTACAAAATTAAATATATAGAACATGGATCTAATTACAATTTTCATGAATCATCAAAGCATTTAATAACACTTTAAATAAATTCATGGGCATACATTAAATATCTCCATATTTTAAAACATCATCCGGACCAATAGGGGAATAAATGTAATTATGAGAACAACATGGACCAATATGCAAATTTATCAAAAATAATACAATTGATATTTAAAGTTCTTGGACCAAATATAAGTAAATAAACTCGAAAGGGTATCCATGCGAAGTTCCTGCCTCTAGTACAAATATAAAAAGTCTAGGGTCCTTAGTGCAAGTAATACAAAAATATTACATCATAAAATAAAAGTTTTTGGAGTATAAAAAGAAAATACAAAAAGCGAAGGGGGAGATATGCAATATATTCCTCAATAGGTGCAAACAGACGACAGATGCAATGCCACTTATCCACGTGGCATGCAACAGACGACAAAAGGCATTTCACAGATGGAGGGCAGAGATTAGATCATGCCCTCGGTAATGAAATCCTTCCTTTTGTTGTTGGATTTTCATATGAGATCGTTGAAATTTCTTATTTTATGTTCTTGGCTATGAAGAACCCAAATGTTGACTATTTTTGAGAAAGTATGAAAAGTTACTTTATGATTCCCACTAAAATAAGATTTAAGCATCGAATTGATGCAGTGGCTTGTAAAGTTAAGGTTTGGGAGTTAAAATAAACATAAATATGAGCATATATGCATATGAATAATATATATGTGAGTCTATACTAAGTGTTGATGATTATGCTAATCGAAGACTTAACGAAAGAATTACATCATGGGAATTGATGTGGTTTGAGTTGGATCATGAAAAGAATCGTGTGTCACGTTAAGGATGACTGGGAGTACAACTACATGTCGGGCTGCAACCTGTAGGTTTGTCAGAAGGAACCCGTATTGGCGTTTCCCTATCTAGGTGGTACACGGTTGTCCGATTATGATAAGTGCGCACAAAATGAATGATTTGCAATGCGTGGTACCGGGAGCCAATATATTGGGGTTCAACAATGGAGGATGTGGTATGCCATGTGGAGGCACGGGTGGTTCAATAGCGGCTGGGTCATGATAACATGTATTTAAAGCTATTAGGTTATGTGATTAACAGTTAGCCTTAAGTTTTTAGCAACCGGATCTTCGAGGACGGTATGCTCCTTTGTTTTCCAGGCTGAGTGTTTGAGACCCTGATTAATAAAAGAAAAGAAAATTGTCAGGGTGGTATTGGATGATTGGTTGAGGCGACGTGCGGTAGCATAAGCTCATCAGATCAACGCAATCTCCAATCCCGAAATGTCCACAGCTTCAGAGTCCAAGAATGGTGGGGTTCCCCTGAACTAATCCCTGACGTGGAATAGAAAGGAATATGACTTAAATTAATGAGAAGGAATGAAACTTTTTGTAATAATAACTTTTTGAAAAATTACACAATCTGTTTGCTTCTCTCTTCTTCGTTACTTAGCATTCGCTAATTGTTATCCTATGATTTATGGAAAAACCAACAGGTGTCAGTGAGCCATCGTAAGGACCTTAGTAGACATCCACCCAGCCACAATAGCTTTACTTTGTAAGGTAGTTAGTAATCTTTTTGTATATTTTCCTTTCAAGCTGATGTACATGTAAATGATTATAGTGGGACAATGTATCATCTGAACTTTATTTTGTGAATGGATAAGTGTTGAAGTACTTACTTCTGAGTATATTTTATTTGCAATCTATTTCTGAATGTTATTTGTGATTGTTGAATAAATTATTGCTGAGTAACCAGATTTAGTTATGGGAGGATTTGACGGTCCGAGAATTGAGGTCATGACAGTTTGGTATTAGAGCCTGGTTACTTCAGTAATTTATTTAGTAATTGACAACTATGAGCGGTATTCAGAAACTAAGGTTGTATTAATATCTTCTAATCTTAATAATTTATTGCAGTACCAATCACAAGTCATTGTCCCTTATGTACATCATGCTAAGACATATATGATATGACCTTTGATCTTGACTCATTACAGGATCACAACAGACCAAGATGTGTCTAAGCAATTAGCGGTTATGATGACAATGCTGCAAATAATGGGACAAAAGCAACAAGCGTTAGAGAAGAGGCTCAATGCACAAACTGATAGACTTGAGGCATCCAAACATGTGGATACTAGAATTGAGGGCTCTGTCCACTTTTCTGAAAGAAGAATCAAGTTACCATCCTTCCACTGAGTTTGCTCCGATCCTAGATGAAGGAGCAATGGAGAAGGCCCTTCTTAGACATCAAAAATTACTTGTCAATTATCGAAAGGGGAAAATTCCTCGATTCAAAGGTGTAGAGACACCTGCCGAGGTTGAATTATGGTTCGATGACGTTAGTAGGATGTTAAGGATAATCCATGCACCAGTTGACACCTGGGTGCACTTTGCTGATTACTTCCTAGCAGATTATGCACGACGATGGTGGAGAGCAATTTCCAAGAAATTAACATATCCTGTTCCATGGGATATATTTGAAGAGAGATTCCGAGCTCATTTATGTCCCTCTCATTGGGAAGAATTAAAGAGGAGAGAGAGTTAGCTTCTCTGAACCAGGGTTCTAAAACCGTACGAGATTATCGTCTCTACTTTATCGAGCTACTACGTTACTCACCAGCTCTAGAAGCTTCACCACAAGAGTGTCTTACCAAATTTGTTAGCGGTGTTCAGGAAGATCTGCGAGAAAAGCTTGCTGATTTTAGAGCTACAACCATAGATGAAGCAATGGACGTCGCCTCTCGTATTAAGATGGAGAGGGATGAAAACTGCCAAAGAAGAAGTTTCTAATTTAATGGTGGACCATCAAAACACAAGGCACATTATAATCGTAGAGATCGTCGCTATCATCCAACTGATTCCAGTATAAGCTCACCACAGACCTTGGGTCAGGAATTATCAGGAAGAGGGGGTTTCTATATACCTCTACTATACCCCCCCTAACTCAGCACCAGGAACTAGTACCTCTATGGTTTGGTTTTCAGCTCAGACAGGAACAGGTGCATATTATCACTGTCATCAAGAAGGCCACATTAAGAAAGACTGTCCATAGTTGAGAGGTTCGGAATTTAAACCAACTTCAATTAACAGTATAATATCCACCCCGCGCAATGGAGCAACACGCGTAGGAAGATATGTTAGAGGTCGTGGCTCATCAGTGTTGCGATAGTCGGCCGACTATCCCGAATAGTCAATCCAACTATGCGGTGCGGTGGGGTACCCGACTGAATAGACCTCCAGTCGGGCAATAGTCGGCCCGACCAAATAGTCGGCCGACTATTCGGCCGACCGGCCCGACTGGAGTTAAACTCTTCATATTTTTATTTTTTTTATTTTCAATTTTTTATATTTATGGGTTACATTTTACCACGGTATCGCCACAAATGTCAAATTCTATATGTCTATCATATTGATTGGTACTTTTATCTTGGATTCATGTTAAATAATGACCGTATATGTATAAAAATATAAGAATATATGTATTATAAATAATTTTTATATTAAAAAATACAAAACCGAATAATTCCGAATAGTCGCCCGAATACTGATTATTCTCTATTCAGTGACCCCTCCGATTGAATACCGAATACCATCTTCTGCAACACTGTGGCTCATAAGGAGCATATCCTACAGAGCAACCACCACAAAGTGTTGCAGTTTCTAATTTGCATATTCCTAATGGCCATCTCAATGAAATCATTAAAGAACAAGCCTTCAATTCAGGCACGGTTGTACGAGGTACCATTACTATTTATGGCTTTTCAATACATGTCTTGTTTGATTCGGGTGCTTCACATTCATTTATTGCTCGATGTGTAGTACCCACTTTGGGTAAGGTACCAGTAGAAGCACAACAACCCTATCTGATCAAGGGATCATGAGGACAAGTATTTATAATCCGAGAAATCCTAGATGATTGTATAGTACTGATAGCAGGACATCAGTTATCTGTTTCCCTATTACTTATTGAAAATGTATGACTTTGATCTCATCCTTGGGATGGATTGGCTAGAAAGGCATCATGCATGCCTTGATTGTTTCCAGAAGACAATAACATTTCACATTCCTAGCTCAATAGAGTTCCAATTTATTGGAATGACATCTAGTGATGATGCCAAATACGTATCTATTCTAAAGGCTCAACAACTGTTACAAACAAGGGTGCCAAGGCTATTTAGCTTATGTATCCACTACATCAGGGTCAGATAGAATGATAGAAGATATGCCTATAGTGTGCGAGTTTCCTTATGTATTTCCAGAGGAACTACCTTGATTACCACCTGAGCGAGAGATTGAATTTGAAATCTCTCTTATACCTGATACTCATCCTATCTCTATCCCTCCATATAGGATGGCACCAGCTGAGTTACGAGAGTTAAAGGTACAGTTGTAGGAACTGTCAGATAAAGGGTTCATTCATCCTAGTACTACACCGTGGGGAGCACCTATCTTATTTGTCAGAAAAAAAGATAGGTCAATGCGGTTGTGCATTGACTATAGACAGTTAAACAAGTGGACAATAAAGAATTAGTATCCTCTACCAAGGATAGATGATCTCTTTGACCAGTTACAGGGTTCGACTGTGTATTCCAAGATTGACTTAAAATCTGGATACCATCAGTTAAAGATAAAAGATGCGGATATCCCTAAGACAGCCTTTCGAACTAGATATGGACATTATGAATTCTTAGTTATGCCTTTTGAACTGACAAATGCCCCAGCAGCTTTCATGGACATGAATAGAGTAATGAGGGAGTTCCTAGATTACTTTGTAGTAGTCTTTATTGATGATGTGCTTATTTACTCCAACGATAAGTATATGTATGAATACCATCTTAAGCGGGCACTTGAAACATTAAGGAAGAACAAATTGTATGCTAAATATAACAAATGTGACTTTTGTTTATCTGAAGTATCTTTCTTAGGCCATGTTATTTCTGGAGAAGGCATATCAGTTGATCCTACAAAGGTTAGTGCGGTGATGAGTTGGGAACGCCCGAAGACTGTCACAGAAATACGATCTTTTCTGGGTTTAGTTGGATATTATAGAAGATTCATGAAGGACTTTTCATGAATAGCATTGTCAATGACTAGGCTAACTTAGAAGGAAGTCACATTCATATGGTCTGACACATGTGGAGCTAGTTTTCAGATACTAAAAGAATGCCTAACATTTGCATCTCTCCTTACTCTACCCTCTGGAAGTAAAGGGTTTACAGTATACACTGACGAGTCTAAAGGACTTGGGGCAGTTCTTATGCAATATGGTAATGTAGTTGCGTATGCATCGCGATAGCTCAGGACACATGAGAAAAACTACCCAACACATGACCTTGAATTAGCTGCCATAGTTTTCGCTTTAAAGATATGGAGACACTACATGTATGGTATTACTTTTGAAATTTTCACCGATCTTAAAAGCTTGAAATATTTATTTGATCAAAAGGAACTCAATATGAGACAAAGACGGTGGCTAGAGTTGTTGAAAGACTATGGTTGCACTATCTTCTACCACCCCAATAAGGGGAACATCGTAGCGGATGCCCTTAGTAGAAGAACTTATTCACATGAGTTGGTAAGTGTTGTCCACTTCTGAGGTTTACTATCAACGTTAAGTGAATGAAAACCAATTGATAGTGGTGCCGATACTATAACTATTCCTCATTGATACAAACCAGAGATCTGGGATAGAATAAAGAAAGGACAGGAGGATGATCCGGTCCTTAAAGACTTGAGACAACAACTTTAGAAGAATGAGATAGAGGGATTCCAGATACAAGATGGGGTTATTGTACAACCATCACAGAGTTTGTGTATCAAACAAACATGAACTAAGGAAAAACATCTTATGAGAAGCGCACTGCTCAAGATTATCTATTCATCCAGGAATTATAAATATGTATAAGGATCTTTATTCATAATTTTGGTGGTCGGGAATGAATAAAGTTGTTGCTGAGTTTATGAATTCATGTTTTACTTGCCAGCAGGTAAAGACTTCACACCAAAAGCCATCAAGATCATTGCAACCCCTCCCTATAATTGAATGGAAATGGGAAAGCATTTCCATAGACTTCGTTACTGGCTTACCTCAGACGACTGGTAGTAAAGATAGTATCTGGGTTATAATAGATCATCTGATGAAGGTAGCACACTTTATTCCAATAAGCTTATCTTTCACTCCAGACCAGCTTGCTGAGTTAAATAGTATACATGTGATTTGTCTCCATGGCATTCCAAAGGAAGTAGTTTCCAATCGAGATTCACGATTCACATCACATTATTGGGATGACTTCATGAAAGTCTTAGGTACACAACTATGCTTGAGCACAACATATCATCCACAAACAGATGATCAGTCAGAACGTACGATTCAGACACTAGAGGATATGCTACGAGCGTGTGCCTTAGAATGGAAGGGATCATGGATTAAACATTTACCTCTAGCAGAATTCACATACAACAATAGTTACCATACAAGTATTGGCATGGCACTATTTGAAGCACTTTATGAACGAAGGTGTACTACTCCTTTGTGTTGGCAAGAAGTCATGATAAAGAACTTTTATGATTCAGATAGACTCTAAGAGACACGAGAAGTTGTAGAGCTTGCTCGAAAAAGACTTTTGACTGCTCAGAGTCGCCAGAAAAGCTATAGTGATGCCAGGCGAAAAGATCTTGAGTTTGAAATAGTCGATTTTGTATTCGTCAAAGTATCGCCTATGAAGGGAGTTCATAGGTTTGGCTTGCGTGGAAAATTGACACCCAGGTTTGTGGGTCCCTTTGAAATCATTCATCGGATTGGAAAAGTTACGTATAGACTTGCGCTTCCTTCCACATCCTTCAGCAATACATGATGTTTTTAATGTATTAAATCTGAGAAAGTACATTAGAAATCTAGAGTATAAGATAAGTTATGATGATTTACATGTTGAGGCAGACCTGACATACCAAGAAATGCATGTGAAAATACTAAGTAGAGATATCAAGAAGTTGAGGAATAAAGAGGTGCCTCCAGTTAAAGTATTGTAACGTCCAGAGCTTAGGTCCCCGATCCGTTATTGAGGAAAAATGACCTGACAACTTGTTGGGTTTGGGCCCAAATGGACCCGTTGACAACCATCCAAAATGCTTAAGCCCAAGTTGTCAAGTAGTAATCCCCACCACTTATATACCACAACTACACTTTGTGAGTTTTTCATGTGATACTATGTTTGAGGTTAGGGTGTTACTCGTTGCGACATGACCTATCACTTATTCCCAGTGATACTGGCGGCTGCACGCTCCGGGTAGCCATTTCCTCCAACCTCTTTGTAGGAGCGGCTTTATCTCTCGGGTAGCCCTTTCCACTATCAAAAAGAATTTGGCTCTGATACCATTTGTAACGTCCCGAGCTTAGGTCTTCGGTCAGTTATTGAGGAAAACTGACCCAGACAACTTGTTGGGTTCGGACCCAAATGGACCCGTTGACAACCACCCAAAATGTTTAAGCCCAAATTGTCAAGTAGTAATCCCCACCATTTATATACCACACCTACACTTTGTGAGTTTTTCATGTGGTACTATGTTTGGGGTTAGGGTGAACGATTCAAAAAGGTAAAGAATATGATAGACCAACAACAAAAGACGATCTTGGGGAAAGATCGAAATCGAACGAACATCCCCAATGATGACGATATCTAAATCGCAAGGTATGCAAAAAAGATAGAGAAAAAGTCAAGATCCGTTACCTATGCGCGAGAATTCCACGTGTGTTCTGATGATGGGGAAAACACCGTTGTCCTTATTCTTCTTTGAGAAGAAAATCAGATTTATGATGAAATGATGGAAGGAAAAAGGGGTATTTCAATGACCAAGCCAATGGAGAGAAGAGGTGAGCTTGTGGGAGGAATTTAGGGATGTATGGGCATGAATCCCAAGGCACCACTCATCAACAACTCTCTAAAACGTGTGGGATAATCCCCATTCCCATAATTAATTAAAACACTACTTCTAAAATCACAAGGTCACTAAAACACCCATAACTTTCGCGTCCGAACTCGGAATCGCACGTTTTCGGACTCGTTGGAAAGTTTGCGACCAGACGCTTCTTTTGAGTATAATATTTAATAGGTTTTAAAACTTCAGAAAAATCCGAAAATTGCGGGGTGTTACAAGTATTGTGGTGGAATCAAGAATTTAAAGAAGCCACATGGGTACCTGAGGCAGAAATGAGAGAGAAATACCCTTACTTGTTTGAGTGATAACACTATGTGTTGTATGTCTTCTTTATAAATGAAATGGTGTTCATTCTCTTTAAGGTTTTTATGATTTCAATCCTCTTTAAGATTGTTATGCCATCATTATAAGTCTCAATGACGAGACTTCCTTTAAGTTTGTTATAATTGTAAAACCTTGAATTTGACATCTCTCAGATCATATATCATAAGATCCGGCTCGTTAAGAGGAAACCAACGGAATTTGTTTCGTATGAATCGGACTTCATTTGGAATTTTATGATTTTCGGAAGAAAGAGAAATAAAGAGGTTTAAGATGTCATTAACCCATAATGATCGTCATTAAGACTAATTAAATATGATTAAAGAAACTAATGACCATTAACATACACTAATCAATAGTTAGCAAAAGATAAGCTTAAGCTGCGAAAGTTAAATCGTGATTAGTGAAAGTTAATCACGATTAGCGCTACTTAAGCGTCATTAGCGAATTTAGAATCTTCTGCAACGTTCTAACTTAAGCCCTAAGTTTCGGATAAGTTTTGGCCAAAACTATGGACCAAAAGCATAAGCCGCTAAGCGCGGTTAAGGGGCTAAACCATGGTTAACTAACCATGGTTAGCGGTTTTCTAGAGCCTATAAATAACCCCCCCTACCCATTCATTCTCTACGATTTCTACTATCACCACCACCCCAAGGGCTAGGGTTGAGAGGTCGGTAGGAGGAGTGGGAGGCAGGGAAAGAACGCTAGTGAAGCGCTGCCGGGAGAACGAGGAGGAGGAATGTATGATCCTCTCTTAGTTTGGTTCGTAAGCTATGCTTTTAATTCACCCTCTTTTCTTCCAAGATTTGTTCTTGATTTATCTTTCTTTCTGGTTCATTTTCTATTATGGTTTGAGGAGAAATCTGTGTAACACCCTACTTAAGTGCGGGCGGCTATACACGTTAGTGAACCCTGTGATTTGTCACACATTCACTCACCTAAGACGTGTGGTGTCTACCGATTCTCCATCGCTTATGTTTCTATTCTTTCAATTCTTATAGTTATTTTGATGGAGAAATCTATGTAATACCCTACTTAATGCGGGCGGCTATGCACGCCAGTGAACCCAGTGATTCGTCACACGTTCACTCACCTAAGACGCGTGGTGTCTAGCGATTCTTCATCTCTTGCTATTTGAGTATATTCTTTCATTTTTTGTTATTGTTTTCCTCTCGATGATTTTATAGAAGAAACTCTTTTCGTTTTTCTTTTAAAATATGTCCCGATATAAGGGGAAACTCTGCCGATAATTTTATAAAAATATATCCCGATACAAGAGGAAACTTTCGAAATTTTCCTACAAATATCACCCTATATAAGGGGAAGTTCTGTTGAAATTTTAAGAGAAAATATATTCTTCGTGTTCTTCATGTTATTCACATGTTTTTCGCGTTCTTCATGTTCTTCATTCGTTCTTCGTGTTCTTGGCACGTTTTTAGTGTTTTTCATATGAAAATGAAATTCAATCATTTAGGAGATACTTTTTGAAAAAGAATCACGATAAAGCGTTGTATACGTGCAAGAGAGCTCGATTAGGTAACGAAATCTTTCCTTTTGCTGTTGGGTTTTCACATGAGATCATTGAAATTTCTGATTTTATGTTTTTAGCTATGAAGAACCCAAATTTTGACTATTTCTGAGAAAGTATGAAAAGTTGTTTTGTGATTCCTACTAAAATAAGATTTAAGCATCGATTTGATACAGTGGCTTGGAAAGTTAGGGTTTGTGAGTTAAAATAAGCATAAATACGAGTATATATGCATATGAATAATATATGTGTGAATCTATACTAAGTGTTGATGATTATGCAAATCGAAGACTTTACGAAGGAATTGCATCATAAGAATTGATGTCGTTTGAGTTTGGATCCTGAAAAGAATCATGTGCCACGTTAAGGATGACTGGGATTAGAACTACAGCTATGGCATGCAACCTGTAGGTTTGTTGGAAGGAACCTGTATCGACGTTTCCGTACCTAGGTGGCACACGATTGTCCTATTATGATAAGTGCGCACGAAATGAATGATTTGCAATACGTGGTACTGGGAGCCAATATATTCGGGTTGAACGACGGAAGATGTGGTCAAACCATGTGGAGGCACGAGTGGTTCAATAGCGGCTGGGTCACGATAACATGTATTTAAAGCCGCTAGGTTATGTGATTAACGGTTAGCCTGAGGTTTTAAGCAACCGGGTCCTCGAGGATGGTATGCTCCTTTGTTTTCCAGGCTGAGGGTTTGAGACCCTGATTAATAAAAGAAAAGGAAATTGTCAAGGTAGTATTGGAGGATTGGTTGAGGCGACGTGCAGCTACATAAGCTCATCAGATCAACGCAATCTCTAATCCCAAAGTGTCCACAGTTTCGGAGTACAAGAATGGTGGGGTTCCCGTAGACTAATCTCTGACGTCGGAATAGAAAGGAATATGACTTAAATTAACGAGAAGGAATGAAACTTTTTGTGATAACAACTTTTTTGAAAAATTACACAATTTGTTTTCTTTTCTCTTCTTCGTTACTAAGCATTCGCTAATTGTTATTCTGTGATTTATGGAAAACCCAACATGTGTCGGTGAGCCATCGTAAGGACCTTAGTAGACATCCAGCCAGCCATAGTAGCTTTACTTTGTAATGTAGTTAGTAATCTTTTTGTGTATATTCCTTTCAAGTTGATGTACGTGTAAATGGTTATAGTGGGACAATGTATCATCTGAACTTTATTTTGTGAATGGATAAGTGTTGAAATACTTCCTTCTGGGTATATTTTATTTGCAATCTATTTATGAATGTTATTTGTGATTGTTGAATAAATTATTTCTGAGTAACCATATCCGATTATGAGAGGATTCGACGACTTGAGAATCAGGGTCGTGATACATTCTTTTCTTACACATTCCTTAAGCCTATAAAAGAATCCCAAGTGTACTCATTCCACTATACATAAAGTGCAAACAGTTATCTACTTGCACTACATTCTACTCTACAGTGAGCCCTATTTGTGTATAAAGAAAATATGTAAAGTCGATTTCTGATCTTCGCATTCTTATGATCTTTCAGGATTTGCTCCGAAAGTCTTATAATTTGATTTTTTTAGGTTTCCATTTCATATTTCATTTATGGTTTGACATATTTATTTAGAATGTTGTATTTTTAGTCTATCTCTTGATTAAGAAGTATTTCGTGTGAAGTCCTTTTTTCCCAAAGGGAAGATAAATCCTTGATGATGTTTTCTACCTTGTGGCATTAGCCTTTCTTCTTGAGTAGAAAATAATATGGCAAGCTTTTTGCTTTTGAAATGGTTTGGATTACACCGGAATTAGGTAGTATAGTGAGAGTTGGTAAATCCTGAGTAGGCGACGATCAGATGCAAATGTAGCTCATTCATGAGATTAGGAGTGTCTATCGAGTTACATGAATCGAGTTGGCCTTGCCTCAGAGTCAAACTCAATACCAAAACTCAAACTCGAGCTTAGACTCGACAAGTTTCAAGTCCAAGAATGCTGACTTAAATTCAAACTCGTTGAGTTTGATTTGACTCACAACTCTTTAATGATATTTTTTGTAGTATTTTTGAAACCGGACCGGACCGGCCGGTTCGACCGGTGAATCGGGCCTGGACCGATCCAGTTAACCGGTTTATACCGGTTCGGTTCGACTATTCAAAGTTTAGTTAATCTGTTCGGTTCAACCTATTTTTTTGATCCGGTTTAACCAGGTTGGTAGTGGAAGTTGAACCCAAGACCTTTGGTTCCTATTTCACACTTCTAACCAACTACACTAACACAACTTTTTGCATATATTAGATTTTAAATATAATTAAACTATTATCATGTTATATAGAATCTAGTCCAAATTATATATATATATATATGATATCTATGATATTTGATGGTGTATAAGAAAAATATTTCTGATCCTTTATGTATAGTGTGAAATATATACATTAACTATGTATTTTATATATGTTTCAAGTTTATTAAGTGTATATTACATACATATATATATATATAATTTCATTTCAATTTGATTAGCCGGTTCAACCACTTTTTTTCACCGGTCCGGTTTAATCCGGTTTTAAATAATGATGATGTCATCATCTGGTTGAACCGGTTTGATTACATGGTTTGATCCGATCCGACCATTTCAGCAAGGTTTTCGGTTCGGTTTCAAAAACCTTGATTTTTTGTAGTAGATTGACTTTATTTTCATCGCATATGAATTTTCTTTAAAGAGGGATGGGTATGGCGACTTGTGCTGCTTGTATATGAAGGAGAAGTTAGACGTTGTAGAGCCATGCCAGTCGCTGGGAGTGGTTACGATGCTTGTGCAAGAAGGGGAAGCCTAGTAGGAGATGATGGAAGAGATTGGAAATGAGGAGCCATATCACCACGCGTGGGGAAAGGGATGCACATGACTCCTATGAGAGTTTTTTGAACTCTAGTTACTTTCTTAATCATATGGAATGGGAAACTAGAGAGAAGTTAGGAATTAAGGAAGAGAATGGGCAAATATCACACAACTCCAAATAACTTGTTGTGCTCAACTCACTAACTCGAGTCGATAGACCTAACGAGTTATCTATCCAAAATTAGACTCGAACTCAATAGCTTTTCGAGCATGGCTCACGACCTCTTATCGAGTTGAGTCTGAGTAGACTCATCGAGCATGAGTTTCCTTGACACCCCTATATGGGTTTCCTTGATACCCCTATATGAACTAGTATATCTATGTATTGTGGCTTGTTTGTCTGATTTCCTTTGAATATTTGAACATTTTATTTTAAACTGATAATATTTTTGCATAAGCACTATTTACCATCCTATAGTGCATCTTCACTACTTGCATAAACTATCTTAAGTCATGTAAAGTCATCTTAAATAGGCTAACATGCAATAAAAGAGATTGATATACTAATAAAGTTATATACATGCCATGAATCTGATAAAATATTCCCCAAAAGATGGAAGAAATGTATGTTAAATGTATTCTTATGCATATTTCATATGTATATCATGAATTTGAAAGAGATAAAATGCATATGATATGCAATGAACTTAGACATGCATGGAAACAATTAGACACGTAATGATGTTTTACCATAAAAACTCAAGTACATGAAACATAACATGTTAAAAGATCGTTAAAATTCCGATGCATGGACCCCTAAACATATTGGGCATTAGTCTCATGCAAAATTATACTATTTATTTCAGGTAAAGAACAAGTTTGACCTATCATTCAAGTTCGTGTGACAGACTCAACAAGACATTCAACATGGTATTGATATTACATGGCTTATTATGGATATATGTATGTCCATTGGAATGGAGAGTCATGTTGTGAAATTATTTAGCTTTTCTTTTACAAGTATACCCTTATTGTTGTTGTAATAATAGAACTCTCGATTGAATCGGATTTTATGGATCCTTTTGAGAGTAATTTTTTCATGTTCATTGGTTATAATGCATGATTCAGTAACGATTCGGTCGTGAGATTAAATGTTATATGCTTCATCAGTCTGCGCATTCCGTTCCATTACAAATGGTATCAGAGTTAGAGTTCCTCTAGGCATAGGATATCCACAATAGATAGTGACCCAAGACCTATGAATAGAGTCAAACCTAAGTATTGCATACAATTAGTTGACCCTTTGATTATCTAGATTAGACGGCCAATCATTATGGAATTAAGGCGATCAGATACCGTAAGTCATCATCGAATAATGAGATTGGTAAGGAAACACAACAATAATTACTAGAGTTTATGACATTTATGACTCAATAGTGAAAGTATCACTTATATAACTTGGTGGATTTATAGTGAAGGACTTTATTCACAACAACCGTTTATCTCGAAGGGTGAACATGCAATGGAGGAAGAGATATAGGAGATGGAGAAAATTAAGTCTTGTGTATAAGAGATAGATAAAGTCAAACATTGGATATGAGAGAATGATGTTTTAGACTGCCTTAAGGAGAAGAATGTAATCTTTCAAACATTTTGCATATAGGATAGATCAAAAGAGTGATGGATTAATGGAAAGAAATCAAGTTTTTTATGCTTTCCCTTAAGTGGTGTGATCATGTTGAACTCTTAAATGACAACACATTCTTGAGAATGATAATGTAGCTAAGAGATCAGAATTCTTAGACCTTTAAAATTTGAGATAAAATAATTGAAGTGTATGCAATACATTTATGGAGTTGGAGAAGAATGAGAATATGATAAGAGCAAGTGAGAAGTCACTGCACTATTGGTTAATTATTACACCACATACCTAGTTAGATTCTAGTACATAGTCATCTTGGTTACATTATGAAACTTTGAATGTTTTAGTTTTTTTATGGACACCTTTCTAAATTACCATTCTATTACCTTTTATAGACATGAGGATTCTCCATTGTTGTTATTCCATAGATTGCACTAACTTTGAAAATTCCTTATTGAACGGCATCTATTGAATTTAAAGAGAATCGATCACAACAACAATTGGATAAGGAACTCTATTACTTGATGTTTTTTCATAAGGAATATCTTTTCATTCAGTGAATAAGGAAAGCTAAGTCACATAGTCTCTGCATTGGTTATTGAACTATGAATAAGGTAATTTTGAGATATTGATACCTACTGCCTTGGATCAATGATTTGTTCATTAATTATGGAGAGAAAATATCTTTTCTAAAATAAACACGTTTTTGAATTACCATTTAAGTGGAAGAAAGAAGGAGTCCATTCTAGAAATAGCTTCTAGACTAAGGATTAGCTATTATGAAATATTTTATCAATCATTTTGATCTCAGAGGTACTCTTGCAGCTTTTATAGAGTTTGTGAATAGAGTTTTTTTCAAGAAGATCATGATAAAAATATGATCATAATTGTGGATGATATTTATATACTTTGATGATCTGGAGAAATACCAAGTATAGCTCGATATTGTATTCAAAATCTTTTATCATCATTAGTTCTATGGAAAGTGCTCTAAATGTAATATTGGGATGGACAAAATCATACTCCTTAGTATTGTCATATTTAATGATTGATGGCATTGAGCTTGTGAAATAAGATGAAAGTTATATTATATTAGAGTCTATTGAGAAATATTTTAGGGATTCATGGATTTCTAGGGTGACAAGTTATATCGGTGATTCATGTAGAACTTTCTCATACATTACTAGAGTGATGACAAACCTCATTAGAAAAGATGCAAAGTTTGCACATTTATAGGAATGTAATTGAAGTTTTCAAAAAAAAACAAAGTAAAAGTTGAACATGACTCTGACCTGAAGCTTACTATTATGCTTTTAGAGGTTTGTATTACATTTATACATCTAGCATAAAATACATGCATGTTTTATGCTAAATGAAAAGGGAATGATTAAACATCTCTCCAATTAAGATCACAAGAGAGTAACTATCCAGCTCATGATACGGAATACTAGAGATAATATTTTTCTCTAATAGATTGGTGATTTTTTTAAGGTACTTTAAAGGATTAAGGTATCTGAAAAAAATGTCCATTTTCAAAAAAATAATTGAAACGCCCAATTAGATTTTATAAATTGAATCAATGAGGATGTGAAATATCATTAAAGATTTTAGATTTTTTGTGACAATAAGTTAATGTAGGAGACCTTAAATGAAGCTCATAGAATAATATTCACCCAAGCATAATGAAAATACAAAAAAGATCTATGATAAAATTTCTAGCGGGCCAAAAGATGAAGAGAGACATTGCTTTGAATTTATTTCCAAGTGTCTCACAATTAGAAAAAAAGAACATCTAAAACCTATCGGTCCTGTACAACATGGAGATAGCAGAAAGAAATTAGAAGAATATCACAATGAATTTTGTTACGACTTACTCAAGATAAGTAACCATCATTAGATAACATACATGATATTATTTATTATTTTATCAAACCAGCTCACTTCGTACCTATTTGCTTAGATCAATCGATAGAGAGTCCGGCATAACTGTATATGAACGAGACCATCAGCCTAGATGGTATCCCAACATTGATTATGTTAGATTGGGACATGTAATATGACTCCTTGAAATGTTTTGAAGATGTAAAAAAATATTCAATTTAAGTTGGCACTTCTTTTAACCCGCATGCTTACGATCAATCACATAAAATCATTCAGAGATTGGAAAACTTGTTGGGTGCATGTGCTTAACATTTTGTATAGTAGAGTTTGCTTATAAATAATAGTCGTCATTCGAGTATCAAGATGGCTCCGTATGAAACATTGTATAGAAGATCTTGTAGATCACACTCTCGTTAGAATGATCTGAGTGATGACATATTTTCGGGCTAAATCTAGTGTCCAATAAGAAGAGTGTTGAATAAAAAAAGAGATGCAAAGGAAAAACATGATCTCTATTATGTCCCTTTATTCAAAACCACCAAAGCCATTTAATAATTTGATAATTAAGACAACTATAAACACTAAGGAAATTAAGGTATATGTGCAATTATATTAATGCCATGGACATATGTGCAATTATGTTAATGTCATGGGCATATGTGCAATTATTTTAATGTTAAGGTATATGTGCAAATATATTGAAAAGTCATGCAAGAAATGATTTATAAAAGTAAATCGTAACAAGTATGCAAATAAATGATTTATAACAGTAAACCATTATAAGTATGCAAGGAAATGGTTTAAAGAAATAATAACCATTACATGTTATTGCAATAAAAGATTTAATAAAATTAAACCACCATAAGTCATGTAAAGTCATCTTAAAGAGGCTAATACGCAAAGAGATTGATATGATAACAGAGTAACATACATGTTGTGAATCTTATAAAATATGACCAAAAGATGGAGGAGATGTATGTTAAATTTATTCTTATGCATATTACATATGTATACCATGTATTTGAAAGAGCTAAAATACATGTATTATGTAACGAACGTAGACATGCTTGGAAATAATTAGGCATGTAATGATGTTTTGCCATAAAAACTTAAGTACATGAAACATAATAGGTTAAAAGACCGTTAGAATTCCTACACATGGACCCCGATAGATACTAAGCATTATGCTCATGCAAAATTATGCTATTTATTTCAGATAAAGAACAAGTTTGATCAAGCAATTACGTTCGTGCGACAGACTCAACAAGACATTCAACGTGGTATGGACATTACATGATTTTATGATAATCTACATGCCTACTGGAACATAGAGTCATGTAGTGAAAGTATTTAGTTTTCCTTTTATAAGTATACCGTTATTGATGTTGTAATATTAGAACTTCGGTTGAACTGGATTTTATAGATCCTTTTGATAATAATTTTTGCATGCTCATTGATTACCATGCATAATTTGATAATGGTTCGTTCGTGCGATCACATCTTGCATTCTTCCGTCAGTCCACGTGTTCCGTTTCGTTACAGTAACAATACTGACAACTATACCATTGGATTTGCATTAGATAGTCCTATTATTATTTAACATGGTATTGATCTGTTGGTGTCCGATCTACCACCATAACTTGACATGGCCAATGGGTCCCGGGCTCGCCCCCCAGCCCGCTTATAGGCTAGGCTTGGGTCAAGAGACCGACCCGCTCTTTGGTTCGTCCGTCAATTGGGTGGACCACGGACAAGTGTCATAAAATCCGACTTGGCCCGCACATATAAAAATATAGGTTTAAAAATCATATTTTAGATGCATAAAATATAATATTATTCAAAATTTTATTTTTATTATCAATATTACATCTTATTTTATAGTTTACGTGCAAAGTAACACATATTATGGTTACTTGGATTGAGAAAAAATATATTATGCTAAAAAACTTAATTATCTCCATAAATTTGATTAGAAATTAATAAAAAATATTTTACAATCGACCTATGGGCCGGTCCGGCCTGACCCGACGCAGACCTGGATCGGGCTTGGGCTTTGAAGTATGGCCCGTGGATCAGACTGGACCAGACTTTGGACAAGGAGTTTTAGAATCTCGGCCCGTTCGACCCGATCCATGATCACTACAAGAAACTGTCCCTAAGGCAATGGATAATTTGAATATTCGTTGATATATCTTCCGATGTTAAAGATATAACAACGAATATTATTCATTGCCGAATCATCTTTTGTACTTGTAATTAGTAACAAATATCATATTCATTGTTAAAAGTCCATATAGCGACGATTTTTCAATTGAATTATTCGCTAAAATTCACACTAATCATTGTCAAATTTAGTAACGATTGGAAGTAAACGACAACGAATAATCGTTATTATATAATTCGTTGCAAGGAATATATCAACGAATACCATTATTCATTGCGAATTTAAAGAAATAAACGACGAATAATATTCATGGTTATATATTTAAATACAGAATATATGACAACAAATATTAAATTATTCGTTGCCTTAAATCATTTTTCTTGTAGTGGGTCCGGCCCGATCCGCACTTTGATCAGGTCTAACCATAACTATTTTAAATGACTACTATCGAATCCTCATACCATCCTAAAATGGACATCAACGTGTTTTTCATTTTTAATATATGCAGATGTATTTATTTATATTTGCTTTTTGTAAATACATTTTTGAAACTATCGTGATATTAATATCCGCCAACTGAGGTAAGGAAAGTTCGAACTGTATGTGCATCGATTTCAATCATAATCTCCCGAACGTTGGGCTCGTAAAATCTTATCCAATGTTGGATTCTTATTCGTCCAGAAATTATTTATTGTTGCATTAGATGTTTCCCTAACATCCAGTCCTTGAAGTTTATATCAGCTGAATACAAATTCCAAAAAAAAACTATCAGGAACGGATCTTATTTCGGATCGAATCATCATCATCTTCTTAATATATTAATCGAACGCTATCAGTTGATAACCTACAAAATATTTTTGAGATTTTTTATCCCACGAACTATGTAATCATTGTAAATTATCTTCTCGATCTTGTAAATATCGTTATTATTTATTCGACATCTAACACTTACCCCAAAAAGCTATGTAATTAACCTTCGTCCATTTTTGTTAAACTTAACCGGATTCCATTATTTTCTTTTACATGAAAATATATTTTGTTTATCAAAATTACATTAATTGCCCCTCTCCCCTCACCCTCCTCCTCACCTTCCTTTCCACCTCCTCGACCTCCGTCCCTCCATCACATCGGCCGGCCCTTCACCTCTGCCCAGTCCTCCACGTCCGTTGACCCTCCTCCTCTGCCTAGACCTCCCCTCCGACTCCTCCTAGACCTCCTCCCCTACCGACAGTGACGGAGACAAGGGGGGCAGGAGGGGGCTTGGCCCCCCCCCTCTCCCAAATAAGTCCTTATTATATATTGTATAATAGTAATATTACATGATTTAAATACATTACTTAAATATAAATAATTATAAGTTGTATAAAATGGCCCCCCATCTCCCATTTATAAGTTGTATATAATTCTTCCATCCTCATTTCTCAATAAAAAAATCAATAATATGATCTGAATACGATAATTTAATTATTAACACGTGTATGTTTTACATGAACTACATGTTATACGTATAGGGATGCAACAGTTACGGATATATCAATATTCCATCCGCCACCGTATCTGTTTTATACATATTTTTTCACATCCGTATTTATTTAAAGTGGATACGGATATTGATCTCGTTTTGATATCCGCAAATATCCGTATCCGTGTATCCATTTTTGTATATAAATATAGTCATAGATTTATTTTTAACCATATAGCATAATTCTACACCTTCTTTTTATCATACTTGTTTAACTTTTACGATACAAACACATTTAGTAAATTTATATCATGTGTTTTCCATCCAATTCATATACATTTAAATCAATTCTATAGAGTATTTCTAACATTACTTGTATGCGATCAATATTTGTTTTACATCCGTATCCGTTTTTTAAGGACATGGTAAGATAATTTTAATATCGGTCAATATCTATATCCGTGTTCGTATTAAAAAATGAACAAAGATTCGGTAATACCTATATATGTATATGTATCTGTCCATTTTCATCCCTCAGTACATAACTACAGGAACAAAATAAGGATGTAGAGATTTTTTAATTCATCATTATATCATATGTTATTTAATATATAATGACGAATAACATTTAATGATTTTTTTATATTTGAAATTAGGAAAGAATGTAATATCCGTTATTATATCAATATCATTGGTGCATATAGTGACGCATAATCGTCACAATTTTAATATCATCGATTAGTTAAATTATGAAAAATATGATGAATAAGCGTTGCTATATTGACCTTCGTTAATGATATAGTAATAGATATGCCATTTATCTCTAATTTTTACATAAAAACTATTTTTCTAATAAATAATACTCATATTATATATTTAGCAGCTGTATTAAAAAACATACATTTATATATATTTATATCCCTTTGCATCCCTACATTAAGTGTGATATAATTTTACTTTTTAAAATTATTAAATTTAATGGTACTGTTTAACATCGTATTGATAAAAGTTTTGTGATTTGAAGAATTTTGTAAGGAGCATTTTCTCCATATAATGTTTGTTTGGATATTTATGTGAAGTCGTAAGGTTATAGTTATATTTTTGTAAAAAATTCCTTGTAAATAAATATTAAAAGTTAAAATGGTAAATAATAACATAGATAAACTTTATATATATATAATGTATCTACGTGTGTGTATATATATATGTATGCATATGCGCATATGCATGTGTGTGGTCTCAATAATTTGGCCTCCTCAAGTAGAAATTTCTGGCTTCGTCCCTGACTACCGACCTTTGCCCAGAGCCTCCCTCATCCCCTCCCCCTCCGTCTAGAACCCCTCGCTTCCCCCGTGCCACCCCACCTCCCATGCACTGCTCCCGTCGCCCAAACCTCCAACCCCATCCTCCCACGCCTCCTGACCTCTACCCCATCTCCACCACGTTGCCCTTGTGTCGCCCCAAGCTCCATTACCCTCCCACGTCTCTCGATATCCGCCTTGCCTTCCCCGCATTGTCCCGAGCTCCAGGAAGCATTCCCCCGCACCTCCCAACCTCTGCCCCACCGTCCGTGCACTTTCTGAAGCTCTAGCCCCTTTTCCCGTG
This sequence comes from Ottelia alismoides, assembly GCA_037367405.1. Taxonomy (NCBI): domain Eukaryota; kingdom Viridiplantae; phylum Streptophyta; class Magnoliopsida; order Alismatales; family Hydrocharitaceae; genus Ottelia; species Ottelia alismoides. The sequence continues at coordinate 795,569 of JAZKJV010001522.1, read as the reverse complement.
CATCCGTAGCATGCTCGGTTAGACTAACTCAATACTAAATCAAGTTATTAGCTTGAGTAAAAGTGAAATTGACAACATGATTTGTGGAGTAAGATTAGAGCTGTCAGAAAATTCTCAGATTCGACATTCGCTCTGATTTGGCTCGATAAAAGTTCGATTCGGATTCGATTCGAAAATAAACGAGTCGAATCTGAACACGAGTTTGAGCTCGATTAAATAAACGAATCGAACCTCAAAAACATAAGTTCGCTCATGTTCGATTTGTTAAAGTTCGAATATATACTCACACATACATACATAAAAGTATATATACATACATATTATATATCTAAAGAAAAAATACATTCTATATCGATATAAAGATTATTCACTTATTTTTTCAAATCCATTCAGTCATTCACTCTCTAAGTCCCCATCATTGTTCCCGAAACCCCACAAAACCCTCCTTTGCAGCTGCGATTTTTTGCTTTGAACAGAAATATCTGCACAACATTTATTGTTAAACGAACTTTTAGCGAGCCGGACCGAACCTCTACCTTACCCGAGCTGAACTGAACATGATTACAGCTTTCATTTTATCGAGCTGAACCAAAGCCGAGCCTAAAAGTATGCTAAACGAACCTAACTGAGCTTAGTTGATTCGTTCAAGTTCGACTCGTGAACACCTTAAGTAAGATGGAGCAAATTTACAAAGTCAGGAGAATAATTTATAATGATTCTAAGCTACATGAATTAAAAATACAATATTTTTTTAGTAAACTTTTCTGTATTTATAAGACTTGTATCTATTATTTAAGCAACATCGATATATATATATATAGGGATTAATGTAGCTGCCCCCTTTGGGCAGCTAATTGGCTGCCCCCAAGGTGCTGGGTCCGTCGGATTACACCAAAGGCTGAGATTGCATTGGATTTTTAAATTTTAAAAATATGTCACATCTCATGTCCCTGACACACCTCTTCCTCCTCGGATAGAGAAACGGAAACCCATCCTATTGCCAAGAAAATCCAACAACCTCCCTTCCCCGGAATCGGATCATCGGCGGTCCAACACCCTCCCTTTCCCTCACATACCCGTCGTCATCTCTTCCCCTGTGAACCATCCCGTCCTCGTTGCGATGGCGTCGCCTATCTCGGTTCTGTGAAGATAGCTAAACCCTAACATCTTCCCCTTCTCCCATTGCATGCGCCACCCGCCCTCTTGATGGTGCAGATTGTCAAGCTCAGATCTCACCCTTTGGGCATTCATTCCAGTCTCTCTTCGTAGATGTATTCCTCTCCCCCTCTTTGTCTCTTCTTATCTTAAATTATATGTGATATTCTCGTATAAAATTAGGTTTAAACTGTAAACTTTCATTGGTGAGATCTTCGATTTTATCATGCAAACTTATGCTGGTGAGAACGTCTTTCTACATGTAGATATAATTGAGTTGTCTATCATAATATTTTCATTCATGTAAAGTTATTAAAATCCAGTCATGAGATGATGAGAGCATGAAATAGCATACAAATTACATTCTCCCTAAACAATTGAAGCATATGTTACATGGGATCTCTATTTTTAGCAATTAGGTTTGGAAGAACAAGTTGATGCTAGTTCGTGTTGATTTTTTTTTCAAAATGCCAGTTATGTCATCCCCCCCCTACACACAAAAGAGCAACTAGATAAAAATTGACTGTGATAAATATGATGGCTTTATGAAGATAATTCCTAGATACAAGTTGATTATAGAGATGATTCCAAGATGCAAGTTGTTCTGAAGATGTTTCCAGTAAACTTTTTACTGAATATTTCTATATGAACTGCAGCGGTGGGATGCTGATGGATCAATGTATGCATTGTCATAAACACATGCTTCCAGGTCATTCAACAATCGGCATATTGTGGTGGCATCCTCTAGATGAATGTGCACACCTGAATGTGCAAGCTTATGCACATCGTCTTTTTGAAGCTCTCAAGCACAATATATGGAGCTTATGCACATTGTCTTCTGAAGCTTTCAAGCACAATGCTTAGTGACATGCTCCTGAGAAAATCGGATTTGAGTAGAAGACTAGATTATTTTACTATATTTTTATCCATCTTGTATTGGAGACATTAATTAATTCAATTTTCAATCTATTTCTTCGTTGATCATACTTAATTGTGGGAAAAAGCTTCGCCGTTGTTGTTGTGTTTCAATCTATTTCTTCAACACACAAATAAGTTTTTAATTTTCTACCTCTCGCTTGGTTTTCGTCGATAGATATGGTTGATTTTGATGCACACTCCTCATCATAGATTAATTTTTATGTAAAGCATTTGCATCCCATCATAGAAGCTTTTACAATTACTTCTTTACATGAATTGATACCCAACATGTAGTGTATTAACGCATCATTGGATTTTTTTTCACATCGGAGGATAATGGCATTGTTCGAGATCAGGTTGTTCTATTCTAATGTCATACATACAAGGGGTGATAACGTAGCATCGGAAATGCCTCGAATGGGAGAATATCCACAACATGATCGGAGAAGAAAGAATTGATACATGGTTTGGGATAAGACATGTGATTGCATTACATATTTTTCAGAGACAATGCCATCTTCTTTATGTTGCTTGCATTATAATTCGAACTAGTAACTAAGCCACATTCGAACTAGTAACTAAGCCACATCCCATGTAATCTTGCTAACTCATAATAGCACGTATCATGTCCTGAATAGATTAAAAATTACAGAGTTGTGGTCTACTTACAAATATTGCAAGTTTGTGATCTAACTAGACACGATTAAAGTGTTTATAATTAAAAAATCTTAAATGAGAGGAATGATCCTATGCTATCCCACACTAAAGAAGAATTTCTAAAACAAACATTGAAGATCATATCCAAATACACTCGCAAATGTGCATAACACAAAATACAATCATATCGAAGAAGAAAGCCACTTCACGCAACTTAGAAGAGTGTTCACATTTCAACAGGTAATATTCATCAATTGATCGCGAGCACTTATCCCATTCTTGCAAACATACTAAATAGTCAGAAATAAATGGGCAATAAGAAACACTGAAATGTATCTTGGAAATGCATGCACTTCTCCTGTTCATGCAAAACATGCTGAATTAAATCAGCGATACGGAATACTGAAATGTTTCTTAGAGATAGGGTGTGGATCTGTAAAATACTTATACATGAACAATTCTACAAGGATATGATGTATGCACTGATCTCATCTTTGTTCGGATAATAAAAAATTTGAAGAAACGCACCCTCTAGAACACAATAAAGTATGAACAGAATAATATCAAAGATACATAGTCAAATGGGATCATCTGTTTAAAATTAAGAGATATTCCATAATAGAACAAAGGCCCAGGAGCAAATATCCATATCAGTCGGATATGGAAATTGGAGGTTTGCTGAAAAAATAAAAAAGTCACAGTTCCCCCCTTTCGCCTTCGGTTCAACCCAATTAACAATCTGGATTCAACTGACATGTGTTGGCAAATGATCATACTCTCTTCCAGATGATACCCGAGAATTTAACACACATACGAGTAGCTTTGTCAAATACGTCGAGGGGAGATGAAGAGCGGCACACGGTTTGAGGAGATGACAAGCAACATGTTAGGGTTTAGCTATCTTCACAGAACCGAGATAGGCGACGCCATCGCAACGGGGACGGGATGGTTCACAGGGGAAGAGATGACGACGGGTATGTGAGGGAAAGGGAGGGTGTTGGACCGCCGATGATCCGATTCCGGGGAAGGGAGGTTGTTGGATTTTCTTGGCAATAGGATGGGTTTCGATTTCTCTATCCGAGGAGGAAGAGGTGTGTCAGGGACGGGGGATGTGACATATTTTTAAAATTTAAAAATCCAATGCAATCTCAGCCTTTGGTGTAATCCGACGACCCAGCACCTTGGGGGCAGCCAATTAGCTGCCCAAAGGGGGCAGCTACATTAATCCCATATATATATATATGTCGATATATAATGTGGTGGTATCCAAGGGCTCGTCCTTTGACCCACCGCCATATGGGAAGTGGAAATGGCATCCCTGTAGATTGCACCCAACTCCATGGCCGATCCTCGAGAACCCACCGCTATAAAAAGCGCACTGCTGCCTTTTCTGGCGAATGGGCACTTGACAAGTTGTGAAGAAGGAAAGCAGAGCAGTAAAGTAACACAACAAAGGGAGGGGGAGATACAACTACTGCTACTGAAGAGAGAGAGAGAGAGCTGAGGCCTTCCTTTCCCTCTCCTCCACAATAATTGGCATCAATGCTGCTGGTCTCGTCGGGATTCGCGACGGCTCGCTGAATTCCAAGATCTGCGAACGCACCACAAAGTTCCCGTATCGGTTTTTTTACTTCTTTTTCCTGTAAAAGCTCCGACCTTTTGCGCTCCCATTGGTCGTTGGGGGGTTGACGGCGCCGGTAGAGCAATCAAGTGGGCGCGGCCGGCATTTTTAGGGGTTTTCTTCGAAGCCCCCGGATTCGATTCTCCGACGGTGAGGTGGAGGTAATCGTAATCGCCACTCGTCTTTGGGCTCTGTTATGGATTGGAACCACCGCTTTGCGGGCCTTTTTCTGGTGATCTGAGGTGTTCGGAAGGGATTCGGGACGGTTTTGTGATGTGGGTACCTGGAAAGATCGCAACTTGATGCGGATTTGAGGGCGCGGCGTGTATCTGGAGAATTTTCTATTTTTGACCAATTCGAGGCAATCGGTTTTGTTGCTGGATGATGTTTAGTGTGTAGACGGATTGGTGTGGAGATGGCGACTGATCCCAACATGGGCTTCCACCAGGGGATGATGCCCCCGGCGATGTCCATGTACAACCCCGTGGTCTCTTTTCAGACCGGCGGGGCTGTTGGTGGATCTTCCCCGGTGTTCTCTGTGGTGGAGAGCCCTGTTGGAATGAGCAGCACCGGTGGAGTTGTGTTTGCCGGGAGCCCCGCCGGGATCGGAGGTATTCCTGGGATGATTCGCAGCAGCAGCACCGGGAATATGCTCGTGGAGACGGCGTCAGGTTTCAAGCAGGACACGCCGTTGGCGGCTGATTGGACTTACCAGGAGCAGTCGAAACTCGAGGATGGCCTTGTGAGGTGTGCTGCTTGTTGCGACTACTTGAGCTCTTTGATCACCAGAAAGGTTTCACCTTTCTGTGTAATTTGAATCGTGTTTCAATTAGTTGGAGTTGTTCAGTGGAGAGGAATTTTTAGATTTTTGGAAATCCATTGGGTATTTTTTTGGGAAGTTCCTGTTTTTGGCCCACCCTCATTTTGTATTTTTATGATCGATTTTATGTTTTATATACTAGTTAAGGTCCTTGTCCATGTAGTCACATTCTTGTACTGCAGTGCTCATCTGTTCTGTCTTGAAAATGCATTTCAGATTTGGAATAACCTTTTATTTATGGGTGGAGTAGATGTGGAAAGAAGTATGGATTTTGTGTGCTTGAAGTTTCAGATAAATTTCCCTATGAAACATTCTCGATTATGACATTTGGATTTTTCTTCTCCTTCAAAGCCTGAAAAAATGGAAGGTTTATGTGATACAACCAAAGTAGTCACCCTTCCATGGATCCCACATTGCCTGTGCCTGTTCACCGGGTTGCCCATTTTCTATGACATTTTACTTGATTATGCTAAAAAGAAGGGTGAAATCCTCAAGCCCTTTTGATGTTTCTACATGCATTGATTTTATTTTCTGTTGACTAAAACATGTTTTCAGGTATTCGAATGAACCTAGTATCATGCGGTATATCAAGATTGCGGCGCTGTTGCCAGACAAGACAGTTAGAGATGTTGCTTTGCGATGCCGATGGATGAATGTAAGAAACTTATTGATTATACGAGAAGGCTTTTTTGGTATCCAGATACTTTTGTTTAAGCAACCTGCATTTCACATGAATTTTATTCAACAAATAATAACTGAAAAAATGATGAACTGTCACTCCTTTGGCTCAAGAAAGTTATTTCTGAAGCTATAAAACTGTTAAATTCAAATGGCTGGAGACAATACCATTGGTGATCTGGTTCGGAGATTTTTGTTCTCATCTCTTTCCCTCTTTTTACCTGCATGTGCGCACATGCATCTGAGCACCTATGTAAGGTGGATCTAATATGAAGTGTTGGACTGAAAATGTACAGCTAGGTTTGTTTGACCATTTGATTGAATCGATCTCTGGTTTGATTCTCACCTTTCACCTTTTTAGCAACTTTTTGAGTTCATCAAAAAACAATTTTGAGCAATCGAGAAACAATCATGACTGTGTTATATACTCAAGTAGATTTTTTTGGTTTGATTTTCTGTGAGATGTTCTTTTGTTATTCCATGATTCTTTTAGTCGAGCTCATAGTAGTGACGAAGGCCGTAGATAGCTGGTACATAGTCCGTTAGTCATTGTTTTCATAAGGCAACAAATACCCAAGGAATAGGTCCTGGTTGAGTTTCACCTATTATTCATCAGCGCTGGGATTCCCTTTCATCTGCTCCTCCCGATGAAGTTGGAGTTTCCACAAGATATATGGACTCTATCTTCTATCTACCTTATGGTTTGCCTATTTTTTTTCACATTTACAGTGCACATACATTTATTGTGCTGAAATGGTCTGAATTGTGTTGATGCCTACAAAGTGATTGTATCAGCAACCTAGCTAGTGATTGACCATGGAAAGAGGTATTCTGATTGCCACAGGCTTTGAAATTTACCATTTTCCCATTTTTGCATTTTAAGTTTAACTTCTCAAAATTCAATCTGTTACTTGTGGGGTGAATAGTTGGTGTATCTTTCTCGCCATTTGATGAATAGGGTAATGCTAGAACTAAGGGAGTGGCAAACACTGTATCGAGGTTACATTGGTCGTGTGTAGCTGACTACTGCCCCATTTGCTCTCGGTTCTAATCATGTAGTGGTTGTTATGGAGGTATAGACTATCTTAACATATTGGTATTTCATTTGATGCATTATGAACAATGAAGTGCTCAAGAGAAACTATTCAGAGTTTCTCTTTTCAATTCCAGACCAAGACAGAAGCTGCCCTCCTTGACATGGATGAAGAGTTGGTTTTGGGTTTTGACATTATGAAAGATGAATGTAGTATTGAATCTACTGATTCATGTTGGGAGAAGGGTTATTTCATTTACTGAGGATTCGGCTACCAAATATTGGTTATTTTATGGCCTTGTTCAAGATGCTCTCTGAAAGAATATCAGAATAATTCGATAATTGGAACTCTTCTCATGTGGACCAGGAGACATTATGTTGTCATTGTTTTATGTCAGTGCTTAATGATGTTTACTTTTTTAGTATATTCTACAAGCACATGGTTCTTGGTTATTTCTTGAGATTTGTGGTGCTCCACTATTCACATAGAGGTTTTTAGCATCATCATTGGTTTTAAGGGCTTTTGACAAACCTGTTCCACCGACGGGGATTTTCGGTGTTTACGATCACACACCTATTTTCTGGATATTTGAGAAAGAGAATCATGTGGTGCATGTTCCCATTCAATATGCCAAAATGGTACGATCTTGTTTGTGGAGGATTTCTCCACGCATGTCCAATGTCTTAAACCATAGTCAGACATGGTTAGAGCCTTTCGAGGAGGGGTTGAAAAGCCAAATATTTATTTGTGTTTCTTTTTGGTTGGCATATGATCATGATGTGGGCATGAGTTGCGAGCATGAACTTAAATGTTGATTTTGCTAGTATATTAGTGGTTTGGGGAAACTGAAATATTAACGGCAGTCGTCAATATTTCATCTATTTTTATCAAAATTGTGAAAAATGCAAAGAAGTCTTGTCGAATTTAGTTGTTGGATTTCGTTTTCGGTGACGGGTAAATCGACATTTCAACGAAATTTCAGTAAAATTCGCCTAAATTACTTGTCGTGGTTGTGAGAATGTGCTATGTATAGAAAGGTTGGACCTTTCTTGTTTAGTTACATGTTTATCCGTGGGTAAACCAGTTATCACAATGCAACCTATGTTTGGGCCTGTGTTACCCACTTGCGTAGCCCTACATTCTAGTTTCTGAAGAAATTGGTTACCCATGATGCAACCCATATTTGGGTCTGGGTTACCCACATGTGTAGTCCTACATTTTTTTACCTAGTTCAATGATATGAATCTCAAATTTTCTTTGCCTTTAAACAAAAAACAACACCAAAAAACATATTCTAACAAAAAAATCAATATAGCATACAAACAATACCACTTCACAAAATATTTACTATTCAAACCATCCTAACCAACTAAATGCTTACTATTCACAAAAGAGTCACCCATGTTAGTAACCCTTCGAAAGGATGTTACTCCTACCCAACCTAATCTAACCCCTTTTAGTGTTGAAATACTAGTTATCTTTTTATTCTTTTATGCATTCTTTATCTTTCTGTCCTCTTTATGTAATTTGCCCAACATGTTTCGCTATATGAGAGAATCCTAAGGCCTCATTAATAATCAAGTTATTGTTTTCTCCCAACATGGTCAGAGCGACAGTCATAGACTGGATATCGAGTATCCCATCTGTCCCCTAGACCCCCCTCCTCGCTATCTTCCGTGCACCCATTGACCTCGCTACAGCCCCCGCATGCCCTTGCACATCTCGCACACCGGTGCACGTCGCCGCTACGCCATAGAAGGGTCCTCCTTGCGCACTACTCCGTGCCTCCGTGCGCCTCCACGGCTCCTTGTGTTGAAAACAACCTCTATGGTTGATTCTTTTCCTCTTTAATGTCGAATTAGGTTTAGAACATCCTCATTTTGATCGAAAAGGTGATTTCATAACCATAGATCAATTTTTTTGTCCCTAGATGGATCGAGGAGTGCCAAAGATGGATGTATGAGTCTACACATACAACTAATCCTTCATATGATTGTATAGACTCGCTCAAATCGTTCTACTTCCCCAACCGTGTTCTGATTTCAGCCTCCTTTTTTTCACCATGTCAGAGAACAATGGCGATGCCTTCTTTTTGTTCGGTGCCTTCAAGGTCCTGACTCCCATTGTGAAGATGGATGAGAATGACTACGAGTTATGGTCCATGTAGTTTTTGACCCTTATGCAATGCAATAACAATGAACACATTCTGACAGGGCCATAGTCGACGAATAAGACTGAGGATAATGTTTCGTGGAAGCAAGATGACGTGTACATGTGTGTTTGGCTCTCTAGGACCTTCATCACAGAGATTGCCAACGACATTGTGGACCAGCCCACTGCCAAGGCAATATGGGATATTATGACAATCACTATGCGCAAGTGAAGAACGAGGTCAAGATTCTTTAGCTTCAGTTTGATATATACAAGGCCAAGCAGAATGGCGATCCTCTACATACTTTCGACTCTTTGCTTCGAGTTATGTTTGAGAACCTTCATAGATTCATTCTGTTACTACTTCTACTGAGCAGCAAATGTCCTACAATAACTTCACGATGGTTGGAGTTTTCTTGGTAACACTGGATCCAGAGTACGAGGTAGCACGCGCACATCTCCCTTACAGGAATGACCATACCTCCTATGGAGGAGATCTACAGTCACCTTAGTAGGCTTCTTATCACACCCTCTACCACCACACATACTACCTCAATGATGGATGCATCTCGTGGCACGGTTGGTTCTACACAATTCAGAGGGTGTGGTTCCCGTGGTAGGGTTAGTAGACGACGGCGTGGTCCCTGCACCTATTGTTGTCGTCCAGGTCACTCTGCATGGATACTCCTCGTCTGCTCGTGTAGCCGAGCATATTGAGCCTCCAAACAGTTCGACTCCTCAGGTAGATCCACGTCTTGATGATATCGTCTCTCGTCTGAGGAAGATAATGACTCATGTTGCCAGTACTACTACAGGTTCCCCAGATATAGCAGCCGCTGCTAGAGCCTCTTCAAGCTCCTCAGGTATAACCTATGCTTTTACTAGTTGTAGCATGACAGATATGACAGAGTGGATCATGGACTTTGGTGCTTCCCACCATCTATGTGGAGACAGAGCCTAGTTTAGTTCTTATATGTCTATACCCCATGGTAGATGGGTTGTCATTGCCAATGTGGTTTACTTATCCATCACATGATAGTGGGAGGTGCATTTGATGTCATCCATGCACCTGCAGAATATTTTATATGCTTCTAATTTTTAGATGAACTTGTTTTCTATTAGTCAGGTCACGAAGAATCTGCATTGTCGTGCCATTTTTATTCCATCATCTCTTGTGTTTTAGGACATACTCATGGGCAAGGTGATTGGATGTGATCATGAGAAGCATCGCTGCTCTTATTTTCTTGTCGTCAGAGTCGTAGCAGTTTTTAGTTATTCGAGTTTATTCATTTACATATTTGGGATCCTAGTCGTGTTCCTGATCACTAGGGACACTATTTTTATCTTATTGTTGTGGATAACTGATGCAAATCGAAATCGGCGACGGTGAATAAAATAGTAATATATTTTTTTGGTGGATTTTTGGTAGAAGAAGAGAATGGTTGAGAAGAGAAGTGGAGGGACTGAGAGGAAGAAAACTCGTCGGAACGAGGGGTTTGGAGAAGAAGACCGCGGAGATCGCGTGGAGGGAGAAGGGAGAGAGAGAGAGAAGGAAAGAGATAACAATCTCAAATTTTACTTCATAATTGACTGTCTCAAAACAAGGACCTACCCTCTCTTTATATAGGAGAGAGGGTTTACAAAAATAGTAAATACTCAAATTACAACTAATTAAATCCTAATTGACCTCTAACTAACTTAATTGTACTCTAATTATTTAATTGACCAACAATTATAATTAAACTCTACGAAATCAACGTTGAGATCACAGGCGATCTCAATTATTAAATTGGACCACTACGACTGCTAAAAACGTAAATAAAATTGATAATTATTTAATTAAATAAATGTGGCCCCATAATTTGGGGTCACGCTGCATCAACTCTCCACCGCTTTAAAAATTCGGCTCCTGACGAATTGTGTGAACTGCAAGCTTGGAGGATGATTCGGCGGCGTCAATGGTTTTCTGGAAGAACATGTGGGGCGCGAACGGTGGAGTCCATGTGCGGGCGGGAGAGGCGTGGCCACCGTGGTTGAAGAACATATGCGGGGCATACGGTGGCGTCGGCTCGATCGTCGTCTTCTCCCCGTGGTGCTCAAAGAATTGATGCGGCATTGAGAATATGGCCCTTGAATCATCCATAATGAAGCAATGGCACAAGGAGAGGAGAAGAGGAGATGTATCTAAAAATTGGAGCCATGGGGTCCTTAAATAGGGAGAACCCAAGATGATAGTCCTATTTGGATGAGGACTAGCCCCTGATTTTCCAATTGCAGTCTGGTTTTTCAAAGATTTCGGTCGCTGGGGGCGTTGGCGCAATTTTCGCACCTCTTTCCTTTTCTTTCTTTTCCTACTGCTCTGGACCCCTCCGTAAATAGAGGAATTTGGGGATTTAATGTTGCAATTTTCCCCACTCAATATCCGATCCCCCAATTCCAGGGGTATTGTTTCCCCAAACTTCGGTAGGGTTTTCTTCTTCCTCAAAAGGCGGCGGGGCGCGGTTCGATGGAAGCAGCGGTGAAGGCGCGCCGCAGGCGCGGGGAAGGTGCGGCATATGCAGGCGGCGTGGGAGGTTTTGCGGGAGGGTGGTGAGGCAAGGGTTGCATCGCGGGGAGGATGCCGAGGCGCCGGGCTGTGCGCCGGTGAGGGGGAAAGCAGAGGGTCGGCGTGGCGGCTATGGTGGAGATGGGGGGCCGGGGAAGGTATCTTAGGAGAGCGGCGGCGGTGTGGCGCAACCTGGAGGGGAAAATGCGGGGTTGCGCGCGAGTGGCGGAGGAGGGGGGAGGGGTCGGGGTGCTGGGAATGTGGCCTGGTGGGCTGAGTGTGGGGAGGAAGGCGATGGGGCTGGGGTTGTGGGGTAGGGATGATGGCGGCAAGGTCTGGGGGTGGGAGGGCGCACGGGGCTGGGGTGGGATTGAAGCCGGGAGGGGAATGCGCAGGCACGAGGTAGTTGGCGGGCGTTGGAGCCGCGGATGCCGCGAGGGGTGGCGGGTTTTGCTCCCGGGGTGGCTGGGGCGGCGCCGGGGTGGTTGGAGGAGGCAGCGGGGTCGCCTCTGGCGACGGATTTGGTGCTGGGACGTGCTGGCCAGCCACCGTTTCGTCGCCTTTCCCTTCTAAAAGGGCCTGGACAGCAGCGTTGTTGACGTTTTTTCCATCCACAACGATCTGAATAGCGCACAGATCATCGTCGACGACAAGATCTTGTTCATCGTCAACTTGTACCATAAAAATATCAACGTTGTACCATGAGTCTATCCATTGTTGAACCTTGATGCTTTTCCGGAGGCGCTTCTTGTATTTTTGTTGACGCGAATGCGCCTGTGATCCTCGTGATAGGGTGGCTTGATCGAGCTTCATTCTCCAATATGCGACAGGACCGTCGAATCGTGAGAACGATTCGATATCCATGCTCTGATACCAATTGATGCAAATCGAAATCGGCGACGGCGAATAAAATAGTAATATATTTTTTTGGTGGATTTTTGGTAGAAGAAGAGAATGGTTGAGAAGAGAAGTGGAGGGACTGAGAGGAAGAAAACTCGTCGGAACGAGGGGTTTGGAGAAGAAGACCGCGGAGATCGCGTGGAGGGAGAAGGGAGAGAGAGAGAAGGAAAGAGATAACAATCTCAAATTTTACTTCATAATTGACTGTCTCAAAACAAGGACCTACCCTCTCTTTATATAGGAGAGAGGGTTTACAAAAATAGTAAATACTCAAATTACAACTAATTAAATCCTAATTGACCTCTAACTAACTTAATTGTACTCTAATTATTTAATTGACCAACAATTATAATTAAACTCTACGAAATCAACGTTGAGATCACAGGCGATCTCAATTATTAAATTGGACCACTACGACTGCTAAAAACGTAAATAAAATTGATAATTATTTAATTAAATAAATGTGGCCCCATAATTTGGGGTCACGCTGCATCAATAACTATCTAGATCTTCTTGGGTCTTTTGTTAAAAATAAGTCTGAGGTTAGGTCTGAAATCTTTATTAATGAAATAAAAGAACATTTTTCTCTACTATTGTCAAATATTTGCAATTTAACAATGCCTTAAAGTTCTGCACTTTACAACTATTCGGGTTCTTCAGGTCTCTTGGCATCGTAAACCAGACCTCGTGTGCCTTCACATCCCAGTAGAACGGTGTTGTCGAATGCAAACACTCGATGTGATCCAGATCCTTTTGATTCAGAGTCGTACCGCTCACTTTTATTGGGGTGATGCGGTCCTCATAGCTTGCTACTTGGTGAACCGTATGCCATCTTCCGTTTTAGGAGAAAATGTTCCTTTATCGATCGTGTTTCTTGGGAATGATTTGTTCTCCCTTACACCATGTGTTGTTGGTTGTGTGGCCTTTGTTCATAATTTGATGCCTGGTCATGACAAGCTCTCCCCTAGAGCTGTCAAGTGTATCTTTTTTTACTACTCCCGTACTCAGAAGGGGTACCATTTTTTTGATCTGCTTCGGTGGAAATACTTTGTCAATGCTGATGTCACCTTCTTTGACTCTGCTATGTACATGCCTCCTCCTACGGTTGCACTACCTCTTGTACCTACTCTATCTCTACCAATATAGGAAATATTGATATCATATCGGTCCGTCCGAAAAGGGATATATCGGGATATATCGCTAATATATTGACATTATCGGTGGAAATATCGTAAATGGCTCAAAAATACCATTTTTGTTGTTTTTCAGAAATTAAGATCATCGAAGATACTAAAACAACAAATAACCTACAAATACACACTTATATCACACATATCAGTCATTTATACTTCATATATCGTACATATCGCTCATATTGAACGTATCGTTGTTAATGCTGATTTCTGACTTATAGATATTAGAAATGGAATTCATCCAAGTTCTTAGAACATTAAATAGCTTAGAAATATACACTTAGATGACACATATAGATCATTTATGATCTTTATATCACATATATCGGTCATATCATGCATATAGTGAATGACATTGAGATGAACCATTTGATTTCAAAAATGTACATAATGATTACTGACTGATGAGACAATGTTTCTTTGATATAAAGTTTTATCTATTGACAAAAATAAATGGAAAAAATATAAATTAATCCAATATTGTAATAGAAAATACATATAACCAAGGTCCAAGAGTTCTATGGAGGATATGAATCGGCCCCCTGCCCTGTTGTCTCTCATAGCGGATTGTGGACTTAATGAACTCGTTGTAGTTTTCCCATGTTATGGACGAGTACATGACCTTGTAATCCAGGACATACTGTCGGTATTTATGGTCATTGATCCCTATAAGTATCCTGAGACGATGATAAGCAGCACTTGATCTGGTATCACGAGGCGCACGACGATGCTGTGAAGTACTGGTTTGAGATCCTCGGCATGACGACAACGGAGTAGAAGAAGATCTCTATGGAGGAGGAGGCACGAGTTTGTACTCAGGGACGAAAGCAAAACTGTCACCACCAAAGAAGCTACCCTGGCTCTGCTTGGGTTGGCTACCTTGGTAGTTCTCACCGTTGTAGCTGTTATATCCTCCATACTTGTTGTACTCATATGATGGAGGTGTATACACATGAGGAGGAGGAGGTCCTAGAGGAACATGAACGAATTCCATGAAGATGCCAAATGATCTCTCATCGTATGATGATCCATATCCGCCCATGGGACTTGATATTTCTATGGTATGTGTTGTCTATGTCCTTGTAGCTCAACGAACCTACAAATTATATCAAATCATCCATGTAGTTGTTCATAGGATGATGACCACGTCCATATGCACCGTAATCCATAAGTCCTGGACTCGGACTTGGGACAAACTATCCATGTTTGTTTCCATGCTGCTCTATGTATTTTCACCTTGCCTCGAATCTTGTATCATCATGTGGTCCATGACCACCCCCTGCTGACCCTCCCGAATATGACTCCCCATCACTAGATCCACTACTATCGCCAACAACATCATCATCATCATCACTTCCACTGTCATCCTTTGATTTGGATTTAAATTGGATTTCTAACAAGTGGAGAGAATGTCATCAATAATCGCATCAAGTTCCACCCTCCAAGAGGGTTCATGATTCGCCCAGATCTGGCCATGTAGTCACCAAAATCTGCTCCCATTTGTTTTATATTCTGATTTGGCCTGCCTCCCGGTTGATCAAGTACTGGAGCACCATTGGAATTCATCCACCTCTACAAAACATCTTCATCAGCATTGTCATCACACATCTTGAAAATGTATGCAAGATCGATAGGGTCTATGTAGTCATCTTTGTCTTGCCCCTCCCTTGCATGTTTTATCTTCACCCTCAAGTTGTAGTGCACAAAGACAAGGTCATGCAACCTCTATTCTCCCAACTTGTTCCGTTTCTTAGCCTGTGTAGTCATCTTTGTCTTGCCCCTCCCTTGCATGTTTCATCTTCACCCTCAAGTTGTAGTGCACAAAGATAAGGTCATGCAGCCTCTATTCTCCCAACTTGTTCCGTTTATTTGAATGGATCAAGTTGGATGTGCTCCAATTCCTCTCACAGCCACCCGCAGATGCGGTTTCTCTCCAGTTTCCATTATGGTGATCTCATCAATGACATGGTGCAAAAAAGGCTCGCTAGTGACATTGGCTGGAATGCTCTCCCTAATGAAGAGCTTGTTGATGGCCTTGCCAACTCTCTCTCATGCATTGGTGAACATCTCCTTCACTCTCTTTTGCCTTGGATCCTTGCTTGGCATGTACTGCATGGACGCACTCCTCATCAAGAAGGGTTCTAGTCCCTTCGTCTTGTGTTTTTTGGTGGGTGGCGGTATTGCTGCGCCTCCAGAACCACTTCCAATGCCATCGGCACCATGGAAGCCGTTACGTGCACCAACGAGTTCCCTCCTCTCGAACTCGTTCCTTATAGACTCCTTTGCCGCTCTCCTATATGCCCTCCTCTCCGCTGCAGTCTGAATGTCAACGGGGTAGACAAAGTCGTCGTTGTCTAAATTGGAGAGGACATTAAACTCCTTCTCGAACATGAATTCTTTGAACTGTTCATCTCTTCTGGACCTCTCCACATCTTTGTCCTTCTTCCCCTCCTACTTGGCCTTTACCAACTCCCTCATATCTCTTGGACAATGAGTGCACTTAGCAACATTCTTGTTGTTGCCAGCAAGATGGTGTTTTAGTCTCGTAATCTCCCCTCCTCCCAACTTCTTCCCACATAAATTGCACCTTGGTTTGAATTTGTTGCTATCTGGAGCGGTGACATACCTCCAACCAATCTTTTCACTGTTCTATTGATGAATAGAACCATCAGATTCCAAACGGGAGTGTGAACCCATGATGTTGATTACTGAAGCCTGAAATCTGCAAAAAAATTACACAACAAACATTCGTAAGGCATGCGGAGAATAATCATTAGTTCAAATTTTTGGATTTAATTGATTACTAATTTTTAGTTAACATAAATCACCATAGAATTTTGTTTTCTTTGTCTAGAACATGAGATCCGACTTTATTCTTTCATAACTTAACTTAATTTCAAAACATAACTCAAAAACTCCATATTAGTTTCCCAAATATCTCGCTAAATTATAGATCTAATTTTTAATTCATGGATTTATTTAATTTTTAATTTTTAGTCAACATAAATCACTATATAATCTTGTTTTCTATGTCGATAACATGAGATCTGGCTTTTATCTTTCATAACTTAACTTAATTTCACAACATAAGTCAAAAACCCCAAATTAGTTTCCCAAATATCTCACTATATTATAGATCTATTTTTTAATTCATGGGTTTAATTGATTACTAATTTTTAGTTAACATAATACACAATAAAATCTTGTTTTCTATGTTTAAAACATGAGATCCAACTCTTATTATTCCATAACTTGATTATACTGATATATCGACGATATATCCCGGATATATCATGATATGTTCGACTATGGTCTCCACCACCTTCACCACTACTATCACCACCTCATGTACCTACACCTCACACGTGGGTGCCCCTGTACTGCCACCCAATACCTTAACTCAGTTTTTGCCATGCATGTCTACTTGCATGTCTCACATTGTTCTCCATGCTCGTGGGCCTTCCCCATCATCAAGCACGTCCTAGATATGTAATGAGCACATTGTTTCTACTGATGGCTCTACTGAATTCTCTATACAACAAGATTCTTTACAGGATGAGCATACATCCTCTTAAGAGGGTAGTTTACATGTTCATGAGGTGGTAGATGATCTAGATGCGCCTATTGCTCTGCAGAAGCAAAGGCGTACTTGTGCTACATATCCTCTTACAACCCATGTCTCCTTGAGCAGACTCTCAGAGGACTTCAAGAGATTTACCATGACACTATCTGCTGTGGAGATACAACGAACATATCAGGTTATACAGGACAATCAGTGACGTCGTGCCATGGAGGAGGAGATAGTCGTGCTACAATCACGTAGCACTTGGAGCATTGTTACAACACCTACATAAGAATTTGTTGTTGGATGCAAGTAGGTGTTTACGATGAAGCATCGAATGGATGGTAACATAAATAGGTTACAAGGCGAGACTTGTGGCACGCGGGGTTCATGTAGACATATGATGTGGACTATCATGATACATTATTTCCAGTGACTAAGCATTCCACACCATGTGTTCTTCTTTATGTTGCATTGACATGGGATTGGCCCCTGTATCAGCTAAATATGAAGAATGTATTTATCTATGATGACCTACAGGAGGAGGTCTACATGCAACAACCATTTGGGTTCGTTGTTGGGAGGGGGATATCAGAAGGTTTGGAAGCTTCACAAGGCAATCTATGGCCTTAAGCAGAGTCCAAGAACATGGTTCCAGATGCTCTCGGACTTGATAGAGCAAGAGGGGTTCGTGAGATTGAATGTTGATCATGTATTGTTTGTGTTCAAAGGACTCATAGAGGTATTGTTTTCATACTTGTTTACGTTGATGATATCATTGTTCATGGGATGATGAGCCTGACATTCAGTCTGCTAAGGATTTCCTAGATCGACAGTTTGTGACCAACGACATTGGCATTCTATGCTACTTCGTTGGATGGGAGTTTTCCCGGAACCAATGAGGTCTTGTGATGACCTAAATGAAGTACATTGCATATCTTCTCTCCGAGAAGTGCATGGCATATTGCAGGCCTATCACTACTCTCGTGGACCTGAGCATGAAGTTGTATGATGATGAAACTGAGGAGGTAGACAAGAGGAGGTACATAGAGCTCGTTGGGAAGTTCCTATATGTGACCATCACCAAGATAGATATATCCTTTGCAATAAACAAAGTGAGTCAATTCATGGAGCAGCCTAAACAGACACATATGGTTGCAATCAATATGATTCTGAATTATCTGAAGGCCTCACATGGCATTGGTCTTTTATTTAGCAGAGCTACATCCCTTACCGTTACAACTTGTGCAGATGCATATTATGCAGGGTGTCCCAAGGATAGGAAGTCCACCTTTGACTTTGCAGTGTCATAGTAAATTCCTTGGTGTCATATAAGAGAAAGAAGCATACAGTGGTTGTCAAATCCGGTGCAGAATCAGAATACAGGACCAAGGCACATGCTAGTACATAGATGATATGGATAAGATCTATTCTTACTAACTTAACAATTGAGGTGCCTCTTCCCATGCACTTTCGATGCGACAACCAGGTTGATCTTTTCATCACCAACAAACTAGCCTTCCATGAGAGGACCAATCATATCAAGGCAAACTGTCACTACACTTGAGACATGATACAGAAAGGCTTCATCTCCACTACTCATGTTAACCCAGGAGATTAGACAAAGTCAGAGGGCCTGATCGGAGATGTTGTTCCAAGCTGAGCATCATTGATATCTATGCTCCAGCTTGAGGGAGAGTGTTGAGATATTAGTTATCTTTTTATTCTTTTATGTGTTCTGAATTCTTTTTGCCCTCTTTATGTAATTTGCACAAGAGATTTCTCTATATAATAGAACCCTAGGACCTTATGAATAAGCAAGTTATTGTTTTCTCCCAACAATTACCGAACATGCCTTAGTCTATCCTTCCCCGAGTTATTTGAGAAAGACAATCGATTGGGTGTTAGTGTTGGAAAATGTTAAGATTAGGTGGTAAGTTGGAGGCTTTGAATGGAAAAGATAACTACGAGATGCACAATGTGTATGGCTTCAGGTGATGCAGAGGCTTTTTATTTTAAGGTGGACACCTCGTTTAAAAATGGCAAGGCATGTGCCTCACATGACTGAGCTGGTCGTGAGGCGAGATCAAGGTTCCACCTTAGATATTGGGACACTTAAATGCCGTACCATGATAATGTGATTTGGGGTTAACCAAATAAAAATCCTAGACTCTTTTTCTCCTAGTCCTCCTTGTCGCCGTTACCTATCGCCATCCCTTTGCTCACTGTTGCCATGGTTGCTGCAGCCTGCATCTCCTCGCTGTGGTTGTGCACCTCATTATCACCACGTCCTTTGTAGTTTGTAGCTGCAGCAATTTGTGAACACAGAAGACTTTCCATTTATGCATTTCTTGATATTTTGCCCTGTTTTTCTTCTTTTGATTATCGTGAATCTTGTGATCTGATATTTATGCGTTATCACCTTTCATCTTGTTTGTTGTTTTTTTAATGTCCCATTTTGTCTGTTTTGATTAATCGTGTATTATTTATAGTATCTTGAAGTGAATGAGGATTTTTTTGGCTTGATTTGCGTTATCAATGTACCCTCATTAAGACTGATTGATTGAATTTTGAATTTTATTAAAAAAATTGTTTGTGGAACGATCATGTTTGGGCTTACTTGATCATTGATATTAAGTATACTTTTATACAATGCTATTATGAATTTTTACAGTATTCTATATTTATTATGAAAGAATGCTTGTTCCCTTTTAACTAAATAATAATGCTATAAAGCTTCTAATTTTTAAAGGCGAGGAGACGTGTTATAATACACTTCTATCGATATTATATAATATTTTTTTGCTAGGTTTCATATGTTTTAGGAAACATTGAAGATTGCGCCTCGTCTGCCTTGAAAGTTACGTCACCTCGAAATTGAAAAATCACATGGTAGGGCTTCATGTTTTTTAAAACAGTGGGTGGGCGTTCGAGCTTTCATAGAGGATGTCCCCTTGATTTTTCTTGAGAATCTATATTAGGTCTTTAGGATGTCATCAAAGTGGAGAGTTGGCAGGGGTGCATGCCATGCAGAGTAGGAAGATGCTTGTTATTCTAATGGTGGGGGTGGTGTTGACTTTAGTGAGTTAAGTGACATAAGTGTGATAGATGATGCTTTGTTGGTCAAATAGGTAAAAACCCTTGGGCCTTGGAGAAGATGGTGGGAATTGCAGCAGGATGTTAAATGCATAAATATAAGCTAATTGTCGTTGAATGACTAGGTGGGTCTTCTTAAGAGGGCCTATGTGCCTCGAAGGTAGGGATAAAAACATATTGGATATGGATATGATATGGCTATTTTCATATCCATATTCGTTTCTTCTATATCAAATATGAATATAGATACATATATGAGTTGGATATGAATTTAGGGAGCCATATCCTAATATAATCAGATTCAAATTCGGGATCGAATATTCATTGAATATGAATCTAGATTATATAGAGAGCGAATATGAATACCGATCGACTTAACATAAGATACAAATGCAATCGAATATGAATACCGATCGACTTAACATAAGTTACGAATTTAAATTGAATAAATACCAAGTATGAAATGATTTAAAAATTATAGTATTATAATACACACACCATGATAAAAATGTTTTACCAATCAATAGAAGTTATAGTTGCAGAGGGGCTGCTCTACAGATATAGTCGTCGAGGGTTGAAACCTACTTGAGGCTTCTCCTATTACGATCCCTATGAAGTTGTTGAGACAAAGAGGCATAGTGCTTGTCGAAGATCGAGAAGATACATGGACTCGGGTTTAGCTTAGTTGTTTACTCAACACAATATCATATGTATGTGTATGTATTATTATTTTGCATCCGGATATTCGGATCCAAATCCAGATCTTTTTGTTGTACTGTATCCATATCCATATTTGGAATTTTTTAAATTGATATCCATATTCGACCCATCTTTGATTAATATTCGAATAAGGATTGTCCATATTTGTTTTTTTTTGATATGGTAAGCGGCTGTCCGGATGTATCCATATCCATTTTCATCCATACTCAAAGGGATTGTGAGGGTCATTACTTCTTTCCAAAGACGTCTTCATTGTGATTCAAAAATCTTTTTTGCCTCGACTAATGGTGGTGGAGGGATATGTTGGTGGATGCCTTATGAGGCTTTGTGCCCTGTTTATTATATTGTTGTCATGTGTCAGTGGTGGGAGCTTGGATGGTGGTAAGAAGGGAGTGGGTGTTTGGATGCGGACTTTCTCTTTACCCGTATCTGGTCAATGAGTGGATGATTATGTTGGTTTGTTGGCATTCTGTTAGGGCTTGGTCTCTTGTACTGATGGGATACTGAATGCATGGATATGGTTGTATGACAATGTCAAAGTTGCGGCTGCTTATGAGACATTCAAGGTGAGATCCTATGATATATACATGTAGTTTTCTCAATTGAACAAATCGATGTAAAGGAGAAGATGTTTCTGAGGGTGAAGATGCATGCATGATTCATACCAAGGATGTCTCTTGGTGTATATGGAGAGGATAGCGAGACATAGTCTTGACTGCTATACGGATTTGGGTTGCTTCTATTTCTCTTCATAAAGCGGATTTCTGCAGTTTGTATTTTGTGACCGGAAAGCTTTGCTTTCAATGAACTTTTTCCATGTTTCAATTGTGTGGAGGGGATTGTTAAATTCTGATGTTTAGTACGTGATCAAGATCATTATTATGCGCTCAAATATGTTTGATTTGTGGTTCAATTTAGTATGATTAGTTTTCTATTTATTAAATTTTATATGAATACTTATTGCTAGTAGTTTCTTTTGATTCTATAGAAACTCATGATATCCATGACGCCAGAATTCTTTTGGGGCTAGGAAGCTATTATCATTCACAAATCTGGTTCATTTAGTCCAGTTCCCAATCCTGATCTCAGAAAATTTGTCTCTATAATGTTAGCTCACCAGGATGCATGGATGTGAGTATTGGGATATTGAGCCTGCTAAGAGAAGGCAATGAAGGCCCAAGAAGTATTGGAATGAGACTATATGAAGGAGGCAAATTCCTTAGTAATGTAGTTCGAAAATAAAATTCTTCTAATAAGCCAACAATTTTTTTCGTCTTTACTGTGGCCATATCACATAGACCGTGTGCGTTAGACGATATCGCAGGGATTATGTGTGTTTCTCTACCACACATATATTGTTTGCGCTTTCACTCCATTAGCGCATAGAAAGTCTGCGATATCGCCTGTAGTTCAAAAAATAAAATAGACAGAGCGAACGAAGGGCTACTTGCACAAACAGAACCTTCGTTCGCTCTGTTTGCAAACCCGTTCTCGTGCGACATAGTCTCCTCCGCCGGCCATCCTCCCCGCTCCGCCGGCCATCCTCGTCGCCTCCGCCGAGCGTCCTCTCCGCCGCTGCTGAAGGCTTCCCTGCATCCGCCACCTTAGCTCTCTCCTCCGCCGCCGAAGCTCTTTCGACTTCCACCTCCATTTTTGGTCCAACAAGAGTAATTTTTTTGAACAGTAGTAAACTAGGGTTTTTTCTTTTGCTTTCTATTCTCTATCATTTTTTAGTTGAACATTGTGCTTTTGTATGACCTAAGACGATGTGAATGTAATTTCTAGGAGGTCTATGGATTCCATATATTGCATGTTTGAATTGAAGAGTCATAATGACGACTCTACTAGTACGGTCGTACAAGGTCTGGGATTGAGAACATCCATGTCTTATGAAGAGTTGTTGGATTTGGTTTGTAAGAAATTTTCGTTGGATAGGAGTACTCACAACGTCAAGATATCGCAACGCATTGGAACTGGTTCAGTGATGACATCCATTACAGATGATGATGATGTACAAGTTGTTTTCCTTTATGCAAAGACATATGCAAAGTCGGCTCCCATAGAGATGGTAGTAGATGCCTCTCTGATTGAATCTGGAACCGAACAACATGCCTTGGGACCTCACGGTGCACCCCTAATTGCAGATCTATGTAGCGACGACCCACCTATTATGGCACATAATGATGAGAGTACATATATTAGCGAGGCTTTGATGAGGGAAGTGAATTGTGTATTGAATGATTGTCGTCCACAGGTCACCGATGATGAGATAGAGAATGAAACTGAGGAAGTTGAAGACAACGTTGGGCATGATGTAGCAAATGGTTCTCAAATTGCCTCTTCCATACCTTTCTACATTATCTTAGGTGGTGACGGGCTTGCAAATTTTGAAGAGAATTTTCGAAATGAAAGTGCCAGCATTGGTGATGAACTGCGAAAGGGTCGCACTTTCAAAACGAAAGATGATCTTGTATTTTGTGTGAAAAAGTACCACATATTTTCCCATTACAACTTCACAATTAAAGAATCTACCACATTGGTTTGGTCCATCTCGTGCATGATGGATTCCAATGGATGCAAGTAGTTTTTGCGTGGTCATTATCGTAGATTCGACGGGATGTGGGTAATATTTAAGCTCGGCGATCCACATTCATGCATCAATCTGTCTATCAGTCAAGATCATCCCCAACTTGACTGCAACTTCATGGCACGAGAAGTTCTCGACTTTGTGAAGGAAAATCCAATTGTTCCAGTTTCAACTTTTAGAACCCATATCAAGAAGGTATACCAGTATTTGGTTGCAAAGAAAAAGGTTTGGGATGCGAGAAGAAAGGCAATTGCAATCATTTATGGTGAATGGAAGAAATCCTATTCATATATGCCACATTGGCATCCTCGTACATGCATCTTTGTTACGTCGCAGACATGGGCACTGAGGAGGTAGGGGATTCTGTTATACTTTTGCAGCTTTGGGCGTGGGAGCACTTTCCCCATATAGCCCCTGTTATTAGAGTGAGAACCCAATGGCATGGGCAGCCATTAGGTGTTCGTTGGAGGGCAGACTTTGAGAACAGACGGCAACCAACACACGTTGTTCAGCCATATCGTAATGCATTTGATATGCAATCTCCAGAGCATGTATACATTTTTGGAAAATTAATCATTTTTAATTATCCATGAAGTGATTGAAATTTGTTACGTGTAGGTTTTGTGGATGCCGTATGGGACAAACATCTTGGAAGGTCTTCCATATTACTGCCTCGATGGTAACATGTTTGGGTGTCACGTGTACCTCTTATTTACTTCCACGTGGTCGAGCACTATTTTCCCGACCTTGTCATACACCAATTTGGTGGATGCCAGAGTATTCCATCTCCTTGCGACACTGTTGAGGTGTTACATGCGATCGATCTGCGGGATGAGGTGGATGTAGATTGGAGAGAAAAGCATGTTGACCACATCAATGCTTGGATGTCTCGTCAAGACAAGGTTCTCCACATAAACCAATCCATTGGGGTTAGCACATCTTCATATTACATGGATTGGTATCTTCGGATCACCAGAAGATATGTGGGGAGATTAGATGCAATCCTCGCCTACAATGTACGTATACATAATTCAAATATATTTCACTAAGTTGTAAATATCTAACTTCACATTTATTTACGATTTTCAGATGCAAAGATGGGATCTTGTAATGGAATTAGGAGGCAGAGATCCTAGACACTTCCAGTATAGAGATATAGCACAGGAGACCATGTCCGAAATGGAGCATTCATTAGCCACTCAATTTGTAGATGCTATGATCTTAAACGAGGAGTACACGCAACAGGAGAATGTCCAAGATAGAGGAAGAGGATGTGGCAGAGGAAGAGGTCGGGCTAGGGCATAGCAACAACAAGGTCATGGACGAGGTCGTAGACAAGGGCAACAAGATTTTGCACATGGCGTCGAATTGGAGGAGGGAAACCAGGATATGGACGAGGTCCCTGAGTTTGTTTTGGAGACACAGTTTGTCACACCAATTGTTGAACCTCGAGACGGCGAGATGTCAACTCCACAAGTGCCTGCAAGGAACCTAAGGGGTGAAGAAGCTCAACATGCGTATGTTGCATTGACCCCGCCACCTGCGCCCACCTTCGACGAGGAAGAAGGCATTGGAAGTTCTCAGTTGCAAGGAGTTGATCTTAGATATGGAAAGACAACATATCAAAGGAGGAGGAAGAGATAAATTATGTATTGTGTAACAATATTTGACAATGTACTCTATCTTAGTTATTTGTATTGTACCCTGCATGAACTGGTTTCTGATACAATGGAGACTTTTTATGGACATCTATTCATACTATTTTAGAATTTGGTACATATCCTGTGCATGGAGATATTTATTGAATTCAATTCTCATTGGTGTATTCCATTTCTCTGTTTTGTCACAGCATTTGCTTATGTTTATTTTTTTCCTGAGTAGCAGAACAAATCGCAGACTTTCCTGCGCTATAGACGGAAAGCGCATAGAAATCATGCGCTAATGTAAAGCGCATAAAATCCATGTGTTTTCCTATAGCGCATATAATTGATGCGATATGTCTACGCTATTCGGAGAAAAAAATTCCGTTGGCTTAGTGGAAGAATAATATTTTCAAACTACGTTACTAAGGAATTTTTTCATATGTGAAGGGATCTTAGTTTTTTGGATCTAAGCCCGAGATTAAGTCAAGATAGATCTGAACGGAGGCAAAGAATCCATGTAGCCATCCTACTTAATATGGGAAAAGACTTTGTTGTTGTTGTTGTAATGTTAGTTCACCAGGCTATTTGATCTTCTGCTCACTACTTATTTAGCTGAAAAGTGAAAAACCAGTGCCATCATAGTGACTTTATCTTTCAAATAATTTGTAAGGTCTTTTCATGTGCTCATTTTACCGGTTGAGGTTTTTGTACTACACATTTATTGCATGTGGCTATTTACTGCTGCTAGACAAAGCTTACTCAGTAGGACAGTTGTTATATTGGATTTAAATATGCCAATAAAACTCACTAAACTAGATTTCTATAATATTCGTATTTAGATTGTGTGTCTTTCTTACTTCTCTACCATTTTTTCATTAACGCCAGAGGAAGGAGAGTGGAAAACGTCGCAAGGCAGAGGAATATTACATTGGGAAGAAAGTAAAAGATAGAAAGGTGCCTTCATTGTTCCTCATATTCTTCTTTAGCTTTATACTGAATGATTTTGGTGAGAAAACAACACTGCATTTTGGTCAGTGTTTTAATGTGTATTAAATCAATGTCAATTTTTTTCCAGTTCGTGGAATTTTAACTGATTGGTATATTGGCTGTGCACAACAAAAATATCTAAATATCGGTATATCATCTCTTGCAGTGATTAGTTACAGAGGGGAGCATGGTTAGATCTTCTAGTGTTGTCGGCAAGTATTCATGAACTTGTAGACGTGAGTGCCACGACGCAAACACACATGCATGCTTTAAGTAGATATGTCAAGTTAGAGTTTTGAGGCAAGTAAATACTAGACGCCAATTTAAAAAAAACATGCAATACAAGATGACTATTACGAGTTGGGGCCTGTATTGGGTACGACTCGTAAGAGATGCTAATCACGGCAAAAGAGGCATTTTCAGTCCTATCTTGATGAAATGATATGAATATGGATATTGATTTTTGTGGGGCTGGGGTTTTCCTTTCTAAAATGATAATTGGATGGATGGTTGGATCCTTTCCTCTTGGTTCTCACATCTCTTTGCTTTTGCCATGAATAAGGATGCGTTCATGTCTGATATTTGGGTCGATGGTTACCCTCATTCGCAGCGGATTTCTCGGATCAACGTTTTCAGGACTTTATTGGATATAGGCAGTTTCTCCTCCAATTGATGGTCCAAACTCGGGGAGAGATCATTAGGTCTGGAGGGAAGGAGATTTTTGTTTGAAGAAGACATACAAGAGACTAATTAGCAGAGTCGATCCCCTTCTAGAGGAGTTTATTAGAGACTTCAGGGTGATTTGGGATTTGAAGATCGCTTGTCGCATAAAGTTTTTATGGCTTTTGAGATATGGAAGAATCCTCATTAGAGATGGATGGGCCATGAATTTTTCCTGGTTGATATAGCTCCTGCATGCACTTTGCGGTGAGGAGGTGGAGTCATCTGATCATCTTTTCTTACAGTGCACAATATGATTGGACATATGTTTCTCTTTTTCTCACTTAATAACTTTCACATAGGTGATTTCACAGCCTCACATTGGCAATACATATAAATAGCCTCCCGTTTTTTCAATTCAAAAAAAAATTTGCATCAATTGTCAGGGAAAAAACTAGAAACCAGAAATTACACTGGTAACTTTTCCCCTTGCCACTCTCTGGTTTTTGGTGTTAACCAGCATTATCTTGTTAATTAGACAAATCATTTCCAGGTCAGCACTTTTGTTCAAGATTTAGGTCAGAATTTGTCAAATAACGTCAATCTTTCCATTTGAGCATATTTTTAATCATATTGCATTGCAGCCTCTCTATTCTTCTTCTCTCACTGGTTAGAGATTATATGTCAATGTTCAATGCAAGAGCTGCTTTAAATCTTTCCTAGAGTCTCAATCATTCTATTTTCGTATTCTTTCCTACATCCTCAGTAAAAAAGAACCAATTTTTTTGAGGCAGTAGAACTTCAGGCTGTTCATTAATCAAACCCGTGTATAGGAACTTGAGGAAGGGCATATAGTTTGGTTACAAGCCAAACAAGGCCACCGGATTACGACCCAGATACTTCAGACTGGAGTGCTTTTGGGGAGTCAATTGATATACTGGGACATGGGGGTGGACCAACCAATATCTGGGTCGTGGCTATTCTATGGTTCCTGTGGCTGGCATGGAATGTGTTTATCTTCCGGGTAGGAGAGAATGTACATAGAGAATGTTACGGAACATGTCAAAAGCCTTTGGGAGTTCTGGTCTGATGCATGAATATCATCTAGGTCGGTTTGATAGAGAGACATTGTATCAAGCCTAGTTCCATAAGTGGTAGCCATGCGCTCAATATGGGACCCATCTTGCTTGGTTGAATCTGTCTTCTCAGTTTGTAATTTCTGCTAGAGAAGGTGTGCTGTCTTTGAAATCTCTCGATAGAACTATTATGGTCAATATGGTATATCTATCCCAACTTCTATTACAACCTTTCGATACATGTCCTCATCCAGAGGGTACATACATTAAGGGAAATAATCTAAATCATGGTGCCTCGTACTGCTGGAAGGCATTGAGGTGATTGAGCATGTTATATACTCCCCTAGAGTGGGCAATGTCATATCCACATCATTTGATCATGTGCTGAGAAGTAGACCCAGGCCATCTTGTAATGATATAACAACTAGCTCTTTTCGAGCTGTTTTCTGCATTCTTCTACATGTGATAATATTAAAAAATTGTAGTTCTAGCCCAACACTTTTAGTTGCATGTAGCATTGTGCAAGGGCTTTCCCTCATGTTTAAGATGTATGACATGTCTAGAACGCATGGCTCTCATTCTTCTACTGAGAATATGAGTCATTTAGATGGTCTATGTCTAATACGAGGTGTCTTAACTGATTACCTCATTTGCAATTCCAGGAATGACCCTGGTAGGAGACCACACAAATCGTTTCATTGTTTTCATATTTTTGTATCATAAACTATGGTTCTGATTCCAAGAGAATATGAAGCTTCTTCTGTCATTTGATAAATGTAAGGAAAACCTGTACCCAGCAAGTGTAATTGGTCTCCTCCAACTTGATAATCTCACTATAGAACAAGGTCCTTACGCTATATCACCTTAAATTTTGAACCGATAGATGTCGTCTTCTATGGTAGATCCACAAAATCCATGAGAAAAAAAAACGAATCAAACAATGAGTAAATTATTATCTGCAGGTGAGATATGACTGCAAAGATGGTTAGAAGCCATTACAAGTGTGAATATGCTAGTGCAGGTGCATAGGAGGGCTACTAGGTTGCCGTCGTGTGGTGTAGGGTCTGTTGGGGGTGTACAACACCGTTGTGGCTGGCGTTGGGGTCATTGAGAGGTGTAAATACGTGACGCCACTATGATGTAGCGATGTTGATGTCCTTAGGCGGCGTAGCATTCTGGAGCTGATGTTGGGTCATCGAGTGGTGTAGGCTGCTGGGGTGGTACAGTTGGGTCTTTGTAAGTTTATATGTGTGGTAGTGCAACTCGAGTTTTCAGTGGGAAGATAAAACAACTAGGACAAGGATGTAAGGAACACTGGTCTAGAACCGTTGCTTTGATATCATGTGAAGTAAGATAAGAATGATACCATATATTGAATATAAAGCTCTAGTTACAGAGAAAAACTAGGTTTAGGATGAATGTTACAGAAAGGAAAAACACATAAATATGCAGAGAGGTAAATTCAAACTTCAACACATACTCCTATGGAACCTCCACCATTCTTTTGACTTGAACAAGAAGTTCCCTTTCCCTCTCCCTCACAGACGTCATATGACTCAAACAAGACTTTCCTGTTCTCTCCTCTCACAAACCTCACAGCATTGGGCAGCTTTCCCTCGGTAGCCAAGCATCCATGAAGACCAACATCTATCTTTAATTATCCTAGATGCCATGCCAAGCGGCTGGATTAAGAATTGATCCACATGTGAATTCAAAATATGTCCTATGCCAAGCGGCTGGATTAAGAATTGATCCACATGTGAATTCAAAATATGTCCTCTCTCGTCTGCACACTGGCCAAAAGTGACGTAAGTAGGTTTTGTCAAATTTAACAAAGATATTGATCAGTGTCCCCTTTCCTCTAATGTGACCCCTCCACATAGTACCATATGTATTCTTCAATGAAGGAATTTATATGCATTACCTGAGGTCCATGTATGGTTAATTTCGTGAGTATATGATTTCTATATCCTGGTTGGTATGCTTTTAACATTGCTAAGATGATTAATGGAACATGTTTGGCTTAAATCATTAATATTTCTTTAATGAGGAAATAAGAAAGAACTTAGGAATTCACCAGGTTCCTTGTTATATTATGCTGTACGTAGTCTCTAAATATCTTATTGTGCTGTGGTGATCAGATATAAATTTTTCTAGGCTAGTGAAAGTTATTTAAGCTGTAATCCTTTTCCTATTATATATTGTTGTCAGGAATTCTTTAGTTTTGTTTTTTTGTCATGTTTATGGACTAATGCGAAACATTGCTTTGCTAAAATTGAGTTTTCTTCAGGACAGGGTGATGGAGTCTTCCCTAAATCCAAGCATACAACCCTGCCAACCTACTTTAGCTGTTTTTCCTTATGCGATGCCACCTATGGAATGCATCGATCCTTATGCATGTGAAGGTTTGCTATATTAAATCTTGTATCTTAAATAAACATGGTGGTAGATGCTAAACTTTTTTGGACAGCCCTCAAAAACCCAGGTGTAAGATTTGAAGATTGTTTTTGCTATCATTATTAAGAATTTCTGGAGTAGAATTTTCTCTCTCAAGTTGGTGAGATTTAGCATTTCACCCTATAAAATCATGGCATTTTTTGTATCATCTCTCTCCACAGATATGCTAATATATCTTTTTAAATATCAATTTGAGGCATACCGAAATCCTCCATGAGAGTTGAACGAAGAAGGTGCTTGTAACCAATGAGATGCACATGCATCAAAATTAATTAAAGATTAACTATGAACATGGTCCATCCTTGCTTTTCAAATAAACAAAAAAATTCTCCACTTTAATGACATCCCACTTTCGTAGGGCTTCGTAGGGCTTGCTACTTCCATATCGCTTGCATTACATAAGAACGCCGATCGTGCTGATATATAACAGGGGTATACTGATGAGTAATATAACAAAGGTATAATGATGAGTGATATAACACAAGTATACTGATGAGTAACAGTGGTACACCAGTCTATTCCTTAACTTGGGCAGTTTTCTTTAAGACCACTTTAAATTTCATAGAAGATATTGTCTAAATATATTGTTTTTGCTACCAACCATTCTTTAAAATGATCCAATTCATTATGAACAAAACTGTTGATGGACTTTTTTGTTTTTTTATCTTTTTATCATGTCTGGATTACTACTATCTCCACTAACATTCTCTTCATTCTCAGAGAAATATAATAAGGTGCTTTTATATATCAGTCAGATATAATGGGACGACAATACCTGTAGAAAATATCCTTCTCTATCAAAACATCGGATGTTATATGTTCTCTTTCCCTCGTTCGCCAAATTTAATTTAAAATTAGGTTGGAAGTTTTCTGCTGATTATTCGCAGTGGTCTAAAACCTACTCTAGGTGACACTGGTAATTTCTTAAGATGATCTTGGTTTACAAGTTTGCTAATTGTCGTTATCATTTGCCCTATTAAATTATGTTTCTGATTTTTTTTAAACATATCTTTAATATAAATATATCGCTATTTTCCAGTGGTGAATGTTGGCACGAGTCGCCTTTTGGAGGAAAATATTGAACTACTAGGTCAGATTGAGGCTAATCTTCAGATGTTCAAGGTTCGGTTATGATAAATTTATTTTTTATGCTATCAAAGAATATATTCATATCATTCGTGGTTGATGTGGCACAGATTTATCCCAATACAAGGCATAAGATGTTCTTTGCTGGGATGCATTCAAGCTCATGCCTTGTCACTTTTCAGTTAATCTCAGGACATATAGTAAACGTTATCTAAATTTACAGCCAACTAAAAAGATAGCATCAAAATTTAGAATTAAGGATAAATGTCATTAAGAACCCTAATCATTTCTTATACGGAGAGGTTAATGGGTAAATTACAAGCAGGCCCTTCTTTATTGATAAAATAACAAACAAAAAACAAAAAGATAACCAAAGTGGGGGGGGGGGGGGGGCAACATTCTTCTTGAGGGTGGAGTGTAGATGTCAGTTGAGCTCAAGCTTGAGCATCTATTCAAAGTAGTTCTTTTTTTATTAAGTGCGCCAATTGGTGTCCACCCCAAATGTATTAAAACAAAAGCCATGTATCGAGAAGAGATCTCGATAGGTGGATTACATTCTCATCATAGAAGAGAGATCTCGATAGGTGGATTACATTATCAACATAGAAGCATTGATGGTTGTAGAAATCTTTAGTCGGTACTTGGTTGACCAAGTCACTGACTCAGGATTAATCGGTAGTCGAGCGACTAATCAGATTTAGTCGAGCTTTAGTTGGTTTTGATTTTTTAAATTATTTTAAATATATAAATAATTTTTTATACATATATTCTTATATAATTATATATTTATACATTTTTATATTGTCATAATGAAATAAAAGAAGTAATTAAATTTAAATAAAACATTATGCATATGTGTGACGCTCGCGGGATCCGGGTACTCGTTTACACGACACTTGCAGCATTAGATTCATTAAATGATCACATTATGTTGACGAAATGACGAAATGTGGGGGAAATTTTTCGCGTTTTGGAATGACTTTCAAAACTAATGTAATCATTCACAGAGCCAACAATAAGTGTCACCAACTTTCCAGTGCATAAATTTCCATATAGTTTATATGTAACAAAAAGAAATATTACATGATTTACATGTATCCCAAAATATAGAAAAGAAGAAAAGGCATTATACAATAGCTGAGCAAAAGGTACAAATGTACCGTTGAGTATAACAACGGAAGCTTGGGTTCATCTGCCAGCTACTGCGATGCAGGCACTTTGCCTGCCAAGCATGCAAGGAATAAAAGGATGTCAAAGATTTTTGCTTACAATCTAGCATATTAAAAATAACAAAAAAATTAAGGGTTTCAAAAGAAAACAAGTAAAGAAGTATTGAAATTTTAAGTTTAACAAGCTACTTGCCTAAAAGTGGGTTTTCCAAGCTATGTTGTATATAATTTCCTGATCGCTCAAGCACCCCATAATTTTTCATATAGACATTTATATATATATTAATCGATGACCCATACATATGTTATTAATCTTTTGTCATTTAGAGATCATGTTCATGGATCATGATAGTGAGAATGATGAGTTTCTGATCTGATTCTTGATTCGATCAAATTCCTCAGTTCTAGTGGATAATATGTGGTTTTGGTCTGAGGGTGACCTCACAGTATGACTCTAAGATGTGAACATTACTTTAGGATTGGCGTGCCTCCGTAGGCATGCGGTGGAGTGTAATGCATCCTATCTAAGTTCTGAGTACGTCTATTAGCTTATCTTATCTATCGTAGTAGTAGATCTAAGATCTGATTAATTGTCGATGATTGATTATTAATGATGATGAATGATTCTGTTCCAAGCTCATTATAGTAATTGATCTCAAATCTAGCCAAACTCAATTATAACCCACTCCAAGCTCAATTGTAATTCCTCACAAGACCTATTGGCGTAATGGTAACCAAAACTCAAGCGGTGAGAAAGTCTCCTAAGAAACCCTTCCATCTCGCCCTCTAAGTGGAAATGCGGTCTAGTACGCCATAGAGGCGGATGGGAGAGACTCTCCGGATTGAGTCACTCTAGACGGGCCCGACCGGTACAGGCAAACGAGCTCGTAAAGAAAACTAAAACTGAGGGTCCCTAGACTAGATAACTTAAAACAGAGGGTCAGCAGAACTGCAAAAGTCGGGATCCCAACAAGGCGTAAAAACATTACGAGCTCACGTAAAACCATAAAAAAGAATGGGTTCCTAGACCCGCGCACTTGACGATCCTTGCCCTAACTGGGCTTCCTATCTCCCTCCCAGTTGAGGGTCACCGCACCCTCATACAGTCAGGTGCAAGGATCACAATGACCGACACTATTAATTATCAGTCATTACAATTTACTAACATTTTCACTTGTTTGACCATTTCTTTCTTCATTCTTTATGTGGTCAGCTTTATAGATCTAGATCTCTTAGTCAATGATCTTATTGATATTACTTTATGGTTGACAGGTAATTTATCGCTACCTAACTCTAATGATATATATGTAAATAGTAGAGTATACTTAAAGATCACTTAATTAAAGATTTCTAATCACAATGATCTTGAGAAACCATTTATTGACTTTATAAGAGAAGGGTAAAATAATTTAATGTTTGTATTTTTTTTGATAAGATCATGAGATTAGAAGATGTTCCTTGGATTTGATTAGAAGATGTTCAAAGAAAAAAATGCACAATTTACCGTTCTTAATTTAATTTCTCCTAGTATCTTAACTAAACTTTCATTTAGAATTCTAAACACAACTGGTAGTATAATCCCAATCAATGTTCAGAAATGCGGCCCATGCGGCCGCATATGCGTATGCAGAGGGGCAACCGCACTGCATATGACATATGCTGCAGTATGCGGCTCTGACGCACATGCGTGCCGCATAAACCGCATATGCGGCCGAATATGCGGTCCTATGCGGTCTGACCCCATTACTAGCGGTTAAAGGATCTTAACCCGACAAGCCAAAAACTCAATTATTCCCCTCTTGACAGGTAGTTGTACGCATACCCGACCAAATCCTTTCCCAACCTCGACAAACCCCTAACCCTAACCGGCCAAAGCTCCTCCTCTATCGTATAAGCTCTGCCAACCTCTTGACCTTCCGCCTCTGTCGCGCAACAGCTCTTGCGCCTCTGCATTCCGCCTCCAGCAGCTTCTGCGGCACCGCCTTCCGCCTCTGGCTGTACTTGCACCACCGCCTCTGCCGTAAGGTAACCTTGTCTTAGCTTTGATTTGTTCCTGCTACTTGATGACATGTTGCTGTTACTTCTTTGGTTTGTTCGACAAGTTAAAACACTGCAAGTTTCAACTTCAATTTGTTCAGCAACAATGACATGTGATTTTATTAGCTTCTTTTCTACTATTGGTGACATGTTTTTCTGTTCTCATTTTGTTTTCAAGAGGTTTATTGAATTGTTGCTTATATTTAAGGGATTTATATTTATTGAACTGCAAGTAGAATTCTACTATTGTTGAAATGTTTTTTGTGATCTTATTAGCTCCTTTTCTAATGTTGTTGAATATTATCAAGCTACTAATCATCATTAGCTATTTTAGATCTTTGCATATCTGTACACCATTGATGCCAGATTTTTATACTTGCGCATGGTTTTCATTCCTCATCTCGGAAGTCTCAGTTTTTTTTAGTTGATTCTACTTTACTTGATATTTGTCTAGAGGTTATTCTACTGTGATATCTAAAGGAACTATGTAGCTTTTTATTGTAGTGCCTTTTTCGATTTTTAAAAGTATGTTTTTTAGGAATCTAAAGGAAACATGTAGTTTTTTTGTCTCTGATATCACAATTAAATATATTTCTCTAAAATTTTTAATTAAAAAAATGCAAACCGCATAATCCGCATATACTTCCGCATATCCGCTTACTCGCTCGGGACCGCCTGACCGAACGAATACCGCATACCGACTTTCTGAACCTTGATCCCAATCAAATAGAAGTTATCATTTCTTCTCCAAATCAAAAAATTTCAAATTGAAATATATTTTTAAGGGATTTTTACCCGACAGACCTTAGAAACTTTGCAAATTACCTCTACGACCTTTGAAACATCCTAATTCCTCCCTCAACCCCGTAAACTTGCTCCGTCTTACCCCACGAACCCTACCGTTAAATTGACACACCTAGAGTTAACTTCCTTAGGTTAAAAACGAGTTAATCTAACCAACTACGATCGGATGGCTAGAATTAAAGAAAAGAAAAAAGGGAGGGGGGCTCGTGCAGGGGAGGCGGCTTGGTCGGAGGAGGCTTTACGAGGCCGGCTGAGGGGGCTTCTAGCTGGAGCAGAGGAGGCGGCGGATGCGTGCGGGGAGCTCGAGCAGGGCGGTAGGGTCGGGGGAGGGGGGCATCGACCTGGGGGGAGGTCTTGAGCAGCGCGGCAGGGTCGGGGGAGGGTGGCATCGACCTGGGGGGGGCAGCGTGGCCGACCGAGGGGGCTTCTAGCTGGAGCAGAGGAGGCGGCGGATGCGCGCGGGGAGATCGAGCAGGGCGGCAAGGTCGAGGGAGGGGGGCATCGACCTGGGGGGGGGGGGGGTGCATCGTGCCCGGCAGGGTCGGGGGAGGGCGGTTGGGGGGGGGGGGGGTCTCGAGCAGCGCGACAGGGTCGGGGGAGGGCGATTGGCAGGGGGGTCTCGAGCAGCACGGCAGGGTCGGGGGAGGGCGATTGGCGGGGGGGTCTCGAGCAGCACAGCAGGGTCGGGGAGGGGGGGCATTGACCTGGGGGTGTGGGGGGGGCAACGTGGCGAGCAGCCGGGGAAGGGTATGCGCGAGCCTCCAGCAGGGGAGGTGGCGCCCCGAGGGGGAAGGGCGGTTGGCGGCAGAGCCTGAAGCAGGGGAGGCGGCGCCCGACGGGGAGATTCTGGCGGATGCACTCGGGGGGCTCCAGTAGGGGAGATTCGACGGGGGGGGGGGGGAAGGGGGGGCCCCAGCCGACGGGAGGCTCGACCTGGGGCTTCAGGCGGCGCAACGGGGGCCGAGGCTTGGAGGAGGACGACGGGAAGGACAGGGGTGAGAATCAGATGTGAGGAGGAGGGAGAGGTGGAATGGCAATAACTGTAAATTTGACAAACAAAATGGGTATATTGTAACATTTAATAACGGAATCCGGTTACTTTTAACGGATAAATGAACGGGGGTTAACCACATGGTTTGTAGGGTAAGGGTTAGCAAGTTTACAGGGTTGAGGGAGGAATTAGGATGTTTCAAAGGTCGTAGAGGTAAATTGCAAAGTTTCTAGGGTCTGCCGGGTAAAAATCCCTTTTTTTAATTTGAATTTTCAATAGAGGTTAACTGGAAAATTGATGAAAATAGTGGATACAATGGAAAGAATGAAGATTAATATACTACGTCTTCAAGAAACTAATTGGGTGGGAGAGAAAGCAAGGGAGATTGAGAAGACTGGCTTTAAACTTAGGTATTCAGGTAAAGATAAGGGTAGATACGGTGTTGGAGTGGTTGTTCATAAGGATTTGAAGAATTGTATGGTTAAGGTGCAAAGATTCAGCGATCGGATTATTTTGCTAAAATTGGTGCTTGAAGAAGAAATTCTGAATATCATCTCAATTTATGCACTGCAAATTGGTTTAGATGAAAAGACTAAACAAGTTTTTTTAGAGGATCTGGATAAGATTTTACAAGGAATCCCACAAAGAGAGATGATTTGCATAGGTGGAGATCTTAATGAACATGTGGGAAAAGATGCTTGAGGTTATGCCAGTGTTCATGGAAGACATGGTTTTGGGGATAGAAATGAAGAGGGAAAAGTAATTCTAGATTTTGTAACAGCATATGATCTTTTCATAGCAAACACTCTCTTCAAGAAGAGGGAGGATTGTTTAATTACTTATAAGAATGGCCCAACTAGAACATAGATACATTACTTTGTGTTGAGGATAAGAGATCGGTTGTGTTGTAAAGACTGCAAAGTAATCCCAGGAGAGAGTTTGACAACCCAACATCGCTTATTAGTCTTGGATATGCAAATAAAAGGGTTGGTAAAGAAAAAGAGGGTTCCTAAGATCACTAGAACTAGATGGTGGAATCTTCCAATGAAGCAATCGAGCGTCAGGGAGAAGATTTTAGAAGATTATCTTGGAATTGTAAAGGAAGTGCAAACGAGATGTGGGTGGCAGTAGCATCTTGTATCCGAAAGGTAGCCAAAGAGATGCTAAGCGAGTCAAAGGGAGGAGCTCCAAATCACAAGGAGGCTTGGTGGTTGAGTGAAGGGATGCAAGAGAAGCTAAAAATTAAAAGAGCATGCTTTATAGCGATGTCTAAGGATAGAACAGAAAAAACTGTCACAAACTACAAAATAGCGAAGAAGGAAAAAAGAAGGCTGTAAGCGAAGCTAAGTCAAAAGCTTATGAATTTTTGTATAAAAAACTCGACTCGAAGAAGAGTCAGAAGGATATATTCAGGTTGGCCAAAGCAAGAGAAAGAAAGACCAAAGACCTTTCTCAAGTGAGATGTATTAAGGACGAGGAAGGTCACAGCTTGTTACTCAAAAGGATATAGAGACTAGATGGGAGGGCAGTACTTCCATAAACTTTTTATTGGGGAAGGAAATAGAGAGATCACTTTGGGTGATCTAGCTAGTAGTGAAATTTATTTGAATCGTGCATGCTATAAACGAATACAAAGAAAGGAAGTAGAGGAGGCTTTGAAGGTTATGAGATCTGGGAAAGGTATAGGACCAGATGACATCCCTGTAGAAGTATGGAGAGTTTTAGGTGAGCGTGGTTTGGCTTGGCTTACGAATCTTTTCAATGTTATTTGGCGAAGCAAGAAAATGCATGAAGATTGGAGGAGTATTATAGTGCCTCTTTTTATAAGAATAAAAGAGACATTCAAAATTGTTCAAATTACAAAGATGTCAAGCTAATGAGTCATGCTATGAAAATTTGTGAACGTGTAATCGAAAGAAGGTTGAGGCAAGTTTCCAAAGTAAAAGAAAATCAATTCGGATTCATGCCAGGTCGTTCAACTATTGAAGCCATCCATTTGCTGAGGAGAATAATGGAGATTTATAGAGCTAGAAGGAAGAACCTCCATATGATCTTTATTGATTTGGAGAAGGGTTATGATTTTGTCCCACGAGAGATATTGTGGAGAGTTTTGGAGAAGAGACAAGTATATGTCCTATACATTAACCTCATAAAGAATATGTATGATAGGGCTTTATCTTGTGTAAGGACCCCGTCTGGAAGACGGATTATTTGACATCATCATTGATTTACATCAAGGTTCAACTTTGAGGCCATTTCTTTTTACTTTGATTATGGACGAGTTCACAAGTCACATTCAAGATGAGTTACCTTGGTGTATATTATTTGTTGATGATATTGTGTTAATTAACGAGACTAGAGTTGGAGTAAACGAGAAGCTTGAGGTCTGGAGACATTCATTGGAGATTAAAGGATTTCGTATAAGTAGGGCTAAGATGGAATATATTGAGTGCGCCTTTAATGGAAGCAATGGTGAAGGAACCGAGGTGAAAATTTGTGATGATAACATTCGGGAGAGAGATTCTTTTAGATATCTGGGATCTATTTTGCAACATGATGGGGAAATTGATGGAGATGTTACTAATAGAATAAATGCAGGCTGGCTAAAGTGGAGAGGAGCCTCTGTCGTTCTCTGTGATAAGAAAATTCCTTTAAAAATTAAAGGAAAGTTTTACAAAGCAGCCGTGAGACCTGTTATGCTCTATGGATCTGAATGTTAGCCTGTAAACCATAGACATGTGCAGAGAATGGTTGTAGCATAAATGAAAATTCTAAGGTGGATGTGTGGACACACACGTAAAGATCGGATTCAGAATGATGCAATAAAAAAGGTGTAGCTCCGGTCGAGTATAAGATGCGAGAAAACCGCTTAAGATGGTTTGCTCGTTTGCAAAGAAGGTCAGATGATGCACCAGTTAGGAGATGCGAGTGTTGGGATGTTGAGCCGGCTAAGAGAGGGTGATGACAACCCAAGAAGTGTTCGAAAGAGACTATACGAAGGGGTCTTAGTTTTTTTGGATATAAGCCTGATATACGAAGGGATCTTAGATTTTTGGATATAAGCTTGAGGTTGACCCAAGATAGATCTGAATTGAAGTGAAGAATCCATGTAACCGACCCTACTTAATTGTGGGAAATGGCTTTGTTGTTATTGAATTTTCAACAGAGAACCGTACTTTAATTCTCTCCAATTTCCATAAAGATGGAGGCGGAGACTATCGAACACCTATTCTTTCGATGCGGCAGAACCCATGGCATTTGGGCAGATCTGGAGTGGCTTGATGTGTCGTCTTCTTCTTCGTTCTGCGACAGTTTGGTTTCATCTCGGGCTAGGGCGAGGACGGACCTGCTTTCTGCTATTGCGCGGCTTTGGAGCATCTGGATTGGGAGAAATGAGGCCCTCTTTGCACGTCAGAGATTTTACTCCGAGAACGTTCTAATTTCGGCTTCGCGTCTCACTCGTGATTGGACTGATGTGTAGGGTTTTCTTACTTTAGCGGAGGTATCCGATCTCGATACCTCCTGGTATTATCTTTGTTTGTCTCCTGTACGCGTGTCGCCTGTAAGTTCTCTTTAACTTCTTAATAAATCGGGGCGAGCACCATCGAGTGCGTCCCCCTTTTTTGAGCGTCAAAAAAAAATTATTTCAATGAGATTTTAGACACTAACTTTACTTTCTTTAAAACAAAAATTTTAATATTTCAATTTGAATTTTCAACAAAGAACAATACTTTACTTTCTTCAAAACAAAATTTTAAATATTTCATTTTGAATTTTCAACAGAGAACGGTACTTTACTTTCTACAAATTATACAAGGAATTTAATTATTTCAATGAGATTTCGGCACAGACAGTAACTTTACTTTCTCTAAATCATACAAGAGTTTAGTTATTCCAACTTGATATCTTAATACATACAATGATTTGCAAAACACTAAAAAACTTATAAAAATCATATAAAATCAACAAAAATCCAAAAATTACATTTTAAGTTTCTGGTTGTAGATATTTTCTTATAGTTTCCAATAAAAATAGCTTCCAAGAGTTTTGAGCATATTATTATTTTTAATTTACAAAATTCTCTTGAATGTGCATTGATTACTTCTTTTCTCTTTTTTTGATTTTTAGAAACAGTGTAAAACCTATAAAATCCAAAAATATTTTTACTTGAATTTTATATGTATTTTCATCTTATTTGGAAAATACAAAAAGAGGTT
Source organism: Ottelia alismoides (assembly GCA_037367405.1). Lineage (NCBI taxonomy): Eukaryota > Viridiplantae > Streptophyta > Magnoliopsida > Alismatales > Hydrocharitaceae > Ottelia > Ottelia alismoides. Next base: position 754,805 of record JAZKJV010001522.1, on the reverse strand, counting down.
TTGGTGTGCATTTTCATCCTTGTTCTTATTTGTCTTATTTTAGAAACATTTCCATTTATTCTAGAGAAAAGAAGAATGCTTTTGTGCTCTCTAGCAATTCGCGGTCTTAAAGCTCTCTTGCTACTCGGGTTGTTAAGCTCTCTACACTCTCAAGCAATCATCATTATTCTCGAGCAGATTTTACACCCAACTGTTTGTAAGCTTGTGAACTCAAGATTAATGCTAATCTATTTTTATAGCAAAATTGTATATAGATATCCTAGTTGTGGATTCCTTTCTCCGTGAGAGATAAAATCTTTTTTTGAAAATTATTAAAGGAAGGGCATCCGTTGTAAGAGGTTGTGCTACCCTCAGTTTAAAGTAGCGTTGGATAGTGGAAGCGAGCTTTCTGAGAGAACGAAGGAGAAATCCTATAAATGGGTTTTGGGTCGTGGTTTTCACCCACTATGGTTTCCACGTTAAAATCATTATGCGTTGTGGTTTGGTTTTCTACTTATATCTCTGTGGTTTGTGAATATTTTAAATTTGATAGTGTTTGAGATTATTGTATATTGCCCAGTTTACTTCCCCTCTGGTGCCGAACTCTTGTATAGTATTATATCACGCACTATTTTATGCTGATTCTAGATATGGTACACACTTGCAAATGGATATATGTGAGTTTATACAAATTTCTTCACAAGTGATATCATGGGTTTTCTCCACTCTTTGTGATCTGTAAAATTGAACCGTGGTCTATCAAATTTGTGTAGAAAGAAGTATACATGATGATAAATTTTTGAAAATGAAATTCCATGTATGTGCTCTTTAGCTTGAACTATGGAGAAATTCGTACTCTGGTGAATGGTTCTTTGTTTGTAGCTTTCCCAAGTAATTTCAACGTGGTTTATTTAATATGCCACAAAAGATTTGGCCATGAACTGTTTAAAGTCGAGTGGAGTATCCAAGTTTGGTCTGTAAACCTTATAAAATAGGGTGAAGCTATGGTACAAAGTACAGTATGATGTTATGGATATTTAATTAGGATCAGGCCCCTCTTTGTTTATAGAAATTCTTGTTGATTTCTACTTCCCCGCTTTATAAGGTCATCTACCACAGCTACCTCTGGCTTCCCATATATGGGATATGGCCATACAAGCTATTTTATGTCACATGTTGATTCAATTTAGCAAATTGTTGATCTGTCTCCATGTCGAGAAACTTGGAAGTTTGAGCCTTTGATATTCTTTTGCCCGATCTGTAAAATGATGAATTTGCATCTGAAAGCAGCATATTTATTTGTTGTTATTTTGTGTCTCATCTGCAGCTGCAAGATAACATCAATCTATTGAATCATACCAGAAGCAATATTACAGCCATTTTGAATAGGTAGCGGTTCCAACTGCCATCAATTTGAACACTTTTCTATTACCTTGAATGATTGCAACTCGCTTTTTTTCCCCATTGTGAAATGTTGAATTTGCTTATATTTAGCATGAGGGAGGTCCCAGGTATAATGCAACAAATGCCTCCATTGCCGGTCGCCCTTCATGAGGAACTTGCAGATAGCATTCTCCCTGGTACCTCTCAAGTAAGCATTCCATTAACCTGAGAAAAGATCACAAGTGATTGTCTACTGTCTTAATTTAAATATGGCCACATTTTCTAACAGTTCCATTTTTTCCAAACATTGACAAAACAGCAGCATACGATGTATGGCATGCCGTCAGGCAATCCAATGAAACACGAACCTCAATGCTGATGGACTGTCAGATCCAGGCCTTCATTTCTGTATCTGTGGGATTTTCTCTTCTGTAAATTTGCAAAGTTAAACAGGAGCCTTCCCACTTCTGTACACAAGTACGCCTTCCAGGAGAGATTTATGGCACTCCCGTCCATCCCCGAACAAGATAGCGACCTCGGAGATGCATACCAGGTAACTGTTTATGCTCTCATGTTGGGGATTAATGTCCAACTTTGACATTGGTCTCTCGAGTCGAAAGCTTTCTATACCGATGTTATACTTCACAGGAAGAGGGCTTTGGAATGAACATTTTCTACCCTGTAGAGTATAAATTGTTTTTTTTTGCAGTCTCTTGTCATTGGTCCACTGTTACTGCAGCATTGATGTTGCATCATAAGTAGACTGCAGGCCAAGTATGTAAAAGGTCGAATTTCAAGAATGAAATAATCAGAAAAAGATGATCATGTATCATACAGGTTCTTGTATTTGTCAGTTGTAATTGGCCATACCTGTTACATCTGCCATCTTTGTCATCTCTTTTCAAGTCTATTAATTTAAGAAGTGCACGGTCGGTTTTACAGCCTGTAACTGATGAAAGTCGACGTAAAGTTCAGTTGCTGTCGTACTAAAAGCAGAACATGAGCATAGAAACAGTGAGCGGAAGAAATGGTTTGGACTTGCAAGAAATAGGAGGTTTATATCAATGATTTGTTTGACTGAATGAGTATAAAATTTGTATCATATTCAAGCTGTAGTGGTTGATTAAAAGTACATTGGTACATTCTCGAACATCGCTCCTTCCATTCACCCACCAGATCAATAGGTATCGCTCAAGTTGCTTATGGTTCCAGGTGGAAGAACTTAAGCATTTCCTTAGACCTCAACAGTACGATATATAGGCTGTCGTATGCTATCGATGTACAAGATTTCTTGCCCCCGATGGTTTTTGGTATGGCTCTCTGGAAGCACTAGTGGTGGACTCGATGGCTTCAAATTTCAGCGAAATTCGGTTGAATTTCTGTCAAATATCGATATCCCGTCGAAATCGAAATTCGACTAAAATGACCGAAATATGAGGATCCTAATACAAAAAATGACTGAAATGATCGAAATTTCGGTCGAAATTTTGTTTTGGTCGATACTGAAATGGTGACCGAAACCGACATTTAAGGCCTTGACACTCGATAAGCAGCAAGAACACACAACATTAACAGCCCACACATTTACTATTGGTCGAGAGACGATTTTTCTCACCACAAATCAAGTGAAGAAAAAGAGAATGATCGTTATGGTTGTCTCAATTGGACTCCCATTATTCTTTGGTTTTATCAGAATCAACATGATATGTAATATGTAGTGACAAATATTGTAAAATCGCGGACATATTGCATGCAAAAATCTACCCATGAATTTTTTTGTTGCCAAATGATTTTTCATACATGTAATTTGTGATGAGTGATATATCTGTTATTATTTCATTAGTGGTAGTTTGTATAGCAATACTTATCTGTTACCTTTATCATCAAAATATCCACTAAGCAATACTATTTTTAGCAACAATTAGTGCAATGCCATATGAAGTGTTGCTAGCGAAATAGTGAAATAGATATAGATATATTATTGTCATTAATTTAATTATATAAAAATATTTAGCAATAAATAGTATTCATTGTTATATATTCAACAACGAACAATATAGTGACATATTTCAAACCCTATGCTATCTAGATTTTTCTTGTTGTTTTGTCATTATTGATAATGAAACCCCTTAAAAGCTATGTGTAGCCCTTTATTTGAACGAATTGTGGACGGATAAATCTAGAAATCAATCATAATCACAAATACATGAGGATATATTTAGAGGCTGTGAGAAATATCTAGATTTTTGCACACATATATATGTATCCTCTCAGAATAGATATTTCCACCTTCGTACGCATATTCACAAATTGGTGAAAGATTATAGTCCGCATGCAAAAGGATACATTTGTAAATAAGAATTTGTTTAGGAAAAAATGCGAATCATTTAAATTTTTATCACCTTTCAAAACTTGTAATTTGCACGTTTTTTTTGAAATTTCTGTTGTTTTATTAATATATTTGTAAGGGATATTTTGTGATGATCACTACAATTTTTAAAATCCGTCACTAAATTAGTTGTTGTTAAATATATAACGACGATATTATTCGTTGTGAAATGAGTTTTCGTACTCGAAATTAGCGACGAATATCATATATGACGCTATATCATTAGCAACGGTCCATATACCAATGCTTATCTGTTGTTATTTTTCAAACTTCTAATTTATCGTAGCTAATTCATCATCTAGTGGAAGATGAAGTCAATGTGGACAACAACCTGGTGGTGAGGGAGTTTTATACGAGAATATTCAAGAGCAGTGCTCGTCCCCCTTGAAAATTACGCATGAGATGAATTTTCTCGTTGAGCAATTGAGATGATCTTACTTAATTGTTATTTTTAAAGTTTTGTTATGGGATCTCATGGATTTCTTTCTTTCACTTAATGTATGCTTTATCTATCGCATCTGGTTTATATAGTTGTTAAAGTAAGTAATAAAACGTCCACACACACCCAACAACAGCTTGCCTCTACTAAGGCCAAGAAAAAGTGATCTTTTGCTTCATGATGGTAGGATATATTGTGGAAGTTTTGCCTCAATTAAGGCCAAGAAAAATCATTTCGTAATGAATAATATCGTCATTATATATTTAACGACGACTAATTTAGTGACGGATTTTGAAAATACTGTATGAGAGCTCTTTTTTTGTAGTGACAAGGATTGCATTGCAACAATAAAAGGACTATCAACAAATATTTTTTAAAATTATTTATATCATCTAATGTTACATATATATTAACGAATATTATTCATCGCAAACTTATCTTTTATTCTTCAAAATTGCAATGAGTGCCAATTGGTTGTTGCACGGGTGGTACGGATTTGTATAACAACGATTATCATTCGCATTCATCTTCAAATCCACACTAATCTTTTTCTAACTTCATCAACAATTACAAAGAAAACATCCGAGAAAGATAACTAATACTAATTACTATTTGATTATCGCTAATGATGTAGCACTGAATATTTTATTCATGATAATCTCAAAGTATGTCATTAACTTTTGCAACAAAAAATTCGTTCACATATTTAACAGCGGATCTAGCGAAGTTATTCAAATTATTCTCTACTGAAGGCCTAATTTGTTGCGGCGTGGCCCCTCATGGTTTTTTTCCGGACGGGAACAACACCACATTCTTTGGGGTCCTAAACTTTAGAGACCGGATCGTCTGCCGTAGTGCAGCAGTTGCTATACTCTAGAGGATCGTACAATGGAGATCGGACGATCCTCATTGGGGGTCGGGAATTGTCAGCCTTCTATGGAACACGGATCCTATGCAGTACTGTAGAGATCGGTTGTAAAAGGCAGTGTTTTTGAAACTGGACCGAACCGGCTGGTTCGACCGGTGAGCAGTACTGCAGAAACCGGTTGTAAAAAGCAATGTTTTTGAAATCGAACCTGATCGGCTAGTTCGACCGGTGACCCGGACCTGGACCGATCCGGTTAATCGGTTTATACCGGTTTGGTTCAATTATTTAAATTTTAATTAACCCGCCCGGTTTAACCTATTTTTTGACCTGGTTTAACCAAGTTCAACCGAAGTTGAACCGCATTTAATTTTTAAATTATTTAAAAAATTTGTTGGTAGTGAGAGTTAAACCCATGACCTTTGGTTATCCATTTCACACCATTAACCAAGTACACTAACCAACTTTTTGAATGTATTGGATTTTAAATATAATTAAATTATTATCATGTTATAGAGCATCTAATCCAAATAATATGTATATATATATATATATGATGGGAAAATGGAGCCTACACCCAGGGGTGTAGGTAACTACCTACACCCGGGATTCTTTTTCATTATCTTTAATTTTTTTGAAATAAAACCTTCATAGAATTAGATCACCATGTGTAACCATGGTGTCATTCCAATTTTAACTAAATTCGAAACTTCTATCACCTCCATCAAGACTATCAAATTTTAACAGTCTTATAATTTTTGAAATTGACCCCTTCTAGATGAACGTGTTAGGAATGTTTGTTTTGCATGAAACGTGAAACACATATTCCCCTCAATATATTACGCAAATCCCCCATAAGGTTTCCATCAAAAAACTCAAAAATAATGAAAAAGAAGCTCGGGTGTAGGTAATTACCTACTCCCGGGTGTAGGCTCCTTGCTCCCTATATATGATATATATGATATTTGATGGTGTATAAGAAAATACTTTATGTATAGTGTGAAATATATACATTATCTATGTATTTTATATATATTTCAAGTATATTAAGTGTATATTTTATATATATATAGAGAGAGAGAGAGTTAAATGGGGCTGCTCGCTGGGAGTAGCCAACGGACTGCTCCCACCCTCATTTTCCCCCAAAATTTTTTATTTTTTAGAAAAATAAAAAATTGTATATTCATCACTATATCCCTCTAATATTCTATTAAAATTTTGTTAGAAATAGAGACTCCTACGACCTCCATCCAAACATGGTTGATTTAAAAAATCCTGCGACCGATAAAAAAATGGTGTCTGGATGGAGGGTTTAGGAGTCTCTGTTTCTGACGAAATTTTAATAGAATGTTGGAGGGATATAGTGATGAATATACAAATTTTTATTTTCCAAAAAAATAAAAAAATGTGAGAAAAATATGGGTGAGAGTAGCCTCGTTGGCTACTCCCAGGGAGCATGCGTATGGTTAGGATGATGGCTTTCCATGCACACAGGAACGGCGCACCTCATTGGAAATATTTCCTATATATATTATTTTATTTCAGTTTGATTAGCCAGTTAAACCACTTTTTTTTCACCGGCCCGATTTAATCCAGTTTTAAATAACGATGATGTCATCATCCGGTTGAACCGATTTGATTATATGGTTCAACCCGATCCGACCATTTCATCAAGGTTTCCGGTTCGGTTTCAAAAACCTTGGTAAAAAGTGAGGTGTCGTGAGCTGCTGGTAAAAGTTAAAAAGTCAGCTCCAGCAAGAAAGTGTCTCTTCCATTTTCTTGTCCAAAGCATCCAAATAAATGTTCATGAGGATCGTCCAATTCCCATTGGGGTGTCCCCTCGAGTGCATCACCTACTGCAAACGATCCACTCATTAAACTTTAACCCCTCTCAACATTGGACGCATTAAGTACATACTACAAGTATAAAAAGTTTTGTCATACATTAACACAGGGCACCCATGGTCTTAGACCCCGTTGGATTGGGGATTACCCCCACTTTGGGTGGGTAACTCATCAAAACCCCCATTTTTAACCTACTAGTAGGACCCACCCCCTTCCCATCAAAAAAATTATATATTATACCATCATATCATCTAAAAATTATAAAATATTCAACTTCTACTCAATATTCCAAACTTCAATACAATCACATCACAACAATCACCCACTTTTTCAAATTCCAATACAATCATATCATAATAACTATCAACTTTATCAAATTCAATACAATTACATCAGACAAACCCTCCCAACCCTTAACCCACCAACCAAACACACTAAAACAAAAATGGGTTATCCACTCTCGGATAACCCACCAACCAAATGCACCCTTATTGTTATAAAAAAGAAAGATTAACAGAAAAATAAAAGACGAATGTGTCTCTGACTCCAAATTAAAACTCACTCCAAATCAAAGACGAATGCGTGTCTCTGACTCCAAAATCAAAGAAATGGAACGATGCTTAATCTCTGCGTAGTAATAGAAATTCGCGCATGCAAACCATCTTCTAACAAGGCATACCATTTCTCCTGTGTCCGGCTGTAATAACCAGATATTGGCCAATATTGGAGAAGGCAATACGGCTTAACCTCCTCCTGTGGCTGTGGGTATCGGCATGTTTTGATTCAGATCAGGCACTGCTGCAGCTTCGAAGCAGAGAGCAGCTCTCGCTTGCCTGATGGACGGGCGGCCACGGAAATCGGAGCGGGTGCACCAGAGCCCAACGACCAACAGTCGCTCCATCTCGCGCGCGTCGAAGACCTTGCCGAGCTTCTCATCCGCCGCCTCCAGAAGCCTTCCCCCTCCGTATAGTTCCAATACCCATGGGACCAATCTCACCTTGAGACCTTCTTTGTATTCGATTGCCCTCCTCCCAGTCGCAATCTCCAAAGCCACAACACCGAAGCTATACACATCGGACTCCTTCGTTACAAAGCATTCCGGGGCCACGTACCCCGTCGTCCCCGCTGGGTCCGTTGCTTCCGGATCCGATCCATGCTGGGACGTGAGCGTTGCTTTCCCGAAGCCCCCGATATTGGCCGTGAACTCGTGATCCAACATGATGTTACCGGAACATATGTCCCTGTGAACGATGCAGGGTCCGCATTCCTCTTGAAGATACAACAAACCCGTTGCCACCCGCAGAGCTATCTTGTACCTTTGCGACCATGGCAAGTTCCTGTCCGCGCTGAAGAGATGCAAGTCGAGGCTTCCGTTGTGCATGAACTCGTACACGAGCAGAAGCTCGCCATCCTCGTGGCACCAACCGATAATTTGGATTATGTTGCGGTGGTGCAGCCTGCTGAGGATATTGATCTCGTTGTCGAATTGGATCCTAACGGAGTCTCCTTCCATCATCTTCTTGATCGCAACATCTCGATCGGGGTTTCTCAAGAATCCCTTGTAGATGCTGCTGGATTTTCCCTGTGCGAGCATGTTTTCTTCCTTGAAGTTGCCCGTGGCGGTAGCGAGGACGTCGTAGGAGAAGCTCCGACATCCCACGTCAGAAACATTATAGCCGTCATGCTGGGCTTCTTCGTCGTGTTCACCCTCCGTCTTCGCTGTAATATTTCGCGCTTTTCTCTTTCTTTTATTATTGATTCCCCGGACCACGAGCCAAAACAAAACGAGCATGACCAACAACAATGGCACCCCAATCTCTGCAGCTAAGACGAGTGTTTTACTGTTCCTTCCTCCTTGATCTACGGGGACGACATCCGTGTTCTTTTCTTTCTCTACGGGGGCATCAAGGGTGGACTCCAAATCCCACGAGAGGATCCTCTTCATGTCAAGCGACTCACTAGTGCTTCCGGAGAAACCTACCGAAACCCACGGGGGAAGAACACGTCTTAGATCGATGACATACGACATCTCATGTATGCTGCCATTGAATTTCAGGAGAACACTTAGATTTTTCGTGCTCGCTTCATAAGCAACCTGAGCATCACCGATGGACCCATCTATGAAACGGTCATTCCCCATGTCCACCACAACGACAGATGATGCAACCGTGTTCACATCGATCCCTATGTGGCAATAACTAGCACTAGTATCGATTGTACTGTTGTAACTGTCAAACTCAACGGCTACGAAGCTATTGCTCGAGTTTGCACCATCCGACAAGCCCAACCACATCCCGGAAGAGCTGGAAATGGGAGGGATCTTCGAATTAATGGGTTGGAGAAAGAAAGCCATACCTCCAGCAATCTCAACCGAGTTAACACCTCCTTTGGATCTGACGACGCTGAAAGAGAACCTGGTGTTGAAGGTGGTGAGCTCGTTGGTGGTCTTGTTCCAGAGATGAAGCGGCTCGGAGAAGTATGCCCAGCCAGCGCTTATGTTTGAGTTGGTGAGCTGGATGGATCCCGTTGAATCGACGAACGCATCACCATCAAGACAAATTCCTCCGGCATTCTTCGAGCAACTACCGAATACACTGCCGAAATCAGTGAAGTTGAACGAAATGGGTGTAACCACAGTAGGAAGTGGGATCATTAAGCAGAGGAGGACGAGCATTTGTTGCCGGAATGAAGGTGCCATATTAGTCGATGAAAAACTAAGACAACCCGATAGAGTTACGACCGAGGAAGATTGGAAGGAAAGGGTTGTATACATGTATTTGAGCAATGGAAGATTAGTTGTCTCGGGAGTTAATGGCATTGTGGCAAGCCACTATTTGTGATGTCAACGGGCCAGTTTTATCATTTTGTTTGTTTATGGATTAGATTATAACTCAGTCGTAACCGGTCCCAAGCCCAGGTAAATGAGGAGGGTTGCGTTAGGTAGCCGACAGCCAGTGTAAAATAGTCAGAGACAACTTCCTAAATAGTACTTTTTTCTAAAAAAATATTATTTAAGAAGTTGCCTCATGACAGTCGGATCTTTTCAACATGGATTTAAGCAAACATACGGATTTCGTTGGGGCGTTCCCTACTTGCGACGCGTTGCATCGCCTGAATGCAATGGAAAATTGGCAAGGACTGCTACATCGCAGCCTGGATGTAGTTCAAAATTTGCAAGAGTTCTCGCATGAGGAACGCATGCGGGTAATTAAGCTAGTTCCGCTGCATCACCATCCGAATGCAGTCCAAAATTTAGAAGGGTTCTCGCATAATGGACGCATGCGAGTAAAGAAGTTAGTCCAAAAGAGATTACAACGGAAGTTGCGGATTGGTAGTTGGAATATTAGCACTTTGGCTGGAAAGTTGACGGAGATAGTAGATACGATGGAAAGAAGGAAGATTCATATACTATGTCTTCAAGAGACTAAATAGGTTGGAGAGAATGCAAGGGAGATTGAGAAGACATGCTTTAAACTTTGGTATTCAGGTAAAGATAAGGGTAGAAACGGTGTTGGAGTGTTTGTTCATAAGGATTTGAAGGATTGTGTGGTTGAGGTGAAAAAATTCGGGGATCAAATTATTTTGCTAAAATTGATACTTGAAGAAGAAATTCTGAATACCATCTCAGTTTATGTACCGCAAATTGATTTAGATGAAAGGAATAAACAAGTTTTTTGGGAGGATTTGGATAAGAGTCTACAAGGAATTCCACAAAGAGAGATAATTTGCATCGGTGGAGATCTTAATGGACATGTGGGAAAAGATGCTTCAGGGTATGCTAGTATTCATGGAGGACATGATTTTGGGGATAGAAATGAAGAGAGAAAAGCCATCCTAGATTTTGCAACGACATATGATCTTTTCATAGCAAACACTTTCTTCAAGAAGAGGGAGGAACATTTAATTACTTATAAGAGTGTGCCAACTAGAACACAGATAAATTGCTTTACGTTGAGGAGAAGAGATAGGATGTGTTGTAAAGACTGCAAAGTAATCTCAGGAGAGAGTTTGATAACCAACATCGTTTAGTCTTGGATGTACAAATGAAAGGGTTGGTAAAGAAAAAGATGATTTCTAAGATAACTAGAACTAGATGGTAGAATCTTCCACTGAAGCAAGCAAGCTTCAAGGAGAAGGTTTTAGAAGACTTATCCTGGGATTGTAGCGGTAGTGCAAACAAGATGTGGGAGGTAGTAGCATCTTGTATTCGAAATGTAGCCAAAGAGATGCTAGGCGAGTCAAAAGGAGGAGCTCCATGTCAAAAGGAGGCTTGGTGGTGGAGTGAAGGGGTGCAAGAGAAGTTAAAAATAAAAAGAACTCGCTTTAAAGCTATGTCTAAGGATAGAACAGAGGAAATTCTCACAAACTACAAAATAGCGAAGAAGGAAGAAGGAAGGCCGCAAGCGAAGCTAAGTCAAAAGCATATGAAGTTTTGTATAAAAATCTCGACTCTAAGGAGGGATAGAAGGATATATTCAAGTTGGCCAAAGGAAGTGAAAGAAAAACCAAAGACCTTTCTCAAGTGAGATGCATTAAGGACAAGGAAGGTCATGTGCTTGTTACTCAGAAGGATATAAAGACTAGATGGGAACGGTACTTCCATGAACTTTTCATTGGGGAAGAAAATTGAGATATCACTTTGGGTGATCTAGCTTGTAGTGAAAGTTACTTGAATCGTGCATGCTATAGACGGATACAAAGAAAGGAAGTAGAGGATGCTTTGAAGGTTATGAGACCTGGAAAAGGTGTAGGATTAGATGACATCCCTGTAGAGGTATAGAGTTTTAGGTGAGCGTGATTTGACTTGGCTTACGAATCTATTCAATGTTATTTGGCGAAGCAAGAAAATGCCTGAAGATTGGAGGAGGAGTATCGTGGTGCCTCTTTATAAGAATAAAGAAGACATTCAAAATTGTTCAAATTATAGAGGTATCAAGCTGATGTGTCACACTATGAAAATTTGGAAAGGTGTGATCGAAAGAAGGTTGAGGCAAATTTCCAATGTAAAAGAAAACCAATTCAGATTTATGTCAGGTCGCTCAATGACGGAAGCCATCCAGTTGCTGAGGAGAACAATGGAGATTAATAGAGCTAAAAGGAAAAATCTCCACATGATCTAATTGATTTGGAGAAGGCTTATGATTCTGTTCCACGAGAGATATTGTGGAGAGTGTTGGATAAGAGACAAATACCCGCCCTATACATTAACCTCATAAAGGACATGTATGATAGGGCTTTATCTTGTGTAAAGATCTCGTCTGGGAAGACTGGATATTTTGACATCAACATTGATTTACATCAAGGTTTTGCTTTGAGTCCATTTCTTTTTATTTTGATTATGAACGAGTTGACCAGTCACATTCAGGATGAGTTACCTTGGTGTATATTATTTGCTAATGATATTGTGTTAATTGACGAGACTAGAGACGGAGTAAACGAGAAGCTTGAGGTCTGGAGACATGAGTTGGAGACTAAAGGATTTCGTATAAGTAGGACTAAGATGGAAATATTGAGTGCACCTTTGATGGAAGCACTGGTGAAGGAATCAAGGTGAAGATTGGTGACGATAACATTCAGAAGAGAGATTCCTTTAGATATATGGGATCTATTCTGCAACATGATGGGGAAGTTGATGGAGATGTTACTAATAGAATAAATACAGGCTGGCTAAAGTGGAGATGAGCCTCTGTTGTTCTCTGTGATAAGAAAATTCCTTGAAAGATTAAAGAAAAATTTTACAAAGCAGTCATGAGACCTGCTATGCTTTATGGATCTGAATGTTGGCCTGTGAACCATAGACATATGCAGAGAATGAATGTAGCAGAAATGAAAATGCTAAGGTGGATGTGTGGACAAACACTTACGTAAAGATCGGATTCAGAATGATGCAATCAGAAAGAAAGTTGGTGTAGCTCCGATCGAGGATAAGATGCGAGAAAACCGCTTAAGATGGTTTGGACATTTGCAAAGAAGATCAGATGATGCACCGGTTAGGAGATGCGAGTGTTGGGATGTTGAGCCTGCTAAGAGAGGGTGAGGACAGCCCAAGAAGTATTGGAAAGAGACCATATGAAGGGATCTTAGTTTTGTGGATATATGCCCGGGATTGGCCCAAGATAGATCTGAATGGAGATGAAGAATCCATGTAGCTGACCCTACTTAATTGTGGGAAAAGGCTTTGTTGTTGTTATGGATTAGATTATCAGCACTGTAATTTGGCAGAGAGTATCCTCTTCTGTTTCTGTTACGGAGTAGAGGGGATTGCAACCCCTTTAATTTTTTTGTGATTTTGATTTTTAAAATCCAACCTTATAGATTGAATCTTATATTAATTCTCTATATATCCTCCGAATTTCGCTTAAATTCGAGATTATTTGCTATTTTATCTTAATCTTCAAACATTCAGATCTTTTTTAAATGGAGTTTAAGTTACTTAGATCTTGACTGAATATTTGACTATTAAGATAAAATAGCAAATAATCTCGGATTTAAATGAAATTTTGAGTATTTTTAGAGCATTAATATAAGATTTAATCTATAAGATTGAATTTTAAAATCAAAATCACAAAATAAATTTAAAGGGAATTATAACACCTCTGCTACAATCCCCTATACAGCGGAGGACCCTCTTCCCTTCTGTTACAGCCGAGATGGATGGATCTACGACCCTTTACGAGGTTCATAGGATCTTTATTCAACTGATTCTTGCATTACAGTATGGACTGTTACAACAAGGGATCCGTTTACTGTAGGTTGGTACTAGTTATAGTCCAACTATTAGTAATATTTTGTTGAATGGATCGAATATTCGACTGAATATCCTTCTTCTTTAGAGTGATCGAATATAATATTAATATTCGATCAATATTCGGTCCAACTATAATATTCCAGAATATTCGGGTGTTCAGCTGACTATTGCAATAAATTACTGTTTTTTTATTTGAGTAAATTGTACAAAAGTCAATGAACTATACACTCAATTTCAACTTGGTCCCTCAACTTTCAAAAGTAATAAAGTGGTACCCGAAGTATTGCTCCGGTCACAATGTGGTATTTTTCTAACAGAAAAAGGAGAGGAAAAAATTACCCCCAAACTTTTGTGCCTTAAAATCCCCAACTTTATTGGTCGCCACACAAGTGCACAGTCCACCCCACCTTCACCACCTTCAGATTGCGCAGGATCGACAAGGGCGACAAGGGAAGCGCCGACGGTGTACTCTATCTTTTGCAAGTCCACTACCTTCTTGAAGTACTCGAAAGCGGCATCGCCTTCTACCGTGGGGGAAGGCCTTCACGGATGTGTGACGGAACCACGAAACTGTGGTAACAAACACGGAAGAGGATGCCCTCTACGAAGACGGCGGCGAGGGCCATCTTGTAAGAGAGGTTTGCCAGAGCCGTGGAAGTCGATGACAGTGTAGGCTAAGTAGGCATTGGTGCCCATGTTGGGGATGAGGGCGATGTGGAGTTGGAGAAGAGGCTCATGATGGCGGAGCCAACGATGGAGGAGGTGACGATGAGGTTGCAGCAATTACGGGCAAGGCAGGCGGAGTAGTCAAGGTCGACGATGGGGGGTAATTTTGTTCAAATATCAAAAGACTTCATGCCCGTCTCCTTGTTCCGATAGAAAAAGATCACATTGTGACTGAAAAAATACTTCATGTACCAATTTGCTACTTTTGAAAGTTGAGGGATTAAGTTGAACTTGATTGTATAATTCAGAGACTTTTATGTACTTTACTCTTTTTATTTTATAGATGCTCCCATTTTTCCTGGTATTACCACAAATGTTAAAGCTCCATATATGTATTTTATAATTACTTTTATATTAGACTCTTATTGATTAATGATCATATATGTGTGTATATATTAGACATAATTTTTATATTTAAAATAATTAAAAATATATATAATAAAATAATTTGAAATATTCTCCTGAATATCAAATACAATTTATTCAGTGACTCTTCGGACTGCAACACCGATTTCTGCAACACCAGTTATACTAATATGAATATATGGCTTCAAAAAAGGGAGGATTTATTATACAACCCTCTTTGTTTAAATGCCTAACATTAAAGGCTTCAAAAGAAAGCAGTTTGTATGAGCATCGAGATGGATCCGTTCGGGTTCAAAGTGATCCCACCCAATGCCCACTAAAATTGGTGGGACATGGGTCGGGTCGAGGCTCAAAATTTTGTTCCTCTCTGTCCATGGTCTGGCCTGACCCAATTAACATGGACTCGAATTCGAGTCGAGCCGATTCATTAAAATTTTAGATGAGAACTTATAAAAATGGGTGACTGAAGATACCTAAACTATTGACGAAACAATATGAATGAGTATGTGTGATTAATGGTATATGGAACATTAATTCTAAACTAACAATTCACAAATCAAATAGAATGTATTATAGGAGACATAAATACGGTGAACAAAGAGAGAAGTGATGCTCATCATGGAGTGAGAAAAGTGATATTATGATTAAGATAATGACAAAATCTTAACCATGAGTTAGTTCTAAGAGAAGAAAGAGAACAATTATGTGCATATAGGTAGGAAAGATTAACGAAAATATAAAAATCTTCATTATAGTAAATATGAAATCATGGATTATTATATGAAATATCTTACTGGTCTCTTGTCGGATCGGGTCAGTGGGCTCAAGGATTTGAACCAAGGCATTCCAAAGCTCGGCCCATTTATTTAATGGAACAAAGTTTTGGCCCTAGCTTGACACGTTAATCGGGTCAAGTTTTGGGTCGGGCATGTGAATTAGACAGGCCGACCCAACCAAATGCTCATTTCTGGCTGGAGGTCACAAGTTCATAACATTTATTAGTCATCGATGTAGTGATCATAATATCTGAAAGCATTCAAAATGATGAACTACTGTGACAAGTTTTAATTTTCATGAATCTAAGCCTTATTGGGTTGTGGAGCATACTCACATGTGGATGCACAACAATACCATGAAAGATTGGAGTCCTAGAAGAAGTAGTGTTAGACCTAGAATTACAGATTAGGAATGGCACACCAAAAAAATAATAAATAAAAAATACAATATTTAAATAAACTAAATCATTATAAACACCCATATGCATAAAGATATATAAAGAGATACTTTATGTTTAATGCAAATTTTAAAAAAATTATAGTTTTATTTACATTGAACTAGTCTAATTTTAATGTTTTAAAAATAATTGATAACATCATCAATAGCAATAGAAACCCTGCCAAACATTTATTATTTCAGGATAAAGTTATCTTGTTACTGGGAACTTACATCACAATTACAACATCAAGAAGATCAACATTTCAAACATTGGCGACAAGCTTGCCACTCTCTAATAAGTATGAGAATTTCCCACTCATTTTTCTGCTAAATATATTGTCATTTCTTTTTCTTTTTTTCAGTTTACCTCTTTGGTAATCCATTATATTGACATCTTCATTTACTTCCTTGAATTTATCCAAAAAGAAGGAACTTGTTCAAAGTGATGTCAAGATATCTTAAGTTACATCGAAATCTATATATCTTAAATAATTTAAAGAAGGGTATTTGTATAGTTTACCATCAAAGACAACCCCAATTACTTTCTTAAAAATCCCGTTCAAACATAAAACCGATTTCAGTAGAAAAAAGACGATGTTTTGATAGTGAAATAAGTTTTTTTTCTATTTCAATGGTTTGACGACAAAGAATAAAATCTAACACAGTTCATCTTATCGTACAAAGGAGATATTGTTACTTGCACTTGGACAGCATTACAAAGTCTTGCGACGGTAGGACTGAGCGTGCGAAGTTCTAACGAGGTGAGCGACATGCGTTCGCGAGGGAGCTGGCGATGTGTTCATGAGGGATGCGGGGACTGTTGTGATCTCTCGCTTCCTCCACACCTTGCATGGATTGAAATCAATGCACGTGTATTTAAGGGCTAAAATTAGTGTCATGGTGTTTATAATGAACATGCGCCATTATTGACATGTGTTTTTGGAGCATAACACATGAGACAATTATGTGGCTAATAATTGACATGCATGATTCAACTTATGGAGAAGACGTGCAAAAGATAATGGGTTGCGTCCATTTTTTCTGTCTTTTCATTTTTCCGCGCAATGTATATATATAGTTGTGATTGCTCAAATAAAAATGTGTGTGAGCTTTTGCATTCCTCTTCCCGTGAATTCCTTGTTTCCACTAACATTCCCACACACCAATATTCTACGCGTCGATCCAGCAAGTCAAAGAGGTTTCTAACCAACTATGTTAGTATTGGGATACCACGGGTTTGAGAAGGAGGTCGGGTATCGTGAATTCATGAGGGAGCCAGGCCGGGGCACAAGGTGCCTATGTTAGTATTGGGCAGGGTTGGGTTGGGGTACCCCGTGGTACCCCTCCTTCCAACCCTCCCAATCCTCCTCACAGTTTACTATTCACAGTGATACCTGATGAATCCACGATTCATCGCCTTTATTCTTTTATTTTAGCTTCAATTTCTTAGTCAAACACCTGTAAATACCCATTAATTTCATAAATTTACCATTTTGCATGCATTTGTTAAAATTATATTTTTAACACTTTTTGTACATAAATAAAAGAATAAAGAAGAAAAGAAAAAGAAAAGAAAAATAAAGGATGTAGTTATGCAATAAATACAGACTGACCCAAACCCCGAGAGAAGGTCAAGACTTGACCTGATCGACCAGGAATAAAGTAGGGGGAGATAGGGTCGTTTGTCAGAAAAATAAAAAATATCTTGTAAATATTTTTCATGTATATTTGTACAAAACTTACATTATTTTATATGTACATAACGTGACCTCAAACTAATTATTTTCGTAAATAAAATTTGTAAATAAAATTGTGTTGTAAATAATAAAAATATTTGTAAAATAAAATATTGTATATATTGCAAATAATTACACCCAGAAAAAGCCACAAGGTGATAATTGAAACATCAATTCCGGCTCCACACAAGCTCAAATTGAACCAAAATCACTTCCATCGTACTATAAATTAAATTATCTTTCAAATGGCTGTGGTTTCGTACTTTTTGGAGTTACAGTTAAAAATTCAATTTTCTGGGGTGTTTTGTACAGTTTTCCCATATACTTGTTGTATATATTTTATTCATATTTATTTTTATAATGTATATATATTTGTAAATAGTGTATTTCATTAAAAATAAAAAAAATTAAAAAAAAATAAAAATTTAAAAAATCTTTTATAAAAATATTTCCTTATATGTACCTATGTATATTGTATTATATGTGTATAATATATGTATACAATTAATTTCCCTAAATAAAAATTACCAAAAAAATTAATTGTCTCACATTAATTAATTTAATCTATTTAATTACGAAAATCATATGTAATTATTTAATTTATTGATTTATTTGAATTCATTTGATTTGATAACTTACCTTTTATGTAAAGATTTGATTTTGTGCCTTAAATAGCCACCATTAAGGTGGTTAATTGATTTTTGGGAATTATTTAATTTATTTATTTTAATTAATTACGAAATTCGTTTTTAATTAATTATTTATTTTATTTATTCAATTATTTTATTTAATTAACAAATAAACACTTTCCTCATTTGTGAATATCTTCCATTTTTGATTTTCTTCTCTTTTTAATGGGCTCCTCCTCCCTCTTTCACACTGGATCAATCTTTGGAGAGAGGAGCCCTACCTTCGAGAAGCTACTCGTCGAAGAAGGGTGCTTAGCCTCCGAACCGTCCGGTGACAGCGTTCGGTCGTCGTCGAGGCCACAATAGCATTTCCCATCTCAAGGTGAGATCCCGACTTTATTTCCTGTTCTTTTTCGTAGGTAATCGTAGTTCTAAATTTTGCTCCTAGTTGATTAGTTCTTAGATCTTTAAAAATCCCAAAAATTTTCACAACCTATTTTCGCGCCCGAAATCGATTTTTCATTTCATCTCGTGATCTCGACATTTCTTTTTCTACCCCACGCAACCACACACCTCCGACCACGCACGGTGGTCGGAGTCTTTGGATCTATCCCCCATATCTCGCCAAGATCTGTCCCCATTCATCTCTCCTAATTTTGTGCATAAATAATTTAAAAAAAATATAAATAACAAAAAATCCTTTTTCTCTAACAATTTGTTTTGCAGGTTCATTGAATAAAACATAAAAAAAGAAGCAATAAAGTTTTTTTTTAATCACGGTTCACATATTTCTGATAAAAAAAATAAAAAAAATTTTTTTCTCTAACAAGTTCCTGCAGCAAAAAAAAATAAAATAAAAAAAAATAAAAAAAAATAAAAAAGGGGGCAGCAGGTCGCAACCCCCTGCCGCCCACGCCCCTTCCAGACGATCCCGTCCCCGGCAACGGCGCCATTCTGATGACGCGAAAATCGACGCGACTAAGGTGGAAGATAAATCACAATGTCGTTGTCCTTAATCGATCAATTCGGTCAACGGAAAAATTTGTATTTTAAACCACTTCAGATAAGATAAATCAATGAAAGCAAATGTGTAAGCGGTCTTTCGCTATTCTTTTTACCTGGTATAGCGACCAGGGTCGAACACAAGGAGCACGATTTAAAAACTAAGCAGTCAAATTTCAGAAAAGCTAATTTATACAAGCATATACATAGTTGGTTTTTTTTTAGATTTTTTTTCGTGATGCATATATTCCTCAAATTTATTTGAAAATAATTTTACAAATAATTTGAAAACTATAGTCCAAAATAATTTTGCACACAATTTTACAAACATTTACACACATTTGAAAACTATTTGGCAAACATTTTTCAAATAGTATATATAGATTTTCAATATAATTTTTCAACCATTTTTCCAAACATTTGCAAATAGTTTTAACAAAATCATTTTATTTCACATAAAGAAGAAAAAAAAGAAAAAAAAACTTTTGCATGTGCATCATTTTTCAAAAAAATCCATAAAAATTTCAAAATTTTGAAAATTGTTTCACAAAAAGATTTTGTTTTCTCTATGCATTGTACATATTTTCTTGCATTGGCATGTGCATTTTTCAGGAGAGTTTTGACGATTAAACTAAGTCTGGAATAAATTTGAAGAATGGAGCTTAGTCGGACCTTAATCCACTTAATTTCAGAGGAACCTTATAAGATGTGGAGTTAAGACTTTTCAGGTCCTAGCGACTTAATTCTTTGGGTCCACACGACTATGAGCATATGTCATCTTGATGAGCCTAAGTAGAACACTTAACAATACACGCATGACTCTTAGAGACAATGGCTTGACTTGCACCAGCACTTTACACATGGCTCTCCACGGATGAGGTGGTGAGGAGGCAGTTTCCTTTGGCTTGGGGTAGCATATGAGGGTAGTACTTCTAGGCGGAACCTCTCTTCTTCTTCTAGTGAAGGAAGTGCGTCTCAACTTGGTCTAGTGGTGATGAAGGCTAAAGACAGAAGTCGTGGGTTGCAATAAAGCTTCAAAAGAGGGATAGTCTACTGGTTCAAGAGGAAAATTTCTTGTATATATGCTGCACCATGTAGATATGTTGTACAGAAAAAAAAAAGAAAAAAAAAAGAAAAAAAATGCAAAAATGCAAAAAGAACTCCAAAAAAGTGGTGGGTCGGATTGAAAATTTAATAACCCCACCGGAGTGTATATAGTGAAATAAAGCAAAAGCTTATGGCATCCATGTTACATCTCATGAAGCTTGCAGCGGGAGACTTAGCTACACTGGCTGAGCTTCCAAAAGTCTATACTTCTTCCCCCTCTTCTTGAGCCGGTTGCACTTGAACTTAGAAGGGAATACCCCGCTTCTCGAGGAAAGAGTTGCTAGACCGAGGCATTAGAGTTACCAGATTGGGGGAGGTTGCTTCTTTGTTACTTCTGAGGTGGGGAGCTACATATCACTTACACTGCATGGAAAGATTCATGGTCATTAGAGTTTGTGTATGTAGACTTGTTCTGATCTGGTTTATTGAGGAGTATTGTCCATAGATTGGTGGAACTTAAAGGCTGTTAGGTTTTAAATCCATATCCTATTAAGGTTCCGGCACACAAATAATCCAAAGGTCTGACAGAGCTCCAGACTACATTTTTATGAAGATAAGTTTAAAAGTCAACATTATTCTAACTTCTTTCCTTTTCTTTTCTTTATTGTTGTTTTCACTTATTTATCAAATAAGTGTTTGCTAAGGGACTAGCAAAGGTAAAGTATAGGGGAATGATGAATCCACGATTCATCGCCTTTATTCTTTTATTTTAGCTTCAATTTCTTAGTCAAACACCTGTGAATACCCATTAATTTCATAAATTTACCATTTTGCATGCATTTGTTAAAATTACATTTTAACACTTTTTGTACATAAATAAAAGAATAAAGAAGAAAAGAAAAAGAAAAGAAAAATAAAGGATGTAGTTATGCAATAAATACAGACTGACCCAAACCCCGAGAGAAGGTCAAGACTTGACCTGATCGACCAGGAATAAAGTAGGGGGAGATAGGGTCGTTTGTCAGAAAAATCAAAAATATCTTGTAAATATTTTTCATTTATATTTGTACAAAACTTACATTATTTTATCTGTACATAACGTGACCTCAAACTAATTATTTTCGTAAATAAAATTTGTAAATAAAATTGTGTTGTAAATAATAAAAATATTTGTAAAATAAAATATTGTATATATTGCAAATAATTACACCCAGAAAAAGCCACAAGGTGATAATTGAAACATCAATTCCGGCTCCACACAAGCTCAAATTGAACCAAATCACTTCCATCGTACTATAAATTAAATTATCTTTCAAATGGCTGTGGTTTCGTACTTTTTGGAGTTACAGTTAAAAATTCAATTTTCTGGGGTGTTTTGTACAGTTTTCCCATATACTTGTTGTATATATTTTATTCATATTTATTTTTATAATGTATATATTTGTAAATACTACTTTCATTAAAAATAAAAAAAATTAAAAAAAAGATAAAATTTAAAAAATCTTTTATAAAAATATTTCCTTATATGTACCTATGTATAATGTATTATATGTGTATAATATATGTATACAATTAATTTCCCTAAATAAAAATTACCAAAAAAATTAATTGTCTCACATTAATTAATTTAATCTATTTAATTACGAAAATCATATGTAATTATTTAATTTATTGATTTATTTGAATTCATTTGATTTGATAACTTACCTTTTATGTAAAGATTTGATTTTGTGCCTTAAATAGCCACCATTAAGGTGGTTAATTGATTTTTGGGAATTATTTAATTTATTTATTTTAATTAATTACGAAATTCGTTTTTAATTAATTATTTATTTTATTTATTCAATTATTTTATTTAATTAACAAATAAACACTTTCCTCATTTGTGAATATCTTCCATTTTTGATTTTCTTCTCTTTTTTAATGGGCTCCTCCTCCCTCTTTCACACTGGATCAATCTTTGGAGAGAGGAGCCCTACCTTCGAGAAGCTACTCGTCGAAGAAGGGTGCTTAGCCTCCGAACCGTCCGGTGACAGCGTTCGGTCGTCGTCGAGGCCACAATAGCATTTCCCATCTCAAGGTGAGATCCCGACTTTATTTCCTGTTCTTTTTCGTAGGTAATCGTAGTTCTAAATTTTGCTCCTAGTTGATTAGTTCTTAGATCTTTAAAAATCCCAAAAATTTTCACAACCTATTTTCGCGCCCGAAATCGATTTTTCATTTCATCTCGTGATCTCGACATTTCTTTTTCTACCCCACGCAACCACACACCTCCGACCACGCACGGTGGTCGGAGTCTTTGGATCTATCCCCCATATCTCGCCAAGATCCGTCCCCATTCATCTCTCCTAATTTTGTGCATAAATAATTTAAAAAAAATATAAATAACAAAAATCCTTTTTCTCTAACAATTTGTTTTGCAGGTTCATTGAATAAAACATAAAAAAAGAAGCAATAAAAGTTTTTTTTAATCACGGTTCACATATTTCTGATAAAAAAAATAAAAAAAAAATTCTCTCTAACAAGTTCCCTGCAGCAAAAAAAAATAAAAAAAAATAAAAAAAATAAAAAAGGGGGCAGCAGGTCGCAACCCCCTGCCGCCCACGCCCCTTCCAGACGATCCCGTCCCCGCCGAGGCGGCGGCGGCGCCGCCCTTCCAGCCTCCGCGCGGCGACGCCCCGGCCGCTCCGCGACCTCGCGACCCGCCGTTCGCTGCTCGACCCGTGCCCATCCTGCAACTCCGTGCGCGGCCCCTCGCTGCCGTGCGAGGGAGGCCTACCTCCAGCTTCCAGTCCACGCGGCGGCAGCCGCCCAGCCCGCATCTCCCCGGACCTCCAGTCGCGCGCCGCTCAGCTTTCCAGGTCGCCCCCTCCGCGTGCGCTTAGCCGCGCGAGGCCGCGCCCTCCACCCTCCTCCTGTTGCGCGCGGCCCGCGCTCCAGTGCATCGAAGCCGCGGCCCGCTCCAGCCCCCTCTGCGGGCGCTGCTCCCTCTCCCTCCAGGCCACCTCCTTTGCCCGCCGACGACGCGCGCCGGCCTCCAGATCCGCCGCCCGCATCTTCCTCTCGCCGCGACGCCATCCTCCTTTCGTTGGGCAGCGGCGGATGCCTTGGCCCCTCCTCATTCGAAGGAACAAGAGAGAAACCTAGGGCTTGGAGTTAAAATAAAAATCTTTTGGAAAAAGTACAAGTTTGTCCTCGGTGATTTTCAGAACTGCAAAGAGACCCCTTTGAGAGCCTTATATCCAGATCACATGCAGAGCACATGGTTTAGTGGGTAAATTGCACTTTTCCTTCCACATTTTATTTATATTACTCATTTGATGCAAAAACTCTGACTATTTACATTCCAGTCCCTGCTTTTCAGACATTAACTTTGCTTGATCTTTATTATTAAATAAATGTTTTTATTCATCCAAAAATTTTGCAAAAATTTGTATATGCTCCTGCAGTAGTGCTTGTCATTGTATAAAGTTTTCATCAAATTTTGTTGTCATTTAATATATTTAAAAAATCAAAAACTTTGTCTTTTTGCATGTTTAAACTTTGAAAATTCATAAAAATCGCAAAAGTGCCTAAAAAATCCGCGAAAATTTCTGTATCTGTGTTTTGATGTCTTTTATTATCTGATCAATTTTTGTGCATTTTCCATATATAAAACTCCCAAAAAAATTTGCAAAATACAAAAAAGTGTGGGTTCTTTGGTTTTGTCACTTTTCTTCATTTGTGCTTCTTTTAAAAATAAAAAGAAATATAAAATTCAAAAACCACTAAAAATTAGCTTTTCTGAAATTTGACTGCTTAGTTTTTAAATCGTGCTCCTTGTGTTCGACCCTGGTCGCTATACCAGGTAAAAAGAATAGCGAAAGACCGCTTACACATTTGCTTTCATTGATTTATCTTATCTGAAGTGGTTTAAAATACAAATTTTTTCCGTTGACCGAAAAGACCGAATTGATCGATTAAGGACAACGACATTGTGATTTATCTTCCACCTTAGTCGCGTCGATTTTCGCGTCATCAATACCCCAACCCCAATCCTGTCCAACTCTGCAACCAAACGAAAGGATATGCACATAGAAGAAAGACTTTGAGACTAATTATTCACAAATAAAAGAGGATAGATTGTGTGAGTCATATGCATAAGAAATAAGGACAGTAGTGCTAATCATCGTGCAGTGAGAAAACTGATGTTGTGATGAAAATGCGACAAAGATCGCCCACATGCTTATTCGTGTAAATCCGAATACTAAACTAGATATTCAATAAAAAAATAAGCCGAAGAAGTTTGCAAATTGGAGACTCGATTGAACTTATTCTTAGGTAATCTCTTCTCTACTCTGAATTACTGGACAACATTCTGAAATAACAACGCCAAAATCAATAAAATCAAAACATCTTACCAACAAGTTTAAACAATCTAGACGCTCTTTAAGAAGGACACCTTCTTACTTACAAATCCATAACATATATTGCTTCAACAACAATTTGTTGGTTATAGATTTCATCATGTAGAGACTCTTCAACCTCAACCGCGGAGTTGCGTCAGTCCGCCCATTGACGATCTCATCTATCAAACATAATGTGATCATCGAGTATACCTTTCCTTCTTGCACTAGCGACTTCAAGAGTTCAAGTGCTCGCACCTATCATTCTTCAATGTTGCTTAGATGCTCCACTGCTTGAGAGGGCTCATGTCACGACCAACTCTGCTAGCTGGAACGAATCATGGAAAAAGTCTTATCTTGACATCATATCCTTCTATTATAAAAAAAATTGATAGCAATTCCTCTATAATTAGGAGTTCTCCCTAAACATCGACTTGTAGCTGAAATGATATATTCCGCACGTCTAATAACATCATGCAACAATTTCACCATTCAAACATCATCAATATTCACACCTGAAACCCATAAATGTTCAAAGCTTCACAGGTCTCCATGTTCTATATACAAAATCGATAACCATTGTCCTGTATCAAACGATTCATCTTTCTTTTTTAAAAGAAATCCCAAGTATTCTGTCATACATTACGTTTACCAGAAAGATCCAAAAAATGTTACTACGAATGTCTAAATCCTAGGATGACAACAACCTCCAGCTAAGTTAGTGATGATCTCAAGCCTCCTGTGAGTTTTGTTCTGGTATTTGTCTATAAGTATATTAAGCCAAAGAGCGGTGAGCTTAAAACCAAATAAGAAGCTTATACTTAGTGAATAGTCTAAACTTTAAAATGAAAGCATCTT
Source organism: Ottelia alismoides (assembly GCA_037367405.1). Taxonomy (NCBI): domain Eukaryota; kingdom Viridiplantae; phylum Streptophyta; class Magnoliopsida; order Alismatales; family Hydrocharitaceae; genus Ottelia; species Ottelia alismoides. Next base: position 729,193 of record JAZKJV010001522.1, on the reverse strand, counting down.
ATTTCAACGTACATTAAAAGAACAATTATCACTTTTGTATGAATAATCACATGGTTGAACATAAAAAGATCATAAGCATGAATCTTATGAAATGGTAAATTAAACATAATATAACATGCTTGAGCAATAGAGATGATAAACAAAAGCTTTTGAAAAGAACAACTTGATTCCATTTCATAAGAACATAATTATGCACCTCTATCTACATCTAATCTTACTTAATCCATGAACCATACTGTAAGGAAGGTTTTACCCACCCTTAGCCTTACATACTGCCTAGGAAAGCGAACTCCACATACGATCTTATCTTGCTGTCATATGCGTAGACAGCCCCAAAGGTCACGGACACCCCGCATATGATCCAAAGCCTATGTGTATATAGAAAGTGGGTCCAAAGCCCTCTTACTTGTCCATGACTTTTCTTTTAGGTGGATTCACTGTGCATGTTTTCTAACATATATATTATACATTTCATATCTACAAATTGAAAATCATAAATCTCATACATATACATAATATCTTGGAAAACAAACAAATAGCAAATTTTCAAATAAAAAATTGCTACCACAAATTTTGAAATAAAACATAACATAAAGTACATTAGAAACTCGATTATGTAAATAGAAGTTTGTAAATACTTACCTATTGGATGACAAGGAAACACTTAATTTCTTGACCTCGCCAAAATCATCATGAATGATTCCCTAAAATTGTAACATGAGGTAAATACATCTAATGGTGTTGAACTTAGAACTAGTGTAAAATATTATTTCAGTGTATCTGCACCATGCACTTTTCGGGAAATATGAAACCTTAAGCTGAAATTTTCCAGCTATCATGTAAAAATATTATTAGGAAGATTATTTTATGATTTCTTATGACGGGATTTCTTAATGTTAATAACAACAATAGGGGTAGAAGAATAATCAATTATAGCTGTGCATGAATTTTCTTCGTCTTCTTATTTTTTTAAAATCATGTTATTCACGCATATCTCTATGGAAATTACATAGTTGAAATAAGTTACCTATGATGCTAACATACTTTTATCAACATGAGCTTCTGTTTTAATACTCTTTTACATCTCAAAGCAGAATTATACGATTATGGGGATTCTTTATACATCTGATGGAATAGAATAGGAGTCGTTCATAGTATTATCCAGTGAACATCTTTGACTTAATGATAAATAAATTTAACCTCAAAAAAAATTAGAAAATAAAACTAATATACCTTGATTTCAATTCTCTAATTATGCTATGCAAGAAGTAGGGTTGGACATTGGGTTGGACAGACCCGGACTTGAACCTCCAAATCGTATAACCCGACTCATATCTAAACTCGAAATTTAGTAGACGGGCGTGTGCCTTAAAAAATGAGTCCATATTGATTACCGCGCTGGATGCGGTCCTAGAAAGGTCCGAACTCGTAAGCTCGATAACCCGATCTATGCGATATAATTATATCCAATATATTTATATTCACTCCAAATGTCATCTTCTAACTTTTATATCATTATTTCGAGTGTAAAATAAATGCTTAGACTCATTATTAATCACACCCATTGGCATGACTTGATGATATTATTACATTAATATGCAAGAACAAAATTTATTTCCTCAAATGTTAGAGCATCTGTAAATAACCAATATGTATTGCGTCATAGTTTCTGCATCTGCAATACAATAAAATATGTAATAGTGAATTGAATGGTAGCTTAAGTCATCATATTTTTTTACCACATTTCTAATTTCCAACATACAACTAGTGTCAAAATCACGAATTAGTTAGCATACTTAAAATCTTAAACATGCATACATGCATAAGAAACAACTAGACAAATGCAAGAAGAATGGAACATATGATATCGGTGTATATAAGTGTTAAATTGGGTTGGCCCGACCCAAACTTGACCTATTTTGTTTGGGTCGGGTTTGAGCTTGAGCTTGGGATTTGAAAATAAAATGAACCTAGAACCGATTCAAACTCGACCCATTTGTTTGGGACGGGTTTGAGCCTGAGCTTGGGGATTTGAAAATAAAATGAGCCTAACCCCGACCCATTAGCCCATATACTTAAATGGACATGTATAATGACAATACTTGCTTAGTAAATGTGCATTCAGAAAACAAATGCTTTGAAATTTCAGCATTAAAAAGACATAGAGGACAAGCATTAGTAGAACAAAATTTAGACAAATGAAGGATTTCTTGGGCGATGAGTTTGGTCAAGTTAGTATTTGATATAATAGGTTTTTTTTATGAAAAGTCATTGATGTATTTCCTTAGACTCCTTATCAAGATCCTTTCGATCTTGGAAGTTCAACTTTTAGCTTGTGACGATATGTGCAGGGGCATGGTTTTTCCTTTGCAAAAGACTAAAACTTGATTAGTTATTGTGTTGTCAATCTCGTGAAAATACTTCACATTCCCAAGATCCTTTAAGCCAAATTCTTGCAAGGTTCTCCTTCAGCTACCCTACTAAGTATCATCATTTACGACTAATGATCACATGATTAGCATCATTGCCAACAAGAAGAGCCAACTTGTTATCCATTCTTTTCAGAAACAAGGTATCACCTCCCATTTCCTTAATTGCGGCTATTTTTAACGTACAAGACTCTCAAATTACTAAACTGGGCTCTTAGGATTTGCTTTTAATCGTAAAGTACATTCTCCAACTGATAATATTTTCCAATATAAAGGGACTAGCGGCGCAGCTTGTTTCCCGCTTGTCTCCAATTTGAATGTAATCCCTCTATTTAGTATAATGATCTTATATATCCTCTCACAACCATGAGGAATGTGCATGTTTACCTTTACTTCTGAATCTCTAATCAGTTGTTGTGGTAAATCAGAGAAATGGATCTTTCTCCTCAGGTCTTCGGGAGATTGGGTATAGAAACACCAACAATGTAAGAATCTTGAATGGAGGTCTCATGCTCTAGTCTCTCAAAAAAAATGTTATAGACCATCCTCTGAATCTAGTTTTAGCTCAGGTGCTATCCATTTGAACTAAGGATAGTTATTCTCTAAATCTTTATATGCCATTGGCGTAAATATGTAACTTTGGACGAAGAAGGTGAAGAACAAAGATCAAAAAGCAAGGGTTCTGTCTTGAAATCACAAGAAACCCATCTAGTGGATCGGGCATATCTAGCTCAAAGATATAATTCAAAAATGGATCGAATTGGTAAGAAAGATTTACAAATGGATCCGAGTTGAATAGATGATTCTCACACAGTAGAAATGAGAGCAGATTCGTATGGATCCAAATTAAGGATGGATGAAGTCGGGAAGAAAAGATCTCTATACTACTATCTCGAACATGACTACATATCATAAAAAAATTATTGTTTTTCAAATTGAAGAAATCGCATTATCGAAATAGGAGACAAGCAAGCAACAAACTGCGCCGCTGTCATAAGAAACACAATATTAAATCCGAAGATTTCAACACACTTGGTAAAAACCAAAACGATGCAAGGAGCTCAGTGGTGTTCTCCTTATATGGAGAAGCTACGGTCAAATTTTGGGATAATTACACTCATAACCCTGAGTAATTTCTCAATAACATTCATAACCCTAGATAATCGCGAATTACATGAGAAACCCCGAGTAATGCTTAACTCTTACATGACATAACCCTGTGTTATGTTCCGTTTAAATTAATCGTTATATTTAACGGGTTTCCATTAGAAAAAGACAAACTTGCCCCTAATATTCATTCTTATTTACAAATTATGTCATCCTCCCCCTCCCCTCTTCTTCCCCATCGACCACCTCCTCCTCCACGTCGACCCCCGGTCCAGGCCCCCCCCCCTCCCCTCTTCTTCCTCATCGACCACCTCCCACTCCCCCTCGACCCCCGTCGTCGCCGAGGCAGCCCCCATCGAGCCCCCCATACCAGGCCTCCTCCAGCCCATGCCGGAACCCCCCGCCCACCTGCTACAGCCCATCCCTTCGGACCTCCGCCCTTCGAGCCTGAGCCAGCGCCAGCGAAACCCCCCCACCCCTCCCCCGCAGGCGACCTCCAGCTCCCCGCACAAGTCCCCCCCCTACCGTCGGCCAGCAGCGAAGCCCCCCGCCAACGACCTCCGACCCCCACTCCCGGTCTGACCTCCAGTCCTCCGCCATCTCTGCCCCTGGGGCCCCACTCAAGCGCCCCCCCCCCCCCCCCCCCGATCTCCACCTCCCCGTAGGGAACTCCTATTCGCTGCCATGTCTGCCCCCCACCCCCTTGTCCTCCACCATCTGATTGCAAAGCCCCAAGCCTGCGACCTCCACCTCCCCGCAGGGAACTCCTGTCCGCTGCCATGTCTGCCCCCCCCCACCCCCTTTGTCCTCCACCATCTGATGCAAAGCCCGAACTCCTGTCCGCTGCCATACCCGGGCTGTACAGAACAATCTGCCGCCTCACGCAGGCAGGCCTCACGCAAAGCCCCCCGACCCCATGTCTGCCCCCCATCCTCCCTCTTCCAAGCAGAGCCCCGTCTTCCGGCGGCAAGCTCCCCCACCTCTTGGCCAGTCGTGTCCCAAATGGAGATTCCAAGCGACGAGAGACCTCCAGGCGGCTTCGAGTCCGTTGGTGGGTTCGGGGGAGGGGGAAGGTCAGATTGCCAGCGGAAGGGAGGTGTGGCTCTGCGTCAGGGCGGGGGAGGGAGGTGGGTTGCTTGGGAGTGGGTGGCTACTGGCTGAGGAACGAAGGAGGAAGAAGGGGAAGGTTTTTTTTTTGAAAATTTAGCAGCCGTTGGATAGGTTAAGGGTTGGATTAACCCAATACTATGTTTGGGTTAAAGACAAAACTAACGGAGGGTCATGAGTGTAAGACGGAGTGACTACTCATGGTTTCCCCTGTAATTCGCGATTATGCAGGGTCATGATTGTTATTGCGAAATTACTCAGGGTTATGGGTGTAATTATCCCTCAAAATTTTAACTAAAGTTTCTAATAATGTAGTGTCATTATTGCTCTCACCTATCTAATCGAGTTGTCTCTATTTCTTGGAGATGGACAGCAAATGTCAACAAAGTTGATGAAGACGCAACTTCTTCATGTCTACAATGGTGTAATACTATGACTCTAGAACTCAGTAATTGGATTGGTTAAGGATCCAAGAATATTCATGTATACAAAAATATGCAATGATATGACACTAGATCTTGCTAAAGTATGTTTTTATTTAAAAAATATTTTATCAAGTGTTTAGCCTCAACCAGAATCCTTTCAAGGAAAAAACTTCTAGTTTTAAAATTTGTTAAAGGTTTAGAAATGCATTACAGTAGAAAAGTAACTTTGAAAAAATAAGCGCCAAAATTTTATATATATATATATACATATGTTGATTTTTCAGAGACAAAATGTAATCGAAAAAAAATATTTGATCGAGAAAAATCAAGTAAACAATCAGTTAATTTGGTGCTTTAGGCAATCCCGCCTTCTTTTTGTCATTGTGTTTGGTACTTGCGGGTGTTAGGATGAGACTTGAGTCCATCATGAAGCGATTTTTCTTATCATCATCTAGCCAGTCGGGTGGTGTCACCGGTGGACTGGAAAACGATGGCACACTCAAAGGAGTAGGGCAGGCTTGGGGTGCGAAGTTTGAAAGAGATGAAGAAGGAGCTCCTTGCCAAGTGGGTTATACGTATTAGGGGGACTGCAAGAGTTTGTTTGCAACCTCATTAGGAGGATTTGTGATTCTGGATTATCATTCCCCTCCCCGAGGGATCTTGGTACCACGTAGTCGTTCTTCTGGAGGGACATCTGCGATGTGGCACAGGAGATACGCCATTTTTTGAGACCGGTAATTGTTGATGGAATGGAATTGAGATTCTATAAAGATGATTGGAGTGAGGGTGGAATCTTGGCAGGGAGATTCCCGCATTTGGTGGCACTGATGGAAAATCAAGATTGCTCGGTGGCTGAAGTGTGGGATGGACAATCATTCTCCTCACGCTTTAGATCTAGCTTTCATATCACAGGTTAGTGGAGCTTGTGGCTCTACTTGGAGATCTTGAGAAGGTATTGGGGGCCCAATGTCGGACGGGATGACTAGACTTGGCGGGATGACTCATTCTCAGTAGGGAAGGCGTATAAGCGATAATGGGATCGATGGAATTTGATCCAGGATGTTGTGGGTAGACAGCAAGCGCATTTGGAAGTGGAAGGCCCCAGCTCGAGTGAGAGTCTTTATGTGGCTCTTCAGGAGAGGTAGACTGATGACGAGGGAGAGGTTGGATTGTTTCAGCCAAGAAGTGGACTCGATATGCTCAAGATGCTTGGAAGGCATGGAGGATGCCAACCACGTTCTCTTCACGTGTGGTAGCTTGGTTGAGATTTGGAACTGCTTTGGTAACCATGCGATTAATAAGAACAATGCCTTTAGCTTTTGGGGATCTGTGGAGGTGGATTGGAGTGGTACGGAAAAGGAGAGATCGAGTTGCCTAGTGGTCATTTGGGCAATTTGGCTGGCACGGAATGGAGTAATCTTTCGACCAGGCAGGTTCCATTTGGAGAATGTTGTTGCACATGCAAATGCGATGGCTGGACAATGTAAATGTTATTTCTAGTCCAGTTGTAATAGACATGTAATATTTGGTGATAAATGATGAAGTTTTTAAACACTCATCTATACGGTGCAAGTCCTTTTTTCTTTAGAAAAATTAGTTAGTTAGTTAGTTATTCCACGTCATTTAGAAGACTAGAAATCTAAGAAGAAGGTTAAAATTTTTAAGAAGGAAATTTCATCTTCCCTGGCAGATTACCAAACAATAAGGGCACAAAGAGGAAGAAGACACTCATTTCACTTTTTATTACATGTCTAGTTAAAATTTACTAGATGAGAGGTACAAAATAAGAAGAGGTTGTTCCACAATTTACTCCCTCTATATAAAAGTTTGTTAGTTAATATTAGACCATTTATCATGAGATTAAATTAATGCAAGGGAAAAGGGAGTTAAATGGATTAATAAAAAAAGGGTTCTCTCACTTGTGCCCTTTCAATTTTTACTAATTACATTTATTCCCCTTCCTATTTTATAATAAGACGTGTAAATGAGATCTTTTGAAGAGAAAATATGAATGTGAAAGGCATTTGATTAATTTTGTACATGATTTATAGTCCTTGTAAGATTTTTTGTCAAACGATATATTTAAAATAATTATGATCTTTATAGTATATGAAAATTATGCATCTCTTCCAAATTATCCATCATTATATTATGTCAGTTATAAGATGCCGAAAATTAATTCGTTTTATTTATTAATTTTTTTGTTATGATCAGATTACATATGACCAATAGATTATCATTATGACACACCCAATTCACTATTATAATCATAATCAAAAGAAATATAGTAAAGCTTTCCTAAAAGTAACTAGAATCTATGCAATTATAGCCAAATCCATCTTAAAAATAACCATATTAAAAGCATACATAATAGTCCAACAGATAATATCAGACCACTATAATGTGACACATATTTATAACCAACATTTTAATGTGAATCAAACTAAATATATAGAGATATTTGGATGAAAATCGTGGGATATAAGGGGAAAAAACATAATTTTTATGTTTGTATAATAGAAAAAAAAATCCCATCTGCATGTAGTGATGTTTGAAAGAAGAGGCCCTAGTTATGAAATCAAAGTATAGTTGGAGCAATTTCGAGTAATTTACCCAAAAAACATTGAGTTGCGAACCACAACGAGCTAAAAAAATCCAACTACCTTTTTTACATATAAATAAAGTAAAGTCCGCCACATTCGTCCCTCTCTCCCCTCTCCCTCCCCGCCCTCTCCTTCCGAGGCCACAATCCAAACCCCTCTCCTTCTCCTTCGACGACGATCGCTTCTGCGCGATCAATCGATCGATCATGGCGAAGGAGGAGGGGATTCCCTCCGATCGCCAGCGTCAGGGGAGGGGTCTCCTGTCCGCATGTGGGAGGGGTTCTTCGGAGGCGGAGGGGAGGACTTCGAGAAGAGGCTCGAGCACCTTTCCAGGGAGGAGGCTGTCGTCCTCCTCCGCATCAAGCGCAGGGCCAAGGCCTCTGAGGAGAGCCGCCGCAACTTCGTCGCATGCTCTGTCATCCTCGAGGTGAGTTGAGACAGCTGTCGAATTTTGTGGTTCCACTTTTGGATTTTGTGTACCGGTAATCCTTCCTTTAATTATCCTCTGATTGAGGGTGATGTGTTTATTAATGGGAATCGATCCAAATCGAAGAAAGGCGACGACTTTTTGAGCAAGCTTCATCAGTTTAACATTTCCTAGTTACGAATGTATCGTTTAGCAATTTTCATGAAGATGCCATTGCTTCATCGGAAAAGTTTGTGGTAATTTTGGTATTGGATGACGAGGAAAAGAGACGTGGTTAAGCAGCATATGCCTTATTGAAGTTGTTAAGATAGCAAATGCCGACTCGCACTAAGATGATGTATTTCCTTCGATCATATCGTGTTATGAGTTATTTTGTGATCTTCTTTTTCTGATATATTGATTTCTTTTCTATTATTGACCTTTTGCTTATTTAAACTCGTGATATTTAAATCTATATGTCGATTAAACAAATCTACTCGTTAATGTTGGATATGCTTCATTTAAATCGCCGGGGTAGTTGGACATATTTCTGTAACGAACTAAACACCGACTTTATGTGGCTCTGATATTGTTTATCACAATTTGTTCGCAAATCTTGTTATTGGATTGTGCAACATTCCTGTCTACTCCTCAACTAATACCCAGAAATTGTTTTTTATGTTAAAGAGAATGCTAACCCGGTGAGCTTAGACCAGTTGGTGTTGCATTCAAATCCAAATTGCTTGATTGCCGACTTCAGTGTCTATAGGGTACAAAGGAGTGGATGTGAGGGGAGGATCTGGTAGTCTATGAGGTGTAATAGTTATGTATACATTGTATAGTTTGTACCTATTATTTTTAGAGATTTTTACATCCATAACCCTGAGTAATTTCATAATAACATTCACAACCCTGCATAATTGCGAATTACGTTCAGGACCCTGAATAAGTGTACCGTCTTACATCCATAACCTTTCGTTACTTTACTTCAACAACCAGTTGATTGAGTTCATCAAACTAACCAACAATCTAACGGCTCAAATCAACCTAATTTTTTTTTAAAAAAAGTATCCCAAACCTTTCTCCGGAGCCAGCACCTACAATCAACGTCGAAGGTTGCGGCAGGGATAAGGGTGTGACGGGGCCTGCATGGAGCGAGGCGTTGTTGGGGCTTGACGATAGTGGAGGGCAACGCGAGCCTGCAGGCGGGCGGGTGCATAGGAGCGGTGGAAGGCAACAACAGGACTAGGAGGTCTTGGGGAGCTTGCATAGGGGAGTTTGCAGGGTGGGGGTTGACGAGTTTGCAGAGCGGTACGATGAGCTTGCAGAGGGGGAGGGGCTTTGACGGTGGAGTTTGCAGGGGAGGGACGGGGGGGGGGGGGGGGCTTACAGGTGGAGTTTGCAGAGGGCAGGAGTGGGGGTTGCTTGCAGAGGTGCGAGCGATTGGGGACAACGTGGAAGCGGATGCTGGTGACGTAGGCATGATCGTCGGCGAAGATTGTGGAGTCGTCGAGGGCGAAGATGGTCATGTTATGAAGCTCCGCGAGTTCCGAGTACTTGACGTGCATCACAAGGGCAAGGATGCTATGGTCGTTGTCTCGGAGGCGAACGATGGCGGTGCGAAGCATGAGGCGGAGGATGGACGAGGAGGGAGAGGTGAGTGTTGGGGTTGGAGGAGGGGTCGTGGCTACAGGGAGAGAGGGGAGTGCGGGGAGATGAAGCCCTGGAGGCCGTGGATAACGAGGCGGTCGCCGTTGAAGAGGTCGGGACGGGTGATCTCGACATCGTCGATGAAGATCTTGATAGAGGAATTGGTGTGGAAGGTGGCGGTGGAGGTGATGGTGAGGCAGTGGAGGGGGAGGTCTTTTGAGCTTAGTGTCGAAGGCGAGGCGGGAGAAGGGGAAGAGGCCCGGGACGAGGTGCTCACGGAGGAGGGCGGAAGGGGAACACGAGGGGCATGATCGGATGGAATCGTCCGATGGCGCGAAGAGGGTTGGGGGGGGGGGCTTGCAGATTGACCGGGGGGTGGAGGCGGTTGTAGAGGTCGACGGGGGGAGGTGCGCGGAGAGGGTGAGGGAGGAGTATGGCGGAGGGGAGAGGGTGGAGATGGCCATGGATAGCCCCTGGAATCCCAGGTTCTCGAGGATCGACGCGAGGAGTGTCAGGGCTTGTAGATCGATGGGGGGATCGATAAGGGATCCCCGTGGAGCTTGCAGGTAGGGTCGGGGGGGGGGGGGGGGGAGCTTGCCGACGGGAGACGACCGCCAGCCCATCAAAGTGATGGAGAGAGAACAACGATGGCATGATTTGCAAATAAGAATGTGTATTAAGGGTAACTTTGTCTTTTTTTAAGAGAACCCGTCAAATATAATGGGCGTCTCAAATGGAACATAACACAGGGTTATGTCACGTAAACATTATTTGGGGTTTTTCATGTAATTCGCGATTATGCAGGGTTATGGATGTTATTACGAAATTACTCAAGGTTATGGGTGTAAAAATCCCTTGTTTTTAAGACTGTTTAATATGAATATAGTTTTTATTAGCAAGAGTGTACTTTTTACTTTCCTGAAAACTGCCTATTGTTATATATGCCATCTGCATGACATTTATGGCATCTGTGTTAGAGTATTTGGTTGTGCGCCCTATATGTTGTAACAGGGTAAATGGATCCTGGAGAAGATCCATTTACCCCCATCCAGTGTTTAGTCCCACACCGCCTGTGGGTGGGACTTGGAGGCTCTGGGAAGGCTATATAAGGAGCCCCAGACCTCCTGTACTCATTGAGAAAGTCAATAGACAAACACGCCCTATTGGAGGGCTTCTCCCGTGGTTTCATCCCGCTCCTCACGGAGTAGGGTTCCACGTTAAATCCCGTGTTCTTTATCTTTTTCCATGTTTCGCTTCCGCAAGTTTATTTTATAACATGGTATCAGAGCGGGTCGATTCTCGAGGATTTTTTTTAAGTTTTGTAATTCTATTCGAGATTCGTTTCTTTGAAGTTCTGGTTATTGATGTTTGGAGATTTGAGTGTTGAAGTTCCTAGGGTTTTTTCTTGAAACCCTAATTCTTTTAGCCACATCTTGATTCTCGTACAACGCCGTCGTCAACTTCCTGTTCAAATCGTGGTGACTCTCTTCCGATCCAGGCCCTGCGTCATCTTCAAAGCCAAGCCCTCGCGCAGGCGACGCGAGGAATCTCCAACAGCTCCAGACGCGATTCCAGATCGCTGCGGCAAACACCGCGCAGGCGGCGCAGTCCACTCGCATCCTCCAGGCAGGCGGTCCCAACAGCCAGGGCTCCTCTTCAGATCTGCGCCTCCAAGAGGCGCAAGGCGCGAATATGGCGCAGCCTCTCTCTTCAACCCCGTCGCAGCCCTAGGCGGAGCCCAGCACCAGGCCTGCTGCCTCTGTCGGTGCCGCATCTTCATCGCCAGGTGAAGCCATCCCAGATGGCAACAGGCGCTGCGCGCAACCAAATCGCCAAAACTCCAGGCGTTGCGCGCATGCCCCACGATCGCCCTCCTGATCGCCCACGAGACGCATCAAGCCCCAACATGTCTCCTCCCCTGCGTGTGGCCCACGCGCATCCCGATGGCGCATGCGGCATCGCACCGCAGGCGACGCTCCTGCGCAACCTCCATGGTGTCGTGCATCTCCGCCGCATAGCATCTGGCGATTCCAGCCCCTGGCGACGAGCCCAGTTAGCCAGCGCTCCTTCCCTGGCGGCAAGCCCTAGCCTCGCTCAAGGCGGCGCCCCTTGTATGCGATCGAGAAAACCCCAGCGGGGTTGGCTTTGTAAGGGGGTCTTGGGAACCCTCTTTATTAAAAAAAAATGTGTGTGCTGCAGTTGTAAGGCCCAACGGGTCTGAAAAAGGGGGTGCTCAACAGAAAAAAAATGATGAGAGCATGCCCAATACAAAAAAAAGAAAAAAGAAAAGAAAAGTTGAAAAAAAAGGGGAATATGTTGCAAAAAAAAATCAGAAAAAGAGGCGCGTACACACAAAAAAAGCCGTACGCAAGTTGAAAAAAAATATATTTGAAAAGCCGTAACAAAAATGAAACGGCTTACAAAAAAAATGATTGATGAAAGCCAAAAAAAATGTCAACGGCTTTAAAAAAAATGTTTCGAAAAAAAATGACGGCTTATTAAAAAAAAAAGAGGAAAGCCGCAAGGAAATTTTTTTTGAGAATGTTTTCTCCCCATCATTGTTGTCTTCTCCCAACATTGTCGATGTCTGTTTTCCGACAAGTATGGGAGAAAGGGGGAGTATATGTAGAGTCACGAGTCTGTTCATGATCCATATTCCAGATGCAGATTCAGATTCCAGACCGATCAGATTCCAGACTCTACGGTTCAGATCCAGGTTCAGACTCGACGATTGTCTTCCGAGTCTCCAGTTTCAGACACGCATGAGTGTGCGGTCTTATTGTCAGATGAGCATATGTTGCCATCATTGTCAGAGGTCCCCATCATTCTTCTAGTTGTCAGGCCAGAGTTTTCATGTGAGCCATAGGGACTCCAGAGCAGAGGACCAATCCCTTGAGGGCAAGGGTTTTCATGTGGTATCATAGGTACACCAGAGCAGTGCACCATTCTCTGAGCCAGATGGGAGAGACCCAGTTCTCCGACGAGGAGACTCCAGGCGCAAGTTCAGACTCGATGGTCAGGTTCCGAGTCTTCAGTTGACTCACACTCCAGTCCGTTCGTCCTCCTCACCTACAAGGCATGAGAAGCAACGTCTTCGACTGCAGCATGTGCGCGTTGGGTTGATATTGTCCGTAGTGTCCTGTAGAGTTGAGTTGAATTTCTTTCTGTTTGTCCAAGCTGAGCATTGCATGCTCCAGCTTGAGGGGGAGTGTTAGAGTATTTGGTTGTGCGCCCTTTATGTTGTAACAGGGTAAATGGATCCTGGAGAAGATCCATTTACCCCCATCCAGTGTTTAGTCCCACACCGCCTGTGGGTGGGACTTGGAGGCTCTGGGAAGGCTATATAAGGAGCCCCAGACCTCCTGTACTCATTGAGAAAGTCAATAGACAAACACGCCCTATTGGAGGGCTTCTCCCGTGGTTTCATCCCGCTCCTCACGGAGTAGGGTTCCACGTTAAATCCCGTGTTCTTTATCTTTTTCCATGTTTCGCTTCCGCAAGTTTATTTTATAACAATCTGCATAGAAGTGGGTATTAGATCTACTGTTTTGGCTCAGCTACTGATTATGATTTGAAACTATTGCGACTTTTTACAACATAACTGCCATTATGTGGACTGCAGGGTTAGGTTCATGGTTGAATTGCATTTTTTAAGAGAAATCACTATTAGAAATGAACAGTGATAGTAGTGGTTAATGCTATTTGATTTGCTCATTGCGTCTATTACTTCACAGATAGCTGCCGTGGTCTATGCTATCCTGGTGGTGAAATCAAATGCTTCGAACTGGCAGTTGAGAGCGGCTAACATGATACCTATGCTCCTGCTTCCTGGATTATCTTTTGGCATCTATTCTGCATTTGTAAGGTTCACGAAAATGCGTAAGAATCTTAAACATGGAGTTGTTCTGATTATAATAAAATATGTTAGTGTGCATTTCCAATCTTCAAATTGGTTATCCCTTAATAGATATTAAGTTATTCTGAAGTCAACAATTATTTAGTGCCAGTGTTTTGTTTTGTTAATTGCAGACTATTGGAAATATGAAAATATTGCAATGAAGATGGATTGGTTACATATTGATACAATTACTTATCTCAGTTGTCTTCAAGTTTTTGATGAAAACAATTTTTAAGGCTGTTGGAGTATTTGGTTGTGCGCCCATTGAGTTGTAACAGGGTAAATGGATCCTGGAGAAGATCCATTTACCCCATCCAGTGTTTAGTCCCATACCGCCTAGTGGTGGAACTTGGAGGATCTGGAGATGCTATATAAGGAGCCCCAGACCTCCTGTACTCAATGAGAAAAAGGAACGAAGTATCCGCCCCTTTGAGGGCTTCTCTCGTGGTTTCATCCCGCTCCTCACGGAGTAGGGTTCCACGTAAATCTCGTTCTTCTTTGATGTTTATTGTTTATCCATGTTTACGCTTCCGCTTCCGATTTTCTAACATAGTATCAGAGCGGGTCGATTCTCGGAGTTTTTCATTATGTTCTTTGTTTTGTTCAAGATTCGAGATTCAAGTATAGGGTTTCTATTGAAACCCTAATTATGTTCTGAAATTTTATTGAAGATTATCGTGATATGGTTTGGTCAAAGTTTCTGTTCTAGGGTTTTCTGAAACCCTAGATCTATTCGTGCCTCATGGTGCTCTCTTCATGTAAAGCACCGAGTCCAGCGGCAAAACCAGGCCTAGGCGATGTGCGCAAGAAGAAAGACTTCACAGGAGCCCTATCAACCAACGCACCATGATGTCTAGGCGAAATCACAGCCCATGTCACGCGCAACCCTCATCTCATGGCCCACGACGAAGCTCCCGTCCATCGCCGAAGCAGTGTACCCCCGTGCATCTCCTACCAAGCGCGATTCTCTTCAACAGCCTCCGCGCGATAGCGCCCCTCCTGCACGCAACCCTAGTCAGCAGCGCACCAGGACGCAGCAGCAGACCCCACCGGTCCTCGAGCGATCTCCATGCGCGGGGTAGGTGCTCCTCTCCCCACGCGACCCCCTCGAGAAACCCTTGGCGATGCGCTCTCTTCTCCAGGTACAGAACAACCCGATTGACGGTGCCCCCCCCCTTGCGCAACGCGCGACTCTTCCGCGTGAAGCCGCATCACAGGCGGCGCCACCCAATCTTACGGCGCGAGATCCTCCAACGCCCAGGCGCGCGAAGCCCCAGGCGCGCATCGCCCAGGTGCGCGAAGACCCAGCAGGCGGCTCCCTCGATCCTCTCCCATCTTAGTGCGTGCACCTCCAGCCCGCATCGCGTGGCAGGACCTGATGCACCCTCCTGCGCGATCTGAAGTGAAGGCGGCGTCGTTCTCCATGTTCCAGGGGCCCTCATCTGCAGGCGGCGACAACGTTTCATTTCCACGAAACCCTGGTTTCGATTGAAAAAAAAGGGCCATATGGGTTCTTATTTAAAAAAGGGGGGGGGAGGCGCTATTTGCGAAAAAAAATGAGGAGAAAGAAGGCTGCAAAAGAAGGAAAAAAAAGAGTTTATTAAAAAAAATTGAGGGAGGGAGAGAGAGAGAGATTTTGTAAAGCCCAAATGGGCTAAGGTTTCTTTGGGCCTAATTGGGCCACATTTATTTTGTTAAAAAAAAGAGAAAGAAAAAAAATAAAAAAAAAGCGCGTACAAGAAAAAGTCGTACGCAAGTGAAAAAAATGTTGCAAAGAAAAGCCGTAAAAAAATTGAAACAGCTTATTTAAAAAAAAGAGGTTGACGGCATAAAAAAATGAATGAAAAGCCGCAAGAATTTTTTTTCGAGAAGTATTCATGTTTTCCCCCATGAATCTTGTCTTCTCCCTACTTGGTCGATGTCATGTTTTTCGACCAATACGGGAGAAAGGGGGAGTATTGTGTAGAGTCACAGGTCTTCTTCAGATTCAGATGCAGACTTCAAGACCATCCAGATTTTCAGACTCTACAATTTTTCAGATGAAGATTTTTCATGCGCAGTTGTTCAGACTCGACGATTGATGTTCTGAGTCCTCAGTTTCAGACACGCACGAGTGTGCGGTCATTTTCAGATGAGCATATGTTGCCATCATTGTCAGAGGTCCCCATCATTATTCTAGTTTTGTAGGCCAGAGTTTTCATGTGAGCCATAGGGACTCCAGAGTAGAGGACCATTCCCTATGTCATATTGGCAAGGGTTTTTGTGTGGTATCATAGGTACACCAGAGCAGTGCACCATTCTCTGTGCCAGATGGGAGAGACCCAGTTCTCCGATGAGGAGACTTATTTCAGACTCCATTCTCCAGCAACCGTGGACTCCGACGAGGATTGCACAGCCATAGCCATTTCAGTTCGGCCCTTTTTTTTCAGAGATGGAGCAATTGTCCACATTATTGTGACGGGCCAGAGTACTCCGACGAGGAGACTCATTTCAGTTGCAGTGACTCTGACAGGCGCAGTTCAGAGCACATGCTCTCCGACGAGGAGATTCAGAAGACTCACACTCCAGCTCGTTCGTCCTCCTCACCTGCACGGCATGAGAAGCAACGTCCTCGACTGCAGCAATGTGCGCGTTGGGTTGATATTGTCCGTAGTGTCCTATAGCGTTGAGTTGAGTTTATTTATGTTTGTCCAAGCTGAGCATTGCATGCTCCAGCTTGAGGGGGAGTGTTGGAGTATTTGGTTGTGCGCCCATTGAGTTGTAACAGGGTAAATGGATCCTGGAGAAGATCCATTTACCCCATCCAGTGTTTAGTCCCATACCGCCTAGTGGTGGGACTTGGAGGCTCTGGAGAGGCTATATAAGGAGCCCCAGACCTCCTGTACTCAATGAGAAAAAGGAACGAAGTATCCGCCCCTTTGAGGGCTTCTCCCGTGGTTTCATCCCGCTCTCACGGAGTAGGGTTCCACGTAAATTTCGTTCTTCTTTGATGTTTATTGTTTATCCATGTTTACGCTTCCGCTTCGATTTTCTAACAAAGGCTATTATAATCACCCCAACGTAAAGGATAGTGGAACTAGTCCGACATGCTTTTCCTTGAGAATAATATATTTTGAACTTGAATTTATTTTTATGCAAGGAAAACGGAAAATAAACTTTGGCAGTGCATGGTATATGTATAACTCTCCGTCCTGGTAAACTTTAGGTGAAGTAAGTGATCAGAAAACTCTTGAAAACCTCCGTGCTGAACGGCAAGCCAAGATTGACGAGCTGAAGGAGCGTACAAACTTCTATTCCACCCAGCAGCTTATTCAGGTCAGCTTATCAATCTGGGTTTTCGAGCTATCTGTGTTTCATCCACCTAAATTAATTTATATTTTGCAAAATAGGAACACACTAGTTTCTTGTAAGTAGAGAGCAGAATGTAAACAGTTGTAAAAGATCCACCTCCGAGTAGTCGAAAAATACAACCGTTTATGAAAAAGAGGAAGGGCAATAGTTTTTAACAGAAGGAAAGTATTCTAAATATTATGTGAATAAAATATAACTTCCTGTCAATTAACAAACTGGAGAAGTTTTAAATCTTCTGAAGCAATAGACCCAGCTATGGGCTAAACGATGAAACAAAAGTAAGATGTCCGTAACAAAAAGTAAAGGGAGGGTAGATCAAATTTTGTAAAGAGTTATTACTATAATGTTCCACGGTAAATCGATGATTGTGTTAAGAAAAAAATGTAAGGGCATGATTTCAAAAATCTCGTAACCATCAAGTAATGTATTATTGTAGGTTTTTTATTCTAGATATAGAAAAATTTTGGAATTTAGCATTTTGACAGCATATGTTTCCATGGGTCATAATTTTGTATGGATGTAACTGCAAATTTTCGTAATATTAAACTGATGTACTACATGCATGTGTGCATGTATACATGGATGCCTCGCAAGTGCAATTCTAGGGAAAGGGATAAGGAGCGATAAGGAGGGATAAGACACCGTTTCTGTTCAGTTGGAGGAAGAGGATAAGGAGGGATAAGTGGTGGACCTGGTGGTTATTTGCTATTCTGTTCGGTAGGAAGGAGAGCGTAAGGGGGTTATGTTAGATAAGATTGTTAGGTAAATAGTAGTTATTTGTTTTGTTTTTTTCTTTCAGGAGAGACCTATGATGGAGGATTAGTGAGGAAAACCGTATTCCTCATTTTGACTCCAAGACCAAAATGTTGACTGTATATGAGGAAGAGGAACAAGGAGGCTCAAACGAACAGAGAGAGTAATGGGAGATTACATAATGAGATACTTTCAGGTGCATAAGCATTAATCACTGAAAATATAGCATTTACTTATTTCTTTATAAATACATAATTTTCACATTCATAAGATATGAAGGAAATAAAATGAAAGGTTAGAAGGCAGGCACACTAAGCAAACGATGGTGAGCTATCATAATTGAAATATCTGCAAAGCAAGTTGCAGAATTAGTACAATGAACTTTACAAAAGGGTATGAAAACAGCAAGATACTTTCATAATTATATCAGATAACTTTTAGATGCGTGTATAACATACTTGTTTGATGAAATCTTTTTGTCAACTTGTATGCCCAGTTTGTTTTGTTCTATTGTCTATTGTGCTTTCTCTTGTGAACTGGATATCTCAGAAGTCAGAAATATTTGGTCTATTTATTTTCATGTGTTCTTCAACAGAGATATGATCTTGATCCTGCTGCTAAGGCTGCTGCGGCCACTGTTTTGGCATCTAGGCTGGGTGCAGACACTGGTTTGAAATTTTTCTTGGCAGATGCACCATTACTTGAAGAATCATCCGGGAGAAGCAATGATATTGAACTGGTCGCATCAGGGGGTCTGCGCAACAGGAAACAATCCAGTGTAGGAGGCCGTATCACTAGCAGCACACTTGATCATGGATTTTCTGGTGAAACAACAGAAGAAATCATCATTGATGGTCAACAAGCTCCAGCTCAGAGCCATCAATTTGTAGAGCATTACAAGGGTCCTGCCATCTACAATGGATGGTGGGTTGCTCGTTTAGCAGCCATGCTTGTGGGCGAAGATCCTGCACAATGTTATGCACTAATCTGTACGACCTGCCACATGCACAATGGCAAGTCCTTCAACCATCCGCTTTTAACTTATCATTCATGTCTTTACTTATTCTGGAAAGATACTTTCAGGACTAACCAAAAAGGAGGATTTCCCCTACGTAACGTACTACTGTCCACATTGTCGTGCATTAAACAGTCATCGACAATTGGAAGGGTCTGTTCCTGGTTCTGATCCCAATTCTGGCAACCCGAGCCTTCACAATCCAGGAAGTGCTGATATGGCTCCCGAAAGCAGCGCCATCGACCCTTCAGTGACACAGGTGGAAGAAAGTGTGTTGCCGCATCCTGGAGAGGTAGAACGACACTCAAACAGGGAAAGCTGATATAAGCTCCCTGATGCTAGATGTAAATAGGCAGGTTGAATTTACTTCTGCAAAGCTTCAGGTCATTGCTCGTCAGGTATTAAATGATTAAGGAGTTATGCGTCGTCAGATTTTGCCGTTCCTTGCCAGGATTTTCGTTCACCATGTGAAATGCATGGCATGTGCAATGTTGTGTGCATATTCACAAAAACCTTATTCACATGTAGAAATGGATTGTGTGCATACCAATGGTGATATTTATTATTGTAATAAACCAATAAAGAGGGTTTTGTGTAAAGGGATGGGGGTTTTATGTAAAATGATGAGGGTTTTATATAAGCAGTAAAGGGGTTTTTAGTCATATATTGGTATTGGTGAAATTATTTCTATAATTGTATACTAATGTCACAACTCTATGCTTCGACATTAGATCTAGCAACTACGTTTTATTTGGCGCCCCTCTAGGTATAAATGATAAACATATATGGGTTGTCTTTTTATTTGTGCTCACACTAATCGACATTTAAGACATTCAATAACTTGTAGGCCATTATCCTTGGTGTAAAAGTTCCTTTGATTGTTCTTCAAGTGACACCAAATTATGTAAATTACTCTCAAATGAGTATTTAGGGGCATGCATGAAGTAACTAAAACTTTCATTGCATAGGAAATGTCAAAGTGAGATAACTAAGCTTTTTTGGGATGCCTGCCGCGCAGAATATTTTCATTCTTCAAACTAAGATTGCTTATTTACTAGTTAAGGGGGGAGGTAAGGTTGGAACCATGTTCACTGGAGTGGAAGCCCACTACTTCTACCTAAAAACCATTTAAGCGAGTTACAAATTAAGAGTGTTTACCTTAATAGGATGCATAGAACTTTACATTGTAAATTTCCTAAATCTTTTGTAGAGCACAATTTTGTATAGTCAAAGGCAATAGCATCTTAACGTGGCATTTTAATGCCTAGAAAAGACGTTACTCTTTAGTGTAAAGGAACTCTAAATCATGACCTCCAAAATCCTGTTTAACCGCACCACAATCACAATAATACTAGTAAATGCATTATGCTCCTTTTAAATTACACCACGATCCCTTTAATCATTCTAACTCTTACAGTACAGCCCTTGGACAGGGGCACAATGGGTTAAATAGAGTGAGATTATAGGGATTGTGGTGTAATTACAAATATTATAAGGATTACGAGTAATTGGATGAGGTTTTAGGGGTCATAGTGTAAAAATCCCTTTAAGTTATAATGTGAGTATAGAACTCATTTTCATCACCTAATGATTGTATCACTAGCATCTATAATAATCAAAGTATGACCACCATACAAACATATATATAGGAAAATTTTGAAATGAAGTTTCACCTTTCCATGATTATGGTGTGACACCTCTTTAGGAGTCCTTTGATTAGGATCAATGGTGGTTAACAAAACTACTTTTGTGATCAAAAACCGCATACGAAACAATTATCATATTTTTCATTTTTAAATCGGCTAATTATCTTCCTCTTTTCACATGATTATCACGTTCGTGGTTGCTTCCACGTTAAGCATTTCTAAATATAGTATTTTCCTACGAAAGAGGATCTC
Source organism: Ottelia alismoides (assembly GCA_037367405.1). Classification (NCBI taxonomy): domain Eukaryota; kingdom Viridiplantae; phylum Streptophyta; class Magnoliopsida; order Alismatales; family Hydrocharitaceae; genus Ottelia; species Ottelia alismoides. The sequence continues at coordinate 708,551 of JAZKJV010001522.1, read as the reverse complement.
ATATTTCTCTGTCTTCTTGATTTCCAAAATTTGTCATGCAACAATGCTACAAGTTCTTCCGATGATCCGTTGATTTGCATGAACGTTGTTTCTATTTCTTCATCCTCTTGTATAGTATGTATGTTGTTCTATCATCAAGGTGGATGTGTAAATTGATCTAAGCCGGATTTTTCTCTTGTTAATTTGATTCTGGAATACTATAAAGAATAATGTATTTTTTCTTCTTTATTATCATAATCTCTTAGGTTATATTTAAGAAGGATAAATTTTAATTATTGAAATAATGTACATAATAGTATTTTTTAACATAATTTGAGTTAACTTATAAATTAAGTTTCTATTTTTAAAATTTGAATCCTATTGCTTTCGGGTTCAAGTATCCTAATCAAGAAGAGAATCTCTATCTGGTTTATGTTTGTTTAGTTGCTTGCTGGCTGTTAACAAAATCTAAGGAAATCTTACATAAAATTATTTTATTTTGCAAAACAGTATGTGATATTTACAAGCAATTGCATATTTTACAAAGGATATGTAAATTTTACAAAAAAAATGTCATAGTTTTACGTGACATTATCAAGAAAAAACATTGATTGTCATGGTTTTCATCAGAGAAAAAAATATTTAAAAAAATGTCATAATTTTTCATATCTGATTTAAGTAATCATGTTTTTTTCTTCAGAATCCATTATTTCCTTTTTGGATTCATTCTGGTTACATTTTCTCTATACATTTACGTTATCTTGCCATATTTTACAATCTTACCAATTGTCATATTTTTTCTGAAAAATAACAATTACTAACTGACCTTTTATTTTGCAGATCAAGATACAATTTTTACAATGAAATTGTGGATTTTACAAAAACCACACAAACTTTACAAATGGATCACAATTTTTGATGGATGCACGATATAGACAAACACATTGGTTGGAAATATAAAAATAATTTATACAACATTAACACGTATTTTATTTTACAACAATCATATGCAGTTTACAAAAGAGACCACAAAATTTACAAAAAAAATCACAGCTTACAAACGTTACCCCCACGTAATGTTGACTGAATATGAAATGAGATATTAGCCTTTCATTTTACAAAATTGACAGGCATTTTACAAAATAAACCATGGATTTTATTAGAAAACCTTGCAGTACAAATATTTCTCTGACATAATGTCAGCTGAAAATGAAATTAAATATAATTAAATAACGTATTACAAAAAAACTGAAATTAGACTTATATTCTTTGAATATGACTTGTATCATGACATCATTTTCTTGATTTGAATTTTTAACAAAATACGCCACACATTTAATACCTCCTAAAAATATAAAGCATATGACGCTTACCATATTTAGTCTGTTCTTAATTAAACATATCTATTTGTTAGGAAATTTAGTTGTAACAAAAATCCCTTCATTCTAGGAAAGTTTCCCATGTGTAAATAAATTAAATAACCCATTATCTAAGCACCTTATATATTAGGAAATATAGCTACGTATAAAATACAACTACACAAAATACAAAATTTCATCGGATTTAGGCTTTTTTGCGGACATCAATGGTTATGTTTTTGTAATTTATAACACCGAATTGTAAAATATCTCAATCATTTGTAAATTGATAACAGCTATTTCAAAATGCAAACCTTTATTCCATCAGATATTTCTAAAAAATTATGTACACTACTCGATATATATATATATATATATATCTAAATATAGAATGATCAATGAACACTAATTTACTCCACCCCTCATATTAGGAATGTTAGTTGGCACAAAACACCTAGTGATTTCAATCTCACTCGTACACTCATCATCCAACGGCCTAAGATGATACCTTTTCATAATCAATAAAAGGTGACGGCTCATTTGAAGTACTTCATATGTGTATATACATATATAGGCATTCGTCGTGCTTAGAAATTAGTAGGTGTAGGAGCCATGGAAATTTGTACAAGGACAAGAATTATGAGCTATACATCCGTGATTTATTTAAGTCTTTTCCAACCTTTGTCAACTCGTATTTGTCGTCGGAGCCATCATTTTTCTATTGGATCAGTGCAAGTTTCCATTAACCCTGTAATATGAGAAAAATGTAAGAGTTGTAACCACATTCGTATGGCTTCCATCCCATTTGGGTCCAATCTACATTATAAACATATTGACGAACTTGTAGCGAAGGTAGAGAAGATATCAAATGTTTGTAGTTCACATATAACCTTGAGAATTCCCATGGGACATGCATCCCACCATGTCAACACATTGTAAAAGCCCGACCCAACACATGCCCTATAAGTTTGTCTTCTCATGTTAGATTAGGTTAGTGATGTATATGCAGATCAAACCTTGTGGTTTTGTGTTCACATGCATTTTATCTTGTAATATTTTATGTTTGTAGTTGTTGATAAGAGTATTCCCATCATTGTCATTATCTTGATATTAAGGTGAGACACTATTTACTTAGCTTTTCAGGATCTTCATGAGCATGTCATGAGCAAATCCATGACTTTATCATCGACATAAGGGTGTCATGATGACTCCATTGACCATAAGCAACCATGAAGAATGCCACAAGCACTATATCGAGTATATCATCGACCACAGTTGCTTGGATCATTAGCACATGCTCACTTTGTTGAACACCCGAAGGACAAAATATGCCAAATACATAAGTGTTGCATTGTTAAGACATCACAATAATGTAGATTTACGGTAATGAATTATTTGAGAATTTGCTGACAATAAATAGCATTCATTGCAAAATTATCTTTGGTAGTTGAAATTTATAACGATTATCATATTCATTGCTAATGGTATATATAACGACGATTATCCATTGACTTTTTAATCAAAATTTATATAAATTCTTGCTAATTATCAACATTAAAAAATATTGAAAAGTTAGTAAATAACAGTTATCACACGATTCGTTTCCAATAATATAGCAATGTATACACCGCTTGTTATCAACTACAAAAATCAAAGATAATGTAAAAATAAATAAAATTTATTGTTATAAATTTAACATAGGAAGATAAAACCACGGTTGATCAAATTATACGTTACTAAAATTCTATTTTTTTAAAAGTGAGTGAGAAGAATGAGAAGATTTATCAAAAACAATTGACTGAAATTAAAGGTTTATTTGAAGCAATTGAGAGGATTTACGAGGTATCGCGTTGTCTTATTTTATTTTCTCTATATTGCTGATTGATTAACTGTTCTAATGACCCATGCCTTTTCATGGGACATCCACTTTTTTCTTGGAATTTTGAATACATTACTGGAAGTAATATATTTACATATACTAATACTGAGTTTTCCAGCTTCTTCATTAACAATGCTACCACGTGGACCCTTCCTCCTTGAGTCTCTCCCCCACTGAGAACGCCCAACGCTCTCTCTCCCTCCCCCTCTCTTCCCTTCTCTCTCCACCCACGATCCCTCCCTCTTTTTCTCAAATCTCCACCCACGACGCTCTCTCTCTACCTTCCCTATCCGTTTCTCTATCATCCCACACTCCTCTCGCTATTTAAAACATTTCCATCTTCTCTCTCTCAAGGAAATTTAATTCTTTCCCATATCTACCTTCTATTTTTTTCTCTCACCCCTCCTTTAAGTACGCCTACCCTATTTTCCTCTCTACATGTCTCCTCTATGTATCTTTACCAGCATATCACTTAACTCTCCATCTCTATCAATATTTTCTACCACGTTATGAGAATTTTGTAATATAGAACAACATTATAAGTAATTATTTACAAATTCTAATATATTTGATTTTATTTGTGGGGTTATCCACAACAATGATCATTCCCCTTTATTTCGTATAAAAATCTAATTGTATATGTTGAATATATCGATATTGTTTTATATATTTATAATATCTCATCTTAATTAAATAAATCTATCTATTTTATCATAAAAGTAAAAGAAAATGAACATCGATAATTTTTTAAATGACTACATTTTTGGTCATTTTTCAAACTCCTTCTCTGCTTTTATTAAACTTTAAGTGTGTGCATGTTAAAATTATTTTGATGACAATTACAAACCACAACCTTAAATCCATTATTTAGTTGAAAAATTGCATGATCGGTTAGAATCTTTTTAGTTATTTTTACTCCATCAGTTTTACCCTTAATCCTTGTTTCATACAATTATAAAAATAGTAAAAATATAAAATATTAATTTATATAATTATTTTGAAAATCAAGAAATATTTTTATAAATGCCTAATTGGTAAGTTGATGGTTGATGAATAACAATCTTTTGAACTTTTATCATGTTACAATATCTTATCTTATATTTATTCATATTGCAAAATATCATTTTTAACCTATTTTATCTTCTTATATACATTGTACAATACCATATTTTTGTTATTATTTAAAATACCTACATCTTAAGAAAAAATGCAACAGAGGTAGTTAAAATTCGCTATAATTGGAATTGACCTCTAACAATATGTGATTTAATATATGTTGCCATATCTCTTGACGTTAATTTTATAATGATTATTATTAGTTATAATATTATCTTTGATTCATTATATTCACAATATTTATTCATATTGTAAAATATTATTTTTAAGCTATTTTATCTTCTTATATACATTGTACAATATCATATTTCTATGATTATTTAAAACACATACATTTTAAGAAAAATAATGCAACAGAAGTAGTTAAAATTCGCTATAATTGGAATTGACCTATGACAACATGTTATTTAATATATGTTTCCATATATTTTGACGTTAATTTTATAATGATTATTATTAGTTACAATATTATCTTCGATTCATTATATTCACAATGAATATCTTATCTATTGCTATATTTTGTTAGATATATGATATATAACAATAAGTATCAAGTGATGTTTTATTTTAATCATTGAGAAATTAGCAAAAATCACTCTAAATTCAAATAAAATAGTCAATAGACAATCAATGTTATATAACCTTTTAGAGATGGATATGGCTTTCATTATAAATTGCAAGGAAATGAGTTTATAATAAATAATATTTATTATTGTAAATTAAATACCATGTATTAAATATACATAACTATCATTTAATAAAAAATCAAATACTTACAACGTGTATATTTAAAAAATAACAAATTATGAGACCTAACAATATTAAATATAATATCTTATTGACAATGCGAACATTTTATTAAAACATATCAATTTTATTTACTAATATTTTTTCAGATTCATAACACAACGAAGCACGAGCTTTACATTAAAACTATGTTCTTCGACCTAGCAAAAAAAACTATGTTCTTCGAATGTGACAATATTAAATATAATAGTTTTATTGATTAATTCAATACATCTATTACTCTTACTATTACTCGATTTTTTTTACTATCATTGACACACGGTATGTTCTTTCTCTCTCTATTCTCTCCCACTCCCGCCACCTTTCTCTCTCCCTCAAATGGTCGTCCACTCTCTCTCTGCTCACACTCCCCCCTCTCTCTCCACCACGATCTCTCTCTCTCTCTCCCTCTTTCTTTCTCTCCTCTCTCCCTCTTTCTCTCTCCACTAACTCTTTCCCCCTCGATATCTCTCCCCCCCCCCCCATTTCTCCTATATTTCTCTCTCAAATTCACCCATCTTTCTCCTCTTTTTTCCCTCTCCTTTAATATATTTATTAAATTAAAAATTATGCATCTCATATTTTCCTTTATATTTGTTATATTAATATTTATATCATTCTTTTCTCTTTCCTCTAATATAGTTATTATATTAATAAATACCTACAAATATTTCTCATATATCAATACATATCTAGTATTATATTCATTCTGACAATTATAAGTAATTAATATATGAGTAATGATAAAAAATAAGGAGTGGATCACTAGCACACTTCATTCTGACAATTATAAGTAATTAAAATGATATTGTCTACCATCTTGCAACATGTACGGAGTTTTTTTCCTATAACCTATTGAAGTTAGTATATTATTGAGAGTATTTTTTTTCTACAATCATATTATTCATAAATGAAAGAAACGGTTTCTTTTGTATAGTGTACCAACTCCAATTGTTTTTACATTTACTATTTCAAATTCTTTTTGTCCTTTTTGATAGCTTGATGATATCACTTTTTCAACAATCTTGGTGATCATCATCGAGGTTTAACATAGCAATCTACGATCTCGTAGATGATAGTTTGTTAGTATAATGTAACAACTACACCTACTTATAAACTACCCATGTCAAACTTATTTTTTATTATATATAGGTATTGAGATCATACATAAAAGAGCATGTTACATCCATATTACAAAAACTTGAATTCCCATACATAGTTGGATTTAAACAAATCAACAAATATATGTATATCTATATATGTTCATTGAACTCAAATTTTTCCTATTAATGGAGGTAGGAAATCCGGTGTCAAAAAGGACCTACGTAATGAAAGAAAAAGTTCTTTTTATCCTAATTTATACAGAATTCATTTTTTAGAAATACAATGTTTAAATTATATTGGTATTTTGTACATAGTAAGAGTAGACTTTTTTTAAATATAGTTTACCCCAGACACACACACGCACATATATGTAGTATGAGATAGTACCAAAATACGTGATTATAGATAAAATTTTTAACATAATATTTGTTGGGGTTTACGTTAATGACATCTACCAAATGAAACTATTTTGAACCTTTTTATGACATTCATATTTTGAACATATAATGACAACTATCATTTGTTACATGTAATACAAAATATTATCTGTCACTGGATTTTTAAATACATGATATATTTTAAAAACATAAATTAAAATTTATGTCAATATACAAAAATAAAGATTTAAAATTTAAAAATAAACAACTTGTAAATATAAATATATTTGCAAAGTGCTTGACATTTCTCCAGCTTCATATTACATATCTTCTTAACCAATTAATTAATTGATAAATTTTATTCCTAATATTTTATATACATTTTGTTAACTGTAACTTCCTAAACTGATAATACTTACTATCTTCCAACATGCTTATAATCTCTTTCTATAGCTTATTTAAATTATTATATGATTGCAAGTAATTTTTGCCTAGAAATAATTTTCTTTGTATAGTATATTTGTTACAATTGTTTCTAAAATTAATATTTCAGCTTCATTTTATTTCTTCAATGAATTCGTGATATAACCTTTGCCATAATCGTTCCCACCGCGAAGTGCGGGTATGCACCCTAGTCTTTTCTAATAAACAACTTCAATTATATTTTATATAATACATGGAATAGCAAATTATTGAACTTAGATTCTAATCTGCCCAAATAAGTACAAATGGTCGGAATTCAAATCTTGTGATAAAAATATTCTAACAAGAACTAAGCTCAAAAGATTCAAATCCTTAAAAAAACCTTTCATAAGAATTGTGCCACTTTTTCTCTATTTTTTTCTCTCCCATTGGCAGATCCCACTTACCTTTTATGTTTGATAGCATATGGGACATGGGGAGACTTTGGACTTTGTTCATCTATTTTCTAGGTTCTATAGTTCAATTCAGTGGCATTATTCAAATGACCATTGACCATTAAATGAAAATGTCGATTGCTGTATTGGGTATATATTCTCAGACTTCTACATGTCCTGACCCACCATGTTGAAATTAGGGACTTGCATATTTGGTTCCCTGATGTGACTTTCGATATTTATTAAATAAATTAAATGAACAAAATATACAATATAATATAATATATGAAGGATGACTTTGAGAGTATCCGTCGGTGTTCCTTAATAATACATTTATTTTTGTTATGTATCCATCGGCAAATTGATTGATGAAGTTGAAATGGGAACAGATATGGAGTACTATTTATGAGCTTCAATAAAAGAATGAGAAAGCTCTCCCTCTCCCTCTCATTTTCGATATTTTTGAATTTCAGGACATGAATATATGCATGCATTTACTCTTGTTTAGTCACAACAACAAATACAATCTATAGCGATGTTTATTTTGTAAAATTATCTGTTGTTAAATGATTTTTTACTAAAAATTAGTGACGGAGGTCATAGTCATTATTATATCATTAGCAAAACTATATATAGCAACATTTATTTGTTGTTACTTTTTAAAAATTGAGGTAATTACTTTTAAATTTTAACAGATAAGCGTTGGAAGTATTATTAATGATATAGTAATAGACATGACTTTCATTGTTAATTTCTATTTTAAGAAATTATTTAAAAGTGATAATATTCGTCACTATATATTTAACAATGCATGATTCGGTGGCAGATTTGAAATAAACATCGTTATAGATCCAATTTATTGTAGTGAGTAATTGTACCCTAAACCCTTTTACCAGCATGAGTGAACCGTCAGACCCCCAATAAAAAATGTCAATGTTTTTATTTAAATGAAAGATACAGATATTTATAGGTAATTTTGTAAAAATTTAAGAGGGTAGGTCAGATGATGTCCATAGATGATGTTAACCTAAACACAACTTTCAAAGAGTTCCTTTTTTTTCTTTTCTTAAATAAATGTTCTTATTTTCAGGACTGGTGATTTATGATAGTTGAACCCTAGTCTTTTAAGTGAATGCACACAGCTAAATCATGGGTTCAACGATTTTAAACAATTTTTCATGTCACCTAAATGCCCTGTCATGGCATCTAGCCTCGGTATTTCCCTATTAGGGCATCGGTCGGGGAACTACATAAAAATAATATATAATATTATTCAAGAAAACTTTTTAAATTTTATACTATTAAAAATACTATATAAAAATATTTGGAATCGAAAATCGATAAATGATTTGTCGATTCTCATTTAAGCATTGATCGGCAAACGGTATGCCGATCGATAAACCGTTCGCTGATTGATGCTCTAACAGAGAAATACTGAAGTCAAATACCTTGACAGAGTATTTGGGTGATGAGGATGTCCTGTCAGGAAAAAAACTGAGACCTTTATAGTTCACAGAGAAATGTACGAGAGATAAGAAAGGTTAAGCTTTCTCTCGTAGTGTTTGCATCAAATGAGGGCACCCAGAGTTTATAAAACGAATGCGAGGTCACTTAGGCATTGAAGGATGGACATCAAGTTTGATCATTAAATTCCAGCTAATCGTTCGAAATTCCATCATTACTACAAAAATAAATGTATTTGACCAATACGAGTGCATGCGTTACCTGTCAGGCTGTCACAACCATAGCTTACGGTTCTGCAAACCCACAACCCAGAGCTCTCGACCTTCCAGATATAGCTCGTCTGATGTACTGAGAGAGAATGCTCGAGCCACTCGATTGAGCGGTTCGCACACAATCCAAGTTGTTTTGGGCCCTCAACATGCGAACCGCTCGATAAAGATCAAGCAACTCAAGCATCCTCTCGATTACAACAGTCATGTTCTCGAACCATGGTCCTCTTGCCCAAAGAGTTGCCCACTACGCTCCTACCACAATCCCAACAATGTTATAAAGAGAAAATCCTATATCGCTTATATGCAAACTCACAAAAACATTCACATATTCACATAGGTGTTATTTTTCGAGAATATGAACTGTCGCATCCTTCTTAACAAAAAGCTTAAACACATTCGAAACTCTTGATTTGCAATTTATCAACACTCGTGCTTCTATTAAGATGACTCAAATGCTACATATCTAAATAATAAGTGCCACTAGCTTTTCAAACAATTTTTTATTTTTGGTACCATGTCAAGGTGAGGGATTAAGTCTCGCGCATCACGGCAGTGTGGAGATCTCATCGTATCTGATCGAGGTTGACTATATTGGTCGATGACACAACGAGAATAAAAAACTTTTTTCGATGAAACCACATGGCTTGGGAACAATTCTCAATACGTTTCATCAAAGATCATACAAGTAATGGTGTTACCTCTTGAAACATGATTGCGACCTACAAGTCATCTTTAAGAGAAGAGACATCCTGTCTCAAGTACGATCCTACGTAGAGAGCAGGTGCTGGTGCATGGACGAGACGTGTGCTTCCTGCAATCCTATGTGTGCATGGAGAAGCATGAAGGAGCTCTGGCAGCCTCGCCGGAGCTCCATCTATGCCGCCGCCTCCTCCGATAGTGACGAAGTGCAGGTGTCGTTGGATGGTGCCTCTACGGCAGCCATCCAACGACCTAGATCAAGTCATGAAGACATCCCCAGACCTGCAAGCTCGTGCGTACCGAACAACTACCCGAAACATCAACGCTTGCCACATCATCCCGAGGTTGCGCCACCTTCTGAGCTTGGCCCCTCGCGTGCCATGCACATGAGGGCTGAGAAAATTGCAGGAATGCTCCTGATACCTTATGGAAGTGCATAGAAGTCCTTGGGGGTGTGTCTCACGTGCGTGTTTGGGAAAATTACATACAGGCCCAACCGACTTCTCGAAATTGCAAATATGACCCCATGCTTCAAGAATAATTGTAGAAATGTCCAGCCGATTTTGCCATTTTGCAAATAGATCCCTCCAGGGACCTATTTGGATTAGTTATCCATTTATTTTCTCGTATTTTTATTGCATTTATGCCCTTGCATTGTTTCTTTCATAACTTGAGTATCGTAGATCCAAATTGCATGATTTTAGTGTCATTTTGTTGCTTATTTAATTCTCTATCTAATGACATGCTTAGTTTTTTTAGTATGAACTAAAATATGATGAATTTTTTATGCCTATAATGTCTATGGATCTTAAATCTTCACCATTACTAAATGTTGCTCTCAATTGTTATGCTCAAATTGATTATATTTCTGACTCATCTCCAGTGCTCAAAATCTATAGGGCATATTTGTAAGGATTACTTTGCATACTTATATCTTGCATTTAACTGTGCATTATGTTCATACATCACTTTACAATTGCATTGAAAAACCAACTAAAAATTCCATGCATCATATAATTGCATTGTTTTGTATTTTATTGTGCACATTTGCACGAAGATATGAAAATGAGAAGATAATCACTCATTAATTGACAAAATTTAAAAATATATAAAGTAGCTCGTGTCCCTATGTTCGATCTTGGTATACTTTCCAAGTATAAATTTGATTTCCACAACATTTGAAGAATGTGATTTTTACTAACCGAAATATGCCTTCTGTATTACGATAACACAACTATATTAAAGAGGCAGATTTCACGTTCATCACCCCACACACCTAGAAAATATGCTAATGAAACGATCCTATTTTGTAGCATATGTTTTTTTCTTATTTTGCTTTTGTTGTAAACACTACAGATAGTTATCGCCCACCTCCTTTTGGGTAAAATGTTGTAGTTGTACTAAATACTAGGCACCCAAGGAGATCTTTAATGTGGTATGCTCGTCTATATGGCTTCAAACACTTTTAATGAATTATAGCGTCATTTTAATATCATTCCAACTCAAATTAAAGCAAGTGGATCTATCAATTAAGAGATGCATTTAAGCTCAAATCAATTCACGGGTTTCTTCCATTTTTCATTACATGTCAAAAATAAATTGGTAGAAGAAATGAGGTAGAAGAAGCATGAGGAGGAGGTTAATGAATCTATCATTCATCGCCTTTATTCTTTCATTTTGGCTAAAATCCTTTGTAAACTACATATAGTTAATCATTAATTTCCATTAATTAACATTCTAACAATATTTGTTAATATTATATATTTGATACTTATTTTATATAAAATAAAATAATAAAGAGAAAAAGAAAAATAAAAGAAAAGAAGGTTGTAGATATAAAATATATACAGACTGGTCCTAACCCCGAGATCGAGTCAATATTGATCAGGTTGATAAGATAAATAAGTAGGGGGAGATACAGATCCTAACATATAAAAATATCAAGTAAATCAAGACCAAAAATATAATTCATATATTTTCCACCTTGTAAATATTTCACCTATTTTATTTATCACTAAGAAAATTCCAAACCAAAGCACTTTTTTTAACAAAAGTTATTTATAAAAATATAAATTATTTTATAAAAATATCAGAAAAATAATTTCACAAAAATAAAATATTACAAAGAACCGAAAAAGCTGCAAAAGCTGGCTTCCGAGATTCATAAATATTTATAGAAAACTCCAAATCGACCAAACTCAATTTTATACTTTGTTTTATACTTAATAGATTTATTAAAAATATCAAAAAATATCAGAATAGGATGGGCGAGTTTTGACATTTGGGCTCCGTTGTATATATGTACTATATGTAGAAACTTTTTAGATTTTTAATTATTTAACTGTAAATCTGATTAATATATCTTTTTTCTAAAATATTTTTAAAAATGTATAGAAAAATAAAAAATATAACTAAGTCAAAATACTAATAAATCCGAAGCTACTAAGCCGCTAACTAAATTTTCCAGACCTCATAACTTGGTCGTATGAACTCCGAATTGGGCAAACTTAGCCTTAAAATTCGTATTACTTAATTATCTACGAAATTACAGTGATTTCACTAAAATTAGAGTTAATATAAAAAATGTGGGTTACATGACCGTATTGGTGTATTGTACAGTGATCTGTAATTTATTATTTACTATATATTATATAATTATATATTAATATCATATTATTAAATTTAAGTAAATAATAATTTATTTATTTATTTATTAGTATTTGAACACTTATTAATTAATTTATTATTTAATAATATGCTTAATTATTTAATAATTATTTAATTAATATATTAATTAATTATGCAATTACTCATTTAATTATATATTAAATAATTAATTTAATGAACTATTAATCTAATCTATAATTAATTATATTAATTAATGAATTAGTAAACTTTATTATTTTTTATTTTTCTTTCTTCCCTTTGCCCTGCACGTCTTCTTCCCCCTTTTCCTCCGTGCACGCCGTCCGCCCTCTTCTGTCGTCTGCCTCCAACCACCGATCGTTAAGGCCGGTATCCTAACGATCACCAGTCACCCCATCTGCCAGCGGCCGGATCCCCATTGCTTGGCCTCCAAGGTTTCCTTCCCTATAAATAGGGCACCCATCCCCTTCGGCTGCCATCCGTCATTTTCTTCATTTTTTTCGACGAGCTTCGAATGCCACCGTCATTCGTGACGGGTCTGACGAGGGAGTACTCGTTGCAGCGAGGGTCGAGGAAGATATTCGGCACGATCATCGTTGGCACAAACTTGTTCCGCCGTGAGATGCCTCCTATCTCTGCTGATGGTCAAGATGACGACTCCTCCACATGCGCATCAACCATCCTCCTCCGTAATCCTTCGTCGTATCCAGGTCAGATTCCTAGTTTCCTCTTCCTCTTCTCCTTTTTCTCTTTTCTCCTATTATCTCTTCTCGATTTATCCCTTCTATCCTACTTCTCTCCATTCATCTCACATTTCTCTTTAACTCGATCTTAAATTAGATTAGTATTCATATCATCTTCCTAAAACTTCATGTTTCATTCTATCCTCACATTTCTGATCACCCCCAACCAATCACGGTGGTCGGAGCTCGAGTTTCCATCCATCGTGACGTCGGAACCACCCCCATTCACTGACTCTCCCTTTTTATTTTGGACCGAGGCCTATGCTTCGAGTCAAGTGATCGCCTGCAGGTGATAGAAACACCATCTGGAGCACGAGATCTTCATCATCGATTGTCCCATCATAGTTCTTGGAGGTCCACCAGATCGAGGAGCAACAATCAATTCCATCGAGGATGCGAAGCTTCGAACCATTCGATTAACTGCAACAATCACCGAGAAACACCTAAACAATAATCTCCTTCATGAAGCATCGCGTACGGATCAAATCAACTGTCCACCGCCTTCGTTTCCCATGGTCAGGAGGCATGAATCATCACCATAACATCTGCGTATTTGAATCAACACACATCAGAGATCCACTTCTGATTTGAGAGTTCGACCACCTTGAATATCCATCTGCGAAACGCCACCGCCATTCATCACTTGCAGATCCAAACCACACCTAAAGGCAGAGCACCATTCCTTCATTCCTTACCAGGTGTTATTACTGGTGTCGAATCGTAGACGAAGAGTAGTGATGGCCATCATCAACTTCGCGCTTGAAGCTCCGCCGTCGCTTGAGCCATCATCCTCCTCGGAAGAAGCTCGAGTCGAAAAGGGTCACCGCTTATTAAGTCTAAAGCGGTGCATGTGCATTGCACGTGCAACCTCGAGATATTTGCGACGATTTACATCAAATACCTAGAAGCCTCCACAATTGCAAACATGTCCCTAGTGCTCGAGTTGCACGAGAACTGTGTGTGTTGACCTAGAACCATTATGCGAATAACCTTCAGATTTTCCTAGTATACTACTAAAGGTAAATAACTGAAATGAGTTGTAGAAGCGTATCAATTTGTTATATTTTTTGAATAAAATTAACTTCTTATGTCTAGCGAAGATCACATGTTTTTTATCTACAGAGGAAGTCTGTGGTCTGAATAACTACGGGAAGTCAAGCCTTGATAAAATCCTTTGAGTTATAACTTCATCCCTTTTACAATTTAATAGAGTTATTGGATTAAAGTACATTATTTTGCATCATCGACAATGACCTAATGGATCAAATGGTGCCATTTCTTGATAATTAACCTATATATTAATTATTAGGTGCATCCTCTACAATGCACTTAATAGATCAAATGGGGTCATTTCTGAATCAATGATGCATGCAAAAATCTTAAATGTTCATTTTCGTCATCATTGTCATTGTCGTTAGAGTCATCACAATTGACTTGGTATAAGAATGAACCTTTTTAGCAAGGGATAGTTTTTCTTGATATGCACATGTTTCTTACATTTAACGTACGTGTACTCTTGTTAGCAATAGCTTCTCTTGTTGGTGAATCAAACCTCATTATTCTTGAGGAGTTTCTTGAATTGTCCGGTCATCATTGTGATATCATCATCTCCCTCTTGGTCAAAATTGTCTATTAGTTTCATCGGTCTAGTGACTTTGAATATCAATATCTTCTTCTTTGGCTCTTGTTTATTCTTAATCCTATTATGACGCTTAATTTTAGTCGATATTTTAGCATGCTTAAGTTAAGTGAGTGTAACATCTTAGTCGATATCTTACGTTTATTCTTCTTCCTATTATTCTTCTTCTTTGCCTTGTAATCCCACTCAAGTATAAAAGAGTGTAACATCTTAATCGATAGCTTTCTGGATAGAAATGCTCGTCTAAGATTTATAGAGATGATTCACCATCGTAGTAAATAAATATTCATGTCGTTGATGATTTCTCTAGTGTTCACCTCGAACATCTCATTCTTTCATGTAAGCATGGAAAAAATGAAATTCTATGACCGTGCTCGTACCTTCATGGGTGGTTTCGAAACATTCCCTTATCTTCTAGGATATCTTAAGATGTGATACATGGTCAAATTACTTCTTGGAGAGTGCATAATACAATGTATTGATTTCCTTAAAAATTAGCACCGTCTTCTTCATTTCTCCTTTTTTTGTCCTTTATAAATGTGAAGAATTTCTTCACAATATATCAGACACTAAAATCCTTCTATTGAAGGAAAGCTATCATCTTTGCTTTCCATTGTGGATAGTTCTCTCTATTAAAAGGTGGATGTATGACATAGTTTCTTTCAATCCTTAATACATTTCTTACCATTACTTTTTAGTTTATTCCAACTTGAACACCATCTAAGCTTTGATAGCAAATGTAATTTATAGATGATACACGGTGTATAAGTTTATCAAATAGAATCGATCGATTAGTTCATAATAATGAAAATCGTACAATCAGACAAATCATGCGATGTACAGTTCATTCGCAGCAACTACTTTTGGATAACTAATGACCATTTTGACCAACTGATTAATTTGCATTTAGTTAATTGAACTTATTCGAGTGATTAATTTTGGCATGAGTACTTGTTTTGATTAGCAACAACTACCTCATCCCATCAACATTTCCTTTCGTCATCATTTGACATCTATTAACTACCCTTGAAATATATTTTGGAGTCTTATAAAAGGAAAGTCATTCCCTTTCATTTCGCTCACACTTAACGCTCACACTCTACATTGTCTACATCAAGTAATCGTTGAGCCCATCATTCACCAAGAAAACTAGTTGACTAATCAATTTAAAAAGCAAATTCAGTCGATTGGAAAATTCTATAAGTTGGTTGATTCATTCTGAAAGTTAAAGTTGAACTGGAGTTGTATGCTCTGCATGTCCATGAGATTATGGTATAATTCTCTCCTAAAATGATTACTTCGAACTCTTGATTTTTGTCTTCTTTTCATCTTCATCACATTTATTGTCTTTAGTGAGCACCTTCTTGATATTCTTCATCACGAGCTTGTAGCTAGCATGCTCCATCAATGTGCATTATTATTTAGCTACTTCATCACATCTTTTTGCAATCTTCTCATCGATTCCATAGTTTGATTCACATATAAAATGCAAGTTGATATAACAAAACTTCTACCATCATTTACATTATGCATGGGTGCATGGCCCAATACAATTTTCAGGATTGTACATTAGATATATGGATAAAAGCAACTCACATGTATATGAAAACGAACATACACTATTGTGAAATATAAACACATATTAAAGAATCTTATAAGAAGAAGTAGCAATGCTGAACATCATTGTACATGCTCGATTTTACATCCTTTCATATGCAAGTTTGGAAGCCTATTCTTTCATGTAGTCACACATTTTACATCTTGAATATGTGGGTTTGTGCACAAATAGCATGTAACATACGTTGTGAAAAGGAAGCACAATATTGATTGAGAATGCATCTAAAATGGCACAAAGAATCAAATTGAACACTAATGGGACTATATCAACATTTTTATGAGGAGTGATGATCAAATCCCAACCATCATCAAGTAAAATCAGTCAAAATCAAACGAAAAGTATTGCGAAAAACATTTTCGTAATTTAAGTCATTTCTTATATTCAATGCACGAGTTTTGTAACAAACAAAAGCAAACTCTCTTGATCATTTGGGAGTATCACTCACATTCGAAGGATCAGAGTTCCGAAAACATAAAATTGAATAACAATTGGATCATATGAATGACAAATTGAACATCAATATTTTACAAGCAAAATGAAGCATCAAATTACATATTACAAGAAAAGTAAAACCATAATCAATTATCAATAGAACAATAGAAAATTATAATAAACAACCATCAATAAGAAATAAGAAATCAGACGACATCCAATGCAACAAAAGCATAAAATTAGCATGCTCACTATTAGTAAAAGAAATAAACAAATAGAATATAAGTGTAGCGAATGTTCTCTGGCTACATTATGTTTAATAAAAGTAAAGTACATGGTTTTTAAGTATATACACATGTTGTTGTGTTGTGGCTAAAATCTTGTTGAATATGAGAAAAGAAAATACACTTGTTAGATGCATCATGGCAAAAAACTATAAGCAAATCTAATATATATCGGGAAAATCAACTTCCATTTATAACAAACAAGCAAATAACTAGAGTATTTTGTTAAATAAATAAAACAAAATCATCAACGACAAAAGGCATCATAAAATGAGAGACAGAGAGAGTAGTCGCTTATGATCAATGTTTAAAACCTCGTGCATCAACAATAGTATTTGATTTTTTTCATCATAAAATGTATAATTCTGAAACATGCTACTTCCATCCGATTTTAATATTGATTGAATTAACTATTGACCTAGATCTACTGTGGTTTCATTAGGACGTTCTTGAATATGATTTTTTCAGTAGCTTGTGCCCTATTCTAGAAGCATGCCGAAGTTTCTTTAGGCATAGCTTGCATACATGCCACACAATATCTTGCTCATATGATTTCCTTTTAACTGTTATCTCTTCCCTTTTGTAAACTCTATCATAATCCATCCAAACCCCTGATATAAGTTGCTTTTGTTTCTTTCTCATGAGCATCACAATCTTTTCTAAAGACATCAGAATTTGAATTTTCAATTGATGGATCTGTGCTACTCATTGTGATGAATAAAAGGCCAAAGACCTGTGATAAAGGTACCACATTATAATTATAATACTTCAATCCCTGTAAAAAACCAACCAGATTTATTATTTGATTGAGATTATGAATAAGTAAACTTTCAAAACACTAGATAAAAAATACTCAATGTTAGAGACATATGAGCAAACTTAATGGATGTAGAACATAGACAATGATTATACGCTTTGTGCTAGATAGAGGGATGATCTTGTGTGGCAACGCATGCCAGATGAGTGGCCTCGTGTGGTTTAATGATTTCTCATGCGAAGACACAACCTCATGGAGGGTTGAAACGAATGATGTCATGTTTATGAAGAGCCGATATCAGGATGGAACTTACTCTTGCGAAAAGATGGATGACAAACCTACAACTAGTTATTTTGCACATAGAAGTAGAGAGCCTCCCTTTAGGGCAACAATGACCCGTGTTTTTTTTGTTTGTTGTCAAGAAATGGAAAAACACAATAGGGATCTGGCAGTCTGCTTTAGCGGAATCGGGTCGCTACTCACAGATTCACACGCGAGAATGGGGAAAGGATTGATATTATTTGGAGTGAGATCACTAGTTAGGAAATAATAATGGAATTCACAATTTTTACATGATAATTATTATAGTATTAACATGGATGTTGGGAGTAATGTCTACTCTTTAATGTGTATAATTATTACTTTTCATATATTTGTAATGTAATGATTGGGTATATAAGGATTGGATATGTATAACTTGTATACTATTTTATGTAATTCATATCAATTATCCTATAGTACAATGTACATTAAATTTGGAAAAAACACATCAAAAATAGATATTCATATATATATATATATATGTATGTATTCATTTAAATCTCGTAACATGCATTCACATATGTATTCGTCAAAGTATATTTTGTGACATCCGTGTTTACCTCCGTCTTCGTTGGATGCAAAAGATCAACATCCGCATTCGAATCTAAATTCGTCATAATAAAAAAATAGAGCATTCATACTTTCGTCAAAACTGATACAAATGCGAACGGACATACATATATATATATATATATATATCCAGATATTCTTTTTGCGCTAAATGTGACATGCCAACACTTTTACAAGAATTATGTACAATTCAATCCTTTTATTTAGAAGTGGTTAGTGAACAATGATATCAGAAAAAATAATTCCATAAACACAAAACATCCATTTCTAACAAAAAAAAACGAATTCTAAATAATAAATTAACTCAACTTGAATCAAATATCTCCTACCGTCTGGAGTCAATGGAACTTCTCAAGAACAATACCCATCAACCAACAATCACCAATCCAAGAAGAACTCCCGTAGAAGAGCTAAACTAAAATCCACTTCAGTTTCCCTCCTCCCACTAGGGCTGCGGGCAAATCCATGTCGATCCTGCACGTCTGAAATCGAAACCCTCACCCTCCCACCTTCGTATCCACCTCCTCGATCGCCGATGGCGGAATCGACCGCGGATCCTCTCAGGAATCTCGTGAAGAGGGCCTCCAATCACCTTGCGAGGAAGCTCTCCGGCCTCATCATGATCCTCGTCAGCCACAAGGTCGCCTTCCACTCTCGTAAAAATCGAATCTTTTTGTTCATTTCGGCGTCTTTGTTGTGGTCAATGTGGAATTCCTGCTCTGTTCAGCACTCCGGAACTTTCGGTGTCGCGGTGGGATTAGCGGTGGCGTTCGTATTCGCATGGAGATTCCTGAGTCCACCGGCGAGGCCTCCGAGGAGGAAGCCTCGAGGGAACGCAGCATCATCGAGCACGGGGAGCTCGGAGATTTACCGCCAGCTGATGAGCTTGAGGGAGTCCGAGGCGGCCGAGAGGATGCGATCGCCAGCCAATGTGAGGAGAGATTTTATAGTTTTCTGACGATTTTTTGGATTTGCGGTTGACAGTATGATTGTTTATGTGTTTGCAGCTCAGTCTTGGACAGGCTGTGAAGAAGAAGCTGAATGGAGGTAGAAAGGTATATATGTGCTTGTGTTTTCTTTATTGCTAAATGCGCAGTATTTCTATATTTTGGTGAATGATATCCCTTGTGGAGTTGGATTTACCGATATTTGTGGAAATTGTCAACCATTATATAATTTATGATAATGGACAACAGATTGCTTAGGATGGTGTCGGCATATAGGACGATGAGTCAATGCCACCAATTTCTGTATATCGATGTCTATATTAGTTCCCTCAACTTGGATTGTGTATGAGTTACTGTTTTTGTAGATTGTTTAGAGACCAGCTCAGCAGTTCAGACATGGCTCAGGACTAACCTCTCTGACTTCGCCAGTTCTCGGCCTCATGGTTGGTCTAGCGGGAGACTGCCTCCCGCCGGAGCAAAGGAACGAACTTATATACTAGTTGGACGGCAGCAAAAAGGTCGAGGCCCCCTTTCTTCACAACATAACATTGTAGATGAAAACAGAAAGGAAAAAAGTCACATCACTTTATATTAGTCGGAGAAAGCTGGATTTAATATAACAATCAATATTAGAGATCAATATGAAATAGATCAATTAGTAGATTCTATCTCAAGTACATATGAATCAGAATTCCTAAAAAACATGTTAATTATATCCGGACAAGAATTCTAGTTCATCATGGGTAGAGACACTATTGCCGATATAATAACCTCGATCTGAAATGCTGATATGGAAAAAAAGGAAATGGTTCGAATAACATCTACCAATATAACTGGCTTGTAAAGTAGCTTAGATTTCCCTAAAAATCTCCTATCGTTGCTTTAGCCTTGCTTGCTTGTCTTCCTCAACAAAAAAACTGCAAGGGGAAATCCTCCACAGCTAGCCAACAGCTTCTAGAAACCCTCACACCTTGCTTATCGGAGGGTGACCTTTTTCTTCTCTTTCTTTTTCCACTCGTCGACTTTCGCAAGACGGCACAAACCTAGTAGGAAAAGCCGGGGCCCTGCGGTGAACTGATGACTCTTATGCTCCAAGAGTTTGAACAACCAAAGCTATTGAACCCCCCCATTCATCTCTGCTTTCACACATATATTTAACCTGTCAAGTCTAGCCTCGCTATCGCTCGTTACTCGTTGTGGAGGGAAGGAGCGAGCAACAAACGAAAGTGAGGAAGGACTTTCACCACTTCTACCGGCAGGAAAGGAGGGGATTGACCTGGAGGGAAAGCCATCAGAAGGGGGAGGGGGCGGCAGGGCTTTTCTTCCACCAAAGAGAGGCAAGAATGCGGGGGAGGATTTGCAGTCGTCAGGAGAGAACGGGAGGCCGAGTGAGGGAATGAGGAGCGGTAGTCCTTTGTTCTGCCAGAGATTTCTTTCTGTAATCACAGGCGAGGCACAACCACCTCGTCGAGCCCCAAATATCTAATCAAATATTATGTATAATATAGTAGAGATTTTCTCAAATATTATATAAAATGCGGAAGAAGAGAACAAAGGGGTGGGCCGTCGGGGCTTAGAGCTTAGTAGTAGGAGTTCAGGAGGTCCAATTCGAAGAAAGGGCTATAGTGACGTTTCGATCGATCGTAGAAGTTCTGATTCATTCAGATTGGCCCTTGAATCTCTCAGTTATTCTCAGATAGAAGGAAATCTATGTCCATAGGTTATCGAGCGGTAGTTCTCGAAGGTTCGAAGCAGCTAAGCTATCTGAGATTTTGGCTAGTCCGAAGGGGGGGCACCGGAAACGATTTTGTGAGAAGTTCGAATCCGTGGAGTTCGGCGGTCTGGTCCGGTATGGAATGAACTTCTAATCTGATGATCGAATCGATTCCATGATTATCAGTTCATAACCCCAGCCCATTCCGGCGGAACAGATCTACTAATTCTTTGATTCCAGTTAGTAAGAGGGATCTTGAACTAAGAAATAGACCCTAGAAGCTCAAAAAGGGTATCCTGAGCAATTGCAAGTGGACTATTCTCGAGAAAAGCTGTGGTTGAACTAGACATAAGGTCTCCCACCCGGAAAAAGTAGATTTCGGTCGGCTCCGCATTTTTTCGGTGTTCTCGTCGGAACACGCGGGCATACTCCTTGCTTCTGGGGGCATTGATTCAAAGCTCGAGTACGGTCCGTTCGTCGTTTTTCTCCTCTGTACTTCTAGTGGTTCTAATTTCTAGTAGTTGAGAATTGAGAGTTGTTGTAGAATTTAGCGGAGAAGTGAGTGTTAGAAGGTCAGAGAATAGCAGAAGAAGAAAAAGAACATTCTTTTCATTATTCGACTTAGCTGACGACAGAAGCACTATCACTCCATAGGAAAGAAAGACTCATAACGGAAAGACCTAGGAGAAGAGTGAGCTCGTAGAGTTATAAGGCTTTCTAATGGGCTGAGCTGCATGTCTTTTCTTGTCATCTAACATAAGGATTGACATTGTTACTTTTAGCTGTGGTCATCTTTGGAAATTTGTAGCTAGAATTTACTGCCTACGTTATAAGTTTTCATACTTGCCATCACCCAATAGAAACTGCAGTTGAAGCTGTTTGCCTATACATGATCAAACAGATGCAGGTAAGGAAATAATTGGAAAATAAGAAGAAACCACCTGCCAGAGAGATCTATGGTTTGCCCATTTACGTCACCATTACATGTGAAGGTGTTATGATATTCTTACAGACATTGTTGACAATATTTCTTCCACACAATTTTGATTTTGAGGGTCTCCTTCCTGCAATCTGAATAATGGATAATTACAACGTACTTCACATGAAACCTTATATAGGTATAGCATGGACCCGCAATGAAATGATAGTATTTGGGGTTTGGGATCTTTCTTGGTGAAAGCTCAACTTCTCTATCAAAAGTGTTAGTGGCTTTGCAAGGACCCCAAGTTACACATCTAATTTAGGAGCAGGAAAAACCAGATTTTGATGCCCCTCAAAATCCCCAGTCAATTATCCTTAATGAAGAATGAATATTTTATTTTCTGTAATTGCACCATTTCCCATAACCTTCATGTTGGCATTTTCAATTTAGAATTTTATTTTTTCTGTTGGCTGCATGAGCAATCAATTTTTTCCTATCTTACCTCACAAACATCAACGTCTACATCACATAATGTTACCTACCATATGCTGAAATGGAGCGTGCTTCCAAGATGGTGTTCTTGAGAAACTTCATCGAGGACACATAAGGTCTCGTGAGGAAAACATCGATCACTTTCAAATCTTTTAATAAATAGTGCATGACTGTATCATAGAAGAAACCCCCCCCCAATGGAATGCAACATGGGAGGTGACATGACAATGGTTTGAAACATATCGTTCAAGTCAATCTGAATTTTATTCGATCTCCCAAAACCACTCTTATGAAAATGAAGAGAAATCATGGCTGAAAAAAATTGCGGAGCAACTTCAAGAGAATATATGCGGTAGAATAATTCTCCCAGCATGGTGCAGCATGGACCAGGAAAATAGGACCGAATTTTTAATTAATTTTAGTGGTCAATTTTATTTACGTTTATTTACGTCGACGAATTTTTAATTAAATAAATGGGATCGACTGTGATCTCAATTAATGGTCGATTTGAATTTTAAATTTGGTCGGTTAATTAGTTAGAGTCATTTTAGGATAAAGTGGTTGTCAATTTAAATTAATTACTATTTTTGTAAGATCATCCCTCCTATATAAAGGGATGAGAGTCCAATGTGTTAGGCGGTCAAGTATTAATGAAACTTTGAGATTTTATCTCTCTCCTTTCTCCTCTCTCTCTCTCCACGCGATCTCCGCGGTTCTCCTCCTTCAACCCCGCGCTACAGGCGTGATTTCTTCTCTCAACCCTTCCATTGTTCTTCCACCGAAATTTCTACCAATTATTTTAATTATCAACATCGACGCCGAATCCCGTTTGCATCAGTTGGTATCAAAGCATGGCCTACAGATCGTCCTCATGATCTGACGATCCGTACAGACATGCGCGCAGACACCAACGTTCGTTGGAGTGGAAACGACAAGCCGAAGGATTTTACAAACAGGACATGGACGCGCGACGTGAGATCCAGATGGCCCAATCCAAATGTCGAGAGATAATGGCTAATCTCAAGGCTATGTGCGCCCTATCGAAGCCTACAACCATCGAAGCCGTTGTCGCGAGTTTTGACGAAGAAAACTCCGCCGTTGAGGAAGATTCGGTTGCTGTCCAGATCGTTTCGAAAGAAAAAAGCGACGAAATAGTGGCTGTCCAGGAGGTTTCGGACCAGCCTCCACCGCCGAAGACGTCCCCGATGTCAACCACAACCCCGCTGCAACCCAACGATGGCAGCCCCTCACCAGCGGGTCCCCTTCTCACAGCCTCGGCAGCCCCGATCCGATCTCCAATCACCCCAGCGGCCCCTCTGGCCACGTCGGCCCTTCCCACGGACCCGCAACCCCCCTGCGCATCACCGCCTGCCCCTCTTCCCCTGCCTCCCCCGCACCTCTCGGCCTCGCCACCCGTGACCTACCCCCGCACCGCCCCTGTCCCCTACAGGTCAAGCCACCGCGCCCACAACCCCTGCGACGCCGCCCCCAAATCTCCTCCGAGCCGCCTACGCCTCCTCCTCCCTCCCCCTCTCGCCGCCCTCCCTAGGACCCCCCTCCTCCTCCCGCTACCCCACGGCTCCTCCCTCGCCATCCCCTCTTCCCACAACAGCCGCCGCCCCAAATCGATAAGCCCCTGGCGACCCCCCAGTACCCGCGCCCTCCTGTGCCAATCCCCTGACAACCCCCGCCTCCCCGCAGAGCCGCACCGACCCCACCCGCGAAACCGCCGCCCCAGCCCGCGCCATCAAGAGGCCGCCACCCGGACCGCGCCATCGAGAAGCCGCCCCAGCCCGCGCCATATAGGCAAGGAACTCGGGCAAACCCTAACGGGAATCCCGCTGATTACGGAAGTTGAGACCCACGGTCTGTGGGAATGGATCATAAGTGGGAAAAATTGCGGAAAAAAATCCCCTAAGACCCCTATTCGCAGAAAGGTCAAAAGGAATAGGAAAGTAAAGAAGAATGAAGGGGTGCGAAATTTGCGCCCACACCCCCGACGACAGATTTATTTAAAAAAAAGGCTACAAAGCAGAAATCTGGAGACCCTCCTTATCCAAATAGGACTAGGGCCTTGGGTTTCCCCTATATAAGACCCCATGGCTTCATTCCTTGGACACATCTCCTCCCCTCCTCTCCTTGTGTCATTACTTCGCTATGGATGCTCCGAAGACCATCTTGTTCATGCCTTATCAATTTTTCGGTCACCACAAGGAAGAGACAACAATCAAGAAGACGCCGTCGTTCGCGCCACACATGTTCTTCAACCACGAAGGCAGCGTCATCCACGCCCGCGTATGGACTCCGCCGTCCGCTCCACACCAATTCTTCCAGAAGATAAATGAGCACGCCGATTCTTCCTCCAAGCCTGCAGATCTAGCAATTCGTCGGGAGACAAATTTTTAAAAGCGGAGGAGAGTTGATGCAACGTGGACCAGGAAAATAGGGCCGAATTTTTAATTAATTTTAGTGGTCAATTTTATTTACGTTTATTTACGTCGACGGATTTTTAATTAAATAAATGGGATCGCCTGTGATCTCAATTAATGGTCGATTTGAATTTTAAATTTGGTCGGTTAATTAGTTAGAGTCATTTTAGGATAAAGTGGTTGTCAATTTAAATTAATTACTATTTTTGTAAGATCATCCCTCCTATATAAAGGGATGAGAGTCCAATGTGTTAGGCAGTGAAGTATTAATGAAACTTTGAGATTTTATCTCTCTCCTTTCTCCTCTCTCTCTCTCTCTCCACGCGATCTCCGCGATTCTCCTCCTTCAACCCCGCGCTACAGGCGTGATTTCTTCTCTCAACCCTTCCATTGTTCTTCCACCGAAATTTCTACCAATTATTTTAATTATCAACATCGACGCCGAATCCCGTTTGCATCACATCATCTTTTTCAGCGCTTGAAATTATGTTCCAAATGTTCAACCAAAAAGATTTTTCTCCCTTTATGGAAAATAACCAAAAGGTCTGGTGATGAAGACAAAGATGGAGCTTGGACTCGCATTTTAAAAAATTGCACTAAACAATCTCAAATTCACCCCATGCATCAAGGATGGATCTTCTTTCCTCAGGGTGATTATTCGTTTCAGAAAGCAATACCAGACATTTTTTTATTGTAAATGAGTTGGCCCCGTGACGGTTTGCTTGCCATTCTGTTCTGTTTTTGGTATATCGGCACTTAAAGGTTTCTACTTTCTACTGCACTCATCCATCACAGCAAACACTTTAAAAAAGGAATTCCCAATATGGTTAGAAATAATGCTAGATGCCATGAGAAGATCAAGCAAGTTTCAGACCAACTGTCATCCTTGGGTATTTCAATAGAAAAGCATCAAATTGACTGTCAGCGAGGAATGTTTTACACAGTCCCAGGATTGATTTAACAAAGTGAGACCTCACCATGCAGTGATTATTGTGAAACTATTAAAAATATATTTGTGTATTTCAAAAACTAGAGGGAGATAAGGCATGAATCGCTCATCTACTCTTGTAGGAGGGAATCTGGACTAGCAGAGAAAAACAATGTTGTCAAGTTACATACATGGTTCTAAGTATGTATGGATGGTTTGATGACGTCACTTTGGGAAATCAAAACTGAAATCATCAAACTTGGTATATGAAAAATTTCAATTTAAATCTCAGAAACCATGTAATTTGCACCAAAATCCTTACACGTTTCGACTATGTAGGCACACATCTTGACATCATCTGGATGATATCGTGTTGGAGAATACTTAAGATTGTGAACGTGCTTCCTACGTATAAGGCATGGTGGTGCATCCCATAAATTTTCAAATTTTGGACTAATTTAACAATGTAAAATGTAAAGGGTCTTATTGAAATATGTATTTTTACTTAAAGGGGATATATGGATCTTGAATCTTCCTACTTTAGTTTAGTAATCTCTAGAAGTTTATTCTTATTTCTCCTTTTCTCCATATGTGCAGAACTAGAATAGCGTTGTATTTTCTATGACCCAACTTTAAAAAGGGTCCCTGGGCTAATGGGATGAAACAACCAAGAAGAAGAAAGCATATTTAGTGAACGATTTTTTTCTCTAATCCCTCTCTCTCTCCTTCCCCTCTATATCTTCCTCATATCTCTTTCCCTTCTTCTCAAAGGTTTCCCTCTATTCTCTTCCTCCTCGCTTCTTCTCTATCACCTTCAAAATTCTCTTCCCCTTCTTCATAATAAAAGATCTCTCATCTCCATTTTTCCTTTTTGTTTCACCCTCTCTCTTATCTCTTCCCTCTTACTCTTGTTCTCTTATTGTCTCTCTTCATCTCTCGCTCTACCGTTTTCTCATCTCCCATATCGTCTTGAAGACTTTCCTGTCCCTCCCTTAACATTTCTTTCTCTCATTCTCTTCCTCTTTTCGTTGATATTTACTTTTTGCCACATGCTCTTGCCTTCTTTGTATCTCTCCCCTTCTCTCCTTTCTTTCTTTCTTTCTTTCTTTATCTTCTTCTTTCCTTTCTCTCAATCCTCTGTATCTCTATCTCTCCATAATATCTTTTCCTTTTTGTCGTTTCTTTTAATTATCGCATTTCAAACCTTTCTTCTTCCATCAACATCAACTGTTATTAGAGCATGAATTTTGAATCATTCCTAATTTCAATGATCTTATAGTATTTAGGCGAACATAGCTTGAATTTGAACCAATGGGGCCATATTTCTTACCCGCATCCAAAGTAGCTAAAGAATTGCCTTTGTTCCAAGTTGAAGGTATTACAATCATTGAATTCATTGATAGAAAAAGATGGTCATCAACGAAGCTATGTAGGAGCAACCATCCTCAATCACAATTGATTTGATGACAACTTCTCTCGCACCACCAAAACCCTCCCTTAATTGTTTGAAAATAGAGCTTTGTATCGTGGAGAGCACGCAACAATGCTCTCAAATTCGCAAGCCAATTGCCAAGGTTGATATCATGGTTGTTATTGCAATAGCTCACAGTCCGAACTCGCACGACGAAGGTCCCATGGTGACATGACCGCTGCTAGTGCTAGGCCTGAGGGGACTGACTGTCCTCTCACCAATCTTGAACGAGCATCGTCACCCTTGCCTGATCCTTAAAGCATGTTGCCACTCCTTCACGGGAAGCATCACAATCGCTTACATCCCTTGGACTAATCAGTACAACATTTCATGAATATTCACAGCTTTAAAATGTGATTGAAGAGTGCAAATATATAAAGTTTTTGATGCGGATTGAAATTTGGGCTCGACGTTGAAAATAAAATATTTTGAACTGTGGATTTTTGTAGAGAAAATAGAGGGGTTGAGAAAAAAAACTCGTCGGGAACGAGAGGTTTGCGGAAGAAGAAGCGCGTAGATCGCGAGGGGGGAGAGAGAGACCAGAGAGAGGGAGATAAAATCTCAAATTTATAAATTACTGAACTGATTAAAACAATGGACCACCATCCCTTTATATAGGAGGGATGAGTTTACAAAAATAGAAATCAAATTCAAATTGAAACTAATTGTCCTAATTTGACTCTAACCAATTAACATACTAATTTGAAATTCAAATCTCTAACTAATTGATTGAGATCACAGGGGATCTCGTTTATTTAATTAAAATTGCGACAACTCAAATAAACGTAAATAAAATTAACGGATAAAATTAAATAAATATTCGGCCCTATACTTCGGTTCCACGCTGCATCAGTTTTGCGGAGGAATCTGTTAGTGTTGAAGGTTGCGAGTAATTAATAACATATAAAAAATACAAGGTTGCTCTCAATCATCTTGGAACTTGTGGACTGCAGAGTTTCGGCCTCGATCAACTAATGGGAAAAGGTGACTCATATGGAGACTGGAGTTGAGTATTTCGAAGCCCATGGGATTGATGTAGCCCATAAATGTTAGAATTCACAAACATTAGAAGAATCTGGTTGGACTAGTTTCTAAAATATAAATTGTGAAGTGTTTTGTTGAAATTTGTATTTTTACTTTAAGGGGAGACAAGGATCTAGAATCCTCTCATTTCTTTAGGCTAGAAGTCTCTAGAAGTCAAGCTTGCAAAAATCGGCCGACTAGGCCGACTAGTCGGCCCGATTACTCGAATCGGCCTACTGATCGACCCGATTTGAGATAGCCGGTCATTAGTCGGGCGCTTCGATTAGTCGGGTCGCCTAGTCGGAATAGTCGACCGACTAATCAACCGATTTTTGCAAGTGGGATCCGAGGACCCGAATCCGAAATGCCCATTTACTCCGATTTTAGGTTATTATTAGACAATAACCTAAAACCCCCACGCAACCGATCCCCCGATACCTCCTGCCCGCACGACCTCTTCCCCCACCGCTGCCTGCTCCCGACTCCGATCGTCGCTCGCTGCTCCGATCGCTGCGAGCTCCGGTGTCGCCGCCTGCTCCCGACTCTGCTCGCCTCTTCCCCCACCGCCGCCTGCTCCCGCCATCCGATCGCCGCCTCCGAATCTGGTTAGGGTTTTGTTTTTTTTGCTATTTTTTAAATATAGTTTGTTGCATAGATTATGCTGGAACTAAAGGAGGGAACACAACACTGGCCTTTGTAATCTTATTCTTGAGTTTTGACAGATTCTTATGTGGAACAGCCTTTATAAGCTGGCAGACCCTTATTTCATCAAAATATGAAACCTTACGAAATGAGCCCTTCTCGGGGAATACAAGTGATTTTAGGAAGCTTGTAGTCTATATTAAAAATTTTCATGTCATAAAGTACGTATACATGTATGAATTATTTCTGAGAAAATCTGTTTGAAATTTGCAACAGGAAGTAAATTCCATATCGATCTTAACCATACATCTAAACAATTTCTATACTTGTGGAAAACACACAAACACCCCTTAGTAATCACAGATTTTACATATTCCACTCTATCTAAAGATTTTTTTTCTTCCAAATCTCTATTTCTATTTATACTGTAAATTCCAGTGATATAAAACAGTCAAGTATATGTAAAGTCTCTATTGTACAGAAAACAGAACCAAACTAGAACTAGAATTTCAGAGAACGCCCATTTGAGATGACTTTCAATATTGACTTGATGAAGGTGTTGTAGTTCGTTTGTTCTTAATTAAATGCAAAATGAAATTGTGTGTTCTTAAAGTAATAATTATTAACTTGTTTATATCAAGTTTTAACTTGTGAGTTTTTGACAATGTAGATGGCAACACCTCCTACGAATGTCGCTTCTGGTAATGACTCATCCTTTTATGTGCCACCATGATCAAGTGATCCTGCATGGCAATTTGGATACCTTTCAAACCGTGCGGATTCGAACACGGTTACTTGCAGGTTGTGCAAGAAGTTGGTGAAAGGAGGGATTTTTAGGTTCAAGCAACATCTTGCTCACCGTAAAGGCAACGTGGCTCCATGCTCTAAGGTGGATGAAGAGACGAAGAAGATGATGATATCATACTTGGATGACGTTGCTAGAAAGAAGAGTCAGAAAGCTGTTAAGATTGCTCAGATGAGAGATGAGATTGATATCGACATCGCTGGAGATGCTGGATCTGCAAAAAGGCATCGATCTTCCGAATCTATGGAACATACCATCGTCGTTCAAGGAACACGTCAGATGAGCATAAAAAATGCTTTATCCAAGGACCACTATGAGAGGGTTGTCTCCTATATATGCAACTGGGCATATTCATCGGCGATCCCTTTCAATGCATTGACCACGAAACAGTTCAAGCAGATGGTGGAGGCAATTGGGATGTATGGTCCAGGTCTCAAGACTCCTAAGAGGTATGAGATTAGCGGCCCATTTTTGAAGAAGGTGGTCAAGAAAATATCTGATGACTTGCAATGTCATCGAATTACATGGAAGAAGACAGGGTGCACTATAATGACTGATGCATGGACGGACATACGAGGACGGAGCATCATGAACTTCTGTGTCAATTGCTCCTTGGGGACTTCATTTTTGAAGCCCATAGATGCTTCTGATGATACACACACCACTGAGTACATCTTTCAGCTTGTGGATGAGTGCATAACTGAAGTCGGCATGGAAAATGTTGTTCAAGTTGTGGCGGATAACGATTCGGCGAATGTAGCAACAGGGAGACTGTTGCTCACAAAATATCCCGATATATGGTGGACTTCCTGTGCAGCTCATTCCTTTGATCTTGCTTTGGAGGAGATTAGCAAAGATTCGAAAGTGAAGAGCGCGATTAAAAAGGCGAGGATGCTCACAATTTTTATTTATGCTCACACTAAAACTTTGAGCTTGATGCGAAAGTTTACAAACAGGAGAGACATTGCTAGACTTGGGCAAATGAGGTTTGCTACTACTTTTCTTATTCTTGAAAGCATTCTAGAGAAAAAAGACAAGCTCAGGTTGATGTTTTCGTCAGATGAATGGATGGCTTGCAAATGGTACAAGACCAAAAGGGAGAACAAGCGGTGTCTATAGTCTTCAGCGCTACTTTTTGGAACCACACCGCATTTGCAATCAAAATTTTTACACCTTTGGTTCATCTATTGCGTGTGGTTGATGCGGATTGCTGCATTTCAATTGATGTTTTGCTCACTTGACTCTATTATCCTAATAGTTTTGTTCCTTATACCTTCAATTCTTTATTATTATAATCAAGAATATAATATTTAGAGGATATTAACATGATATTAAAAATTTATTTATATTTTTAATAATAAAAAAATACCAAACCGCATACTCCCCGCATGCTCTCCCGCATACCGCATACTCTCTATGCAGTGACCCCTCCGACTGAATACCGCATACCGCCTTCCTGAACATTGGAGTCATCTTACAAGTTTTTTTTGAAGTCAAAACAGGGGGAGACACTCTTAGGTGTTCACCCCAAAATTATATTGATAAAAAAGTCAAAAAGAGTACAAAAAGAAGATCAAGAAGGGGCGCCCTGGACAAGTCAGGAGAGAAGCACGCCCAAGGCGTGAGTACAGACGTTCTCTACGTAGAATCTTTGACCAGCAAACAACCACTCATTTCTAAACAACCAAATAGACCAGACTAATGCCAGAGGCCGCAGCAGCTCAGGCCTCGGCCGATCCCTAGCCATGCCCAGGGTCATGCAGAAGTCGATAACCAGTGTTCAGAAAGGCGGTCCAGGCGTCCGCATATGCGTATTCGGTGACTGGACCGAACCGCATATACAATATTCGGTGTATATGCGGTTTTGGCGAGTATGCGGCCGAGTAAATCGCATATGCGGCCACATACTCGGCCGCCTTTTGGATAGACCTCAGGCTCATCTATAGTTGCTGTTGTCAGGCTGCAGGACAAATTAAATTTTTCCTATAATATCATTAAATTATTAACAGAATGCTTTTATGCAGCTGCTGTAAATTTTTTTATTTAATTACAACCATCTGCCAACCATCTGTCTGTTGACCTAAAATATTTTAATTTATTTTCTTCCAATGTTGTTGTATGTCTCTACATTTATTTGATTTGAATTCAATATAATTTAGTTATAGAATCCGATACATATTCTTTCGTGAAAAATATATCTATGAGTAGTTTACTTTCTTCATTTAATATCTATCTCAATTGTTCAGATATTTTGCACTAGAAAATTGTGTTAAATCCCTTAGTTAGATGTCATCCCACTAACACTTGATAAAAGGGAGTTTGATTATTCAATCATTGAATTATATTGATTCATAATCTAATTTTATTTAGTTAAAACCTATATAAACATAAAAAATATTGTTAAAGGGAATTGATTCATTATTATATAATTTTTTGTCTTATATTTTTATATTTCAACTGTAAGTATGTCAACTAATTTCACCTTCAAAATCATGTCATACTAAAAAGTTTATGCATATATTTCATTTATTATTTTTTCAAAACTTAAATCTCCAATATTTGAAATTAATTTGTTATTTTAATTATTTTAAATTAAAATAATGCAAACCGCATAATCCACATATACTTCCGCATATACTCCCGCATATCCGCTTACTCGCTTCAGACCGCCTGACCGCACGTATACCGCATACCGACTTTCTGAACCTTGTCGATAACACTCGCCGTGTCAACCCAACTCAAGCTCGGATCTGCCCAAAGAGGAAGAACACCTGGACACTCGAAGAAGAGATGCTCCAGCATCTCCACCCCTCCTCGCAAAGCTGACACCTGTTGGACACCACCCGGACCAACCTAACGTAACGGTCGCGGGTCAAGAGTCTCTTCCTTCTGAATAGCCAGAAGAAGAAAGCAACCTTTGTCGGAAGACCCAAGCCCCATAAGAAAAAGCAGTCAGCCACCAACTCCGCCGAAAGAGGGGGGGGGGCTGCAAATCGTCGAGTACGCCTTCCCGACCGAGAAAGGGCCCCCCCTGCCAAACCCAGTGGTCCGGTCCCTGGGAGGGCCCCGAGGTGTCCCGAAGCGTGTCCAGTAATTGCAAGAACTCCTCCATGCGCTGGTCAGAGAATCCCGAACGGAAAGACGGCATCCAGTTACCGCCACCCTGCAGGACGCAACCCTAACCTCCTTGTCGGCCGCCAAAGCAAAGAGCTGAGGGAAGCGCAACGCTCCCTCGTCCGTTCAGTCATCATTTCAGAAAGCAAACCACAGACCATCCCCCAAAACCGGCCTGAATAATGTCTAGAAGCTCTGGGAGAGCGAGAGGACCGCCCGCCAGAAGGGAGAGGGACTCCGCCCACGCGCTCCACTCGCCACCGCCGCACCAGGAGCCGCAGACTCGACTCCGTAGATACTCCTAAGGAGAGTGCAGCAAAGGCCCTCACCCTAACCCCGGACTCTGGCCACCCACTTCAATAAAAGCACCTCGTTAAGTTCGCCCAGCCGGCATATCCCAATGCCGCCCTCCTTCTTCCGCAGTGTAACCTCCTCCCAACTTACCAGGTGAATCCCTGCGTCCGGTCCGTTTTTTCCCCAGAGGAACCGCCTCGTCAAGCCCTCCAACCTTTTCCTGACCCCGGCCGGCATGAGCTACGTGGAGGAGAAGTACACCGGTATGGCGGAAAGCACCGCCCTCGGGAGCACCAGACGCTCCCCTTGGACAGGATTGCTGCCTTCCACCCTGCGAGCCTGCTCTCTAGCTTCTCGATCAGTGGCAGCCAGTCCTGCAACTTGGACCTCCCAACGCTCAACGGCAGGCCCAGGTATTGAATGTGGAAGCCGGTCCGCTCGGTACCCAATACAGAGCCACCGAGACCCGCCAGCTCCTCCGACATGCCGAACGGGACCAACTTGGACTTGCTGCAATTTTGAACGAGCCCGGACATCTTACTGAAGATCTCCAAAGTAGCCGCCATACTCTTGGCCTCGTCAAGGCCCCCTTCAATGAAGAAGATGGTATCGTCCGCGTATTAGAGAAGCGGGATCCGCAGGTCAGCCCTCGAGTAACCCCTTGTCAGCCCCGCTTCCTGCACCCTGCCAACCATACATGCCAGGACGTCCGCCGCGATGATGAAGAGCAGGGGGCAAGAGGGCAGCCCTGCCTCACCCCCTCTGAGGCTGAAAGTAACCCCCCTCAGGCCGGCCGTTCACCGTCTCCGTCATGGAAGCCGTGGTGACGCATCGCTTCATCCACGTGATCCAGAGCTCGGGTAAACCTCTCTTGTGCAGAGCCGCCCAAAGGAAATGCCCAAGTGTGTCGAAGGCCTTAGTGAAGTCCACTTTCCATAGGATAGCCTGCGTGCCATCCCTCTTCCAGTCCGCAATTATCTCAAACACCATCACTAAGCTATCTGCAATCTGCCTCCCCGAGACGAAAGCCGTCTGAGTCGGGGCCATAATGCGGTCCAGCACCCTACTCAACCTGGTCATGAACACTTTAGCCACTATGAGATACAATGCATTAGACATCGCAATGGGGCGATAGTCTTCGATCCTCTCCGCATTCGCCTGCTTAGGCAGCAACACGATGAGCGCCTTGTTCACTCGCTCGAAGCCCGTATTACCGCTACAGCATTCAAGCACCACCTCCAGCACCTCAGCCCCAACAAGGTCCCAGAAATCCTTATAAAAGGAAACGGGGAAACCATCCGGTCCAGGCGCACCATCGGCGTTCAGGCTCCAGACTGTCGCCTTCAGCTCCTCTATAGTAACCGAGATCGTGAGGTTAGAGGCATGGGCCCCCGACTAGAGCGTCGCCCCCAGGCCAGACCATCTCCATCTCCTGCCAACAACCCTTGCGGAGAACCTGTGAAAGTGATCCGCAACCGCCCTTCCGAGCTCCCTGTTCCCCTCCACCAACTCCCCACCGATGAACATGACTCCTGATGCAGTTCTCCCTACGCCTCCCGCTGGCCTCCCTGTGGAAGAAGGCCATATTGGCGTCACCCTCGGTGAGCCACCTGTGCCTGGATCTCTGCCGCCACTCAGTGACCCTCTTCCTGTCCTCCTCGTGGATCAGCCTCTGCGCGTCCGACCGTTGCCTCACCTCATCCTCACTCAGGGGACGATCATCCTCCAAATTGTCCAGTCCGCTGACCACCGCTTCAGCCGTTGTCCTGGCCGTAATGCGAGTCACCCTTGACTCCCGCATGAAAGCGCAAAGCCTGAAACGCAGGGAGTCCAGCTTCCGGACGAACCTTACCGCCGCCGAGCATGCCACCATCGTCGAGTTCCAGTGCGCCGCCACCATGTCCCTGAAACCATCCTCCAACATCCACACCTTCTCATAGCGGAAGAAGCCACGAGCAGGCGCGGAATCGCCTGAGTCCCAAAGGATGGGCGTGTGGTCCGACCAAGACCGCGGTCGGGCAGCCACAAAGGAGAGCGGGAAGAGAGCCAGGAGCTCAGACGACACAAGAAACCGGTCAATGCGCGACCTTGAGCTAGCGCTACGCCAGGTGTACCTGGTGCCCGCCGCATCCAGAACCTCCAGCTCGAGAGATTCCATCACCTCCACGAAGGCCTCAGAACCGGGGTCCTGACCCCCACGCCGCCGCGACCTATCAGAAGAAAGCAAGGTTACATTAAAGTCCCCACTAATCAGCTAGGGGACGTCCGGGAACACCTCCCTCACCCTTCTCAGATCTGCCCAAAGATGTTGCCTCTCAGAACTCTGGCACGGGCCATATACGCTGGAGAGCGCAAACTTGACCCCCGAAAGAAGACACTATAGTAAGACTGTCAGGACATGGGTCCCCTTCAGCTCCCCATGCTTGGCGAAAGTCGAGCCCTTCCAAGCGATCAGAATACCACATGCGGACCCCACAACCCCAACCGACTCAAAATCAGAAATGGAGCCCACACCGAAAGAGCGCCACTTTAGGCTTGTAACCGCGCTCAACTTGGTCTCCTGCATGAAGACTACGTCACAGCCCCACTCCACAAACTTGAGCCTAAGACCCTCCTCTTCTCTGGTTCACGTAGACCCCTCACGTTCCAGGAGAGAATCTTCATCAAGCACGTGCCGGCGCCGCCACCCTCGCTCCGAAACTCACCACCCCCGCCGCACGCGCCACCTCTGCCTTCAGCTCCAAGATAGGAACCGAAGCAACACCTGCCCCTGGCCAAGACCTCCTCCGGTACCTCT
This sequence comes from Ottelia alismoides, assembly GCA_037367405.1. Classification (NCBI taxonomy): domain Eukaryota; kingdom Viridiplantae; phylum Streptophyta; class Magnoliopsida; order Alismatales; family Hydrocharitaceae; genus Ottelia; species Ottelia alismoides. The sequence goes on along the minus strand of JAZKJV010001522.1, from coordinate 672,072 downwards.
TCCCTGCCTTCCGATCGCTCCCACCCCCAGACGCCGCAGAGGACGGGAGACTGGCAGCTTCACCCTGTCCCCCAGGAGCCATGCGGATGCTATTATCTCCAAGAGCAAAGGCTGACTTGCTCCATTGTATCTAGCGGCTTACTATTTGGATCCATACTTCTTTTTCACGGAGTATGGTGGTGATGCAGATATTTTGGTGAAGAGAGGTTTTATGGATTGCATGGAACGATTTTATCCAGATTGGATATACAAGATGTTATCACCACAAAGGAGCTTGTTGATTATAGAAATGGTTGTGGGGCATTTGGGAAGCCATTAGCCGTGAGACAGAGGATGACAAATGATGAAAATTTCGATCTAGGTATTTCAGAGATTATTTTCCATTAATGTAATTTTGATTATCGTTGATTTCATTGACTTAACAATTCTATATTTATTAGCTAATTGGTGGTACAATTATGGAGATGACACACCACATTTGAAACACACGGCCATCAAGATCTTGAGCTTGACTTCTGCATCCTCTAGATGTGAGCGCAATTGGAGTACGTTTGACTCGGTAATGACTCTACTGACCCACCTAATAGAAATACTAGTTGTAAATTAGTAAGTGATATAGTCATTAGTCACAATTTTTGTAATGTTGCTTACAGATCCATACCAAGAAGAGAGGCAGGTTGAAGACAAAGAAGCTAAATGATCTTGTGTACGTTCGTTTCAATTCCAACCTGATGGAATACCGTCTTGAGAAAGGAAAAGATCCGTTTTCCTCTCGTGATCGTGCATATTTACGTGAATGGACTGGAGAGGTCAATGTACAAGCTCAAGATGAGGAGGTCTTTCGAGGTTCCAGATTGACTTGGGGAGCAGTGGCTCATGCAAGTGGTGCATAAGAGAATTTGGAGCTGAGAAGAAGTCAACGAGGTGAACGTGGCAAGGGAGCTTCATCTTCGAGCTCAAATGTTGCATCTATAAATGAAGAAGAGGAGGAATTTCTACCTGAAGACATAGATGAAGAAGAAGAAGATGATGAAGAAGAAGAGATTGATTTGGATGATGACCTTGATGGAGATGAATGACTTTTTACTTGATGCTTCATGCTTGCTTGAATTATTTTTATTTTGAAATGTTGTATGTGACTGTTAGTGAACATTAACTAATGCTATGTAGCAAACATATGTTCTTAACTTGCTACTTTTTTCCTTCAATTGCTTCTTTTTTTAGCTCTTATAAAATTGAAAATTGCTAAATCTATGCATATTTATGATTGAGTATATATATATAATAATTTATATATTTAAAGTAAAAAATTCAAAATCGACTAATGTCTGACTAAATCCGATTAGTCGTCCGACTAATCCTTAGTCAGTGACCCGGCCGACCGAGTACCGACTGCCGACTTCTGCAACCTTGCTAGAAGTTTCTTCCTTTTTCTCCCTTTCTCCATAGGTGTAGAATATTCTAGAATAGTGTTGAATTTTCTATCATGCAGTGCAAATAGGACTCGTTGGCTAATGGATTGGAACAATCAATATGAGGAAAATGTTTTTAGTGAAAGAAAGTTTCTTTCTCCTCTCCCTCTCTTTCTTCCTCTCTATATTTCTCGCTTATCTCTTCCTTTCCCTCCTCCCTCAAGGTTTCCCTCTTGTCTCTTCCTCCCTCGTTTCTCCCCATTGACTTCAAAGTTCTCTCTCCTCTCTTCTTCATGGTTAAAGATCTCTCCTCTCCATCTTTCCCTCCCATCTTCTCTTCTCTCTTACCTCTTCTCTTTTACTGTTATTCTCTCTTTAACCTACAGCTTCCCCCAATTCGACCAGATGGCCATGGGTGGGACTCCGGCCATAACATAATTGGCAGATCCAAGATGTACTTCTGCAAGTAAAAGGGGTTCGAATATATATTGGTCGTGCTTGAAAAGTTATGAATCGATTGATAAGTCCAATCCCAATATCTTGATTCCGAGCGGCAATGCACCGTGGGCCCATATATATATCATCCGCTAATACGCGACCAATTAGTGTTTGGATAAAAATTCTTTCGGTCATCCCGTTTTGAGGACTCACGGAAATACCTCGAATAGTACCACAATCTTCCTCTAACTCTAAAATTTCTCAACTCCTCTTTTCTTTAATATTTCCCCCTTAATCTTTCCTCTCCCTCCATTCTTAACAATTGTTTATCTCACTTTCTTCCGCTTTTGTTCAACATTTCCCTTTTATACTTTCATCTTCATATCTCTCCCCTCTTCTCTTCCCTCTATATTTCCTCTTCTCTTTCCCTCTCTCACTCCATGTCTCTATTTCTATAATATCTTTCCTTTCTCTAGACCCCCGACACGGACAGATGCCCTGATTCGAGATTGCGATCTGACATGAGAGTTAAAACTACCTAATATAATCGGTTTTTTATGTGATTGCTGCGCATAAGACAACTGATGATAATAGACCGATGTGCAAGACTTTTTCGGGATATATCTAAGAGATGTCTCCTTTGTGAAACTCAGATTGAAACCGTGGATCATCTTTTCCTGAACTGTGTAAAAACTTCAACAATTTGGTGAGATGAATACTACATGGCTGGATCTACAAAATCTGATTGGTCTATGGGAATCACTTTTTGTGGAAAAGCACAATCCTAGGGAGGATCTTTTGAAGCATGTGGCAACTTTAAGGGTTATTTGGTTAGCAAGAAATTACATGCTTTTTTTCTTCTCATCGGTTTCATAGTGAGAATGTAATTTTCCATTCCAAAATTCTACTTGAGTCTTGGCTTCTGTATGTTTCTCTGTAACTCTCCCTAGTTTTTCAATACATATGGGGCAGACACCGTGGCATGTCTCCCCTTTTTTTGACTAAAAAAATCTTTCCTTTCTCTGTCACTTCTTCCAACTACCACATTTCAGCTTTCCTTTTTTCCATCCACATCACATGGTTCCAAAAGGTTATTGCCCAGCCATTTGAGGCTACCTTTGATTATTTGTCATATTTTCATAGTTTTTGCAATACATCACTTCTTGAAATGAGTGCTGCAATCACTTTTTTTAGAATGGAAACTTCTAAGATTCCAACTTTAGTTTTTAATATGGGACCCATGCTAAATTTTTGGAACATTTAAGTATATTTGAGATATCATGCCTCGATATTGAGTCAATATGTCTTTGACATTAGGGATGCACTAGAGATTATGCTCCTTATGCCAGGGTTGTTTGTGGGCCTTTGTGTTTTGTTAAGCTGCAAAATATAGCAATACATTCCAACTGCTATTGTGACCTGGTATGGTTGCCCCCGTGATTCAACACAATTGAGGGCGATAATTTGCAACCAAACATGTTGACATCATTTAAGCAAAACTCTTATGGTTACCTTTTGAAAATGAACCCCACCTGCCATTCACATTTTTTGGATTCATATTTCTGATATTCTTAAATGATGTCATACATCTGAATTCACATTTATGCTTTAACCCTCCCATTTTCATACTTATACTACCACCTCTTAAAATTTCCTCATTTACTCCTGTTGATATCCGTTGGTTAATCTGTTGGTTGATGGTTTACAATACAAGTTTGTTACTAAAGCCAAAGGATGACCCTTAGAGATTAATAATTATTCTTTCATATTTTCATTAAAAGCTCCCTCGGTTTTTTCTAAAAAATGTCTGATAGGTGCTTATGGATTTCTCTTTTGTCTATGATCCGAGAAGAGTGGTCGATGGACGGAAGATCTTTGGGAGGACCTTTGACTAGCTCAATTTTTTGAGCTTTTATCCCTTTTTCAATTTGTCTCAATTAGATCTCTTCTATGATCTCATTTGCCCATACCGCTTTCCCATGTATTTCATGCGAGGGATACTGTCCTAGATTTTTTTTTGAAATTTGAGTGGGGAGGATGGCTTCATGAAATGACCACTGATAATACGATGATTTTTTATTGTGATGGTTAGACACCATGTGGATTGTGTCCAAGACAGTGGCCTTTAAGAAAATTTATTGCAAAGAAAGTTATAGGATCATCGTTTTCAGAAGCGTCAAGGAGCCTGTGATAAGACCTCTAAAGTGGACAGTGTTGAGGATGGAAGATACCTCAATAGAGAGGATCTTGAGGAGCATGCTGCTCAATAGAAAAAGGTGATGGAAGAAATCAAGTATGAGGTAAAGTGGATCGAGGCAGAAGTGACTCTAGAAGGGTGATCCAAAAACAAAGCTCTTTCACACGAACGAGTAGGGAGGCGGAAGTGAAACCTCATCCATTCGCTCTTAGTGGGTGACAATAGGATCAAGGATGAACAAGAGTAAGAAGAAAGATGATGGATCATTTCAACAAGTTGATAAGAACATCCAAGGAGGTAGTTGAAGATGGTTGGGTACCAATGCTTCTAGGCTTCCACAAGATCAGGTGAGGTTTGGATGTGGCACTCAAACTGAATGTAGATAGGTCGTTTGGCCCCAATGGTTTCACAATATTTGCCTTCTAAAAGTTCCGCGATATTGTGCGAGGTGAAATTATGGAGTTGGTTAAGGAGTTCTATGCAGGAAACTCTGGCTCTTTCCAAAACTCATTCCTTAGATTAGGCACACTAACTCATACACAAAAATACACCCATAAGTAAAATCAAGATTGTAAAAATCGGTAGTCGATATTCAGTCGACCGGGTCATTGACTAAAGACTAATGACAATCATGTGATTAATTGGATTTAGTTGGACTTTAGTTGGTTTTTTATTTTTTATATATTTTAAGTATACAAAATATTTTTTATTATATAAGATTTGTACATTTATATATTGACATAATGCAATAAAAGAAAAAAATGAGTTCAAATTAGACATTAAGCCTTTTAGATTAAGTTCACTTTTTTAAAAGAAAAAATAAAATAAAATAAAATAAAATAAAATAAAATAATATTGTAAGATCTTTGAGGAGACCTCTCTGAAGAACCAATATTGTTTAGAGGGGTTGAAGTTATTGCTACTTGAGTTTTTTCTTGGAGATATTATTGCCAATTATGGATTTTTGAAAGTGGTTGCAGATAGGAGGATTCTGGGAGGTATTGGATCTGTTCATTCTGGACAGAGTCAACCGATTCACTAACATGTTAAAAAGGAATCTGATGGTGGTGGGCGTCCTCGCTTGTATGGTGGGCAAGGTGCAGGAGGCGGGGCTAACGAGGGGCTACTGCAGAGACGACCTGAGGATCTCGCTTCTTCAGTATGCGGACGACACATTTTCTTCATTGAAGGGGGTCTCGAGGAGGTCAAGGGAATGACGACTACGTTGGAACTTTTCACCGAGATGTCCGGGCTGGTGCAGAATAACAACTAGTCGAAGATGATCTCTTTCGGCATGACTGAGGAGTTGGCGGGTATCGGTGGTTCTGTGCTGGATACCGTGGGGACTAGTTTCCCCGTTCACTACCTGGGCTTACCGCTGAACCTCGGGAAGTCGAAGATGGCAGACTGGCTGCCACTGGTTGAGAAGGTGGAGAGCAGGCTCGCAGGGTGGAAGGCGGCGATCCTCTCCGGGGGGGGGGGGCGCCTGGTGCTTTTGAGGGCGGTGCTATCCGCCATGCCGTTGTACTACTCCTCCACGAGGCTCATGCCAGCGGGGATTAGGAGGAGAGGGCTTGATGAGGCGGTTCTTGTGGGGCAGAAACGAACAGGGCAAGGGGATGCACCTGGTAAGCTAGGACGAGGTCACTCTGCAGAAGAGGGAGGGCGGCCTCGGGATATGTCGGCTGGGCGAACTGAACGAGGCGCTGTTGATGAAGTGGGTGGCCAGAATTTGGGGTGGAGGTGAGGACCTTTGCTGCACTCTCCTTAGGCGTATCTACGGGGTCGACGTGGCGGCTCCTGAGGGGGTGGCGACGGTTGGTATGCGCGGACGGAGACCCTCTCCCTTCTGGAGTGCCGTTCAATCGTTCTCCCACAACTTCCAGGCGTTGTTCAGGCCGATGTTGGGGGATGGGCTACGATTCACTTTCTGGAGGGACGACTGGACGGGGGGTGGGGGGGGGCTTTCCTTGCGCTTCCCTCGTCTCTTTGCTTTGGCGGCAGACAAGGAAGTTAGGGTTGCGTCCTGCTGGGTGGATGGGAACTGGATGCCGGCTTTTCGTTCACGATCCTCTGATCAACGCCTGGAGGAGTTCTTACAGTTGCTGGACGCGCTTCGGGATGCCTCGGGTCCTTTTTGGGGTCGCGACCACTGGGTTTGGCGCGAGGCTCCTTCTCCGTTAGGAAGGCTTACTCGGCGATCTGCAGGCCCCCTCCCTCTCTTTCGGCGGAGTTGGCTGCGGACTGTTCTTTCTTCTGGGGGCTGGGTCTTCCGGCGAAGATTGCTTTCTTCTTCTGGCTGTTCAGGAGGAAGAGGCTTTTGACTCGGGATCGTTGTATTAGGTTGCTCAAGGAGGTATCTAACAGGTGCCTTCTCTGCGAGAAGGGGATCGAGACTCTGGAACATCTCTTCTTTGTCTGCCCGTCTGTGTTACCTGTTTGGGCGGATCCGGACCTGGGCTGGGTTGGCAGGACGGGTGTCGAAGATTTCTGCAGGGCTTTGGGCGCAGCCAGGCTTCGGCCGAGGCTGGAGCTGCTGCGGCCTCTGGCGTTGATCTGGTCTATCTGGTTGTCTAGGAATGAGCTATTATTTGCTGGCCAGAGATTTTATGTAGAGGACGTCTGTATTCGTGCTTTGGGTGTGTTGCGTTCTTGGCTTGTCTAGAGCGCCCCTTCTTTTTCTTTTTCTTGTCCTCCTGGTACTTTATATTTGCTGGTTTTTAATATACTTATGAGGCGAACACCTATGAGTTTCTCCCCCTTTTCTGGTTTTAAAAAAAGGAATCTGATGATATATAAGTATGTTTCATACAAAGGTAATTTTATGCTGCTGTTTGAAGCTTCATTTGGAAACTCCTTGCATCGTTGAGGCAATTTGGGAGTTCTTATTCAAGGAACATATCCATTTTTATATTATAGTCTAAAGGTCATTGAAGCTCCTGCATATACATGCGTCATTTGAAAGGAGTTAGACCCCTTTGACTCCCCCTTCAACTTTGACGATTCATGATTCTTAAAAGAAAGTTTTCATGGGCTGCACTCAAGATAAACTCAAGCACTGATTGGTTATGAAGATTTCCAGATGAACCCACATTTTATAGAAAGAATCTCTTAATTTTTTTATCTCACTATGAACTTGTATCACATGCAACATCTAGTTTTATACTTGCTTTTAAAAATCGGCCAACTAGTCGGTCGATTGACTATTGACCGAGTCCGAGTAATTAATTGATCCCTCGGTCTTCTATTAACCCCCTTCGCATGGAATACAAATCAAGGATTCCGTTGCAACCTCATTCGTCTCCTACCTCCTCAAGGAATGATGTTAATCTCATGCACGCTACAAGAGAATACCATTCGCCCCCTACTAATGTACATACCTCCCCATTGTTTAATATTTTTTCAACTCCCTTGGTCCCCTTGCATTCCAAATTTCCAAGTAAGAATCTTTGTTGATCTACAGTGATTGGCACCCCATCTTAACAAGGTTTGGGTCACATCGATTTGAGCCTGCAAACTAAATTGCCTCTCGATCGATCATCACTCTCCTCTCCTTAACTCAACATATTATTCCTTGGCCACTGTTTCCAGCCTCACCTTGTACTCCACTTTCTACTACCAACTCTGGAGCCTTCGAGATGAGTTTTGGAGGGTCACAAGTCACAATGACATTGCTTTTGACTGATGGAGGGCCTATCACCACTAGTATTTGCTATTGCCACAATGAACGTAAGGTCCATGTTTAGGTGACCTTGCTCAAGTCTGTGGCCTTGTCTTTGAATCGATAACCCTCGTGCCCTTTAAAGTATCTGCTTGATTTGCCTCGCCAGCTATCTCAGACATAATGAACTTTAATTTAGAAACCAACAACACTAAATCTCCCATGATATCTGGCGATGACTCCTCACCTTCCAAAAGGGACTTCGGTTGCCTTTGCCAACCTCCACCACCACTGCACCATCGCTTTGCTCTAATCCATGCATCGACTCCAGCTCGATGACTTGCTCTACCACAACCATAAAAAATGATAAGGTGTCCACCTGCATCTTGGTTGAGTCCATCAATTGGAGTCGAAGCATGCCCTCGATGTCAACTATTATGCCAGGAGAGGCCCATTCAGTCCTACTGAAAGGATCTTCATTAGTTGCCCATAGGGTGAGAGGAGTTTGCTGGCCGGGACCATCGTGGCGTCGGATTAGAACCCCCTTAAGTTGAAACCACCCAATACATGTTGGTGGTTGAGTTCTATCCCTGATGAGGGGATGCCACCAGAGGAGGAAGCCCAACATCATTGCAATGCCCATGATGGTTGAAATTTCGTTTGCATGCAATCTCCAAGTCATCACTGATGATCAACCTAAGTGGGTATATTAATCGGTACTCGTTGTAGCACAACACTCAATCAATTAATCAGAACCGAGAAAAGATCTCCACGAGGAGTGTCTCGGTTTTTAATTTATATCCCGAACAAGTCCGAAGTCGAACACAGGGAGGCAAATGAACAACTTTGGGTCAAATCAGAACACTTAGATAGGTTTCCAATGACTGTTTTTTTAAATATTTTTTATATGCAAAATAAATGCGAATGCAAAATGTGGGTGAATAAAGTTAATAAGAAAGTACACAACTTAGCTAAATTAATTTTAATGTGAAATTGATCCAATTCAAGCAAATCATATTTTTCTTAGAAACCTAATCCAGTGATGAATGCAAAACACATTTTTGGAATTTTAAGGGTTAAAATGCAATAACGAAAAATGCACACTTTTTATGTTTTTTATGCAATTTTTCACACAAACAGAATGCAAAAATTATGAAAGTTTTACTGAAAGTTAAACATGATGAAAGGAGTCTACAATATTTTTTTTTGAAAATTTTCGGTAACATGAATTTTTTATGAATTTTCTAGGTGAAATAGAATGACCACGAGTATTTAATTTCTAATAAATCTATATTATCAAATTATCCACAAACTAATTTATCTCAAATAGATATTTCAATGAGCAATCCAAGAGACTTAAAATTTCGCAAAAATATTATATGTGGATTTAAGTAAATACCAATTACAGAAATCACACAACAACTTATTCTATGCACATGACATCCGTTTTTGGTGAACTTTAGACTGCAATTAAAACACATTTCAAGGCATCATTTGTGATTTTTGTGCATTTTTTAAAGCAAGTGTTAATTAAAAATCATTTTTAGATCACAAATTGGGTAAATTAAGCATTGCTAACACAATTTTAATTAATTACGTAGAGCTCACAAAAGTATAAATAAATAGCCACAAGATAAAACATTAACCATTCTACAACATGCCATTTTTTAATTAAAAGGAATGATGCAAAAAGATATCCAAATTAATGCATAAACACAAGGGTGTCCGTGTAAATTCAGAAATTAACTTTGACTAAGAAAACATGCACATGGACTAAATTGCAAATAAAGAAAATTGCCAAAATAAAAAAACAATTTTTACAATATAAAAAAATAAAAAAGACAGGAGCCTTCTTCGTTCCCCTTTGAAGATGGAGCGGTTAGGACGGGGAGGAACCACGAGTGCGGCACGACGAGGAGGCGATCGGGAGGCGAGGAGGATGGCGCGGTTGAGCGTGCGCGGCACTAGGGGGATGGAGGAGCCGCGACTGTGCACGACGGTGGTGAGGGCTGGAGCTGGCGTGGCGATAGGGGTGTGGCCAGAAGCGCACGACTGTGTGGGACGGGCGGAGGTCGACGACCTACAGGCGAGGGTGTGGAGTCGGTACGGCGGTGGTCGCGCAAGTTGGTGGGAGCTGCACACGTAAGAGGCGGGTGCACACGACCACCGGTGGCTGGAAGGCGGTTGCGCGAGCTAGTGGGAGCCGCGATCCGCAAATCTATGCTGGACTTTTGTCGTGGCCTCGAGCGTTGTAGCGGATACACCACGAAGCAGAGCGAGCTTGACGGGAAACTCGTGACACAGGGACGATGGTCGCCGCGGATCTTGCCTGAAAGGAGGTCGTCTCTTCGTATCGTGGTGGAACACTGTCACCGATCGACCTCGATGAGCTCTCTCCTTTTTCTCTAAGCTTGACGGATTCGAAAAAAATGAGGATGAAGAAAAGAGAAAGGAGATGGAGTTTAAAAAGGTGGTAGAAGAAATGATATTGGATGGAAGGTTAGATGAAGACTTGGTGGTTAATGGAAGAAAATGGAAGTTAGTATTGAGAATGATAAATAAATAAAATAAAATAAAATAAAGTAGGTTACTAAAAAGAAAAAGATAAAACAAAAAAATGGGAAAATTACAAACAAAATAAAGAAGAAAAACAAGGAACAAAACATACTATATATACACTATTTTTTTACTTTTCTATTTTTTTGTATTTTAATAAAAGATATTCACTAAATAAAATAAAATAAAGTATTAGAAATAAAATAAAACATAAAAATGATTGTTTGGATTTTTAGTAATTAAAAAAGTAAATAAATAGAGAGAAAAGAAGAATATGTACATTCTAAACAAAGTCACTTTGCCTTATTCTCAGTAACAAAACATTTTTTGATATTTTTTTAATTGTGTCATTTACTAAAATATACAATAAAGAAATTAATAGAAAAAAATAAATAAAAAGGATTATATTTCTACAAGAAAAATCAAAGTCACATTTATTGCATTGTGTACAATATACAACTAGGTCCCAAAACTCAATTTTTGCAAACGAGCTCCGATTTTAATGAAACCACTTTCTTTGGATAGATAATTTTCTAACTTAAATTTTAAAAGTAAGTTTGTTGAATTTTGGAGTTCATATGGAGTGGGAATTTGGCCGGGAAGTTAGACTTTACAGTTTTTTCTCTTTGGGATCTGGGAGTATTTATTTGCGATGAAATTTATTTTATATTTTTGTATTTTTATATACATTTTTATAAACAAGTCAGAAAAGAATTAGCCGAAAATGAGTTGAAATGAAATTATTAAAATACATGAAATTTTGGTTATTTAAGGTGAAAAACTCCTTTATTTTACGCCTTTTTATTATGAAATTATTTTATACAATATAATATACAATAATTAGTGTATTTTATTTACGAGAGTCATTTTATTAATTTAATGATTTCATGGACAATTATTTGAGATTTAGCTCAGGGATGTTGCTAAGATCAATATATCGAGATGATGAATCGCAGATTCATGAATCACCAAAGTGTCAAAGAGACAGATGACATCGTGAACATACCCCCCTCCTACGGCCATTCCAGCACGGCCACTCCAGCACCCTCTGACTCATCCACTGCCTTTCTCCTAAAACAGCTACCCACAACCTTATCCACTGGACACCCATTCAGCCCCAGCCTCACTGTTCTGCTGCATCACCCCAAGTATTATCTGGGAGCTTCTTCACGCTCTCCTACACTTACCACTATCATTTCTGGACTGCTAAATCTAACAGTTCGACCAATGAATTATTACAAAGGTGGGTGTAGAGTTTTTGGAAATATCTAGAAATGTAGTGAGTACAAAATAGGTAGGGTTTAAAGGTCTATTAGCAAGTTTAACAGGGAACACATGAAATGTACCTTGATTTTTTTTACCATTTTAGGTCTTTTCCTTGGATCATGCATTTCATAAAAATATGTGTCTAGATAGCATTTATCTGATAAAATTGCTGACCCAATTTTCTGAAAGGCTGGAAACACTATTCATTTGCTGGACGGGAATGTGGTTCTTGTTCTAATTATTTTCAAACATGATATTTCATATGTCCTCAATGTTTTCAATGCAGATCACATGCCAGATACTTGGTATTATATTGGAGGAAAGGACTTCTGATGAGCTTCAGGTTGTCAATAACATCCCTCTAAATCTCTATTTGACATGCATCGCTTAAATTCCACTAATTGCAGAAGCATGCAACTATAAGGCTCTCGGCTGTGTATGTACTTCACGAATTGACGAAATTCTGTGATATTTACCTGATGGAAACGGTCAAAGATGATGAAAGTGAGGTATAGCTTGGCATGTTTGTTATTTGTCTGGCCTAAAATTGTTTGTTATTTGTCGACATTTCCTGTAATGAACGCTTGCCATCTTTAATAATATCTACCTGTTGGTTGTCCTTTCTGGAAGTCGAGTTTGCTTAACATGCCTATCTTTAGAAGAATGTTGGTTATTTTTATGGAAGATGTTGTGGATAATTTAAAATGTAAATATTTTCTGCAAGCTAAAAACCTTAGGATTGTTTTCGATACACAGGAGCGTATTCTGGCTGCTTTAGAGAGTGGCAAACTATTTAAAGCTGGAGGGCTGGTTAAGGAAAAAGTAAGCATTCTAGCTGCATTATAAAGTATAAAAATTACATCTTTTGTTTCTAGAAATTTTTTAACCAATATCACTCACTTGATGCTCTAGTTATATTTTTTGCTGAAAAAGTAATTGTACAATTATATTTCTTTAGACATTCAAGCATTGTATTTCCACAACCATGATGTGAATCTAAATCAGTAAAATCTTTTAACTTCATAGTTGGTATTTTTCCTTGCTTTAACAGGCCTTCGATCTTTCGCAACAAGAAAGGATAAGTTATCACGGAATCATCTTCAGCGTTTATTGTGCTTGAGATATTCAATGCAGATAGGCATTATGAATTATTTTTCTTTCTTCTTTTTCTTCTTTTAACATGAGAAGCTCATTTTTAGGAGTTTATAGTTTCTATTGGCGTCAACTATCCATGTTATTAGAGTATGTCCTTCAGGATCCAATTACCTTATCTCTTTTTTAGTCCCACATTATCTATAAGTGAGACTCCGTTCTGTCTGTGGGGCTATATAAAAAGCCCTACACCCCCTGTATTAATTGAGAGTTACAACAGAATATCTGACTCTCAAAGGCTATCCTGCTCCTCATGGAGTAGGGTTCCATGTAAAATCCTGAGCATTCCACTTTATATTTTTATGTTTATGATTTGTTCTTCATTTCTGCTTTTACATTATTTATTTACTTGGTATCAAAGCAATGCTTGCTTTTGCAGTTCGATTATTCGAGTTCAATTTTGGTTATTTGTTCTTGAAGATTATTCTTATGTTCATTTATCTGTTCAAGTTCGAGAAGAGTTCAAGGATTTCTGGAACCCTAATTTTGCACGTGTTCGTAATATGTTCAATGCCATAAGGATTCTTGTTCAAAGTTCTGAATATCAAGCTATCATCAAGTTCAAAAAATTCTAGGGTTTCTGCAACCGAAAAAATTGACAAACTCTAGTAGGTAGAATCTCTTCTTGACGGTAATTAGCCCTCGCTAGCGCGTGCCTAAGGTTCCGTGCTCGAATCTTCAGGCAGTCGATCCCATGCGGAGTGATCCTCTTCCAGATACCATGCTACATGCCCTCTCCCGAAGTTTGAAGAAGAAAAAGGCATATTCCAAAGTTCGAAGAAGAAGCCCTTGATGCATCCTCCTAGCGTCGATTGCATCTCCGGCCACGCCATACCTTCAGTCATGCTAGCGCACCTCCTCGCGCAGATTGCATCTCCAAACCCTCAAGGTAGCGCTTTCTCAAAGGTTATCTCGAGGTGGCAGTCACTCCGGGCAGTGGCGATGGCGATGGCCCTCCTACACGACAACCTCTCCATCAAGGGCTTGTTTCAATATGGATAACTCCTCAGACCACAATTGATCCATCAGGGGTGTTAGAGCCGTAACCCCTTACTTTAGGGCTTCTTCATCAAAGGTCTCCAAGCGTTAATGCCCGCACGATACTACGCTTCCTCATTGGGTTTGCTATCGAAAGGTCCCGATCGCCCATCTCAATCTGCTCGAGGTGAAGAAGGCGGCGATGAGTGTCCTCTGCGGTATCTCCTTGGTAGTAGGTATGGGTTCCCTTCAAGGAACTCTCGTTCCGTGAGAAAAATACATGAAGGAGAGATGACGATCTTCTCAAATAGCTTCTTTCAATTCTATTAAAGCCCAATGGGTTTAACTTGATGGAGCTTTAAGACCACATCTGCACAAGAAAGAAGAGCAGAATGGAGTTGAAACAAAAAAAAAGGAAAAGAAAAAGAGGGGAAAGAAAGATATGGGTATTTCCAGACCCCAATTGGGCTCTATTTCAAAAAAAAGTTTGACTTATGAAAAAAGATAACTGTGGAAGAGCATGAAAGAATGAAATAACTTGCATTATTCCAGAGGTTTAAGGGTCTTTATATAGGACAAAACCCAAGAGAGCTCAAAACTGGAGAAAATACAGAAGTGCCCCTAACATGGTTACAATGAATAACTAAGAATAGTAAGAAGACATTACTAACACCCTCAAGTTGGAGCATATTTATCTATCATTCCCAACTTGGAAACTATCCGCGAGAGGCCTTTGTGAATACATCTGTAAGCTGAAGATCTGTGGTGATATGAGGATTAGTAATCCTTCCAATCTTGACGGCATCCCGAACAAAATGGCAGTCAATCTCTATATGTTTGGTTTGCTCATGAAACACATAATTCGTGGCAATGTATGTAGCGGATATATTGTCGCAGTATAGCGGAATAGGGGTGGTGACAATAATGCCAAGTTCTTCCAGAAATGTCAATAGCCATGTGATCTCACATGTAGCTTGAGCCTTGAGCCATCACCCTGTACTCTGCTTCTGCGTTGGATCTAGATACAACAATCTGTTTCTTGCTTTTCCAAGTAACAAGGTTTCTCCAACCATCATAGCATATTTTGTGGTGGAGAGCCGATCCTCTGGTGAGCTTGCATAATCAACATCAACATATGCGATAACATCGGTGTACTCTTTTGCGCCATAAAAGAGGCCACACCCTGTGATTCCTTCAAGTATCGTAGAATATGGAGAACATCCTACCAATGGCTGTAACCATTGTTTTAAAAAGCGCCGCCTCGAGGCGCAAAGGCGTACGCCTCGAGGCGAGGCGCAACAAATTCGCCCTGAGGCGCACGCCTCAGGTTCTCTGGGTGGGGCGTGCGCCTTGACTTGGCGTGAGGCGCTCGAGGCGAGGCGGAGGCGTAAGCCTCGAAACATGAGGGTTTTTTTTACATTTTTGGTTATGTGCTTTGCACTTGATCTTATTTTTTTGTTAGCATTATATTTTTTATGTTTGTATTTTTGTTTACATGTTAACCCTTGCATATTTCTATATATAGCTCCATGCAAAGAGAAGAGATCGCTTGAAACAAGCGAAGTTCCATGATCTTGTATACTTCATGTTCAATTTATCATACATCTACACATACTAGTTCTATTACACACGGATTTGAGTTTGAATTGTAATAAATGTTTTATATTAGTTGCAAGTTTGCAACTTGATATTGTTATTTGGTTGTATAAGTTGTGAATCTTAGAATAGTTATCGTATATATGAAGAAGCAAGGACAAATGGTTGGGATTCAAGGTGTGTTAGTATTTTTTTACTTCAAACACTAAAAATTATGGTTCCTATTATACTTTAGTATTAAGTATAGACTTTAATTCAATACTCATATAGAATTATTAAAGTTGGAACTTGATATTCCATATATTAGTGGCTTTTTTTGAACTACAATGCCTTCATTGCTTATGTATTGCATCTCTTATTAGTGTTAAACTATTCTTGAATGTGTTTTTGGGAAAATTTAATATTATCATATATTTTTTCAATGTATTTTCCTTTAATTTTAATTTTTTTTCCAAAAAATTGAGGCTTACACCTCGACCGCCTCGAGGCTTACGCCTCGCCTCGATTTCAGGAAAAACGCCTCGGACCGCCTAGCGCTTTTTTAAACCTTGGCTGTAACAAGGTTGCTCCATGTGTTGGCTAGCTCTGCTCACAGCATAAGAAATATCCGGTCTGGTGATAGTAAGGTAAAGAAGTTTGCCAACCAGGCTTCTGTATCGAGTAACATCTTTGATGATAGGATCAGATGATGTGGAGTGTTTCTTTGGATCCGCAGGAATACCAGAGGGCTTGCATCCAAGTAATCCGGCTCAGTAAGGATGTCCAAACAGTATTTCCTCTGGGAGAGATGAAGGTCCTCTGTAGTGCGTAGTACTTTTATGCCTTGGAAGTAGAGTAGTGGACCAAGTTCCTTGGTAACGAACACCTTCTGGAGGAAGGCCTGGGCCTCTAGCACCCCTTTATCATCATTACATGTGACAACCATTTCATCCACATAGACTGTAAGTATAACAGTACCGGTTGTTCATCTTCTGACAAACACATAATAGCCAGATGTTGTTCTTTAGAAGCCAAGAGTGCTGATTTCTGTAGTAAGTCTGTCATACCATGCCCTTAGGCTCTGCTTCAGACCATATATTGCCTTGCGAATACGTACCCCCCTCGACTTCATAGCCCGAATGTTGCATTATGTACACCTCCTCATCAAGATCTCCATATAAGAATGCATTTTTCACATCTAACTGAAAGATAGGCCATGCCTTATTAGCTACTACTTAAAGGATAGTTCTGTTGATCCCATTCGTGCAACCGATGAGAATGTCTCAAAGTAATCCACTTCATATGTCTGTAAAGCCTTGGCCAGAAGATGAGCTTTCAATCTATCAGTGGATCCGTTTGGTGACTGCTTGGTCGTGAAGATCCATCGACACGCCACAGATCTAGTCCCCTTGGGACATTGCATCAGATCCCATGTCCCCCTGGAATTTGAGAGCATCCGTCTCTTCATTCATGGCATGTTGCCATCCTTGATACTGCAAAGCACTATGGTGGTCTCTCGGAATAGAAATATTCATGAGAGCATCTGTATATCGTATGTCAGTGGATGATAAACTAGTAGTAGAAGTGAAATGAGACATGGGATGAGAAGTACATTGCCTCTTTGTCCTGCATAGAGCAATTGGAAGCTCCAGAGAATCATCCGGAACAATAGTGGGGGGATACTTGTAGAAGGCATATTATCTTGCAACGAGAAAACATGTAAAGGAACATATGGTGGTGGAGATATTTGTCTGCGCTTATGGACAGCGGGTGGAGATGGGAGATCCAGAGGAATATCTGTAACATATTGAGTGAAGAAGCTGGTCTGTTCAAAGAAGGTTACATCTGCAAAGATATAATAGCGATGTCCAGTTGGATCATAACACTTGCGACCTTTTTGAGTACGACAATAACCAATGAAGACACATTTGATTGCACGAGGAGAAAGTTTGTTTGGAGTGTGAAAATTATGAAGAAAGGTCACACATCCAAAGATTCGCAAGGGTAGAGGAAAGTGTGACTCCGTTGGGTAAAGTAGGGAGAATGGGGTGGATACATTTAGGGTTAGTGATGGAGCTCTGTTGATAAGATGGACGACGATCAGAACGCCACCCCAATAGCTTTTAGGAACTTCTATCTGAGTAAGGAGTGAGCGGACAATATTTAGAAGATTGTCTGAGTTTTCTCTCTGTTACCCCGTTTTGTTGAGACGTATATGGACATGAGGTTTGATGTATGGTTACCTGAGAAGCAAAGCAGTTTATTAGGTCATGTTGGGTGAATTCCAAGGCATAATCAGAGCGAAAAATTTGTATAATGAAAGTATTTTTTGACAATATTATTAATCTTCGAACACTCTTTTAATAGATAGACCCAAGACAATCTATTGTAATTATCAACAAAAACAACAAAATACTTGTGTCCACTCAGAGTACGGACTGGACAAGGTCCCCAAATATCACAATGGATTAAAGAGAAAGGAAGTTCACGACAAGGCTCAGTACGAGCAGGGAACGACGCTCAATGATGTTTCCCGAACTGACACGATTCACAGTCAAAAGGCTTGAGTATAGAAAGTTCGGGGAACATCAAAGAGAGGGTTTTGGCAGACGGATGACCAAGACGAAGGTGCCAGAGAAGAGGATCAATGGAGGCATCAACAATACCAGGGTCAGAGGGCATGTCAAGATAATAAATATCATTCTTCTCATGTCCCGCATCAGAAATCTGTTTCGTCCGGATGTCATGAAAATAACAGCAGAACTCGTCAAAGATAACTTAACAGTTAAGCTCAATGCACAACTTGTGAACAGATAAAAGACTAAGAGGAAAGTCAATGGTGCAATGAACTACAGTAAGTCCGAGTTTGGAGAACTCCGCAGTGCCTACATAAGTAATTGGTGAATGAGCTCCATCGACATCTCGAACAGTCTTCACAAAGGATGGCGATTTTGAAGAGGTGAGAAGACTACTTTCTCCCGTTAGTTGAGTTGAGGCACTCAAGTCAATGCTCCATGGAGGGTTAGAGAGGTAGAGTTGACAATTGTACATGATGTAGTGACCAGACCGGCAATAGGAACAGAAGCAGTAGTGTCACTAGCAGAGGTTGCAACAGTTATTGAAAATGAGCATACTCAGATGCAGTAAAAGATGTCCGACTGTCACTAAAAGGCTGAACATGTGAGGTATCTGCAGTATCATAGGTGCCTTCGTATGAGGCTGTCTCATAGGCAATGTTAGCATTAGGAGGCATGCCAAACTTTGCCTAACAACGTTTCGACGGATGATTCAAGCGTCCACAATGTGTGCATATAGCGTGTAGTAGTAGGATCATGTCTACGTCCTCGTCCAAACTTATGGCCACGACTACTGCTAAATTCACGACCACGTCCCCCTTGGTAGTTGGATCGTCCTCTAGCAAAATGTGTTGTACTCTTAGCAGACAGAGGGGGTGAAGGAGATTCAATTTCTTGTAACCGACTAAAGATGGTCTCAAGTGTGGGTAGAGCAGCAACAATCAGAAATTGGTCCTTCACTGGCTTGTATCGTGGATGTAATCCTGATAAGAAGCGATAGACTTGCCACTCTGCGTGTTATCCTATCTGTTTGTCACAACAAGCAGGCTGAAGGTAAAAGTTCCTCAAACAAGCCTGTGAGGAGTCGATGGTACTCGATCAAGGATGTATCTCCTTGATTTGCAGACCAAAACCGTGTGTAGATATCTGAGAGCATGGACTTGGTTGTCTTTTGGGAGTAGGTATTTTCAAGGCTCTCCACATTGACTTTGACATCTCTTTGTAGAGAAGATTAGAAGCTATATTCGGATCGGCGATATTTGTCATCCAAGTAATCACCTGACAGTTGTCCACGTACCATACATTATAGTCCTTGTTCGTCTCCTTGGACGGATCCTTGGTAAGAACATAGTTCTTCCGCTGACCACCAATAAACACCTTGAATGATCGAGACCATAATATATAGTTTTCAGATCCCCTTTAGTTTGATAGGAGTACCTTGTACCATCACAGAAGAAGTTGAGTACATGAGCTTGGGCTCTGCAGATGCCATGGTGGCCTCACAGGTCGAAAAAGTGACCTAGATGGTTCATGTAGTCTTACTCAAGCATTATGGAGACCTAGCAGTACATCATTGAACAACTTGACAATAGGTGACGACAGAGAGAGAAGCAGCGGTGCGGAGAGGTGCTTGGAGGCTCAGGGCAGTGCCACTGGTGTGGCTGAAGTGTTGTGCGGGGACTCCCGCTGGTGGCGTTGTAGCCTGGCGGTGGCTCAGCGAGCACTTGGAGGTGAGGCGGCAGTGCAGTAGGTCGCCTGGAACCCTGGGCAGCGATGCAACAATGTGCCCAGGGCTCGCAGAGGCCATTCTCAGTTGTTCGTATGGGCGAGGCACAAATCTAGAGATATGCATGTGAGAGAAGATCACTCTACTTTTGATATTCAACATTGATATCAACTACTCCAGATGGACTTCTCCATCTGGTATCGTCTTAGACTTTTACTGCCCATCTGCGACATAAAGACCGACTCACCAAACTACTAATTCATACCAACCATCTTCTCGAGCATCGACTACTTCCACACATGTCTCCTCCTAGTGTAACTACTCTCTGCACTGGACTTCTTCCAACAACTCTACTCCATGCATGTCCTGGTCGTTGCAACAACTCTACTACATGCATATCTTGATCATCACAAACCTATCCTCATGCAAAGGCCTTCTTCCAGCAAGGATTACTCCAAGCAGGTCTCCTCCCGTCTCTCTCAAATGTATCGAGTGAATATATGATATATATTTTGTTGTTGTAAGTTGCAGCTTTCTCAGTTCCAACTTGACAGGGAATGTTAGAGTATTTAATAGATGGGTAATTAGATCTCTTTTGGATCCTATTACCGTATCTCTTGTTTAGTCCCACGACATCTATAAGTGGGACTCCGGTTTGTTTGTGGGGCTATATAAGAAGCCCCACACCAACCTGTATTAATTGAGAATTTGAGAGAGTTACAATAGAATATCTAGCCCTCAGAGGTCTTCTCCAGTGGTTTCGTCCATCTCCTTATGGAGTAGGCTTTCATGGAAAATCTTGAGTGTTCCACTTTATATTTTTATGTTCTTGAGTTGTTCTTCGATTCAGCTTCCACATTACTTATTTCAATACACACGATCATCCTTTACAAGTATTCAGATATTGTCTCGAAAACCAAGTCATTTTTCACACTTAGCAAGGTCAACTATATGGATTTATTGATTCCAAGCATCACACCATGCAGTTGTACATCCACATAAACGAGTTCACATTTTAAAGTTTCCTTTCAACAGTTTTTCAGCCTTAACTTTATCTGAAGGCTTCATTGTGTTTAACTGTTCGGATTTTTAAATCAGAGGATCGATATGTTATTTTTAACATACATATATATCAACAACAACAACAAAGCCTTTTCCCACAATTAAGTAGGGTCGGCTACATGGATTCTTCGCCTCCATTCAGATCTATCTTGGGCCAATCCCGGGCTAACATACATACATATACATACATACATGTATATATATATATATATATTAAATGTATCTTATATGATTTTCTGTTGACTCTGCACATGAAGTTTTCGTAGACAACCTCATTCTAAATTTGATTTTGTTCTGTCTGGTACGTGTCCACTTTAACATCTTAACTTCTGCTACCTGAATTATCTGAACTTGTTGAAGGTTGCCAACCCAATAGCTTGTTATCGACAGAGCTTTGGGTGCTTGTGCATGGAGAAGCATGGCGTCAGTTCGCGGCCTAAGAGAAGATGAGCAACAGGAGTCCTTGATGTGAATGGCTGCTTTTTGCTGACCTCGTGACTTGACTCCTGTTGAAACCCGTTGATATGGCTAAAATACAATTTTTCATGACTAGGAAGCCCTAATTCTAAGTGCACAACTTCGATAGTTGGCTTACACTTGACCCTGCCCTCTGACTCCTTACCTTCCTCCTATCACTCCATTGTCCTGCAAGCCTTAACTGCACCATCGTTCTTCTTTGCTCGGAGTCTCATCTCTCGTTTCCAATTACTTTAAGCGCTCATCATCCATCATGTTGCTTCCTGTGGTGCTACCCTTGTATTCCACCTCTTGCATTCCCCCACCTCTATCAATGATTACAACTCTATTTTTTCAGTTTTTTAAAAAGATTTTCTTGCATGTTTGCGAATTCTATTATCCCCAACCTCTCTTGGACATCTCATTATTTGGTATAATAGTAGACCCTTCATTTATATCTCCCATATGGTCGGTAGAAAATAACGACTTGTGTCTAGTATTGATGAGCGTGCTCTTTATGTTGGGGAAAATGCCTAAAATCAAATTGGAAAAGATCACATATTTTAAGGATAAAAAATTGAATAGCATAGAAGTAAAGAACCGTTTCAAGAAGTTTCTAATATAGATGCTTAGATGTCAAGTATACCCAGCTCGTTGCACAGAAAATAAGTTTATTCATTTTGGAAGCTTGATGAGATATATGCAAGCTCATGTTTAAAAAGATATATGGAGTAGCTATCTTGCCGTTAGTGGCTGCTTCCCATATAAAACGACTTTTAACCTCTATATGTTCTTATCTTGTAGAAACATGATTCAATGCAGTGAAGTAATTTCTTTGACATCACAAAACACAAGGACATGCAGTTCGACAACTTTTATTAGTCATGAAGGTATCACATGCATAAGTTCACATGGTGTAAGCTTCGCACAATGCTTTGCCTCAACACTTCATCGGGTGAAACCAAATTGTTTTACTTAGTTGTTCATGCAAATGGATTTTAGAGGTTTAGAGGAGAAGAGAAAAACATGACCAGATTTGCAGGGTGGAGAATAACGGGGGTTGAGGTTGTTGAAGTGGATCAGGTTACACAAGAAAAAAGAGATGGGGGGAAACATAGTCAAACTTCAATTTTCATCTCATCATAAATCATTCCCTGGCAGCCTATTATCCCTTTTCTACAGAGAGGGATTGGATTACAAAAGAGAAATAATAAATAAAACATCATCACCACGAATCCTAAAAGGATTCTATTATTTAAGTGAAAGTATTGTCCATATCATAATTTAATTAAGCTATGAGGGACAGAAGTTGGTGTTGTGGATGATCGGAAGATGTTCAGGAGATGCGTCATCAGAGGGGGTTTCATGTTTGCGCTCTGGATATGTGGAGGAAGTCGGGAGGCTCTTCTTTATTGGATGACACACGCAAATAAAATAGGCACGAGAGGGGGTGAGGGGCGAATTGTGCAACAAGTAAATGGAAATTAAAAAAAACTATTTTACGAGATACACAAGAATTTCAGCGTGGAAATCCAAGTAGATAAAACTGACTTAGATCCGCCTTCTAAGATCCCCCTCCACACTCCCGTCAGAGTCACTTGCCCGCTACTCCTTAACACTTTCAACTGTGTAGTAAAAACCCTTGTACAATATGTATCCTTTCTTCTTGAACAGATCCCAAGAAAGGGTTTTACCTTTCTCAGACGGAAGGAACCACACCTCAAGTGCTTGAATTATAGTGAAAAATCTATAAAAGAGTAAAAAAGATGTATGTCAATTTGGCATGGCCTCAAATTTCAGTGAAATTTGGTCGAATTTCTGTCGAATATCGATATCCAGTCGAAATCGAAATTCAACCGAAATGTCCGAAATGACCGAAATATGGGGGTCCTAGTACAAAAAATGATCGAAATGATCGAAATTCCGGTCGAATTTCCACCGAAATTTTGTTTTGGTCAATACCGAAATGGTGACGGAAACCGATATTTAGGGCCTTGTAATTTGGTACATTCTTATCTAAGAAAGCTTTGTGAAATTTTGACAGAGTATTTATGCAAGGAATTGGAAATGTAGTGCTTATGAATATTTAAAAACAAGAGAGATTGGGAATGAAGTTCTCTTGATTAAGAGTAAGTGTAATTGTTGTTGGAACTGAGAGGAATACATCTCCTTGTATAAGTATGAATAAGGGATATTTCTCTCGTCCAAGAAAGGATGCTAAGTGCCAAATGGTGCCATCCACATACTTGGCGTATGTTACCTCCAGATCGAGATTAGAAAGATTTAGTTTCCCTATCGAAGAGGAGGCCTTTCTAGATGCTAATGTGAAATTGTGAAGGGTATGCCTGCACATCTTTCTAACCATGCACCATTATTGTGTGACGATGGCACTGGAACTTCATACGCCGTGTAATTCAAGTTCGATAACCCTTGGATGTAGAAATTGGTTTTTTTTTATAAATTTTCCATTGACCACTAAGATATTTATCTTCCACTTTACTTTGATTGTCGTGTGGCAATCTCTCAAATTCTTTTGATTGAATTCGAGCGGAAACTAAACATAATAAGGTATTAACACATGACTTCAACCGTTGGTTAGGATGACCATGCTTGATCACTTAGAGGATGATCATCTCCTTTCCCTGGGGGATCTAATGCTAGGGCGAATATGTAGGTGGTTGTCATGGATGAGGATTTAAAGCTTGAAACTAATTTGAAATTCTTTTGTTTCTTCATTTATCAGCTTAGAGGCAACAATTGAGACAGATCTGGATAAAAAAGTGATGGTTTCTTCCATCTTCATAAGTACAAGAAAAAAAATAAAATCAAGAAACTTGTGGTTTGTTCAAGGGAGAAGGATGGGATGTTGCCATTAGCAACTGCCTAGCCACACATTTCTGGATCTTCACCTCCATCGAGACCTTGGTTACTTGGAGACGCGGAGGTAGATTTGCTCCAAAGGTTGCATACTTCGTCAATCATTAGTAAGAGAACCAACCAAAGAAAATTTTCTTTTATCTTTGAAATCCCTTAAGCATGAGGGTTCTCTGACCCATGATGGCTTCTTAGTTCTATCCTTCGTGGAGTTTCGTAACATATTGGGGGACGAGGCGACTGTTGTGATATGGGCGTTCTTGGCTGGTAACTTTGGTGTTGAGAGGATAAACCACTTTTCCCTTTTCTTGCTAAGAAGGAAATCGGGAAAAGAGTTGAGGACTTCATGCTTTTAATTCTGTCCAATTCAGTTTATCTCGTCGTGGCTGAGCTGCTAGCTACTAATCTTAGTTTAGGTGTGTTGATGTGCCTTGAACCCTAACCGTCTAAAATGTGGGGGCAACATCATCGACGAAAAGTTTTTTTAATGGTTCCTTTTCTATTTAGGTATTCGGATCCATTTGAGACAGGGTTTTGTACCAGGAGTAGTATATAAACTCCCTCAGGGCTAGGGCTCTTAGTAACCTCTGTATTCTTTTTGCTCCATGGTGGAGTATGCAATAGAGGGGTAATTAGATCTCTCCAGGATTCAATTACACTCACTCATGTTTAGTCCCACATCTACTATCTGTGCGACTCCAGTCTATTTGTGGGGCTATGTAAGGAGCCCCACACCCCCTGTACTTAGTGAAAAATTCAATAGAAACATACGACACTTTGAGACTTTCTCCCGTGGTTTTATCCCGCTCCTTAGGGGGTAGGGTTCCACGTAAAGTCCTAAGAGATTCTTGTTTATCTTTATTTTATTGCTATGTTTATTGAGTCGCTCCCGCATTCTAGATTTCAACATGGTATCAAAACAAGTCAATTTTGGGGATTTAATTCTATTTTTTGAAGTTTGTTTTTCATGTTCATTGGTTTATTCAAGTTTGAGGAGTTGTTCCATATATTTTGTTCTAGGGTTCCTGATGGAATGGAACCCTAACTCTCAAGATGGCTCGATTCTACGAGTATGGCTAGGAACTCTAGTGTTCATTTTTTTGAAACCCTAATATTGTTCTGAGCAACAAGCCGCCGATACTCCTGTTCAGTGTCTTCACAAAGCGCCAGACAACGCATAGATCCTCATGGCTTGGTCTCAGCAGTACCATCCCCATTGCCCAGAACCAGAAGCCTATCACCTCTGCATCCCTTGCGCAAGCGAAGCTCATCACCCTCGGCGCCTGCACTCCAATCATATGAACATCCAAGCCGAAACCATCCCCAGGAGGCTCTAGATAGCACGAGGCAACACACAACTCCTTTAAACCCTAGCAACGACGACCTACAAAGGAGAAGATCGGGAACTCGAAGGCGGAGTCTCCTGACCTCGTTCCCCTCTCCAAGAAGAAGCTTCATATCTTGCAAGACCTGAAGGTGAGCATGCCTTCTAGCAACGAACTCCTATGCACCTCACACATGCTATATCTCCAGCCGTGGACCTCTTCTAAATCGCACTACCATTCCGGACCTCTTCTAAATTACGTCGCCACTCTTGAACCTCTCCAATCTCTCCGGCGACACCAATAGAGCATGGCCCTCCTAACGCCAACTCGCTGCAGTAACTATGGGTGTTGTTGCAACCCTGATCGTCGTCACATGGAGCTCCTCCTTCCTCAAATAACAGTAGCAGCGTTGGTTCCCCTCGTGGGGACCCTATGCAGATGGTGAAGAGAAAGGGGGCCCCCAAAGACCCCTTCTCTTATAATAATTTTTTAAAACACATTTGGAATGTGCTATTGATTATTATCGAGGAAAACAAAAGAGAAGAGAGGGAAGCTGAATGTATGGGCCCTACTGGGCCATATCTTTAATAAAAAAGGAGAGTTGCTTAGCCAAAAAAAAACAGAAGAGAAAAGAGGGAGGCTAAATGATGTGATTTTTTTTAAAAAGGCACGTGTAAAAAAATAGGGATAAAAGCTGTATGCTAAAAAATTTTTTAAAAAAGAGAAAGTAAAAAAAAATGATGAATGGCTTTTAAAAAAGCGGTTATGTACAAAAAAAGTCGTATGTAAAAAAAAGATTGATTTGTGCAAAAAAAAAGAAGCATAAAAATGCATGTTTTTTTATTCTCCCAACTTGATTCACACTCTTATTCTATCAAGCATGGGAGAAAGGGGGAGTCAGAGATGAACATATTATTCAAGACTTCTACATGTTCATAACTGATAGGCCGTCACTCCAGACGGCTACTGCTATCAAGGTTGCAGAAATCGGTAGTCGGTACTCGATCGGCAGGGTCACTGACTAAGGATTAATCGACAGTTGGATGACTAATCGGATTTGGTTGGCCATTAATCGATTTTGAATTTTTTAATACATGAATCATTGTTTATACATATATTCTTAGAGGATAGGGAGTATGCACCCAGGTGCATGTAATTTTACATGCACCCGGGCCTATAACTCCCACATTTTTTTACTTTTCCGAAAAATACCGCCATGTATATTCATCTATATATCCCTCCTGTATGTCATTCCAATTTTGTCAGAAAAGAGACCCTTACATCCTCCATCCAGAACAGGTCGATTACAATAATTCTAAGACCGTTAAAATAATGTGCTTTAGATGGAGGACGTAGGGGTCTCTGTTTCTGATGATATTGAAATGACATATAGGAGGGATATATAGATGAATATACATGGCGGTATTTTTCAGAAAAGTAAAAATATGTGGGAGTTATAGGCCCGGGTGCATATAGAATTACATGCACCTGGGTGCATACTCCCTATCCTCATATTCTTATATATTTGCATAGATTTGTACATTTAGTATACTATCATAATGAAACAAAAGAAGTAATTGAATTTAAATATAACATTAAGCATACTAGAATAACTTTGCTTTTTAAAACAACAATACAACAACAAAGCCTTTTCCCACAATTAAGTAGGGTCGGCTACATGGATTCTTCGCCTCCATTCAGATCTATCTTGGATCAATCCCGTGTTTATATCCACAAAACTAAGATCCCTTCGTATAGTCTCTTGCCAACACTTCTTGGGCCGTCCTCACACTCTCTTAGCCGGCTCAACATCCCAACACTCGCAATGCCTAACTGGTACATCAACTGATCTTTTTTGCAAATGACCAAACCATCTTAAGCGGTTTTCTCGCATCTTATCCTCGATCGGGGCTACACCAACTTTCTTTTTGATTGCATCATTCCGAATCCGATGTTTACGTGTGTGTCCACACTCCACACATCCACCTTAGCATTTTCATTTCTAAAGAAATAAAAAAAATCTCTGTGTAAAAGTTGACCGAATAGTCAGGCTGACCGACTAATGGTTGACTAGGTTTGGTCGAGTCGACTACCCCCTGACTCGACTAGTCGGACCGACTAGTCAGCCTAATCGGTGACTTTACAACATTGATTTCTATCATCTGTATTCATCGAGCATCGACTTCTTCGTCATGGCGTATACTTCTTTTACTATCCGACTACTACTCCGTGCTGGACTTCTTCTACTGCGACTCTTCTCCAGGCACGACAAGGATACGTTCCGGTGATATGGTATCGTGACGACTCTACATGCATGACAGAGATACGTTCCGATGACCTAAAAGTCACAGACCCATCCTTAAGCGAGGTCTCTACCAGCAACATACATATATTATTCTTGTAATGTATCGTGTGAAGATGTGTTGTAGACTTTTTCTTTTTGGTGTAAACTGTAGCTTTCTCAGCTCCAGCTTGAGGGGGAGTGTTGGAGTATGCAATAGAGGGATAATTGGATCCGTCCAGGATTCAATTACCACTCACTCATATTTAGTCACACATCTACTATCTGTGGGACTCCGGTTTGTCTGTGAGGCTATCTATGGAGCCCACACCCCGTGTACTCAGTGAAATTCAATAGAAATGCATGACCCTTTGAGGCCTTCTCCCGTGGTTTCATCCTGCTCCTTAGAGAGTATGGTTCCACATAATGTCCCAAGAGTTCCATATTTATCTTTCTTTATCTTATTGTTATGTTTATCGATTTGCTTCCACATTCTAGATTTCAACACTTCACATAATAAAAACTGATCGCCACTACCTATTAACATAGCCCATTTACATATGAAAGTTGTAAACCTGTGTGTTTTCGGTCTTGCTTGCTTGATTGTTTATGCATGTTTCGCTTCTATGACTCGCAATAATGTAGTTTCGCCTGTTTAGAGTGATTATTAAAGGGCATTCGAGTTTTTTTCTTGACTATAAACAGGGTGAGGCCCCAAGATGGGGCTCACCTCAAACATTCATTGATAATTAGATGATGTAATTACAAAGTGAAGGAATATATAACAGTCCACACGCTCAGCCTTTGTTTGTTAACAGTCTTCTAAGATGGTTAAGGACATTCTCGAGGTAGAAACGTTGCCTCTTAAAATTGTTCTCATTCCACGTGCACCAGATTGCCCACGTGAGCAAGTATGACGGGGATATATCGTCGTGAGAGTTGCTGCCAACCACCTTAATAGATGTCCAGAAGGCTGTCGAGTCTTCCACATTGAGCCATCGAATCTCAGCCTCTTCCCAGATCTGCGACGATGTTCGACACCTGAAGAATAAATGTTCCAAGTCCTCCTCTTCTTCATTGCATCTCAAGCAGATGAGGTCTCCCGTGTGAAGAATATTGTCCCTCCTTATCTTTGGCATAATGCGACCATGTCTTACGAGCCAAAGTGCATTCAAGTTTGGAGAGCTACGTCCTAGCCTTCAAGGTGATCGATCGTTTGGGTCAGTTGGTTCAACCGGATTTGAACGTTCCAACCGTGGTCCGGTTTGACTGATTTTTATTTTCTGAATAAAAACCTGGTGATTGGACCGTTTTTCTTCCAATTCTTGGTTTAATCGGTTGAACCGGTCGGTTTGTTTCAATTTTTAAAATCTTGGGTATAGTGGTGGTGATTTCTGTCTCCGGCATTTACAGAGAATTTATTCGCCCTCATACGATACCAAATATGACCACTCTTTATTATTACAAGTGCATATGGACTCTCGAAGCACCCATTAAGGTCAAGATCCAGTTGTGGCTTTTAGAAGGAAGCGGTTGGTGATGGAAGTATTGATGAGACGAGCGTCAAAAAAAAAATAAAAAAAAAGAGCGTCAAAAAAAGTATTGATGAGACAACGGGCTTCAGTTTCTGATGCTCACTGTCCCCTCCATGACGGCCTTGGTTACCTCTTATTCTCTTGCCCTTCCCTACGGAACTGTGCGGGCACCTTGAGATCTCATTGGATTGACTCCTCCAACTGCCATTCATTTTGGCGTTGTTCAAGAGAAGAGATGGCACTGCTGCAGTTTACATGCGAATAGAAAACCTTTAAACTCTTATCTGTGATTTTGGCTGTGCAGATGCAAAGAAATGAGGCCGTTTTTAGGTCTGACAGACCTTGCATTGAGAATGTTAATTCATCTTTTACTGTTGGAGTGTTTGGAGGGAAAATACATCCTGTATCTGTTGGCTTTTTGATTAATGAATAACTTGGATGATCACTAATCTTTAGTAATTATCCTTTGAGTTAATATAAAAAAAGCTTATTCGTACCATGATTAGAGATTCTTAATTGATGTCAGTTTAATTTAACATAATAATATAGTTGGATGGAAGCTGAATTTCAAACCGGCGCACATATTCTCATTCGAGATCACGACAATTCTCATCTGCCATCTCTCTCAATTCAAAATTCCTATGCAGCCTCTTTCATTAATGTTGGTGATTAAAGTACTTATCTGAGATCTCGTAATGCTCAGAAGCTCCTAGATTCCTCCTACTTATCTTTGCTTTCTCTGGACTTCTAAGTAAAGATTTTTGGAGAAGGAAACCTTTGCTAATTCGCCACCATTCTTTTATTTATGAACATAACCCCCGCTAGGGTTTTTCATCCCCAGAGGAAACCTGGCTTTGATATCAAAAGGAGTTTGGAGGTCAGAAGAGGAGAGAGTACATAGCTACATTTGCGGCCTGGGACAAACAAATGATGGTGAAGGGATCAATTTACAAAGAAAGATATGGGAAAATTGCGAGATGAGGAGTCAAACTCCAATTTTTATATCATGACATCGTTTTCCTTTAGAACCTTGCTCCTTTAATTGGGGGATTATAAAAAAGGACATGGCCTCAAATTTCAGCGAATTTTTCAAAATTCTATTTTTCTAGGTTAACGAAAACGAAAAGCTAGTTTATTTTTTCAGGATTTCGACAAAATATAGGTAAAATTTCATAAAAATTGCATGTGATTTTAGCGAAATGTCAAAAATAAGAATCTACCATTTGCTTTCATTGCAATTTTCCTATATTAATGAATTTTCACTCATTTCTCCATCGATCTGTTGAATTCTTAAAGAGCCTTATATTGTTTGAAGAAGTTTCTTTATCTAATTTCAAAACTTTAGGTCTAAATCCAAATCAAATTAGTTAGAAACATGTTTTAAAGACTTAAATTCAAGTTGTAGAGCTAAATAGCTTTATTTTGACATATATATTTTGTTTAGTAGTTATTACAAGTGCTGCCTCATTCTTGTTGAAGAGGTAATTATAAAGGAAAAAATGGGGCTGCCCCCTGGGGGCAGCCAACATGGCTGCCCCCGCCTCATTTTTCGGCGTTTTTTTATTTTTTTTTTTGAAAAATAAAATCATGTATATTCATCTATATATCCCTCCTATATGCCATTCGAATTTCGTCAGAAACAGAGGCTCCTACGGCCTCCATCTCGATGGTATCGATTTAAAAAAATCCTGTTACCGTTAAAAAATTACTGTCCGGATGGAGGTCGTAGGAGACTCTGTTTCTGACGAAATTCGAATGGTATATAGGAGGGATATAGGGATGAATATACATGGTGTTATTTTTCAAAAAAATAAAAAATTTTGCCGAAATAAGGTGGGGGCAGCCACATATGACCCAATTATAAAATGGTTTTTCCTTCCAGCTCAGTTGACTCTAGGAAACACTTTGCTATTATATATCATGTGGAGTGATCATAATACAACCAAACTTATATTTACACCTCTATTCTAGGAAACACTTTGCTATTATATATCATGTGTAGTGTTTATGATAATAATACAACAGAACTTATATTTACACCTCTATTCTGCAAATAAGTGTGTATTTATATTGTATTTATTGATATAAGAACATTAAATTCTTAATTTTTTTGGAAAATATCGAGTTAGACATTTCCATGAAGTCTGACTATTTTAGCGAGATTTCTCTTTCCGAACTTGGCGAAACATAATCGAAATATGAAATAAAAAGGGACCTCGCAAATCTTAATTGATTCTTATAACACTCACTATTAAATGAAACTAAGAAAACATGAATGTAGGGGGATAGAGGGGAGGAGAGAGAACGTGAAGAAAGGGAGAGAAGGCGATGTAACATGAAATTGGGGTTAAGGAAAGATTAGGGCTTGTTCTTCGATATAAATCGATCATTTTATGTGTGTATTTTAAAAAAATGGAGTTTTATCTCACAAATCCTATGAACTTTGTAAATTACCTTCTCGACCTTTGAAACAACGTAATTACCCCTCGTCACCATAAACTTGCTAACTCTTACCCCTTAAACCCTGCGGTTAATCTATTTGAAACTTGTGGAGGTTCTTGGGGTAATTTACGGGGTCAGTGTGGTAATTACTTTGTGCAAAAGGCTGTAGAGATAATTTAACAAGTTTCTAAGGTTTGTGGGGTAAGAATCCAAATTGATCTAATCAATTGTTTAAGTTGAGTAATTTTAGGGGTTATGTTAGAGTTACGGTTTCTTTTATTTTCCACTTATTTATTATGTAATTTCACTCATCTTATATATATATATAATCATTTGTTTATATAACATATTTGGTTATATAAAAATTGAAGTTTCTAAATCTTCTCCTCTCTCCCGTTCATTTACATGCTTTTTCCACTAAAAACCCTATGCAACATGCTCATTTTCTTCCTTATCTTTTCACCAAATTTCTTCCCCTCAAACATTTTTGCTTTGCAAAAAAATGGTATCCAATCGTTCAAATTGTTTTCATGATTTGTGGTTCCTAGGAGACACACAAAATATTGATAAAAGAAGCAAATAACGCATATCCTCATCTTATTATCGTGTATCAAAGGCATGGTTTTAAAAAGCGCCGCCTCGAGGCGCAAAGGCGTACGCCTCGAGGCGAGGCGCACCAAATTCGCCCTGAGGCACACGCCTCAGATTCTGTAGGTGTGGCCTGTGCCTTGACTTGGCATGAGGCGCTCGAGGCGAGGCTGAGGCGGAAGCCTCGAATCACGAGGCTTTTTTTTACATTTTTGGATGCACATGACCTTATTTTTTCGTTATTATTATATTTTGTATGTTTGTATTTTTGTTTTCATGTTAAACCTTGCATATTTCTATATATAGCTCCATGCAAAGAGAAGAGATCGCTTGAAATAAACGAAGTTCCATGATCTTGTATACATCATATTTCAATTTATCATACATATACACATACCAGTTCTATTACACATATTTTTGTTTGAATTGTAATAAAAATTTTATATTAGTTGCAATTTTGCAACTTGATGTTGTTTGGTTGTATAAACGGTGAATCTTAGAATAGTTATCACATATATGATATATGAAAAAGCAATGTTGAAAAATAAATATGTGAAGTAAAATAATTATTACGTTTTATTGTGAGTAGTTGAATACAAATAATATCATTTAGTACAAAAATTCGTCATGGGCGCCAAGGTTTTAAAAACGTGAGGCGGATCGAGGCGGTTTTCAGTTATTGAGGCGAGGCGTAAGCCTCGAGGCGTAAGCCTCGATTTATAGAGAAAATACATGTTAAAATTATTATTAAGCATAATTATATTATCATAAAACCGTAAACTTCAAATATTGACAAAATATATGATCATAGATCCTAAATTAAATTTAATAGATGTACAAAGAATACCATATGAACCATATATGCTAGTTTTAATTTGTGATTAAGTAATATTAATATTGTAAATATGTGAATTTCTAATATTCTTAATATATTATACTCATTATCGCGATATAAGCAATCGAATATCAATTGTTGACATAAAATTTGTTCATACTAATTAGAGACAATCATTGTACACTTGCATGATTTCTTTGATGCAATAGTGATTGTAATATAAATGTATAATTGTATATTTATGTTATGTTATGTTTTGGGAATAACATATGATGATACTATAACACAATATTGCGATTGGGACTTGTATGTTTGTAACTAAAATACGCTTTATAACTTTAATATTATTACAAAAGTACAACTTTATATAGTTTTTTTATTTATTTACCTAAGAAAATGCACAACAGACCGAGGCGGCGCCTCGGGACTGCCTCACCGCCTCGACCGCCTCGATACCGCCTCGAGTCTATGAGGCTTACGCCTCAGATATCCAGACTGAGGCTATAGCCTCGAGGCGCGTTTTTTAAAACCATGGTGGGCGCTGCCCCCACAACCCCACAGGAAGGAGCGCACCTGCTCCCCCCTAGACCCCCCATCCCCCGTCTTGTTGGGATATGATATGGCAGGAGGGGAAGCATATGACGCTTCTCCAACAACGTCCAACAAGAAAAGTGGTTGTGATTCAAGGTATGTTAGTATATTTTACTTCAAACGCTAAAAATTATGATTTCTATTGTACTTTAATATTAAATATAGACTTTAATTCAATAATCATATAGAATTATTGAAGTTGGAGTTAGAACTTGATATTCCATATATTAGTGGCTCAGTATTAGTTTTTTGAACTACAATGCCTTCATCGCTTATGTATTGTATTTTTTACTAGTGTTAAACTATTATTGAATGTGTTTTTGGAAAAAAACTTGATATTATCATATACTTTTGTCAATGTATTTTGCTTTAATTTTATTTTTTATTCTTAAAAATTGAGGCTTACGCCTCGACCACCTCGAGGCTTATGCCTCGCCTCAATTTCAAGAAAAATGCCTCGAACCGCCTCGCGCTTTTTTAAACCTTGATCAAAGGAAGTGTATGATGCATGTCAAAAAAGATGTTATGAAAACCAGGAGAACCAATATCCAAGGTGAGTATCAAACCACACTTTTGGGACTTTGTTTTAAACCATATATAACCATGGTTGTAGAAAGTGATAGTCGGTACTCGGTCGGTAGGGTCACTGACTAAGGATTAATCTGCAGTCGGACGACTAATTAGATTTAGTCGACCATTAGTCGTTTTTGAATTTTAATTATTTTAAATATATAAAAATCATTTTTATACATAGATTTGTATAGTTTCTATACTTTAATAATGAAACAAAAGAAGTAATTGACTTTAAACATAACATTATTGCATATTAGAATAAGTTTGCTTATATATTAACATAGATTTGTACATTTTCTATACATTCATAATGAAACAAAAGAAACAATTGACTTTAAATATAGCATGAAGCATATCTGAGTAAGTTCGCTTTTAAAAAAAGTAAAAAAACTAAAAATATAGAACCTTGATGTAAAAGTCAGCCGATTAGTCGACCTGACTAATGGCCGACTAGGCCTAGTCGAGTCAGTTACCCCCCGACTCGACTAGTCGGCAGACTTTTGCAAGCTTATATATAACCTTCTTTAGCCGACATATATACTCCCCTTTGGAATTGGCACTGTAACATGGAGGCTATCATATATACTTCTTCTACTAGGTCCCCATAAAGAAAATCATTTTTAATGTTTTTGGCAACAAACATAACTGTGAGAATAGACCTCATTTTGACGACTGAGTCGAAGGTCTTTAAATATTCGGCACCACATATAACACCCTAGACATAGTCCCATATTCATGCTCACAAAATGGGTAGTGGTTTATAAGAGAGGACGATTACTACTTCACAACTTATAGTGAAGCATTTTGGGAGGTGGTCAAAAAGGCCTAATTAGTTCCAAGCCCACCAAGTTTTCAAGGATAATCATCCTTGATAACAACTCAAGTCTTGGCATGAGTTGTTACAAATGGTATCATATCATATTCCCTGGTATTTAAGAGGTGAAGCCACCTCTACCAAAAGAAAAAGGGCTACCTGCAAGGTGCGACCACCATTATTATTGGAAATAGGCGACGTGCCATGCTGCAACAAGGAGGTTGCAGATATATTTGGGGGAGAATGTAATACCACAAGCATAGTTTGACATTTAGTACTCACAAAGTGCAAGAGTTATGAGAGAGGAGGATTACTGCTTTATAACTTTAGCCTAAGCATTTCGGGTCTAGTTACAATCTCATTCCGTTGACATGATCATTTATCCTCGATAACATCATGACTTTACTTAAACATGATCTGTTCCATAAGCTTGTGCATGTGGTTTTAGAGGATTATGTCCTAGCCGATCTCTTGGATAATGGGGTGGGTGGCCTTGGGTCTGCTTGACATACCTCACAAAAATCATTTTCCCAAAAAAATCCTCGATAACATCTTGAATCTAGGCCAGGGATGTAAGGCTTTAGCAATTTAATGAGCTTGAATCTGTCTATAGACCCGTCATGGGCATGCTTGGTCGTGAAAGCCCATATGCAAGAAATCGAAATAACATTGATGGGACAATGAACAAGAGCTATGTGCCTTTAGAAAGTATGGCCTCAAATTTCAATACAATTCCATTGAATTTCTCCAAAATTTTCATTTCTCTAGGTCATTGAAATCAAAATGCGACCTTATTTCTTTTTCCAGAATTTCAATGAAATATTAGCAAAACGTCAATGAAATTGCACATCTTTTCGGCAAAACAACAAAACAGAAAGGAATCTATCCTTCATTTTCGTTGAAATTTGCACATATTAATGAATTTTCACTTATTTTATCGTCCATGTGTTGAGTTGTTAGAGTGATTTGTTGAATTTTTTTGAGTTAGTTTCTAGACTTTAGATCTAAATTCAAATCAGTTACAGAGTTAAATTCACGTTCTAATTGAAGAGCTTTATTTTTTTGTTCTTTCTTTATTTTGATATATATATTTTTTGATTAGTAGTTATTATGTGTCACCTCATTCTTATTCACGAGGTGATTATCATGGCTTTTGCTTTCAATTTAGCATACAATTCTTACTTTAGGCTACATGTTGCTCGTACATATCAATATGTGTGATGATAATGTCGATAGTAATATTTCAAAACATATATATACAATTTTATTTTACAAACAAATGTGCATTTATATTTTATTTATTGACTAACGAATATTTAAAATCGTAGATTTTGGAAAATGTCATGTTTAGATTTATTTCCAAAATTTTCGATGATTTCACCATAAATCTTCGAAATTTCTTTCTGAACTTGGTGAAACGAAACAGGGAATCCAAAGTTTAAGGTTGTGCTTTATTGCGGGTTCTCTTTACTACAAGGAGTATGCGCGGCTGTGCGAGTGCTAGGTTATTAATAACCTTCCAAATCTTGTGACTGTTAGTATTTGCCTACCATTAGGTTAAATATAGATTGTATTTATGAATGCTACACAATTTCTTGGTGTTATTTTATTTGTTTGTGTCTTGTAAGCATATATTTTACGATTACAAGCTATACAATGCATTTATTAGACATGCATGTTAGAAAGATTTGTGTTTGTGTGTGTATATACCTGTGTCTTATTTTATTTTTAAAATTAAACATTTTTCTAAGTTGAAAGTATTTTGGAGGATAGAAGTTTTAAGCTATCATTTCGATCTTCAATTTTTTACACACGATATCATTTTGCTAGTTCTCTTTGTTGGCCTATATTTTTCTCTGTTATTATTGCACATTTCACCATACTCTTCATGTTCAAGAGGTGAATGCAATGGCTTCTATTTTCGGTTCCAAATCTGCTTCTGGTTCTAAGCAGCACACTACTTTTTTTTTACTGTTGGAGAGATTGGATGGAAATTTAATGTGACATATCATGTTAATATCTTACTATTAGCAAACAAAATGTGTATTTTTATCTCATTTATTGAGTTAAAGAATATTGGACATCTTTATTTTAGAAAAATAAGTTTTCAAGTAATTTCCCCAATTTCCGGCCATTTCACCGAAATTCCATCAATTTTCTATTTCTAGGCGTACCGAAACAAAACCAAAATCTGACATTTAAGGCACTGCTAGAAAGAAGAGCATCCATTTCCTCATGCATAGCTTGTTTCCACCCCATATTTTGCAAAGCTGTATAATGGTCTTTTCATATAAGAACAAGCATGAAAACATCGGTAAAGTGCCTGTCAATGCTCGATAAACCGTCAATAGTATTACAATGTGATAGAGGGTAGAACACTTTCTAGTAGGCTTCCATAGTGTAATGTGTTTCGTAATGGAGGAAGGCGGATCATCCAACGCTGCAGTAGAGGGGTCATTTAAAGATGTCTCAGTACCTTGCAGTTCGAGAGCAACATTTAATGGGATAGACTCAGATTCTAGGTGGTGCCTGTTTTAGTAAACTTGGAGTGCAGGAGAAATTTCTAAGGGGATGCCACCTCAATGCTCAGTGAAAAAACTGATTTGCTCAAAAAAAGTAACATCAGTAGAGATATAGTAACGACACCCTATAGGGTCATAACACCTGTAACTCCTTTAATGCTCTAGAATCACGCAAAAGGCACACGATAGTATGCACAAACAACGTCACATGTATGGAAGATGTGAACAAAAGCATATAATAAAAGATGCACACATGCATAGTAAAGGCATTATCACCGGAGACTAGTAGATATAAAGAGGTTACGCCACCAATAACTAAAGATGGAACTTGATTGTTGATGTATGTGCAGTAAGAACACCTTCGCAGAAGGTATTAGGGACCTTCTTTTGAGTGATAAGAGTGCTACAAACATATAGACAGTGGCGAATCTCTCTTTTCAATACATTATTCTGCTATGAGGTATACGACAAGAGGTTTGGTGGAGGGCCAAATCATTCTGAACAACTTTAGGAGCATTATCATAAAGGAAGACTTTAATACTCACATAGAAAGATGCTTTTATTAAGGAAAAGAAAGGCTTGAGAAAACACATCAATTTTAGATCATTTCTTCATAAGATAAACCCAAGAGGATCGACTGTAATTATCAAAAGACAATCAAATAATTATCAATAAAGACAACCAAATATTTATGATTGCCTGTAGCACGGATCAAGCAGGGTCGCCAAAAATCATAATATACTAAAGAAAAGGGACAAAATGATGATGTCCATTCAGACGTGAGAATGTCGCTCTATGATGTTTCCCAAACTGTCTTGCTTCACACTTGAAAGGCTTCGGTGTTATAGTTCATGGAACATTGAGAGAGGGCTCTGGCAAATAGGTGACTAAGACGAAGATGCCATATGAATCAATCGACAGAAATGAATCTAGCACTGACAAAAGATGAATTAGTAGGAATATCCAAGTAATAGAGACCATCTTTTTTATGACCCTTGTAAAAAAATTGCATCTTTTGAATGTCTTGAAATAAAAAATGCTCGTAAAAAATACTCTATACTTGAGCTCAGAACATAATCTATAAACGATTGAAAGGCTCGGGAGAAAATATGGTGCACAAAAAACTCCTAAAAGTCAGTTTGCAAGAGAATTCCATGTTGCCGACAAAGGTGATATGAAGCAAAGCGCAACTGCTAATCTCATAGATTTCACATTTGTAGAGAGCTTAGGGTTAATAACAAGCTATTATTTTCTCCCAACATGGTATCGGAGCGGCGGTCCTAGATCCGAGCTCGAATACCCTAACCCTAACCCCACCAGCCGCCCTCCTCCTACGGCGCCGCCAACAACGTCGCCCGCCCCCTCCCAGTGTCGCCTCCTCACGGTTGCGCTGCCCCCTCTCGGTTACTAGTTGTGCACGTGCGCCACAACCTTTAGGTGCGTGTGCGTCGCCAACTCTAGGAGTGCTTGCATCTCGGGTCTTCATCGGGTGATGGATTTGATTGCATAAGTCTACATATGCAATCGAATCCTCACATGTTTGTGTAGACATCTATCTTTGGTCTACGATATCCCTATGATCTCCGTCTAGAAATATGTCAGATAACAAAGTAGATGTATCCGCCACAGGTGCCTTCAGAGGTCCGCCACTAATTGTCAAGATGGATGGGACGAACTATGAACTCCAGACCATGCAATTCATGAGTCTCATGAAGTCAAACGGCGAGAAGCATATTCTTACCGATGATGAACCGATGGAGAAAACATGGATTCATGCCTCTTGGGAGGCGGACGACACATATGCCAAAGTCTGGCTGTTAGGAACATTGACGTTCGAGATCGCCAATGACATGTTACATCATCCCACGACCAAGGCCATGTGGGATATTCTGGCTGCCATCTACTCTTAGGCACGGAACGAGAACAAGGTACTCCAGTTGCAGAATGATATTTTCATGATCAAGCAGAATGTAAGACCCTTACACTCATTGTACACATCCTTGCACGGAATGTTTGAGAAGCTTCACAGCTTCACGCCTTTCACGACGACTCCTGAACAACAAAAGACTTACAGGAATGTTACCATGGTTGGTGTATTCCTTGCTACACCTGATCTAGAGTGTGATGCTGCCCGCTCTCAGATCCTTGCGGATGCCACTATTCCTCCAATGGAGGAAGCTTTTCGTTGACTTTGCAGGATCATTGTTCCGACTGCTACTATTGGTCAGACCTCTTCGGCAATGGCAACATCCAGAGGCAGAGGTGGTTTTTCATCCTTTCGTGGATGTGGACCCCGTGGTAGAGGGGGTCGCACCCGTCAGCCCTATACTTATTGTCATCGTCTTGGCTACTCAGAGGATACATGCTATTCTAAGCATGGTTTCCCAGCATCAGCGCGAGTAGCGGAGCAAGTCGAGTCACCTCCATCGACGACTTCTGATCAGAGATTTGATGATCTCGTTGCCAGACTTTGAGATATCATGCCTCCTGCCTCATCTCCTGGAGGTCAATCAGATGTAGCGGCATCAGCTTCTGCTAGTACATCCGTTTCTGCTAGTACATCCGCCTCTGCCAGTACATCAGGTAGCTCATATGCCTTTACCTACTGTCATGGATCTGATATTAAAGAATGGATTATGGACTCCGGAGCAACACACCATTTATGTATCGACAGAGAGTAGCTAACATCATACAGACAGGGGGAGATTACCTTGACGCTTTCCATGCATCCACAGAATGTGTTACATGCTCCGGATTTCTCTATGAACCTGTTGTCTATTAGCCAACTTACAAAGGATTTACACTGCCGAGCGATATTTGGCCCATCTTCTCTTGTTTTTCAGGACATCCTTACGGGCCGCATGATTGGGTGTGGCCGTGAGTAGGGCGGACTTTATAGGTTGGTTCGCACACCTTTTGCAGGAGCTTCCTATCAGTCAACCGGATCAATCTTTCACTATATGTGGCATCTACGTTTTGGTCATCTCCCTCTTCAGAAGATGTATCACATCTTGCCGCAGATTTCTCCTACTTCCTCATTTCAGTGTGAAGCGTGTCAGTTGGGAAAGCATCACCGGTCAGCTTTTCCCAGTCGTCAGAGTCGGAGCAGCAACTCCCTATTTGAGTTATTTCATGTTGATATCTGGGATCCAAGTCGTGTTCGTGATCATCAGGGACATCATTTTTATCTGGTAGCAGACTAGCAGTAGATGATTTTTCTCGTTTGTCGTGTGTCTTTCTATTGAAGGATAAATCTAAAGCGGTGGATGTAATAAAAAATTTTATTAATGAAGTGCGAAATGTTTTCTCGGCATCTGTGAAGTTTTTCAGGATTGATAATGCGTTGGAATTCTGCACTCCGTCTATCTCACATTTTTTGTCTTCTCGTGGTATAATTCATCAAACTTCTTGTCCTTATACATCTTAGCAAAATGGTGTTGCTGAGAGGCAGCATCGGCATTTACTAGATGTCACTCGGACCCTTCTTATTCAAAGTCATGCACCACACTCGTTTTAGGGAGATACGGTTCTTACCACATGTTATCTTGTGAGTCGTATGCCTTCGTCTGTCTTGGGTGAGAAAATTCCTTTCTCTATGGCTTTCCCTGAGAAGGACTTGTTCT
The DNA here is from genome assembly GCA_037367405.1 of Ottelia alismoides. Classification (NCBI taxonomy): domain Eukaryota; kingdom Viridiplantae; phylum Streptophyta; class Magnoliopsida; order Alismatales; family Hydrocharitaceae; genus Ottelia; species Ottelia alismoides. The sequence goes on along the minus strand of JAZKJV010001522.1, from coordinate 631,014 downwards.
CTCTTACTCCTCATATGTTTGGTTCGGTTGCATTTGTTCACCAATTCACTCCTGATCTTGACAAGTTCTATCCTAGAGCTGTCAAATGTATTTTTGTTGGGTATTCCTGGACACAGAAGGGGTATCTATGCTATGATCCATTACGGCAGAAATACTATATTAGTGTAGATGTCTCATTTTTTAAGTCCGTAATGTATTTCTCTCCTAGATGTGATAGATTGGCTTCTTTAGAATCTGATACCGAGATCTACATACCACTTCCACCTCCTACTCCGTTGTCTTCTCCTACGGTTCCACCACCACCATTGTTACCACCGACACCACCACCACTACCACCAGTCCCCTTTACACAACCGCTTATGCAGTATGTTCCACCATTACCCTAGTACTATACTCGTCGGTCAACTACTGCTCATGGTCATGGCCAATCATCCAACATTCCTCAGGTATGTCCTGATAACATGGTTTCTAACGATGGGAATGGCGATAATTCTATACAGGGATCAGTGCAGGAGGAGGTTCCTGAGGACATGGACAAGTCCATTGCTATTAGGAAACAAAGACGTACATGTGCCTCGTATCCAATTGCTTCACATGTGTCCTTTCATCGCATGACAGGGGAGTTTCACAACTTTGCAGTTGCTCTGTTCGCTGAAGAAGTACCACAGACTTAACAGGAGGCATTGAGAGATAGCCGTTGGCGTTTAGCTATGGAAGAAGAGATGACGGCCCTACAATTACGTGGTACATGGAGCTTGGTGTCTGCTCCTCCAGGTGCCTCTATTGTCAGTTGCAAATGGGTATTTACCATCAAATATCATGTCTATGGGAGTCTTGATCGATACAAGGCAAGATTGGTGGCTAGGGGTTTATTCAAACCTATGGTATTGATTATTTAGATACATTCTCTCCTGTTGCTCGTCACTCTACTTTACGTGTTCTACTCTCAGTTGCTGTGGTATGTGACTGGTCCTTGTTTCAGTTAGATGTTAAAAATGCATTTTTGTATGGAGATCTACAGGAGGATGTATACATGCAGCAGCCTCTGGGGTTTGCTGATGAGGGAAGTATCAACAGGTTTGTAGACTCCATAAGGCGATATATGACCTTAAACAAAGTCCAAGAGCTTGGTTTCAAAAGCTCTCAGATCTGATTGAACGACATGGGTTTGAAAGGTCAAATGCATATCATTCTCTATTTGTGCAGAAAAGAGGGATAGTTGTCATCATGGTTTATGTGGATGATATAATTGTTAGAGGAGATGATGCGTAAGGAATAAAGATGTCAAAAGATTTTTTAGGTAGTCAGTTTGTTACTAAGGATTTGGGCACCTTAACGTATTTCCTAAGGTTGGAATTTGCTAGGTATGCACAGGGGCTTGTGATGACCCAAAGTAAATATGTTACAGATATGTTTGTTGAGACGGGCATGATTGGGTGCAGACCATCTACTACTCTTATGGACCCTAGCATGAAATTGTACGATGGGGATACATATGAAGTCGATAAGAGAGGAGATATAGAAAGATGGTGGGAAAACTCTTTTATGTTATATTACCAGACCAGATATTGCCTTTGCTGTGAGTCGAGTAAGCCAATTTATCGAGTAGCCCCGACAGGTACATATGGATGCTATGTACATGATATTGGGATATCTAACATCATCTCCAGGGACAGGATTGCTCTTCAAGAAAGGAGCAACTCTCACTGTATCCCCATGTGCTGACACTGACTATGCAGGGTGTCCTAGGGACAAGAAGTCCACGTCAGGCTTTGCAATATTTGTTGGCAATTCCGTTGTTTCTTGGAAAAGCAAGAAACAAACCATTGTGGCTAGATCAAGTGCTGAATCTGAATATAGGGCCATGGCACAAGCGAGTACCGGAATGATGTGGGTTCGAGCGGTGTTAGCAGATCTGCACATAGAAGTTCCTCTACCTATGCAACTATAATGTGATAATTAAGCTGCTTTGTTTATTGCAAACAACCCTGCATTCCATGAGAGGACTAAACATATTGAGGTAAACTGCCATTATACAAGAGATATGATTCAGAAAGGGTTGATATCGACATCACATGCCAGTTCAGGAGAGCAAATTGCAGATATATTTACAAAAGCATTACTCAGAGGGCCATTCCTGAAGAGTTAATCCAAGCTCAGTATGATTGACATCTATGCTCCAGCTTGAGGCGGAGTGTAGAAATATTTACATATCTTTATGTACCCGTTTTTATCATTTTATTTCTCTGTACCTGTTTTATGTAATTTACCCATAAGACTCTCCTCTATATAAGAGGGCCTAGGGTTCTCAGAAATAACAAGCTTTTATTTTCTCCCAACAGCATCTAGAGTCATGGCCTCTATCTCCATGAAAACTGGAACAGTCACATCGCCAATGGATGAGAACCAAGGAGTGTCTCGGCTGACCTAGGCTGGAGTCAATATGTTGAAGACGCCTAAAGATCACACAGAGTGAGGGAACTGTGTCAGAAGTGAGAAATTGTTCCTCAGCTATCTGGTAGCAAGAACTCGGACCAACAAGAAACTTTTTTTTGAAAATCCAACGATGTGGGGGAGACACAGCAAGGTGTTCGCCCCAGAAACTTTTATTAAAAGGAAGCGGTAAACAAGGGGGCAAGAAATACAAGGACAGGGAGAAGGACGGACAGAGGTGGGATCGAGAAGATCCCAACCTAGGCAAAAGACGCTAATTATACCAACATCCAATCACAAGTAAGATGCGCCGCGTGACCCAGAATATTCCCCTTGTAAAAACGTTGACCCCTAAATATAGAAGCGTTACGACCTAGCCAGATCGCTCAAATGTAAGCAAAGAGGCTCAAAAAGTCATCGCACGCCCTGTCCCTGTTGGAACGAACTGAGTCCCAAAAGCCGGCCAGGTCCGATGTGTTGATCCAAGAAATCCCCGCCTCCTCCCAAATGGCAGCAGTGACGAGCAGGTGAAGAAGAGGTGAAGTAGCGACTCCACGCCGTTGCCACAAAGAACACAAACAACCAGAATCGAATCGCCAAAGAGCCTTGCACAACGCTCCCTAGTTAGGATCCTCCCTCTGCGGAAAAGCCAAAGGAATATGGCTACTCTCTCCGGCAGCTTCAAAAGCTAGAGGAAATTGCAATCGCGGTAGACGAGGTCCAGATCGGGCTGTGGATGATTAGAGATTGCCCTGAAGGCCTTCCTTGTGGAAAACACGCCATCCCGCCAAGCCCAGTGATCATGACCTGACGTGGGCCTGGGCGCATTCTTAAGAGAATCCAGAAGCGCAAGAAGCTCGTCGAAACGTTGATCAGAGAGGTTGCTCAGAAGCGACGGAAACCATCCATCTCCCGACCACGAGGATGCCACAGTGGCACGGCCATCTGACGCCAAGGCACAAAGGCGCGGATAGGAATCAGCAAGGGGAGCACCACCAGCCCAAGCGTCAAGCCAGAATTTGAAGGAGCAGCCATCCCCAAGAACAGGAGCGAAGAGGTGAGAAAAGCGCTGTCTCACAGAAATCACCCTGCGCCAGAAAGGGTACGAGAGCGCCGAATACTAAGATCCCCCAGGAGCTCGACATCAATAGCCAGGATCTCGCGCAATAAAGAGGAGTAGAAGCTGTCCGTTCCCCCCCAAAGTCTAGTGATGTTTCCTACATCAAGAAACATGTGAGCTTAATAACCTGTTTGATGTTTAGGGTTCTGTTTGATGTTTCCTACAGCAAGCAGGTTAGAAGACACCAAGTTCCTCATAAAGTCTAGTAAACTGCTTATAATATTAAATGAGGGAAGAGTTCCCCTGAGAGATTGACCAAATACACAGAGATATCCACAAGGGATGTTTGGGTTTTTACGAGAGTAAGTGGCAGATAATTCTTCCCGCATCTCTTTTACTGTGTCCTTGTATAGAAGATTGGTTGTTCTAGACCTTTTCAAACTATTTGTCAAGACAATTCATAAGTTGATAATTTTCCTGCAGCAGAGTGGAAGACTGCCACCTTTTTTATAAAAAAGCAGAAGTTCAAACCTTCATACAACGAAAACAAAGCACACATGAGTGTACAAGAGGGCAAGAGACAGCCCGCACATGTGAGATTCCATCAGACCAACCGGAGCTCCCGCAAGAGTCTCCTTGTTCCCTGGTGCCGCCTCTAATAGCTGATTGGTGCAGCCTTCTTGGAGCAGCTGAGGGGCTGGCAGAGAGGGGCTGGGTAAGAGGTGCAGTTCGGCCGAGACTTGTGACATGATTACAGGGGTGTGGCCAGGATTTGCATCGGTGGCCGTGGATGGGCTTGTGGTGTAGTCGGCTGTGGTGGTGGGGGATGCACATGCACACCGACAAGCACAATTGATGTGCTTACACGCCCATGCATGTAAGCACACAATGGGATGATCATCTTGCACCGTATGTGTTTTTATACCGATCACTTACCCACATAAGACAACAGGTCTTGCATGCATGCACGCATGGGGGCTTCACTAGTTGTTCTGTTCTATTTCGCTCTCTTCAAAATGAGTCTTCTTGTCACAGAGGAGATACAAAGTTGTAGTTCACTTTAACCAACACAGATCAATTGCATGTAATGTTCAACTATTCCTGTATTTTGCTAGAAAACTGACATTAATTAGTTAATTACATTTTTAGCTGGAAGAAATTTCCATTCAGTTTCAGATATGTCCCATTTATATCTTATTATGATGAACTTACACTCCATATAGATAATGGTTCTATTTAGTTGCAAGACTTTTCACGAGCTTTCGCAAAAAAAAAGAATTATACACTATGACAATAAAAGCTAAATAATTAAACACTGTGACAATAAAAGCTATCTTTTCCGTTAAAAAAACTATCTTTGAAGTGTGGGTATGATTCTACTACATGGAAATTAATATGCATCATATAGATTGAGCAACATCTAGTATAACATTTAACTTCTGCCTCATTTCGGACGTTTTGAAGTGTGGGTATGCTTCCGCTACATGGAAATTAAAATCCACCATCTAGATTGAGAACCATCTAGTAAAACATTTAACTTCTGCCTTCTTTTGGACATTTTTTTTAATTTATTGCTCTACCTGAAGATCTATGGTTATAATTCGATGCATAACCTTATTCCCTCGTATAACTTTTTAAAAGTAACTTATATTTATCAGGATTTCATATATTTGTCATATTGCTAACATCTGTTTTCAAATTGCATAATTCATGCACTTAGAGAGCAAATGTGGAACCTAGCATGTGAAAGCTTGATTCTAATATTATATTTGTAGAAAAATAGAATGCGGAAGCGGAATTGGAAATAAAGATAGAACAATAAGAACAAAGATTTTAACGTGGAACCCTACTCCAGAAGGAGCGGGATGAAACCACGGGAGAAGCCCCTGAATTGGGCATTTCTTCTATTGAAGTTCTCAATGAGTACAGGGGGTGTGGGGCTCCTTATATAGTCCCACGGACAGACCCAATAGTGACCGCTCCTCCATGTGGTACTAAACACATGGGTGAGCTCTTTTCTTTTCCAACACTCCCCCTCAAGTTGGTAGCTGGGCCAGCTGCAACTTGCAACAATAAAAAAAATATACACCATTACATCTTCACTTGAAATCACCACAATAATGTATGTATCCGCAACTGGTAGACAAACCCGCTGACGGGTATATCAGGTCACCGGAACGTATCTCTGTCGTGCCTGGAAGGTCACCGGACTGTCTCTGTCGTGCCTGCATGGTCACCGGATCTCTGTCTCAGTCGTGCCTGCGGGTCACCGAACTTTGTCTCCGTCGCGCCTTGAAGAAAACAAATCCAGTGCAGAGTCGATGTCGAGGATAGAGACACCACGACGAAGATCGATGCACAGTGAAGATGGCTTGATATTCTGTGAAATCCGAAGTGTTTGGTCTGTCAATCAACGATGTATGATGCATATGGCATTTACTCCCCCTTTCTCCCAAACTTGTGAGAAAAAAATGACAATAAAGACAAGTTGGGAGAAGCAAACATGAATCACATTTTTTATGCGTATGACTTTTTCATTTTGTACGCGCCTTTTTTTCTTTTTTTTTTCTTCTTTTTTTTCTATTTTCTTTTCTTTTCTTTTTTTTTACAAATTTGTGTACGGCTTTTTTTTGTACGCGCCTCTTTTTTTCGATTTTTTTTTACAAACACTCATTCATTTTTTTTAATGACATGCCCTCTCTTTTTTTTGTAACGTGCCTCTTCTTGTTTTTTTTTTATTTGCCCGCTTGGGCTCTTGAAGGCAAATGCCACCTCCCTTGCGTGCGAGGTCTGGTGCGCGAGGCCCTCGACGCGTCATCTCAGGCGAACCCGACCTTGACCATTTCGGTGTTGTTGTCCCAGACGAGAGGTCGAACATCTAGGGCGTCGGCCAAGGTTTCGTCCCTCGAACGTGTCTTTGGTGTGTAGTGCCAGATCTGCGGTTCCTGGAGAAGGCAGCCTAGAACCAAACTTAGGGCTCTACTAGAAAACACTCGAAAAATTCTTGAATACATCAACAAACACGAATTATATCTGGAGCAATAATCTGGAATATGCGTCGAACGATCTTCAGAATGAGAACTTCAACAACATGTGATATTAGGGTTTCAAAACACCCTAAAAAATTTATTTCAGCATCTCGAACGAATTAAGAACACAGAAAAACTCCCCGAGAATCGGCCCGCTCTGATACCATGTAGAAAAATAGAATGCGGAAGCGGAATTGGAAATAAAGATAGAACAATAAGAACAAAGATTTTAACGTGGAACCCTACTCCAGAAGGAGCGGGATGAAACCACGGGAGAAGCCCCTGAATTGGGCATTTCTTCTATTGAAGTTCTCAATGAGTACAGGGGGTGTGGGGCTCCTTATATAGTCCCACGGACAGACCCAATAGTGACCGCTCCTCCATGTGGTACTAAACACATGGGTGAGCTCTTTTCTTTTCCAACAATATTTATCATACAGATTTGTTGAGTGACCATATGTCAAGACGTAGAGTCATTTGCCAAATTACTCCATTAGATTAGGAACACTGGAATACTAGTGACAACTTGATTTTAATCCTATAAATGGCTGTTATTATTTGCCTCTCCTGCTTTTTTTAAGTAATTTTGTCTCATCCAATTTAAAATCTTGATGCTAGGTACTCTTCTGTAGCACCGATATTGGCCGTTCATCCTTTGTCAGGCAGTTGGAGCCCGATTGGCATATCGACACCAGTTCAGAAATCATATTTAATCTGGCTGTATGGAACTTTTTATGATTTTTCATCATTCCACTCTAGTTCTGATATTCAATTCCTGGCATATACCTGACAGATATACATTCTCCAATACAGAGATTCATCAGATACCAACTTCACGTCTCACCAGCGACATCTGGCATCTCAGCTTCCAACATCTTCACCTCAGAGACCCTAGAGCAGTACTTTTCACACCTTTAACAATACATTGAAAATGTTTTTCAGCCAGTTTGTGTACTCTGAATTGAAGAAATCAATCAATCGATCAATCGATCATGTCTCATCTCTTTCATGTGTAGAGGTCTTTTTCTTCTCTCGAGCAGGCTTTGTGCCATCTCTTTCATGTATGCCCAAGAGTAACAGCAGGTTGGTGGCTTTGTCCTTCTATATATGTATTATACCAAGACGTTATTTAGTGCTTCTAATCATTTCTCTTTGTTATTGGCTTATCACAATCTATACTCAAATATGAGTGAGCAGGCAATTTTTTAGGCTGTCTTAACTTTGAATCCGTTCATGATGAGATTAATTTTAAGTTAGGCCAGCATTAGTATCATTACGAAATGTTCCTGTATTTGCTAAAAAAATTTACTATTTCAGTTGTGATTGAACCCTCTGACTCAATTCCTAGAAATGAACCTAACTGTACTTGAATGCAGATTTTTTTAAAACACAAGCTTTGGATTTCATAAAATCACATTGAGTAGAACATATTACACAGGGAGGGAGATTGGGATGGCTCCAATCTCATCCAAACTTTGGCTTCAGTCATTCAGTAGCTTATACATGGGCAAGTAGATTGCCATGCCTCGAAACAAAATGGATCAAAGCACGAACATAATAAGATATAAGATCTTGACCATCCAACGAAATCCAAAACTCCTGAAAAATCCGAGGAACCAATGAACATATCTGTAATGTTTTTACAATCATTGTAGAAATCAATTTTGTAATTGTTGTGGGCAAGGTTTTTCTAAAGACAATTATCTCAGTGCTAAAATTTCAGCATCTGCAGCACGAATGGCTTGAATTTCTGTGCAGAAGCAGAGGTCAAAGTATTGTCAGGTAGGAGGCAAACTACCCCACTGGCATGAAAGACGATGCCTGCCTGCCGGTAAAGTGTGGTCAAGTGCAACACTGGTTTGAGTTGGTAAGATTCCGTCCATGCTTTCCCAGTAGCTGATTTTTTCTCATAAAAAGGATGAGTCTTTGGGTTGGGCACTCCGATTTTATGTTTATGTTTGCATCTGGAGTTCCATATAGTGTGAAAGGTCATGCAGGAGAGTCATGAAGGTTTTCCAACTTGAACACTAGATTGATAATATAATCATCTCTGGAGCTTGTTCGTTTTCTGAATGAAAACCAAACGGCACAAGCATAAGAGGAGTTTGCAGGTAAGTGCTGTCAGTTCCCCCAATCTCATCACATACCCTGCAGATGTCAAGAACACCAGGCTCTCTTCCAGCAACAATGATGCCGATTGAAATTGTTGAACACTAATGTGACAGAAACATCCTTTTCTCCTGTTTTCCTCTTCCCTGTCCTCAAAACCCTAGCTGCTGAGTGGTGATCATCCGGGAACCCCCAGGCCTGAATCCCCAGCCCCCCATTCGGCACCACAGACAACCTCCTTGTTTGACGAGCTCATTCTCTACATTTGCCACCAACACTTTCTTTACCTCTGGCTAAACAAGAGAGGATTGCGATGATGGACAACTCAATTAGTGAGAAGTTTTTGATAAGTTTGGGATCGTCTCAATTGAAGCTTTGATCTATTTTATGACAGTTAGATTTCACTTCAAGGAAGCAAACTTTTTGCAGCTACATGTCATAATTACTATCGGTTAGGAAGTTTCCATTGTTTTAGCAAGATTGCCATTTTTATTCTTCGGCAAATTTTGTTGATAATTGTTTTGTTGAATATAATCTGTCTAAAAAAATGGGAAGGTAAAACCGTAAAGTCTCTTCTTACCAAGAATCTAGTAGAAGGTAAAGCTATGTAGACACATTAGCGACGAAAAGGGGTCAAATCAGTAATAGAGGAGGCTAGAACAACGATGGAGCGACTCATTGACAACAGAGGTGGCATGGGAAGGAGCGCTGCGGTGACTACTGCAGTTAGGGTTGGCAGGTATATGGAGAGGTACAACATGGAACCATGAGAGCAGGAAAGAGACACATGGGAGCTTAAGAACTGAAGGATGTTATATTATGTTACTAGAGTTACATTGTTTTGTATACCATTTTATGCATAGTTGGTGTTTTTATATTATTTCTAGTTATTTCTTTTTTCCCTAAGGGTGCTCGTGTATTGTTATGTTATTGGCTTTAGGATTTAGTCTCTACATAAAAGCCCTCAAGCATTTGTCTCAATAAGAATTTCTTTTCTTAATTTTCACTTTGTATTGGATCAACAATCCTAGATCAATAATCTATACCCTTTTGATCTCTAGCTTATCCTCTACGCCCACATCTTCATTTCATTCTCACTGGAGCCATCTCAAATGGCATGTTAGATCTTCTCGAGTTGAGTGCTTGCCCTCCTTCGATTCAGTAGATAGGGCTTCTCACGACCTTCTCTAGTCCAACAAGAAAAGGGGCTTTGGCTACATCTCTTGAGCCCAACATGGTTAGATAGTGTCATCAAGCTTGGAAAGATTTGGCGGGTGCTTCGAAGATTGATTTGGGTCGAGGATACCTATAGTGAGGATGTGAAGCCTTGATCTCCACATCAGTGATGTCATTTTCCCCATATGAGATTGGATTTGAGGTTGCTCGAGCACCATTAAGTATGTTAGGGTTTTTCAAGATTAAGTCTACCCTTTGGAACTCTCTTGATGCCTGAATAGACCGCATATTATCTTTTTTGTCATCATTATTTTTGATCACAATGGCCACTATCCCATCCAAGATAGAGCCTCTTGTCACCACCTCCTTGATTATGGTATTTGTGATCTCTACCAAACTCAGGAGGGCATAGAACTTTACTTGGTCTCAGTCTTTCAAGTGGTTCATTAGCGGTTAGAATAAACTATAAGTTCTCACAACAGAGCCACTCAAATAAGCTTATAAGAGTATGAGTCTAGGTTATAGGACAATTATCAGGTGTTATATAGGTTGTCTGTTAGTGCGAGTTAGTCTATTGCAACCAATCACACATTGTCAATATACTTTTGCATATTTAGTCTATCTATCAAGGAGATTTATCTCATACTCAGTACTACACTCATACTATTAGGCTCTATTGGGACCTTGCGGTCCTTCAGGCAGGAGCATGCTCAATGGCAAGCATACATGTTTTGACTCCACCCTAGCTCATCCAAAATTCCGTCTCGTTCCTTCGTAGACTGTTGGAATAATTATGTTATTTATGTTATTCTTATTTTTAATTGTCTTGTTTCTGTAATTTACCCATAGAGCTTTTCTCCTATATAAGAGAGCTCTAGGGTTTGATTAAATTTATCTTGCTTATTTTTCCTTCTACATGGTATCAGAGCGACGGTCCTAGACCGGAGTTCTCGAAACCCTAACCCTACCCTACCCCACCCGTCGGCCTCTCTTTCTCTCTCCCCGATCGGCGCCCCCTCACGCGTGGCGGCACCCCTGCGCTTGCGTGCGTGACGCCTGCGCTCGCGTACTGAGTCGCCCCTGCGCTCGCGTGCTGAGTCGCCTCTGCGCTCGCGCGTGAACGCGCCTCCTGCCAGCCTCGCGCATCGTGCGCGACTTCCAAGCATCGTGGCCGGTCCTCCAGTCCACGCGCAGAACGAAGCCACCTCCGCTCAAGGCACACGAGCAGCCCCTCCAGTCCTCGACAGTCCTCGCCTGCGCGCGTACCCTAAGTGCGCGACTTCTTCTGCCTGCGCGAGTCATATACGTGCGTAGGGTGCGCGTGTTTGGGCTGTAATCTCACCAGTACAACGTAGAGGCCAAGTCAGAGGAACTCTCAATATATGGAAGGCGTTGTGGTTTGAGTCTACGTCCACAACGACCTTCATAGATGTTCATGTAGACATTTCGGTCTAGTCGTGTAACCCCAGTCGCAGAATATTGTTGTCATAATGTCAGACAACAAGGTAGATCTTCCGTCCCTGGGTGCCTTCAAAGGTCCAGCACCCCTTGTGAAGATGGACGGCACGAACTATGAACTGTGGGCCATGCAGTTCATGAGTCTTATGCAATGCAATGGCAAGAAGCATATCCTCACGCAAGAGGAACCTGTTGAGAAGACTGGGGTTAACGCCTCATGGGAGGCTGACGATGCCTATGCACGTGTTTGGTTATCCGGTACTGTCTCCATGGAGATAGCCAACGACATTCTGAGTCAACCCACTGCGAAGGCTATGTGGGATATCTTAGCTGCCACATATTCTCCGGCGAAAAACGAGTCCAAGATCTTACAACTCCAGCATGACATTTTCACCTCGAAGCAGAACGGGCGTCCTCTTCATACCCTGTACACCTCTCTGAGGGGTATGTTTGAGAAGCTACACGGGTACATTCCGTTGACAGCCACACCAGAATAGCTGAAGGCATACAGGGACTCGGTGATGACAGGGGTATTTCTAGCAACCCTTGATCAGGAGTATGATGCTGCTATAGCGCAGATTCTTACAGAGGCCACTATACCTCCTATTAAGGAGGCCTATCGCCGGTTGAGTAGACTCTCTATATCTCATGGACCATGGTGGAGCACAGACGCCCTCAGCCATGGCCACGTCTCGTGGCAGGGGAGGATATCCACAGTTTCGAGGTAGAGGTGCTCGTAGCAGAGGAGGAGGTAGCAGACCTCCTCGACAGCCGTGCACTTACTGTCGTAGGACTGGTCACACTGAGGAAACATGCTGTTCTAAGCATGGATTTCCTCCCACTACAGCACGTGTGGCGGAGCAGACTCAGCAGGAAGGGAGTCCTTCCCATGTCCTAGATCAGAGGTTTGAGGAGTTAGTGGCACGTCTTAGAGAGATCATGCCTGGTCAGGGGCCAGCGAGTACTTCAGGATCTGCAGAGATAGCCGGTTCAGCATCAGCATCCACGTCAGGTACGACATATGCTCTTACTAGTTGTCATCGAGCAGATCTATCAGAATGGATCATGGATTCTGGAGCCTCTCATCATTTATGTGGTGATCGAACGCGTTTGGATGGTTTCAATGCAACCTAGACATGACGCTCTGTGGTGATAGCTGACGGGACACACTCTCCCATTACTGGTCAGGGGGAGGTGCAGTTGACCCCTGCGATACGGCTTATAAATGTCCTTTATGCGCCCGATTTTTCGATGAATTTATTGTCGATTAGTCAAATCACTAAAGATTTACATTGTCGTGCCATATTTGACCCATCTACTCTTGTGTTTCAGGACATTCTAACGGGCAGAGTGATTGGAACTGGCCGTGAGCAAGGGGGTCTCTATAGACTGGTGCAGTCTCCTCATGCTGGTGTCTCTTCTGTGAGTGCTGGATCTGTCTCTCCTTACACATGGCATCTCCGCTTTGGTCATCTTTCGTTACAAAAAATGATCCATATCCTTCCTCAGATTTCTCCCAGGTCTACTTTCCAATGCGAGGCGTGCCAGCTCGGAAAACATCATCGGTCGTCGTTTCAGAGTCGTGTTGGTCCAAGTCATCATGGTCTGTTTGAGTTACTTCATTTTGATATTTGGGGTCCCAGTCGTGTCCCTGATCTTCAAGGGCACAGGTTTTATCTTGTTGCTGTCGATGATTTTTCTAGGTTATCTTGGGTCTTTCTGCTTAAAAATAAGTCTGATGCTGGACATGTTATTCAGTCTTTCCTTATTGAAATAAAAAATATTTTCTCTGCTGTAGTAAAATCCATACGGTCTGACAATGCTCTAGATTTGTGTATTACTCAGCTATCTAAATTTCTTATGTCTCATGGGATTGTGCATCAAACGTCTTGTGCATATACCTCTCAACAAAATGGGGTGGTTGAAAGGAAAAATCATCATTTGTTGGATATTACCAGAACCATTTTGATTCAGAGCCGTGCCCCTCACTCCTATTGGGGGGATGCGGTTCTAACTGCCTGCTACCTTGTTAACCGTATGCCTTCGTCTGTGTTAGGGAAAAAGATTCCGTTCTTGACTGTGTTTCCCGAGAAAGATCTTTTCTCCCTAACACCGTGTGTTTTTGGGTCTGTTGCGTTTGTCCATTGTTTTTCTCCTGTTCTTGACAAGCTCTCTCCCAGAGCTGTCAAATGCGTTTTTGTGGGTTATTCGAAAACCCAAAAGGAATATCGGTGTTTTGATCCTGTTAGACGACGGTACTATGTCAGTGCAGATGTCACCTTCTTTGAGTCCATTATGTATTTTTCTCCTACAGGTGACAGACTCACCCACTCAGAGGAAGGAGACGATATCTTTGTTCCTCCTCCTCCTCCATCTGTTCCATGCCCCACTCCACCACCACAGTCTACTCCACTACCACCACTGCCACCACCAGCTACTGTTTTTTATCCTCAAGTATATCAGCGTCGGCCCTCTGCTCATGTGCATCCTCCATCATCCAGCACACCCGAGGTATGTACTGATCATTTGAGTTCTCCTGATGGCACAGGTGATTTGCATGCGCAGATGGATGTACAGGGTACTAATGGTACTACTACTACTACTACAGTGGATGACCTAGATATCCCTATTGCCCATAGAAGGCAAAAGCGTGCGCGGACGATGAATCCTACATATGGGGTGGAGTTCGGGACTCCGGCTTCGTTGGAGCGTCTATCCCCGGACTTTCGCAAGTTTGTTGTTGGGTTATCAGCAGTTGACATCCCACGGACATATCATGAGGCACTACAGAGCAGTTTGTGGTGTTTAGCTATGGAAGAGGAGATGGCGGCGTTGCAGTCGCGTGGCACGTGGAGTATTGTGCATCCTCCACCAGGTGCGTCTTTTTACTGTTAAGCATAGAGCTGATGGTACAGTTGATAGATACAAAGCCAGGTTGGTTGCTCGTGGGTTCACCCAAACTTATGGGGTGGACTATCAGGAGACGTTTTCTCCACTAGCACGTCATTCTACGTTACGGATTCTCATTGCAGTTGCTGTCGTCCGTGACTGGCCCCTGTTTCAGTTAGATGTCAAGAATGCTTTCTTGTATGGTGACTTGCAGGAAGAAGTTTATATGCAGCAGCCACCAGGGTTTGCTGCTGAGGGGGAGTCCAGTATGGTGTGCCGTCTTCATAAGGCCATATATGGCCTGAAGCAGAGTTCACGTGCTTGGTTTCAAAAGCTCTCGGAGTTGATTGAACAAAAGGGTTTTGCTAGATCTACAGCAGATCATACTCTCTTTGTAAAAAGAGACCGGCGAGGTACTGTGATCATCTTAGTATATGTTGATGATATTGTTATCACAGGCAGTGATGAACAGGGCATTCAAGCAGCCAAGGATTTTCTTAGCGAACAGTTTGTGACGAAGGATCTGGGTACACTTCGTTACTTTTTGGGACTGGAATTTGCACGAAATGAGCAAGGCATGGTAATGACACTGAGACAGGTATGGCAGGATGTAGATCGGCTACTACCCCTATGGATCCTAATGCTAAACTTTATGATGATGACTCTGAGGAGGTGGACAAGAGACGATATAGAGAGCTAGTGGGGAAGCTGTTATATGTTACTATTACCCGACCTGATATAGCCTTTGCGATTAACAGGATAAGTCAGTTCGTGGAGCAACCCAGGCAGGCTCACATGAATGCGGTTTTTATGATCTTGAGATATCTGAAGTCGTCTCCAGGTGCTGGTCTTTAGTTTAGAAGAGATACCTCTATATCTGTCACAGGTTGTGCTGATGCAGACTATGCTGGGTGTTCGAATGATAGAAAGTCTACTTCAAGCTTTATTGTATTTGTTGGCAGCTCACCAGTAGCTTGGAAGAGTGTAAGAAACAAACTGTCGTGGCTCGATCCAGTGCAGAGTCAGAATATAGGGCAATGGCCCAGGGTAGTGCTGAGATGATGTGGGTTAAATCAGTTTTGACTGATTTAACTGTTGAAGTACCTCTTCCTATGCATCTTAAATGTGACAATCAGGCAGCCTTGTTTATAGCCAATAATCCCGCCTTCCATGAAAGGACAAAGCACATTGAAGTGGATTGTCATTATACACGGGACTTGATTCAAAAGGGGCTCATTTCGACCTCTTATGTATCATCAGGAGAGCAGATTGCAGACATGTTCACTAAGGCTCTTGCTAGAGGTCCTTTTTCATCTCTGTTGTTCCAAGCTGAGCATGATAGATATATATGCTCCAGCTTGAGGGGGAATGTTGGAATAATTATGTTATTTATGTTATTCTTATTTTTAATTGTCCTGTTTCTGTAATTTACCCATAGAGCTTTTCTCCTATATAAGAGAGCTCTAGGGTTTGATTAAATTTATCTTGCTTATTTTCCTTCTACATAGACCTTTGAGACTACTACATTCCTTGCGGTCGAGGCAGTCATGGATGTGGATTTCCTCTTTGTATCCATTGCATTCGACCCAATTATCCTTTCGACAAGTGCCCAATATTCAGTAGACCTCTTCTGTCTAACCAAGCTTCTATTGGATCAGATGACCCATCGGCTATAACTAGGTCAATGGGTAGTTTTTATGATCCTAGTCGGACAATTCATCTATGCATTTTTCGCTGATTACTCTCAAATTGTGCACATTTTTAGAATAATTCTACTTCTGAGTATATACCTTTTTGTGAGTCTTTCTATAAATTCAAGTTTTTTTGGCTCATACTACTTCTGTTAATGCTTCTACATGGATTATATCCTGGTGCTTTTACCCATCTACGATTGCGAAGTCAGTTAGTTCAGCAACAGTTTGGTTTTTTACCCAGATTTTGTCGCTTCGTAGATTTTTTTGTACACGAGAGCTTTTTCTGGGCTTCCTATCTACATATAGATTTTGCATTGAGCTCAATTGTAGAATGATATTTGATGAGCATTCTTTCTATTGACATCTGGATGATACAAATTTTTAGTGGATCATGGGAAGGATGGTCTTTACTACATTGATCATCCTACGGACTTAAGTTTTGCTAAAGCTACCTTGATCTCTACTAATTCTAACTGATGACATTAATGTCTTAATCTTTGTGCCGTATCTCTCATTGAGATGTTCGCTGAACTAATGTCATTGAAGCCTTTTGCGAGTGAAGCTTATTAATTTGGGAAATATCACATAGCAATATTCCCTCACAAAATTAAACATTGTCGTTCTGCTCCTTTTGATTAGTCCATTGAGATGTTTACCATTTGTATTATGAATGGTCATTATGTATTTTGTAGTTTTTATTTATGATTTTCAGTTTATCATCTTTGATTTATCTAATAAAAGAAAGATCAGAGATTGATAAAATTGTTGTCTTTCTTTGCTCTTATAAAAAAACATCTTTCTCTTTAAATTTTAACATTTCATGTATGATAATGCCCTCGAATTTGAGCAGAATTATCTAATTTTTTTTTGCACCTCACAAGGTTCCTTACATCAGATGTCCTACTCGTATACCTCATAATAGAATGGGATTGCGGAAAGGAAAATTAGTCATCTTGGGGATATTGTTTATTCTCTTCTCACTTATAAATGTTCCTAAAACCTTACGAGGTGATGCCATCCTTATCACCGCCTACTTAATCTATTGAGCACCATTTGAATACTCCATTCTCCTTATTCCATTAGGGCGATATCTTTTTTCCTTCTTTTATTCACAATTTTCACGCTAATGACATGTTATTTTATCGTGCAATTAGGTGCGTCTTCTTTGGCTACCTCAGATCTTGAAATGGATAAATATGCTATAATCCAGTTGACCATCAACTATTTCTTTGTGGATATTACCCTTTGTTACAAAATCAGTTTCTTCTCTAAGCACTTTGGTCATGGTTTTTGGCCGATAGTTTTGCTCACATCTATCCTGATATCATCGTTATCCTAATGATGCTTAATTAGCACTAATCATGTTCAATTGGTACTAAATGAGATTAATTATCCATAACAATTAGCCTATATTAATCACGAATATATTTTCTAATTATAATTAGTACTCTCAATTATCACTTAATTGAAATTAACTTATCCCAATAATAGTGATTAAAGGGTGATTATAGCTTCAATATCACCCTTGTTTACTTTAAAAATTCATATAAATTTGTAACAACCACTAATTGACATGAAATAAGTTCTATAGGAATTGGCTTATCAAGACGGATCTTTTAGAAATATGAAATATGTTATCTAAAGAAGTTGAATTTATGATTTTTACATATAGAAATTTGACAAGTCTTTTTGGATTTTGTAACAGCGATCTTTTCATTGCAAAATCAATTCGGATTTTTGCGAGGCCGCTCAACTATTGAAGCCGTCTATTTGTTGAGGAAAACAATGAAGATTTACAAAGCTAAAAGGAAGAACCTCCATATGATTTTTATTGATTTAGAGAAGGCTTATGATTCTGTTTCACGGGAGATATTGTGGAGAATTTTGGAGAAGAGACAAGTACCTATCCTATACTTTAACCTCATAAAAGATATGTATGATAAGACTTCATCTTATGTAAGGATACAGTCTGGGAAGACTGAATATTTTGAAATCAACATCGGTCTGCATCAAGGTTCAATTTGAGTCCATTCCTTTTTACTTTGATTATGGACGAGTTGACAAATTACATTTAGGATGAGATACCTTGGTGTATGTTATTCACTGATGATATTGTGTTAATTGATGAGACTAGAGATGGAGTAAATGAAAAGCTTTAGGTCTGGAGACATGCTTTGGAGACTAAAGGATTTCATATATGGCTAAGACTGAATATATGGAGTGTACTTTTGATGGAAGCAATGGTGAATGAATTGATATTACGATTGGTGATGACAACATTTAGAAGAGAGATTCTTTTAGATACTTGGGATCTATTTTACAACATGATGGAGAAATTGATGAGGATGTTACAAATAGAATAAATACAGGTTGTTTAAAATGGAGAGGGGCCTCTACTATTCTCTGTGATAAGAAACTTCCTTTGAAAATCAAAGAAAAATTTTATAAAGCAGCTATGAGACTTGCTATGCTCTATCGATTTGAATGTTGGCCTGTGAACCATAGACATGTGCAGAGAATGGTCGTAGCAGAAATGAAAATGCTAAGATGGATGTGTGGACACACACGCACACACAGGGACGGAGCCATAACATTTTTGACGAGGGGGCACGAGGTTTTAAAAGAATGTCTATCAATTATAATACAATCATATTCATTATATAACAATAATTATTAGAGACAAATTATAAGGGATAAATTATATCTATAGTTTTTACATATATTTTTCATCAACTCTGAACTTATTTATTATATAATAATAGTCAATTTTGAACTTATTTTTAAACAACTATATCTTTTTATTCAATTTTATATAAAATGGTATCATATATGTTCCATATGTTGGGATTTATTGTAAACGATATTTATACTTTTTTCTAAATAAGTTATATTCAAGTATTTTGATTATTTTAAATTCGATTAGTATATGAAATTTGATTATTTACAACATAAACTACACTTGTTCCGAATCTGTATCAAATCAAAATATAAAATACCTAATTCTATACTTTTTACCAATAACAAGAAATATTAATGTCTATAAAGAAAAAATATGTCGATAAAGTGTGTGTGTATATATATATATGCATTTGACCACTTTACTTGATAATAAATAGGACCAATGAATAATATATGATTTTTTTATATATTGCAAATTAAACCTTCTATCTGTATAAGTGATAATGAGATTGGATGAAAGACCGATTCATTCTATAGTTCAATTCTACAAAATGGATAACCCATAAAATTAGGGTAGAGATCTATTGTAAGTTGTTCGGTTGAAGAAATTATCCAATATAGATTTATTTGAGGTAAAATCTATTATTTTGGGGTATAAATTTTATGTTAAGAGGCATATTATCTATTGGTAAAATTTATTGAACTTTTTCTAAAGAAATGAGGGGAGCATATCCGAGATTTACCCTAGAAAATACAAATGAGATATTATAATTATGGGATATTATGAATATTTTTATCTTAAAATCCATAGGGAACAAAATTAAATAAACATATATTATGTAACCTCAAAATTTAGGGGGGGGCACTTGCCCCTCCTTGTCCCCCTAAATCCGTCTTTGCATACACATACGTAAAAATCAGATTCGGAATGGTGCCATCAGAATGATAGTGGGTGTAGCTCCGATCGAAGATAAGATGCAAGAAAATCGCTTAAGATGATTTGTCCATGTGCAAAGGAGGTCAGCTGATGCACCGGTGAGGAGATGTGAGGTTTGGAATGTTGAGCCGGCTAAAAGAGGGCGTGGAAGACCCAAGAAGTGTTGGAATGAGACTACACGAACGGATCTTAGTTTTTTGGATCTAAGCCCGAGAATGATCCAAGATAGATCTGAATGGAGGTAAAAAGTCTATGTAGTTGACCATACTTAAAGTGAGAAAAAGCTTTGTTATTGTACATATATAACACCATAAAGAGCGTTAAGGCCATAGAATTTGAAAGAGAATAAAAGTCATTTCCATTCATAATTGAAGTGTATACATAGTACTAAATTTATTAAGCCCTGAGAAATAGAATGTCACAACAATGGTCTATTAAATGGGCATCTTAAAGTGTTGAAGTCATTGTCGTTTCCCATAAATGATTGATTCTCAACCACCTTTAATTATGGATGGTCTTCTAGATAATGGTTTGTTAAGAATGTGACATAAATATGTGTTGTACTTTTGATGGCTGGACAAACTAAGGGCCTGTTTGGTTGCTGGCGTACATCGGGTACACCGGTATACCTCTGGTTTTAACTCTCTTAACTTGGGTTGGGATTACTTGTATTGACCTTATAATTTCTTTCGTATAATATTTTTTAACTATGTTAAAATAAAATTATTAACATAAAAATATATTGTAATCATTTAAAAAGTTAATATAACACATAGCTAATATCACATCACATCACAATTATCATTCTAACGCTCCCAACCCTCAAAACAACTACTATTCACAAGGAGGTACCCCAATCTAAGCCAAGCTAGTTACCAAACATGCCCTAAAGGTCATGGTAGTGGCCAAAGGCTTCAGTCGAACTAGTGAGGTCAATTACTTCCGAACATTAACTTATGTTGCTCGAATGTGCTCTATTCACACTATCTTATCTCTCTCTAAATAAAAATTGACCACTCGCTCCAACTTGAGAGGAAGTGTTGATGTTTTTATGTCATTTCCAACTATTTCTATTTTTACTTCAAGACTCTTGTGTCCTTTTCCGTTATTGGCTCTCAGATGTGGTATTTATACATTACAAGAAAATCGAGTCGTGGTTACAGAATGTGGCCACAGAAACTTGTGATGCCAATAATTCTGTGACCATTAGTTGCTCGTGACTACAATTCCGTGGTCGAAATCTTCAAAGATATAAGGACATTCATGCTAGAACTGTGGCCATGACAGCTTCAGTAGTTACTTGTTGTGGTCACGACATATTCGTGGTCAGAGAAATCTCGTGACGAGACTTGTAGCTACGGCTACTGGTCATGAAGTGTTGTTATCAAAGTCCAATTCTGTGTCCACAAACCCTACATCCATGAGCATAGTTTCGTGGCCACAAGTTTTCTTTATAGTGATATAAGACACACTGATCCTTCTTATCTCAACACGAATTTCTTTTCCCAATTTTTTACATGCATTATATAAATATTATTATATATGATAATAATATTGTATTTGAATATCCAGATTTAATCATATGCAGTACTTTTCCGAATATGGTAGGCTGATTTTTAATTCGGAAGAGCATCATAACAAAAAAATGGCAAAGTCTTCTCCCACTATAAGTAGGGTCGGTTACATGGATTCTTGCTCAAATACATGTTGAAAGATTTGACTATTTTTTACACTGGCTGTCGTCTACTTAACGCAACCTCCACATGGGAGGATTTGAACCCTAATCTTCTGAGTGGTAGGCACTAGGCGCACTGTACAACACCAAGCCATTTAAATGGAAGGGCATCATAAATTTTAAAATAAAAAAAACAAAAATGTGAGCCTAGGGTGACATATATATTTTACTTGTCCAAACTGTTGTGTTCCATGAGGAATTTAAGTAATTCATCTGTAAGCAGACTCAGAAACTATGGAGTTTTTCTTTGCTACGAGGCTTCCAGATGAGGAGTTCTTCTTCCCTATCGTTATCCTTGTTAATTAGGCACCATCTTCGTTAACCTGATAAGGTTTCTTTCCAACAACCCTTTTGCTTTGGGAGCTACACAGTCGAGTGTGGATCGTGCATCTCGTCATAAAAGAAAAGGAACCAATGGATATGATCGATTGTGAGGACAGCTCCAGCGAACATGGAGGTCTCTGAAAACAATGGGTCCTGCTTTTATTCTCCTGTATAAAGATGCAGTGTATATTCTCACATGGGCCTTTCCTACTTTGTTCAAAGAGCCAATGAAATCAACAAAATGATGTCAGACTTAGATGAGATCACTGCTGGCAGCGGATGCGAAGGAAAGGAATAAATGCGAGGAATGAGAACGATCGATGGGGGTAGCTATCGCTCGACGTGGTTCATCGTATCAATATTCGATGTTCATAATCTTGCCCAGGTTATAAGGACGGCTTCATACATTGAACGTACGCATCCTCTGACCTAAATAATTAATGGCATACTGTCTTTTTTTAGATGAAAATTCCTTTGCCTTCACGTCATTGCCGATGAGTTTGATTTGATTGTTTCTGCCGTTTCTGTCTTTTTGAACTGGTTCATACCAATCTTCTACTTATATTTTCAAAATTCCACACAAGCAGGTACCCTCTTACATGCTCTTACATGCACGCATTGTTGGATTTGAAAATACCATTGATATCGACATCAAGAATTGTCATTAGTGCACCTTTTATTATTGTTAATTAGTGAATAAAATCTCTTTATTTATGATAGGCAAATGATAAAGGTGAATTTGCAACCGTTTTGATTGTCTAGTCAAATCGAACAAGTCCAAGGGTTCCGAAAACATGTATGCTATTTTCTCTATTGTTTTTCATCAACAAGAAAGAGCGAGAGAGGCATACGTTCGAGAGGAAGATCCATGACTCCTTAGTGGTTTGATCTATGCCAACAAC
Organism: Ottelia alismoides; assembly: GCA_037367405.1. Taxonomy (NCBI): domain Eukaryota; kingdom Viridiplantae; phylum Streptophyta; class Magnoliopsida; order Alismatales; family Hydrocharitaceae; genus Ottelia; species Ottelia alismoides. Next base: position 608,589 of record JAZKJV010001522.1, on the reverse strand, counting down.
CATGGTGAAAGCAATGGCATCAAGTATTCCATTACCTATGAACTCGGATCGATTTTCAGTTTTATCAGTGGCATCAGAGTCGTCTCGATCCCGAATTATATAGTTTAGCGTATATGGTTTATTTATATTTGGGAAAAAACATCATGTATCATCCCATCAAGAGGAGTATGAGTTGGAAATATCTTCCATTTTTCGTTCATAAGTGGTTCCATTTTTTTGAAACCAGCTTTTATCTACGATTTACAGAAATCTTTGTATCAACAACAAGTTGTGTTCCATGTTTTTGAATACAGATCTAACATATATGCACATGTACACTTTTGCGGGGTTTTTTTAAGCATACTCGTACATTTGTTGAAATGGGGATTTCGAATGATGGGATCTGCACTAAACCAATATACATATGCAAAAGAATGAGCAACATAATCTCAAGATCTTTGGTAACTCATAGGTATGTCGAAAGAACCAACCAAAATATGATTCGTGTTTGGCTTTTTGAGTGATAATTGTTAAAAATTAGCAATTAATTAATGCTTTAAATTGACCATTTTCCCTATCTAGTTGATTAACATCTCATTAAGATTCTCACGTTTTTTGAGTTACCTATCATTTTTTAAAGGGGAAATATTGCTTAATTTCCTGTTAACCTTTACATTCTTTTAAAAGTATTTTTTAGCGACACTAATCCCTTTGTCTTTAAATAATGGCATTAATATTGTATCTTTATTCCTGCATTTATTCTGTCAATGACATTAATATAATGCCTTTATCAATTATGTTCCTTTATTTTGATAATAAGGTGGCTTTATTAATTGCATTAACATGTCAACGACAATGATTAAAAAAATTACCACAATGTCATTGCTACATATCTTATCGACATTATGGTTTTGCTTATTTTTTGGTTGATAACTTGCATATAAATTATAATTAATAACGAAATGTGGCATCGCAATTTTGCATATTATTGTTTTTTTATTAAATCATTCCATATGGGTTTTTTACCCACTAAAATTTTTCTTTCGTATTAGCCATAAGACACAACTACGGTATTTCTAATGACACAACTGAAGCAAATACACCATCAAAGTGACATGTATCACTCAAATTGTATTATTTGAAATATTTGTATGTATTATAAATAGTATCCTTTCAAAAGAAGGGTCAATATTTGTTTAAAGTGTATCACATACATGTGGTGATAATTGAGCAATGCTTATAAAGTTACATGTGAGTAATGAGATACATTCAAAGATGGTCTCACTACTTCAAAGGATCTATCATTAGTGATTGATCATCAAGTTAAGAGTATCACTTATAACTTTACATTATTGTCCAAAGACTTAATAGTTAGTGATGTGCTTGGTATCTTACTTTTCTTATGGCTATATATGCTTATTCACGTTTGTGAACCATACATTAATTTTGTTTTCTTTTTGTCCTTTTTTATAGCTTTCGCTTCTTCTTCTACTATCTCTGCCACTTTGAACTACATTACCATGCTTTAGAGTAGAAATTTCAAGGCATGGTAAGAGAACATTATGTATTGTATGCCTGCATTGATCAAGACCCTGCACTTTAGAGAGACTCCCATTTCTCTTATGAAAAATAGACTTCTGATGAAAAGAAGCATTATGAGAGGTGGGAGTACTCTAATCGCATGTGTCTCATTATCAAAAAGTGCAACATCCTGGAAATCCTTAGAGGGACTGCTGAAGAAAAGATAAATACGGTTAAAGATTACTTTGCTAAAATTGAAGAGCGTTTTGCGAAAAACAATAAGTGCTCTTTTTGTGGATTTTTAATTTTATAATTTTTTTATTTCATTTTTGACTTTATATTTTTGTATTTTGATTTTTAATTTTCTTTTTTTACATTTTCTTTTTATATTTTTATCTTTTTATATTTTCTTTTCTTTTAGTAGATATAAAACTATATATATGATATATGTACAATATATGCCATGATTAATATAAAAATTAATAAAAATAAGAAAAATAAGGAAAATAAAAATATTTTTGGGTTTTAGATATTTTTACTATTTTTGTGAATTTTTAAGTATTTTTTTAATTTTTATATATTTTTAAAGTAAAAATACCCTAAAATAGGGATAAATTAATATCCGAAATCAAAATGGAAATAGTAAATAGTAGAAAAATTTCTCCAGATTAATTTCAGTATATAAATATAATAATATAGAGAAAATATAAGATAGAAAAAAATATTTTTGGATTTTTTAAAGAATTTTCTATATTTTTATAAAGATTTTTAAGGTTTTTCTATTTTTAAGAGTTTCCTTATATAATTTTTAGTGATTTTTGGTCTAGAGTTGTAAATAAGAAATATATTTTTTGCGGAATTTTTCAAAAAGGTTTCATTTTTTATGTATTTTATAATGAAAACAGGGAGAAAGTAGGGTGTTTTTTATTTTTTAATAAATATTTAAAAGTTTTAAAATTGCAAAATAAAATTTGTGTGTGAGAGTGTATGCAATCAGGAAGCGGTATCTATTTTTGTGGATTTTTTAGAGCAATATAGCTGTGTGAAATAAATACAAGAAACAAAGAGAAACTACACCACTGACAAGGGTATAAATGTAAATTGCAGAAAGCTCAGGGACCAAAGTGCAATTTCTCAAGAAATATTAAATTGATCAAAACTTTTAATGCACTAATAAAAAAATTCAAAAAGCTTTAGGAGCCTCCGTACAAAATGCGCGAACTCACGTGTATCGACACGTGAGCCACATTAGGGGGGCCTAAATGCAATTAAAAGAATCTCGAGGGCCTGTATCTAATTTTACAAAAAAGTTATAACTGGATAAAATATTTTATGAACTAAATAGAAATAAACAAACATCGTGGGTCTAGCTGCAAAATCACCACCTCATGTGAGGCGTGAGGTGACATGGCACAGACCAAAATGTAAATACGGGAAGACTGGGGGCCTAAACACAAATTACACAAAAATAATAGAACTGCAGATGAAAGTTTATAGTTTCTAGATGCCTTCGTAAAGTGTCAGATGGACACTTTTCATCATCCTTAAGGGTTTTATGTTCTTCAGGAGTGGTTCCTTATAACGAAGATACCATGAAAGATTTAGAGGCTAAACATCCATATAAGCAGCTTCCTTCCTTGGCATGTATCTTGGTTTCTGAGACTCCTCTTACATCTGATATAGATGTTATCTTACATTATATCAAATCCTTTCCTAAAGGGACATCATGTGGCAGAGATGGTCTGAGAGCTTAACACCTTTTAGATGCCCTTTGTGGGGAGGGGTCTGCCATTGCCACTGATCTCTTACGGGCGATCGCCATGGTGGTTAACTTATGGCTATGCGGGAGATGCCCGTTGAGTTTGGCTGAGTTTGTAACCTCTGCACCTCTTACTCCACTACTCAAACCTGACAATGGCATACACCCTATTGCAGTGGGCACTATCTGGAGACGCCTTGTATCCAAGGTTGCTATGAAAGAGGTAGGCAAAGAGATGTCTAAGTATCTCAATGATTTTCAATTTGGAGTTGGTGTATCTGGAGGAGCTGAAGCCATTTTACACAGCACCAATCGGCTTTTGAGCAAGCTTCATAGTGACGGATCTATCTCCATGCTTACTGTAGATTTTTATAATGCTTTCAACATGATAGATAGATATTCAATGCTCCATGAAGTTCGAAGGCGATGCCCATCTATTTCTTCATGGGTGGAGTTTCTCTATGCTCAGGGTGTCAGACTATATATTGGAGACGATCATATTTGGTCGACCACCGGAGTGCGGCAAGGTGATCCCCTCGGTCCACTTCTATTTTCTCTTGCGTTGCACCCACTTATTCATGAGATCAGAGACAATTCTAAACTCCTTCTCCATGCTTGGTATCTTGATGATGGGAACATCATCAGGGACACATTAGAGTAGGGTTGAGCATTGGGCCGGGCCAACCCGACCCGACCCGAAATCCAGCCCGCTTAGCCCGACTCGAACCCGAGTCCGAACTTGAAATGGGCCGGGTTCGGGCCTTTTTTAGGCCCAATTGCAATTTCGGGCCGGGCTCGGGCCCTATAGGGCCCAAACCCGTAAAGCCCGATAGCCCGAACCCTATATATATAGTAAGATTGGTAGCATGCAACACTAACAAAGATATATACCATTTAAAATTATGAAATATACATGTTTCATATTGCATTTTTTTGTTACCTTTGTATTGATATCATCTGCCTAAGACTAAAAGGTTATTGTTTCTTATCTTTGTCACAAGGTTCTAATCAAGAAGAACATTCGTCGTCTTAGTGTTATTTCCAAACAATCCGGGAACAATTCCAATATGCATTCGCTATGAAACTGGATGTTGTGCTCCATTAACATAGGTTTTACAAACTCGTACCAAATACATATATTGCTATTTCAGATGCAAAATATGCATCTATTTTTAAATGCATTTGAGATAATTGTTGGGGAATCTAAATGGGTCGGCTCGACCCGAGTCCAACCCAATAATCTTCGGGCCGGGTTCGGGTTTGGGCCTATATTTTTAAAAATAAACGGGCCTAGGGCCCGGCCCGTTAGCCCATATACCAAAATGGGTTTGGGCCGGGCCAAGGCAAACCCGGCCCGAACCCGGCCCGTGCTCAACCCTGCATTAGAGGTGGTCAAGGTGCTTGACATTATACAATGCAGAGGCTCCGAGTTGGGACTTGTTCTCAATATCAAGAAAATTGAGCTTTTCTGGCCTTCATGTGATGGACAGAAGGTCCGCAAAGGACTATTTCCTACTGATATTGGAAGGCCCGTGCTAGGAGTGAAACTACTTGGAGGTGCAGTGAGCATGGACAAAGGATTTGTTGAAGACTTTGCTACGAGGAGAGCCACCAAAGCTGTTGAATTAATGAAATTACTCCCCCAGTTGGATGACCCAAAGAGTGAACTTCTTTTACTACAATCTTGTATGGGTTCAACTAAGCTCATGTTTGTCTTAAGGACATGTCAACCAACATACATGGAGCAAGCTGCTGCTTTTTTGACAAAGGACTACGTGAAGCTATTGGGGATATTGTGGTTTGTGGAGGTCCTTTAGCTATTGAGGACATTGTGGTTTGTGGAGGTCCTTTCTTTGGCGACCTTCAATGGCGGGTGGGATCCCTACCAATCAAGCTCAATGGCTTAGGACTGCACTCCGCTATTGATGCTTCTTCATATGCTTTTGTGGCTTCTAGAGCTCAATCTTGGGTGCTTCAAGACCACATTTTACGAGACAATGGGGTATGTGATATTGATTCTGGTTTTTTAGATGCCTTGGAGGGTCTACGTGTCAAACTCCCATCTTTAGATCTTATGTTTTGCTAACAAGGATACCGTCCCCCTAAATCTCAGAATGCTTTGACGAGTTTCCTTTTTAGCAAAATTGTCAAAGAAATTGAGGTTGAATTTGACATGATAGCTAGACAAAAGGCAAATTTTCGATGCTTGCAATCTGACCATGCTCAAGATTTTCTTCTAGCTATTCCTATTGATGGTCTTGGAATGCATATGTCACCTATTGAGTATCTTACTATTCTCAGATATCGCCTTATGATTCCTCTATTCCCAACAGATGAGGCATGCCCAGTATGTCATAAATCTTGCCTAGACTCCTTTGGGGAGCATGCCGTTCATTGTCGTGAACTCCCATGTTTTAAATATAGATATGATATTGTCAGAGATGTCCTCTATTTTGTTCTCAAGAAGGATGGGGTTGCGTCAAAGAAAGAAGCACCTGTGAATTTTTCGTTTGATCCACACGAGGGGAGATCCACACTCAGACTAGCAGCTGTTTTAATTTTTGGTTGGGCAGGAGGAAAACATGCATGTGTTGATTTAACTGGAGTGTCTTCGTTAGTTGGTCTGATAAAAAAGTGATTTTACTCCGGGATACGCTGCACAGAAAGCTGCCTCAGCCAAAGTTGCTAAACATCAGAAGGCTTGTATTGACAATCAACATGTCTTCATCCCTGTTGGGTTTGATACCTTCGGGTTCTTGGCATCTGAAGCTGTAGAGCTCCTTAAGAGGGTCCAGAAAATTATGCATAGCAATGTTATGGTTCCCAGGTCTATGGATGTTGTGTTTCGAAGAATTGGATTTGCCATCCAAAAGGGATTGGCCGTGCAGCTTGTTGTCCGTCTCCCAATAGTTTCTTTGTAATATGTTTTGGCATGTCTAAGTTGTAAAATGTCAACCCTTAGGCGCGATCCGACATCTCTAGTTGAGTCACTTGTCACGTGTTGATGCGAGAGCAGTTGATACCCCTTCATCCTTGAACGACCAAGATTAGATCCTCTGAGGGGTGATCAACGGTGCTGGGTTGCTCAATTGGACAGAGGTTGTGCGATCTGGGCAGCTTGCTTGATCCGACGGTGGAAAGACGATAGGGAAGAACATGGAAGAAGGCCGGTGAAGGCGAGCTTCCCTGGCCCCGATCTCCCTTCTCCGACATTCCGTGAAGCTCCAAAATGGCTGTGAATGATCCTGCAGGTGTCTTCTATCATTTGGAAGCCTCAAAACAACCGGAGAGGCGTTGTAGCACGTCACGAGTGTCACGGTGTTGAGGACCTCCAGGTACCTCCGGTGGGGGGTAAAATGGCTCTAGGTGTGCGTGATGTTCTCCTATACTTGCAAGAAAGAGTTAAGAGGGTCGTGGGAAAACTATCGCGACCCTCCTGCGTGCGATATGGGCGGAGAACGGTGTGGATGGAAGCTCGCTGGAGCGAGCTCAGGCGGGGGGGGGGGGGGGGGCAGATGAAGATGATTGAACGGTTAAAAAGTGAAATGAGATGGCAGATGAAGGTGATTGAACGGCTAAAAAGTGAAAGGAGATGCATGAAATTGTCTAGGGTTATATCTATGCTAGAAATGCAAGAAGAAAATAAACCTCACTTGGCCAGAGCCAAGGAAGAAGTACCTTGATGGTGAGCTTGCCGGAGGTGGGGTGGAGACTGCCCTAGGACCGCCTAATAGTGCCTCCCAAGATCTGGAGATCTTGTTGTCACCTCAATCTATCCCGAGTTCCAAGGTGAGGGGCCGAAATGAGTCAATTCAGAAGGTGGAAGAAAGCAACCGATGGTTTATGAACAAAGTGGTTGTGGCAGCTCAAAGAACAAGGGAAATCTTACGATGCAGTGATCCAATCCTCGATTCAAACATAGGGCGTGTAAGAGCATTCCACGACGAGAAAAGTCGCGAAGGAATCGACAGCAAATGGTGTAAGATGCAACCTCGAAAAAATCGAGAAAATGGGCAAAAATAAGGTTCTGACAGGCGGCATACCTCGTCAGAGAGTTGACCGAGGTGAACGAGTGGGAGAAGCTTGTTGGTCCATGTGGACCAACCAGAAAAATTCCTGGAAAAAATATTAGATAATTCGATTAAAAATAAAAAATGATTTTATTGATTTTAGGTTATAAAATAAAAAATATTTATTATTTTATAAGGTATTTTATTTAATTTTTATTCATTTTTTAGAGGTTTATAATTACAAGCTACTTTTTAGGGTCACATTATAGGGATACTTATCTATGTATTTATGCATTTTATTTTTATTTTTTATATTTAATTTTATTATTTCAATTTATTATTTTATATATTTATAACTTATGTTTAGATATATAATATATTTTTATTTTATTTGTATGATTATAATATATACACTTAAATAATTAGGTGTATTTATTCTATAGGTATAGATATATGCATTTCATCTATGAATTTTATATAAGTATTTTATTTTAATGTTTTATAGATGTTTTATTCCAATTTTAATATGCACATATATTATAAATAATATTTGAAAAATTATAAAAGTATAACATTATAAAAATAACAAATGATAAATAAAATGAATATTTTAATTGGAATAACTATACAACTTGGTCCACAACCTAACTTTCACACCGTAACTCCAAAAAATATGAATCCACCTTTATGAAATAGATTATTAAAAGTTTTATTCAATTAAGGTGACTTTGGTATATTTTGAGTTTTTATTTGAGAGATATGAGTCTGGAAAGTTGGGATTTTGGAATCTTATTTAGATTGTATTTGGTACAATGTATATTATTTTTGTGTGAAACAAATTTTTTATTTTTCTAAATTTTATTATCTACAACTTTCATGTTCAAAGTTTCTTTATTTGAAGTATAAAAATGGAATTAATAATAGGGACCGAAATTAATAAAGAATGAATAAATAAAAGTTATTTTTAATGTATTTTCTAGCCTTACCCCCTACTTTATTCTCTGTCAACCTAGTCACTGAGATGCCTAGGTCTCGGGATTTAAGGTCATAAAATATTTTCAATATTTTATCCTTTCTCTTTTCTTTATTCTATTATTTTGGCATTAAAACCTGTATTTTATACACAATTTACACACAAATGCATGAATGCTAAAATGCCTAAATCAATAGTATTTACACGCATTTACTAGGGTTTTTAAGGCTAAAATGATAGAATAAAGATGATGAAATGGAGATTCATCAGGGTAGTATAGCTAGCCAGAACCTCTCATCCTCCTCTAGGGAAGGATGTGCACCTCAACCTGGTCTAGCAGCATTGAGGTCTAAAGACGTGAATATGTGGGTTGCAATAATGCTTCAAAAGTGGGATAGTCTATTGGCTCAAGAAGAAAAACTCCTTATGTATATGTTGCACCATGTAGATATGTTGTACATATGCACATTAAAAAAATATGCAAAGTTGTGAAAAAAATTCCAAAAAGGGGACATGCCTGATTGAAAATAAAATGCCTGCCAGAGTGTATATAGTGACTAAGCAAAGCTTATGTATTCCATCATCTCATCTCATGGAAGCTTGCAGCTGGAGACTTAGTTTCACGGGTTAAGCTCATACACGGCTACACTGGTCACGGTTCATTCTCTTCTTTCCCCTCTTCTTAAGCTAGTTGTACTTGAACTTAGAAGGAAATACCCCACTCCTTGAGGAAAGAGTTGCTAGACCAAGGGATTAGAGTTACCTTATTGGGGGACGTTGTTTCTTTGCCATTTATGAGGTGGGGAGCTACATATCACTTACACAATACAAAGAAAGATTCATAGTCATTAGAGTTTGCATATGTAGACTTGTTCTGACCTGGTTATTAAGGAGTCCCAACCATAGAACTGTGGAACTTGGAGGTTGTTGAGTCTTAAACCTATTCCCCAATAAGGTTCCGCCAAATTAATAATCCAAATGTCTGTTTGATCTCCACACTCCAATTTAATGAAGATAAGTTTAATAATCAATCTTGGTTCTTTTTCTTTTCTTCACATCTCTTTCACTTCTTTTTTAAATAAGTGTTTGCTGAGGGACTAGCAAAGGTAAAGTATAGGTGGATGATGAATCTATTATTCTCATTCTTTATTCTTTTATTTAGCTTTATCTTTTAGCAAAAACATATGTAAATTGGTGTAAATAAAATAAATTAACATCGTACAAGTCCTTGTTAATATTGCATAATTAGCACATATTTTCCAAAAATAAAAGAACAAAGAGAAAACAAAAATAAGGAGGCACTTAGAATAAATACAAAGTGACTCAAACCCTGAGAGAAGGTCCAGTTTTGACTTGATCAACAAGAAATAAATAGAGAGAGATAGGGTACATTGTATATTGTACATAACACCTATGCCTACACATAAAAATTTATTTTACATTTTGTAAATACTATATTTCTGAACACTTGTCTATAGTCCTAATAATAAAATAAAAATAAAATGAAAATCAGAAAACACAAAATAAAAAAATAAAATCTACAATTCATTGTACAAAAGCCACATAGGTACAAAGTATACGCATAACATATTTATTTTTACAAAATATAAAAATCAAATAAAAATATTTGTATATTCCTTAAATTATATTGTAAATAAATAAAATATAAAGTAAATGTATTTTTTGCAAAAATAATAAAATAAAACTACATCTATATAATACATAAGTATATTATACATGTATATAATACACCAAACTGTATATACTGTATATATGATATCAAAAAAATTTTAAAATCATAGAAAAATAGTTTACAAAATTACAAACATTTTTTATTTTATTCATTTTTTAATCCATTTAATATTTTTTATTTAATTTTGTAAATCCTCGCATTCTGATTGGTCCATGATGGATTGCTGACTGTGATCAAACCCTCCTCCCAATTGACCCGACCTGATTCCTGCTTCATCGGAGCTTCCTCCCCCCTTTTCCCGATCGAGTCAGACCTCCATTCACCATGACTCTTGCACCCGATTATTCTCCTAAGATCTATGATCCTCGTAGGTCCATAGGCACACTCGGATCATCCTAGGATTTTGCAGAATCATTCGATCTTTCTAGACTATAAGGTTCTCCTATAAATACTCTCCTCTTTCCTCCCGAGCGGGATAGCTCATTCCTCACGTCACTTTCCTGCCCTGAGCACCTTCAACGTCGTGAGAGGAGTTTTTAGGTGTCTTTAGGAGGTTGAATCGATGATCAGGTGAGCTTGCTTGGCTTGTGGCCGGAGCTCTCCGTCCCGACAAGCCTCCCAGCCTTTCACTGCTTGGTTGAGGCCATAACCTCGCTGACCGCATCACCTAAAGTTCCTGATCTCATCAGCACCTTCAGGTATCGTTCATCTCTCCTGCATTTTCCATTTTACTTCGATTCCGTTCATATTCGTCGCCACAGTTCACTAGTTCTGACCATCTGGTCAGAACCACGTCACGAACACCTCCGCATACCGATCGATTCTTCAACTCCTCCCCTATCTCCCTACGTGACCAAAACCCCCGAATCTTGTTCATCAGAGCGAGATCAAGTCTGGACCTCCTTCCTCCATGATTGTCGAAGGTCGAACCTCATTCATTGTAGCTTCCCATGTTTCTTTTGCAAAATAAAATTGGCCGAAGCTTGGTCTTCAAGCCTGAAGTTTACCTGCTGGTTTAAGTGTACAAGGCAACCCAGTTGGTGCCCCAGCTGTTTAGGCGGAGCATCTCTAGGCGAAGCTCTACCGTCTCGCTCATCCGACCATCCATTATCGCATCAGATCCATCCTTTTGAGGCATCCCACCTTCACGAAATTGCTGGACACCTTCACGACCTCATCAGAGCTGTGGATCACCTTTCACGCTCGGGCGAAGTTTGACGGAGCTGAGTTCTTCCAGCTACTTCTTCGCTGCTTGATATGAAGTTATTGTTCCAGACTTGATCCAAGCCGTTCTTTAGTGTCTCATTCTGACGCTTGGATCTGATATGTCCCCCCACATCCGACAACATGCTCCCGCCTTTGTCAGAGCCATTAGATCTTCAGATAATAGCTCATCAGAGTTGTATATCAATGCCTACAATAGAACCATCAGATCCATTTGCAGAGGCTCATCAGGGCCGCAATCAGAGCATGCACACCACACGCACCTGAGGGTATACTTCACATTTTACCCTCTCGTTTGTTTTATTTCACTTTAGTCTAGAAAATAAAATGTGTAGTTAAGAACAATTATAATAGGACCTCTGTGGTTTATTTGTTTGTAGTTCAGTCCAGTCGCGTTTGAGTCACGTGTGTCTACGCATGATTATGGGGATATTTGCAACATTTGTCCTAAACCTTTTAACTGTTATGGAATGAATGTTAAGTTTTCAAGATATTTGCGTATATTCCTCTATTATCTTGACTCACGTGATGCACGTGCTTGACCGAGATAAATTGCATAGTTGGCCATTTATGTTTTATTGCGTGTTCTTCTTTCGCCTCCAGAACTTAAAATCTTTGCAACAAGGTCCCTCTTCACTATTTTTAACTACATGTCTTTTATTTAGTGTAATAAATATTAAATCAACCCTAAAACTTTCCTGAAAATTCCTTGTAGTATCTGATTACATGCTTCAATTGGGATGATTTTTGCTGGTTGATTTCATTTTATTTCATATTATTAAAAATTCAAAACCCCCTGAAAGTGTCCTTTTTGCCTTAGAAAAATATTAAAAATATGAAAAGTCGCCAAAAAATTCCTCAAAAATTACTGTAGTGGTATTTTATTATCTTTTAGCTCCCCTATTACTTTTGTTTGAAAATACTTTATAAAAATCATAAAAATTGCAAAACACTTAAAAACTTATAAAATTGTAGAAAAATCCAAAAATATTGATTTCATTATATGTTTGTAGGTAGTTACTTATATTTTACCATAAAAATTCCATCTAGGAGTTTTCTACACTATAATTAATTTTCATTTGCAAAATTACTCCTGGCTATGCACTATTTTCCCTTCTTGTCACTGTTTGATTTTTAGAAAATCACAAAAATCATTTGAAAAAGCTATAAAAAATTATTAAAAATAAAATAAAGCATACATAACCCAAAATATTTTTATTGTAATAATCTGAGTGTTTTTGTCCTGTTAGAAAAAATAAAAAAAGCGTATGTGTGTGTGAGTCTTTGATTCCTTTTGCTTATTGTCTTTATTTTGAAAATTACAAATTTTTAAAATTAAAACCACTAAAATAGTTTTATTCCTAAAATCGCACTAGTTAGCTTTTAATTATGCTCATTTTGTTTGTCCTGGTCGCTATACCAGGTAAATAAAAGTAGCTAAGCCGCTTACATTTGAGTGTTTTATCTTTGAGTGGTTTGGTTTTCTTGTTGATTGATTTGATTTATTGAGGGAAATGACAACTGATTTATTTATTCCACCTTAGTCGATTACAGAATCATGTCACCAGGCATGTTGGAGGACGTAATCGTCACGTTTCATGGGATACAATTTCTTGCTGACTTCGTTGTGTTAGACATGGATATCTCCACACCTCTACTCCTCATCCCGTCATCCTTGGATGATTGTTCACCCAATGCAGTAGTGAACTACGCTATTGGAGAGATCATGTTCGTCTCCAGCGGCAACAAAGTCAAGATAGAGATCGTGGTCGATAGAAATCTTGTAGAGGAAACATCTGCAGGAGGCGTACGTGTGATTAACCATTCTGAAGACTCCGACTTTTGGCAGAAATACAAGACACCAATCTCTTTATGTATGACAATGAGATCCATGAATTCCTCTACCCCGAGGAAGGAATGGATATTGCAGTCGAATGTTCCCTTGTCAATCATGACGAGATTCTTACTGGGTCACGTGAGGAGGTTTTGGTGGAGATGATGTGCCTTCAAGACCATGAGAAAATCATTGAAGATTTTTGCAATGAAGAAGATATTATTCAAAACTTTTGTGAATTTTTGAATGAAGAGGAAGAACAAAGTATGGTGGACACTGAACAAATAAAAGAACCACTACCTGCGATGATAGATGAAGTCACCATCGAGGAAGCTCCCATTCCGCCTGAGTTGAAACCGACTCGGTTCAATCTTGCCGATTCCACCGGCTCAACCAACTCAAATATATAATAGGTCGACGTGTTCTTAAAAGTCTCAGTGCACGTCAGAGCGTGGTCTTCTTTCCGGTCCTTTACGGACGACGAATCTTGTCCCTCCTCTACCGTCCGCCTCTCCTGGGTGAACTTTGAGCTTGGCCTTAATAAGATAGTAGCCCTCTAATATGAAGTATGCCCTCCTTGCATGTGAACCGAACATGTACCCTATCATTATCAATGCCCATTTGATCAAAGACCAGGAATCCCGTCTGATGTAGGTTCTTGAAAGTAACCGCAAGGCAATAGGTTGGAAAACTTCGGATCTCCTTGGGATCAACCCGTCATTATGCTCGCATCGCATTTTCCTTGAAGAAGACAGTAGATCCTCATGCAAATTTCAGAGAAGGCTGAATCCGAACCTTTGGGAGGTTGTTATGCAATAAATTCAGAAATGATGCGACGCAGGATTCATATATCCCATCTCCAACAGAAAATGGGTGAGCCCTCTACATGTAGTGCCGAAAAAATCGGGGATCACCATCATGAAGAATGACAAAGGAGAGGATCTCACGACTAGAATACACACTTCCTGGCGAGTATGTGTTAGAAGACTCAATCTTGCTACCAAGGAGCATTTTCCATTTCCTTTCATTGGCCTGATTCTCGAGAGTCTGACAACGAGAGAATACTTCTGCTTCTTGGATGGATAATTTGGATATAATCAAGTTTCTATAGCACATGAAGACCAAGTGAAGATCACGTTCACATATCCCTTTGGTACATACGTCTTCAAACGAATGTCGTTCAGGCTATGCAATGCCCCATCCACATTTCTGAGGTGCATGCTTGCAATTTTTGTTGATATAGTGGGGAGTTTTCTTGAGATCTTCGTGGACGATTTATCGATCTACGAGGACTCCTTTGATCAATGCCTTGATTATTTAGACCGAGTCTTATGTAGGTGTTGCGAAGTAAATCTGATGCTCTCTTGGGAGAAGAGCAACTTCATAATGACTGAGGGAATTATGATGGATCACATTGTATCTAAACGTGACATGGAAGTTGACCTAGCCAAGGTGGAGGTGATTTCCAAGCTAGAGCCACCTACAACCATCAATCAGGTCAGGTCATTCATGGGCCATGTCGGTTTTTATCGATGATTTATCAAAGATTTCAGTAAGTTGATTGTTGACCGAGTTGCTAGGCAAGGAGAATGATTTCATTATTGACGACAGTGTGCTCCTTGCCTTTAATCAGTTTAAAGAACTTATCACCCAGACCCCTGACTTGCAGTTGTTGATTTGGACACAACCTTTTGAGATAATGACTGATGTGCCATATTATGCCATCGATGTTGTTTCTGGATAGAGGAAATATAACGTCCCCTTTGCTATTCACTACGCTAGTTGAATGCTCGATGAAGCTCAAAAAAATTACACACTCACTGAGAAGGAGCTGCTAGTGGTAGTCTTTGCCTTAGAAAAGTTCAAATCATCTCCTCAGGTATCATCTACACAGATCATTCGACCATCCGATACTTATAACAGAAGAAGGATGCCAAACCAGATCTCATCTTCTCATCCAGGATTTTCACCTTGAAAGTTGAGATAAACCTGGAGTTAAGAATGTGGTGACTGATCACTTATCTATACTTCCCAAGCCTGAATCTCTTGATCCAAACTCACAACCTATCACTGATACCTTTCCAGATGAGGCAATTTCAGTTACCTCGCTTCCTTGGTATGTTGATATTGTGAACTATCTTGTGACCTAGAGATCTCCACAAGATTAGCCGAAGGTTAAAATCAACCAATTTTTATGTAAAATCTATTATTACCAACGGGAGGTTCCATATCTATTCCGTCAGGGGGCATATTGCATCTGGAGGAGGTGTATTCCTCAAGAGGAAGTTTTGAGTGTCCTTGCATTTTATCATGATCAAGAATCTGGAGGACACCATTCAGGAAGGCAAACAACAACAAAGGTTCTTCAGAGTGGCCTTTGGTGGCCTACATTATTCAAGGATGTAGAAGATTGCGTCAAGTGTTGCACTGACTGCCAGAAGATGGGTAGTACCATAGGAATGAGAGACATGATGCCTCTAAAGAGATCATATCATTGCACGATTCTAATATCAGATGGGGGTAGTCATTTCATAAACAGAGAGATGAAGAAGTTAACGCAAGAATTCTACATAGAACATCATGTCGCTTCACCATACCACTCACAGTACAATGGCTTGGATGAATGTTCAAAAAAGGAGATAAAGACAATTCTACAAAGCTTGTGCGTCGGGATCATAAAAACTGATCTCAGCTACTTGAAATAATGTTTTTCACAGAGGGTCGTATGGTCTCACAAGGCTAGACCACAATCGATGTGTTGATCGCTCCAAAAAATCGCTACATTCAGATGGTCGATAGGAAATGTTGGTAGGTTGTAAATAGTTGCTTCATCAAATGCGTCAGGGGACCGGGGGTGAATTTAGCATTTTCAAAAGTAAACCCACAAATTAATCAAGAAACAAAAAGAAAATGTGTATTTAAAAGTTATTTTATTTAACCTAGAACAAAGATATGAATGGTGTGCAAGTATGTGCAGATCGTCGAACACATGGAGCAAACAAGATAGATCGGGACAAAAATGAACAAAAGTAATTGTGAAATTTATCTATAAGTTTATTTTTTGTGGGTTTTTAATTCTTATTTTTTATTTTATTTTTAATTTTATATTTTTGTATTTTGATTTCCAATTTTATAATTTTATATTATCTTTTTATATTTTATATTTTTGTATTTTATTTTTCTTTAAAGTTGGATAAAATAATTATAAGGCTACATATAGAGTATTTATGCAGTACACTATAATAGATATAAATACAAATAAAAAATAATCAAAATAAAATAAATAAAATATTTTTGGGTTTTAATTACTTTTTTAATATTTTTGTGATTTTTGTGGAAATTTTGCCAATTTTTATATATTTTTAAAGTAAAAATAATAGCCTAAAACTAGGTTGAAATAAATATCCAAAAGTGAAATGGAGGAGAAAATACCAAACAGTATCAAAATTTCTCCAAACTAATTTTAAAATAAAGATAATAATATAAAGAAAATTATAAAATATGAAACATAATTTTGGTTTTTTTCAAATTTTTATATTTTTTAATGATTTTAGGGGTTTTTCTATATTTTTGAGTTTTATTTGACATTTTTTAGTGATTTTTGGTTTGAAGATTAAATATAATTAGATAAATAAAAAATTATTTTTTTGGAATTTTTCAAAAAAAATTATATTTGTTATGTGTTTTTATTGCAAAGAGGAGCAAAAAGATTTAATAAATAATAAATCATCTTAAAATTGCAAATTAAAAATACGGAGTGATTCTATATGCAATCAGGAGAGGGCATCTATTTTTGTGGATTTTTTCTAATTAAATTGATATTTAAAATAAATAGAGACACTAAAGAGAAACTACACTCCTAGCATGGGCTAATATGTAAATAGCATGAAGATCATGGGCCAAAGTGCGATTTCACCACAACTTTATAACGTGTACAACAAGTTGGACTAAACTAAAATAAACTAAATTGTGAGGGCTTGCCTGTAAAATAGCTAAGCTCACGTGTTGAGACACGTGAGCCTCGCTTGCAAGGACCAGAATGCAAATACCTTAAGTTTAAGGGCCTACTTGTAAATATTATACAAATAATTTAAACCGCAAATGAATGTTTAGATGCTAAATATTAAAGGCACAAAATGGCCAGGGTAGAAGCATAAAATACCTAAAGCCAAGCACAGATCGAACGACTGGAAGCCGTTTACTTGACACGCGGCACTCCCATGGAAGGCGATGTCGGTTCACAGCGTATGGCTAGGATTAAATCCTAGCGCTTGATCGAGCGGTTGAGAAGAACTGCATCGGACAGAGGCCGGAGCGTCTAGCGGTTGTTCTTGATCTGACAGTGGGGGAAGGTTAAGGAAGAACAGGGAAAGAGCACCACCGGGGCGAGCTTCTCCAGTCTAGACTTCCCTCCCGTCAGTCTTTCCTGCTCCAAAAGGGGTCTAGACGCTCCTGCAAGTCTCCTCGATCGCCCGGGAGCTTCAAATGGCCGAAGGGATATCGACATCCATCCGCGAGGTCGGAGGAGCAAAAGTACTCCAGGCATCACCAACGAACGGTCAAAATCGATCCAAGCACGAGTGGTTCTCCGAGATATGTAAAAAAGAGTTAAGAGGGTCACGAGAAAACTATTGCGACCCTCCAGCATGCGAGGTGGGTGGAGAACGGTCGAGAAATGATGAAGGGAGGTTCATCGGAGTGGAGCTCCGGTGAACTACGATGAAGGGGATCTCAGCGACTAAATGTAAAAGTAAAAGCAATAATCAAACCCTAGAGCTAACCCTAAACTAATATGCAAGAAGAAAGGAATACCTTGATGGCTTGAGCCAGAGATGACCTCGACGACCAAGGTTGGCCGGAGATGGATGGAAGCACCACCCGACGTTGCCGGAGCACCAAAACAGTGCTAGAGGAGAGCTGTCTCCTCCCTAATCCTGAGCAAGGCAAGAGGAGGCCCACACTAGGTCAAAACGGTATTCGAAAAAGAGAGGAAGATCGAAGAGGCATATGTACAAGGTGGTCTACATGGCTCAAAGAACGAAGAAGAATGAGCGTATCAACGGTCCAATCCTCGAGGAGAGCTATAGGCGTGTATGCTCGATGAACGTGAAGAAAAAGTCATGAAGGGGGAGAGATGGATTGGTGAAAGGGTCGGCTGCAAAAAAAATCGAGAAGAAAGGAAAAAACCGAGGTCTGACAAGGGGTAGGGGAAGGGTCGGACTTAGGGATGTCAATCTGGGTCTACCCATTGGGTATCCGACCCGAACCCGCCCCATATAGGGATCCGAAACCCGTCCCATTTACTTTTGGACGGGTTTGGGTTTTGAATTGACTACCCATGCGGGTATGGGTACGGATTTGGGATTGCCTTGTGGGTACCCGAACCCGAACCCGTCCCAAACCCGAATAATATATATATATATATATATATATATATATAAAGATATATGTGTATGTTGCATTTTAATCAAACTAGACCCAAATCCATTTCATATCTAATATGTATCGATCTACATGTATAAATATCGAACTCAATTTTTTCCTCTCCATCCATTTTTCTTATTTAACTAACTTTTTGCATCTTCAATAAATAAAAACTATCAATACGAAATAGTTAAACACTTAACATATATAAACATTTAATATTCTCTATAAATTGCATATTTTTATGAATCACCATAGTGCATAATCTCACTCTATTTCGACTATTGTGAAAATCTTGTATACATTTACAAACAACTTAAGATTTACTTTGTCAAATATATGGATACCCATTGGGTACACGGGTATCCGACGGGTATATGGGTATGATGAGCGACCCGAGCGAACGAGGTAAAGGTACTAATAGGTCGTTGCGACCTCTATCACTCAGAGTCACTCAATCAAGAAAAAATCAGACCACTAGAACGAATAAAATCAATCAAGCACAAAATCAGCGGTCCAGCTATGATATTAACCTGGTATAGCACCCAGGGTCGAACACAAGGAGCACGGGTTGGCCAAAGGCCTACGAAGTAGTCAACAAATCAGAAAAACAGGGGAAACATTTTTTGGTGGTTTTTAATGATTTTTAAATTTTTTTTGGATTTTTTAATATAAAGAAAATGAAAGAAGCACAAAAACAAGCACACTTCACAATTTATTTAATGCATCAAAAATCAAGCAAAAATTCAAGAAAAAATGTTTTTATTTTTTTAAGTTTTTTAGTGTTTTTGGTGAATTTTTGGGGTTTTTCAGATGTGTATTTTATTCACTAAAAATCAAACAGTAAGAAGAAGACAAGGTACTGTCCAGCCAGGTCCAAAACCCAAAGATAAAATATCTAAGGATCTCAGATGGACCTGGAGGTAATTTTCCTGTATACTAGAGAAAACAAGGAAAATTTGGGCACCAAAATTATTGTTTTTGGGTTTTTAGATTATTTATTATAATTTTTATGAGTTTTTAGGTGTTTTTGAATTTTTAGGGTTTTTGAGCAATGAAAAATAGCCAAAATTGGCTAGAAAATCAAGCAACACAAGATAAACAGTAACTAATTTTTATAGAATTTTTGGGGGTGTTTTTATATTTTTTGTGATTTTTCAAGTGAAACAGTGCCAACAATAGATGTTTTTGAATTTTTAAAAATAGCAAACAAGATCAAAAATGTCCTCAAAAATCTACAAAAATCCTACACCATGGCAGGAGCCATGTGTCAAATTTTCGTTGGATTTGGAGGTGATTTGATATTTTATTCAAAATCCAAAAGGGGGCACTGTGCACAGGGACCAAAGTGCAAATACCCAAAGCTCTGGGGGTCTCGGTGCAATTTTCCCAGCAAGTCACGCGCGTGGCGCGTGCCTGGGGCACTCAGGGACCTTCTGGTAATAAAAACCAAGTTCTTGGACTTTTTGGTAACTCGTACCAAAAAGTCCAGGGGCTTGGGCGCAAATAACCCACTAAAATCCGCACA
This sequence comes from Ottelia alismoides, assembly GCA_037367405.1. Classification (NCBI taxonomy): domain Eukaryota; kingdom Viridiplantae; phylum Streptophyta; class Magnoliopsida; order Alismatales; family Hydrocharitaceae; genus Ottelia; species Ottelia alismoides. The sequence goes on along the minus strand of JAZKJV010001522.1, from coordinate 588,644 downwards.
TGTTCAAATAAAATGCTCACAGGGGTAGAAATGCAAATACCACAAAGTATATATTCATTCAATAACCATCCAGAACTACAGGATAAGAGATGCAAATAAACCAACTAAACACGTGACGAAGCATGTGGGCTCACATACACAGGGGTATCAATGCAAATAAAGACAAGCACAAGGTCCGAGGTGCAATTTACCCTACGTAAATAAAACGACTAAAATATTTACAGTACTAGGATTAAAAACACAAACTACGAGGGGGTCCTAAGTAAATTACCCCTTATTTAACGTCGATGGCTGGATTCGCGCCACGTGGATGATCCAACGGTCTCGGACGGTGGGCGCTCTTCTTCTCTTCCGCACTTGGGCCAATCGACGGTGCAAAGGGGGCCACGTGGGTGATCAAACGGCTCAGGTGCTGGGGCCTCTCTCCTCTGTGCCAACGGTCCGGATCAGCCCCCTCACGATGATCGACGGTAGCTGCTCCTTGATGAATGGACGGCTGAGATGCGAACTGGAGCGGAGGTGCTGATCTGACGGTGAAGGAGGATACTGGAAGAACACTCGGCCGGCGAGCTTCGCCGGCCTTGTGCGCGTGATGTAGACCTCCTCAGCTGCCTCGGATGATCGGATAAGGTCCGCAATGGAGTCCCGCAGCTGGTGATGGCTTCAGATGACCCAGCCGAGCCCTGGAGGGGCTCCGGCGAGGTCGGCGGCGACGTGCTCCTGGTCTGAAAGTGAGGGCGGCTCAGATGCCCTCCTCTTGGCCTGCAAAGTGAACCAAAAGCTTCGCGGGTCGAGGGCAAAGTGCCTCGACCCGATGAAGCGGCGTGAGGGTGATCGATGCGTCGGGGCGGATGAGCTCCGGCGAGCGGAGGATGGTGGAGCCCGAATCCCAGCTCCGGGGCGAGCTGGGTTGAACGAATGGGCGTAGAAGGTGCGTTGAGGGATGGCGAAGGTGAGCGTGGGTTCCGATGATCAAAACGATGCTCGATGTAGCCGGAATCAACGGAATATGTCGGAGATGCTAATTGGGGGTAACTCAAAATTAGGCTAATCAAGAAGGTTCTAAGGTTACCTGGGTGGAGCGGAAGACTGGGCTGGAGCTTAGCTAGCTCCCGGTCGTCGCCTCGAAGGGCGTCAAGGCCTGAGGCTCGAGCTCCTGCAAGCGGCGGAGCACGGCGGCGTGAAGCTGCCGGATCGATGGTCGGGGCACCCTCTCCTCACTGCAACAGGGGCAAACTCGAGCTGTCACCTCGGTGATTGCTCTGGAGGTCACGGGAATGAAAGTGGCGAGCCAAAGATGGGAAATGAATGCGACGGAGCTCAGGCTATATATGGGTGCAGGTCCGGGAAGAAGGGCTCGGGTCCGGCTCGATTGAGCACGGATCCCTAGGCAAAGTGTCGGGCGAGATTCCCGGATGCACGGGGGGTGATCGGAGCGCGGGGTTTACGGATTTGGATACCGGGTCGTGACGCAATAAATCGGGGAAATCGGGTCGGGCGTCACGACCCGTGTGAAGTGGTCCACAGGGGGGAGTTGACCGGGGTCAACAAACCCCCGTGGACCAATCAGGAGCCGCCAATTATTGCATTTTTATTTGATTTTTTTGGGCCATTAAATGACCGAATTTTCAAAAATTTAAAACATGAAATATTTTTAATATATTTTTTTCTATTTTTTTGTGATTTTTAATTAATTTTTGGAAATAAAAATAAGGTATTTACATAATAGGTCTATACATAGGTATATGTACAATATATAGGTTTTGGGTTTTTGATTTTTAATTATTATTTTTGTACAATTTTATTCCCATTTTATATTTTATTTATTTATAGAATAAAATGAGGAATAAAAGGGTATTTTTATTTTATTTTTATCACTTATATACATGGGTGGAATAAATAGTTATATACATTTATATACATGGTATGTATACAATGTATTTTTGTATTTTTAATTTTGTAATTTTTATTTGATTTTTGTTTTGTTTCTTGTTATTTTATGTATTTACAATATGTAACATGGAATATTTACAAAAAGTTTAGAAAATAATTTTATTTATTTATAAGGTTAAATAAATAAGGGAGCATGGTTTATGTACATGGTGAAAGGGCATTTTTGAATTTTTGATTTTTAAATTTTTGTTTTGTTTTTAATAGTTCCTAAATATATACAAAATATGTACAAGCATATTTTTGGGTGAGGAAAATATAATTTTATTTATTTACAAAAATCTATACACATGAGCTCCTATCTCCCTCTACTTTGGCTTTTATGCGGTCAGGCCCATGCTGAGCCCTCCCTTGGGTTAGGTTGCTCAATATTTATTCTAAATATTTCCCTCTTTTTCTTTTTCATCTTTATTCTTTTGTTTTTGCACAAAAACATGCTAATTATAGGTTTTTACAAAATGCATGCTTTTGCTAATTATTCCTATTTACACATATCTACATGCATTTGCATAGGTTTTTGTAGCTAAAATATAAGAATAAAGAGTGATGAATGGGTATTCATCACCCCCCTATACTATACTTTGCTAGTCCCTTAGCAAACACTTATTTGAAAAAGAAGTGAAAAAGAAAAAAGAAAAAGAAAAAGAGGATGTACATGGATCAATGTTGAATTATTAAACTTTCCTTCATTAAATTGAAATATGGAGCTCGATCAGATCTTTAGATTATTAATGTGTCGGAACCTTATTTAGACTTAAGCTTAACACTCAACAGCCTCCAAGTTCCACCAATCTATGGTCAAGACTCCTCAATAAACCAGATCAGAACAAGTCTACATACACAAACTCTAATGACCATGAATCTTTCCATGCAGTGTAAGTGATATGTGGCTCCCCACCTCAGAAGCAACAAAGAAACAACCTCCCTTAACCTGGTAACTCTAATGCCTCGGTCTAGCAACTCTTTCCTCGAGAAGCGGGGTATTCCCTTCTAAGTTCAAGTGCAACCGGCTCAAGAAGAGGGGTAGAAGTATAGAGTTTTGGAAGCCTAGCCAGTGTAGCTAAGTCTCCCGCTGCAAGCTTCATGAGACGTAACATGGATACCATAAGCTTTGCTTTATTTGACTATATACACTCCGGTGGGGTTATTAAATTTTCAATCCGACCCACCACTTTTTTGGAGTTCTTTTGCATTTTTGCATTTTTTTTTCAAGGACTTCTGTACAGCATATCTACATGGTGCAGCATATATACAAGAAATTTCCTCTTGAGCCAGTAGACTATCCCTCTTTTGAAGCTTTATTGCAACCCACAGCTTCTGTCTTTAGCCTTCATCACCACTAGACCAAGTTGAGGTGCACTTCCTTCACTAGAAGAAGAAGAGAGGTTCCGCCTAGAAGTACTACCCTCATATGCTACCCCAAGCCAAAGGAAACTGCCTCCTCACCACCTCATCCGTGGAGAGCCATGTGTAACGTGCAGGTGCAAGTCAAGCCATTGTCTCTAAGAGTCATGCGTGTGTTGTTAAGTGTTCTACTTAAGCTCATCAAGATGACATATGCTCATAGCCTAGTGGACTCAAAGAATTAAGTCCTTATGGACCTGAAAAGCCTTAACCCTAAATCCTATAAGGTTTCTCTTAAAGTTAGGTGGATTAAGATCTTTTTCAAGCTCCATTTCTCAATTTAATTCCAGGCTTAGTTTAAATGTCAACTCTCATCCAGGAAAAATTATATACATATATGTACACAAGATGCTATTTACAAATATTTACAATCATGCAAAATTTTTGGAAAATGTTTTGAAATCATGGATGATGATGATGCATGAAGTGCAAGTTTTGCAAAAAGATATTTACAAATATTTGCAAGCATTTACAAAAGATTTTTGCAAACTTTTGATTTTTCAAAACATTTTGGAAAAATTTTGTACTATATACATAATTTTGATACACAAATATTTACACAAGCTTTACACCAAAGATTTTTGAAATCATTTTTACAAGAATACTTTATACACTAGCTTATGTATGTGCAAGGATAAAGGAGGTTTATGTACATGAAAATTTTTTAAATTTTTGTGATTTTTAGCCATTTTATTTATTAACACACTCACACAAAGTACGAGTTATGGCTAAAGTATATATGAAATATATACACCCCCCTATACTTAGCTCGAACGATGTCCTCAGAGTGATCAAGAGCGATGAAGAAGACATAACTCGTGCTTAGTAAAAGGGAAGTGAAAAGGAATGGATAAGTACAGGAACGAATAAATGAATAAAATGAGAGGAACTCGGTGGTTTCCCCCTATACTTAGGATTAACTAATCCTAAGTATAGCAAGCTGTACATGAAGGGAAAGCCGAGTGAAGAAGATACAGAATCTTCCCCCCCCCCTATACTTAGGGTAAAATATCCCTAAGTATAGGCAGCAAAACAGGGGCAGAAAGAATGAAAAGACTACCCGCAGGTCCTACATCCCCCCTATACTTAGGGTAAAGTACACCCTAAGTATAGCATAATCATAAGATGTGGAAAGGGATGTGGGACTAAAGAATAGAATGATATGGACAACTGGATCTATACAGGCGGAAGAACAGTGAAAATCAGGCGTGAGATGCAAAAGATGTGAGTCAAGAGACCACATCTCACGCAAAATGAATAGGGGCAACAATGACGTCCCGCGGCTCATGATCTAGAAATGGCTTGAGCCGCTGGCCGTTCACTCGAAAGGTGCTCTCAGAAGACAACTCGGATATATCAATACTACCATTGTCGTGCACCTTTCTGACGAGAAAAGGTCCCTTCCATTTGCTCTGTAGCTTCCCTGGAAATAATCTAAGCCTCGCATCAAACAGCCATACTCTCTGTCCAATCTCAAAATGCTTGTGGCTGATATGAGAATCATGCCACTCCTTCACTTTTTCCTTATAATGTAGGCTGCTTGAGAAAGCTGCATCTCTAAGCTCCTCCAGGGCAGCTAACTCTGCCCTCCTCTGGTCTCCAATACCATCTGGATCCATAAGAATATCTGTAACTGCCTAAAGTGACTTGTGCCTCAGCTCAACAGGTAGATGGCATGGCTTGCCATAAACGAGGCGAAAGGGAGATGTACCCAATGGAGTCTTGAAAGACGTCCGATATGCCCACAAGACCGAGTCCAAAAGCTGTGACCAATTCTTTCGGTCAGGGCGGACGACTTTCTGCAAAATAGTCTTGATCTCCCTATTCGACACCTCAGCTAGACCATTCATCTGTGGATGGTAAGGTGTGGCAACACGATGGTCTATGCTGAACTCGCTAGCAAGGGCCTTTACCTGGTCGTTGATGAAATGAGACCCCCCATCAGAAATAAGAACTCGTGGAACCCCGAACCGCGTGATGATATGCTTCCTCAAAAATCTGCAAACTGTCCTCGCATCAGCGGCTCGGGCGGGGATAGCCTCAACCCAACGACTAACATAATCTACGGCCAACAGAATGTACTCAAACCCCTGACTCTTAGGGAATGGACCCATGAAATCGATGCCCCATGCGTCAAAAACCTCACAGAAGTGAATGGGCTGCATCGGCATCATATCACGCTGTCCACAAGTGCCCATCCTCTGACAGTCAGTACACCTCTTCACGAACTCATCAGAGTCCTTGAAGAGGGTAGGCCACCACAAGCCGGATTGGAGCACTTTCTGTGCCGTCCTCCTCCCAGAATGATGTCCTCCTGCCTCAAACTTGTGGCAGTAAGTGAGGACGCTATGGTGTTCCTCCTGAGGAATACACCGCCGCCAGACGCTATCCCTTCCTTCGTGGTAAAGGGTGGGATCCTCCCAGTGGTAGGACTTGGCCCTCGCAAGGAAGGTCTCAAGCCTCTGCCTGGGCCAATCTTGTGGGACTTTCCCTGCAACGAGAAAGTTCACAATATCGGCATACCACGGGAGTGAGGCGATAGCAAGGATCGCCTCATCTGGGAAGGTATCACGAATAGGATCAATCTGCTCAGAATCCTCAGGCTGCTCTAATCGGGAGAGATGATCCGCCACCACATTCTTGACTCCAGGCTTATCCTTGATCTCAATGTCGAACTCCTGGAGTAGAAGGATCCATCTAGTCAGTCTGGCCTTGGCATCCTTCTTTGCCATGAGGTACCTGATGGCGGTGTGATCTGTAAACAAAGTCACTCTAGATCCAATGATATATGATCTGAACTTATCTAGGGCAAACACTACTGCTAGCATCTCCTTCTCTGTGACCGTATAATTCCGCTGGGCGGAATCCAATGTGCGGCTAGCATAGTGTATGGCAAATGGAACTCCATCCCTCCTCTGTCCCAGCACTGCCCCCACGGCAAAATCGGAGGCGTCCGTCATGATCTCGAATGGGAGAGACCAATCAGGCGGCTGGAGAACAGGAGCCTCTATAACATGCTGCTGGAGAGTCGCAAAAGACGAGAGACACTTGTCATCTACAAGGAACTCGGTGTCTTTCGTCAAGAGGTCAGTCAACGGTCGAGCAATCTTGCTGAAATCCTGAATAAATCTCCTATAAAATCCAACATGCCCCAGGAATGACCGTAACTGCCTCAGATTGGACGGCGGTGTGAGTTTTCTAATGACATCCACCTTGGCCGGATCAACCTCCATGCCCCTGTTGGAGATGATGTGGCCAAGCACCGTCCCTTGAGTCACCATGAAGTGACTCTTCTCCCAAGATAGAACCAAATGGAACTCGATACATCGCTGGAGTACCCGGTCTAGGCAGTCAAGACAAGAATCGAATCCGTCGCCGTAGACCGAGAAATCGTCCATGAAGACCTCCAAACACTCCCCTACCATGTCCGAAAAGATCGACAGCATGCACCTCTGAAAAGTCGCAGGGGCATTGCATAGCCCAAATGGCATGCGTCGAAAAGCATATGTGCCGAAGGGACAGGTAAAGGTGGTCTTCTCCTGATCCTCAGGAGCGATGGCCACCTGGTTGTAGCCCGAGTACCCATCCAGGAAACAATAATGGCTCTTCCCTGCCAGTCTCTCAATGATCTGGTCAATAAAAGGCAGGGGGAAGTGGTCCTTCTTGGTGGCCTGGTTGAGTCTCCTGTAGTCAACACAGACCCTCCAAGAGGTGGGTACTCGTGTAGCGATCTCCTCTCCCGACTCACTGATCACAGTCGTGATGCCCGTCTTCTTGGGCACCACATGCAAGGGGCTGACCCACTTGGAGTCGGAAATGGGATAAATAAAATCTGCGCTCCACCATTTAGATATTTCTTTCATCACGACCTCTCTCAGGTTGGGGTTCAGTCGCCGCTGGAACTCACGCGACGGCTTCGCCCCCTCCTCAAGATAGATATGGTGGGAGCACACTGCTGGACTAATCCCATGGAGATCCGCTACGCTCCATCCGATCGCCTTGCGGTTCTTTTCAAGAACCCCCATCAGACGGGATTCTTGCTCTCCAGTCAACTCGGCTGAGATGATGACTGGGTACATCTCTGGATCGCCCGCAAGGAATCGATACTTCAGCGAAGTAGGGAGCGGCTTTCGCTCTGGAATGCTGGGTGCTGGCAAATCTGGCTGTGGAAGGAACTGAGTGAAAGCTGCTAACTCTGCCAAATCTGCCTGGGAAAGTGAAAGCGTACTCTCGCAAACTGGATCGGGAGAAGGCTGCTCAACTGCACTGTCTCTGCTCGGCTCTGCATCTACCTCCTCCTCATCTCTAGGCTCAGATGGACTCAAGTCTGGCATCTGATCATAGCAATCGGCCCAATCAGACTCTGAATCCGAGGGATCTGTATCATCCGCGGTGGCATCAGTACCACCGAACAACAAGGTGGCCTCAGCACCACCATCACTGAACATCGTGTCGCGATCGAGGACCGGCTCTGCTGCCTCTATGGTATCCTGAACCAGGTCTGTGCTATCCAGACTCTCCTCTGCTATCGTCTCTGCATCAGCTGTATCTGAAAGTGAGAGGGTGGTCTGTGTCTCAAGATCTGCCCAAGCTGCCTCATCATCTGTGATCACAAAATCGCAGTCCTGGTGGATGTCTGGCTCTGCATCTGCCAGCTGCTCTGAATCGGTACTCGCATCTGAGCGGGCTCTGAGTCTGGCTCTGTAGTCCTCGACCGTCTCTATTTGTATACTCTCGCCCTCGACGCGAAAGTACACCTTCCCGCTATCATGATCAGTCACCGCCTTGGCTGTGGCCAAGAACAGACGACCAAGGATGATGGGGGTATCGGCCACTGATTCAGGGATCTCCATGTCTAACACTACGAAGTCCACAGGGAATTTCAGGCCCTGAATCGTGACGATAACGTCTCGCAATAACCCCTTCGGCCTCTTGACAGATCGATCAGCGAACTGAAGGACTGTCCTGCTCTGTCGAAGAGTGCCCAACTCGAAGCGGTCGAGAAGGGCTGCCGGAAGAAGGTTAATCGACGATCCACTATCTAGGAGAGTACGGTCGAACCTCTGCTCACTAATCTGGCATCTGACATACGGGGCCCCTGAATCTGGCCTCTTGGCTGGCAGTCGGTTCTGGATCGCGAAGCACGTGGCTTTCGTCAGCACATGTATCTCTGAAATGTGGTTCCTCCTCCTCCTCCTGACTGTAGTCCTCTCTCTCAACGAACGCTGGAGCAGGGGGATGTGCTGCAAAACCTCCTGGAGGGTCAGCTGGATGTGGAATCGATCAATCATGCTCTGGCTGAACTCCTCAAGCTCTCTCTTTTTGGGATTTTCTGTTTTCTTCCCCTTCCCCATCTGAAGGACTCTAGGGAAGGGGATCACTGGGTCCTTCTCAGATGAAGGACCAGGAAAAGGTCTAAGCGGTTCAAGCACCGGATCCACACATACATCATGCACCACAGTGGGACCAGAAGAAAGTAAACCTTTTCCTTTATTCATAACAGAGTTCTGGGATACATGAGCATGAGGAAAAACAAAATCTCTGCCTGTACAAACACCGGTGGCCTCAGTACCACCACGGGCTGGCTGCTCTGCTGCTGCTGCTGGTAGACGTCGTGCGGCCTCAGTACCGCTGGCTGGCTCGGCTGAATGGGTGGCATCAGTACCACCTCCTCGAACTGGTGAAGCGGCGGCCTCAGTACCGCCGGTGGGATCAGCATCCTTGGTGGCATCAGTACCACCGTCATCAACTGGAGCGGCCTCAGTACCGCTCTCCTCCTCCTCATGTGGCGCCTCTGGAGTGTCCTCGTGGTGAAGCTCAGATGAGGCGCCGCCGCCTGCTGGGGTCCTACCGCTCCTAAGTGTGACAAAATCAGCATCAAATAGATCCAAAGATGTATCATCAAATGGGTCACTAGGAGTGGCTAACTCAGTATGTACTACCTGCTCAGATTTCCTCTTGAGATTGTTCGGATTCGGCTCGATCTGTGCTGGTATGGCGGCCTTCCCTCTCACCAGGTCCCGCATCTCCTGGCGGAACTCGTCCATCTCCCGTCTGAATGTAGCCTGCTGGTCCGTGAGGAGGCGGGCGATGTCATCCAAGGCGGGGCTCTCGTGGGAGCCCGACGGGTGGCCTCTCTGTGGGTGAGGCTGCTGGAACTGCTGTGATGGGTAAGAGGGGTAGGATGGAGGCTGCTGCTGGTATCCCTGGTGAGCCTGCTGCTCACGTCTCCAAGACTGTCCCTGCTGCTGATAGGGACGAGGACCGTAGGATGACTGCTGCTGATGTGCTGGGGGCTGCTGCTGCGGCTGGTGCTGGTCTCTCTGCTGGGAGTACAGCCCTCCCTGTCCTGACGGCTGCTGCTGGGGCTGGGCACCACCACTCCCCCACCTGAATCCGGGGTGGTCTCGTCGGATCCCAGGCTGGGGGCGGTCATACCAAATCCCGTTGACATCCATCAACGGCTCTGCATCGAATGGGTCTGGAGGCAGTACTGCCAGAGGCTGATCCGGCTGGTAGACCACCATCTGCATCTCTGGAGATGGTGGTGACTGGTAGGTGGGCTGCGGCTGCTGGTACGGCTCTGCCTGTACAAGGTGAACCTGTCTAGGCTGCTGTGAAGAGCTGGAGCGCTGGGACGAGCTGCTGCTGCCGCCGGTATCGCCTCGCGACAGAAGACGGGGCTGTGAAGCCGTCTGTGTCTCCTGAAGACACATGAGCTGGGTCTTCATGTCGCTCAGAACCTGTGCCATCTGCTCCATCTGCGTGATACTCTGGCACTGCTTCTTCTCGATCAGCTCCATGCGGTCCAACTTCTCGCTAATGATACCCATGACTCTGCCTGTGCTGCTGCGACTGCGGACGAACTGGATGGACCTGCATCTACTCGTGCTATCCGCTGGTACTGCACGGGTCCTGGCTGATGTGGCTGGGTCTTCTGAGTATAGAGCCTGGTCTGAGACATCACCATATAGTTCTCGGACATCTCCTCGTAGATGGCCCAGACCTGCTCATGGTCCTTGGCAAAGTAGGACCCGCCGCAAGAAGCGTTCACCAGACCCTGAAGCTCTGGCGTCAACCCGCTGAAAAAGCTCTGAACTAGGTTCGGCTTGGATATGTCGTGGTGCGGGCATCTGTCTAGGAGCTCTCGAAACCTCTCCCAAGCCTCGTGGAACTGCTCGTTGGGGAACATGGAGAAGTTACTGATCAGGGCCCTCGCTGCATTCGTCCGCCCGAGTGGATAGTACTTTTTCAAGTACTCAGTGCGGAGCTGCTCCCAGGTGTAGACAAACTTCCCTAAATGCTTCAGCCAGGTGGCTGCTCTATCTACCAGTGAAAACGGGAAGGCTATCATCCGGATCGTATCCTGGTCCACGTGGCGATCGTGGACAGTGCTGCAGATCATCAAGAACTCCTGGAGGTGAAGATGGGGCTCCTCAGTAGCAAGCCCATGGAAACGGGGCAGTAACTGCAAGGTGTTCGGGGGGAACTTGAAGTCCCCCACGATAGCTGGCACTACCACCCAGTGATGCATCAAAGTCGATCCGGGGTTGTGCAACTCCCGCATCGGTCGTGGTGGTCCTCCTGCCGCGGCGGCTGCTGCGGCGGCGGCAGCGGCTGCTGCGGCTGCTGCGGCTGCATCCTCTGCATCAGGCATATCCTCAGGCTCGCTCTGCTCTGAACCTCGCTCTGCTCTGAGCCTCTCCAACTCTCTCCTCATCTCTATCATGAATGCTCCCTGATCGCGTAACTGCTGCTGAACTGTCTCTAGCGATGCGATCAGGGTGGAGTTGATCGCTCCCTGGTCAAATACAACATGCTGGTCTCCCTGCGGACCTCTGGAGTGATCGTCTGATCTGGCTGCCATAGCGACGTCTGCAAAATCAAATGAGCCCAACTTAGGTGCTGTCAAATCGGCTAATCTCTCCTCGGGCTCATGTCTCTCAGTGCCGAAAGAAAGGGGGTCGAGGGGGAACAGGGCGGAATCGTACTCGGGCTCGGAGAGCTGGTCTGGGCTCTCACGAGCCAACCTAGATGATCGGGTAGACGTGCCCGAAAGCGGTGCAGCCAGAGGCTGCCTAAGAGACCGTCTACCCATCATCTTGATCTGGCGAGTAGTGCGGATGAGATCTGGAATCAACTATGATCAAAAACAAACCCCCGGTTCACCAACGCGACGCGAGCTGAAGACCGTGAAAGTTCGGTCAAATTATCTTGTCTATTTTATTTTGGTGAACACACAAAATATCAGAGCGCTTACGTGACCTGTTAGGATATCCGATGCTATCCCAACCGACTGGCCCGCACGGAAAAGTCGGTAATCGGTCGGGTCTAACACCGGGAGGCTCTACCTAGGGTGCGGGTCACTCTCTCGCGCATCCAAACCAGACAATGAGGGGGTTGCTCTCCCCAAGACAAAGTTTTTAGGGTGAGCGGTTTTTAAGATCAAGTATGATTAGCAGTCCCGATTTTATTGTTTTTCTTTTTAATGTTTTTCAAAGCAAACAAAAGGCCTAACGAATTTTTCGGTTCTCCTGATTATTAAGTCCGAAAACAGGGTGGAGAAGACGAAAAAGCCGATGCGCGATGAAATCAATGATGCATGCAAAGTAAGGAAGGCGTACCTGACTCCAGCGCTCTACATGCAATATGATCCGCGCAGAATTTAAAGACAGGAAATAAACTACCTAAATGATGCAACGGGAAAAACCGAGTCCTAGATGAGCAACTTCTAGCGCAGAACCGTCTAACTCAGTCACTCGCCCTCGATCCAAAGAGTCCGGTCTTGGCCCACCCCTCCTCTTCTCGACAGGTCGAGTTCAGGAGTAGCGCTTGTGGGGCAGGCTCGCGGCGCGTAGGCTCTCAGGAAAGCGACTAAGTTATTTTTATTATTTATTATTAGTAGGTCCAATTAACGATCTATAGGAACAGATGAGCAGTTAGGTGTGTGGATCCTACTAATTACGTCACAAGCACCAGAAATTCCTACGGCTAGGGGCTCGATCAAAACCGCGTAAACACCGGAAAGGCAGTAAAAAAGTAGAAAAAGCCGCGAAAAACCGCGAAAAACTGCTAAAGTCCTAAAGGGTCCCCCGAGCACACCGGTGCTCGGCGAAACAGACCCGAGAGTGTCCAAGCAGTCCAAGTCCCTGTATTATTACAATAATAATGAAATAGTCCTAAACTACCCTCACCCACTCAGCTCTCCCTCTCTCGCTCTCTCCTGCGGCTTCGTGAAGAAAGAAGCCGCCTCCGCTTCGCTCGGGTGCTCCGGCGCTCCTAGGAATGCCGCCCTCGCTCGTCGGGCCCTCGCAGGAAAAAGAAAGAAAAGTGGTCAGTCCAAAAATTATTCAAAATATCAGAAAAATATATATATATATATACAAAAATCTGTGCAAAAAGCCGCGAAAATCAAAAACCGCGGAAAAATCTAAAAGTGACTACTAAGTCGTGCTCCCCGGCAACGGCGCCATTCTGATGAGCGACCCGAGCGAACGAGGTAAAGGTACTAATAGGTCGTTGCGACCTCTATCACTCAGAGTCGCTCAATCAAGAAAAAATCAGACCACTAGAACGAATAAAATCAATCAAGCACAAAATCAGTGGTCCAGCTATGATATTAACCTGGTATAGCACCCAGGGTCGAACACAAGGAGCACGGGTTGGCCAAAGGCCTACGAAGTAGTCAACAAATCAGAAAAACAGGGGAAACATTTTTTGGTGGTTTTTAATGATTTTTAAATTTTTTTTTGGATTTTTTAATATAAAGAAAATGAAAGAAGCACAAAAACAAGCACACTTCACAATTTATTTAATGCATCAAAAATCAAGCAAAAATTCAAGAAAAAAATGTTTTTATGTTTTTTAAGTTTTTTAGTGGTTTTGGTGAATTTTTGGGGTTTTTCAGATGTGTATTTTATTCACTAAAAATCAAACAGTAAGAAGAAGACAAGGTACTGTCCAGCTAGGTCCAAAACCCAAAGATAAAATATCTAAGGATCTCAGATGGACCTGGAGGTAATTTTCCTGTATACTAGAGAAAACAAGGAAAATTTGGGCACCAAAATTATTGTTTTTGGGTTTTTAGATTATTTATTATAATTTTTATGAGTTTTTAGGTGTTTTTGAATTTTTAGGGTTTTTGAGCAATGAAAAATAGCCAAAATTGGCTAGAAAATCAAGTAACACAAGATAAACAGTAACTAATGTTTATAGAATTTTTGGGGGTGTTTTTATATTTTTTGTGATTTTTCAAGTGAAACAGTGCCAACAATAGATGTTTTTGAATTTTTAAAAATAGCAAACAAGATCAAAAATGTCCTAAAAAATCTACAAAAATCCTACACCATGGCAGGAGCCATGTTTCAAATTTTCGTTGGATTTGGAGGTGATTTGATATTTTATTCAAAATCCAAAAGGGGGCACTGTGCACAGGGACCAAAGTGCAAATACCCAAAGCTCTGGGGGTCTCGGTGCAATTTTCCCAGCAAGTCACGCGCGTGGCGCGTGCCTGGGGCACTCAGGGACCTTCTGGTAATAAAAACCAAGTTCTTGGACCTTTTGGTAACTCGTACCAAAAAGTCCAGGGGCTTGGGCGCAAATAACCCACTAAAATCCGCACATGTTCAAATAAAATGCTCACAGGGGTAGAAATGCAAATACCACAAAGTATATATTCATTCAATAACCATCCAGAACTACAGGATAAGAGATGCAAATAAACCAACTAAACACGTGACGAAGCACGTGGGCTCACATACACAGGGGTATCAATGCAAATAAAGACAAGCACAAGGTCCGAGGTGCAATTTACCCTACGTAAATAAAACGACTAAAATATTTACAGTACTAGGATTAAAAACACAAACTACGAGGGGGTCCTAAGTAAATTACCCCTTATTTAACGTCGATGGCTGGATTCGCGCCACGTGGATGATCCAACGGTCTCGGACGGTGGGCGCTCTTCTTCTCTTCCGCACTTGGGCCAATCGACGGTGCAGAGGGGGCCACGTGGGTGATCAAACGGCTCAGGTGCTGGGGCCTCTCTCCTCTGTGCCAACGGTCCGGATCAGCCCCCTCACGATGATCGACGGTAGCTGCTCCTTGATGAATGGACGGCTGAGATGCGAACTGGAGCGGAGGTGCTGATCTGACGGTGAAGGAGGATACTGGAAGAACACTCGGCCGGCGAGCTTCGCCGGCCTTGTGCGCGTGATGTAGACCTCCTCAGCTGCCTCGGATGATCGGATAAGGTCTGCAATGGAGTCCCGCAGCTGGTGATGGCTTCAGATGACCCAGCCGAGCCCTGGAGGGGCTCCGGCGAGGTCGGCGGCGACGAGCTCCTGGTCTGAAAGTGAGGGGGGCTCAGATGCCCTCCTCTTGGCCTGCAAAGTGAACCAAAAGCTTCGCGGGTCGAGGGCAAAGTGCCTCGACCCGATGAAGCGGCGTGAGGGTGATCGATGCGTCGGGGCGGATGAGCTCCGGCGAGCGGAGGATGGTGGAGCCCGAATCCCAGCTCCGGGGCGAGCTGGGTTGAACGAATGGGCGTAGAAGGTGCGTCGAGGGATGGCGAAGGTGAGCGTGGGTTCCGATGATCAAAACGATGCTCGATGTAGCCGGAATCAACGGAATATGTCGGAGATGCTAATTGGGGGTAACTCAAAATTAGGCTAATCAAGAAGGTTCTAAGGTTACCTGGGTGGAGCGGAAGACTGGGCTGGAGCTTAGCTAGCTCCCGGTCGTCGCCTCGAAGGGCGTCAAGGCCTGAGGCTCGAGCTCCTGCAAGCGGCGGAGCACGGCGGCGTGAAGCTGCCGGATCGATGGTCGGGGCACCCTCTCCTCACTGCAACAGGGGCAAACTCGAGCTGTCACCTCGGTGATTGCTCTGGAGGTCACGGGAATGAAAGTGGCGAGCCAAAGATGGGAAATGAATGCGGCGGAGCTCAGGCTATATATGGGTGCAGGTCCGGGAAGAAGGGCTCGGGTCCGGCTCGATTGAGCACGGATCCCTAGGCAAAGTGTCGGGCGAGATTCCCGGATGCACGGGGGGTGATCGGAGCGCGGGGTTTACGGATTTGGATACCGGGTCGTGACGCAATAAATCGGGGAAATCGGGTCGGGCGTCACGACCCGTGTGAAGTGGTCCACAGGGGGGAGTTGACCGGGGTCAACAAACCCCCGTGGACCAATCAGGAGCCGCCAATTATTGCATTTTTATTTGATTTTTTTGGGCCATTAAATGACCGAATTTTCAAAAACTTAAAACATGAAATATTTTTAATTTATTTTTTTCTATTTTTTTGTGATTTTTAATTAATTTTTGGAAATAAAAATAAGGTATTTACATAATAGGTCTATACATAGGTATATGTACAATATATAGGTTTTGGGTTTTTGATTTTTAATTATTATTTTTGTACAATTTTATTCCCATTTTATATTTTATTTATTTATAGAATAAAATGAGGAATAAAAGGGTATTTTTATTTTATTTTTATCACTTATATACATGGGTGGAATAAATAGTTATATACATTTATATACATGGTATGTATACAATGTATTTTTGTATTTTTAATTTTGTAATTTTTATTTGATTTTTGTTTTGTTTCTTGTTATTTTATGTATTTACAATATGTAACATGGAATATTTACAAAAAGTTTAGAAAATAATTTTATTTATTTATAAGGTTAAATAAATAAGGGAGCATGGTTTATGTACATGGTGAAAGGGCATTTTTGAATTTTTGATTTTTAAATTTTTGTTTTGTTTTTAATAGTTCCTAAATATATACAAAATATGTACAAGCATATTTTTGGGTGAGGAAAATATAATTTTATTTATTTACAAAAATCTATACACATGAGCTCCTATCTCCCTCTACTTTGGCTTTTATGCGGTCAGGCCCATGCTGAGCCCTCCCTTGGGTTAGGTTGCTCAATATTTATTCTAAATATTTCCCTCTTTTTCTTTTTCATCTTTATTCTTTTGTTTTTGCACAAAAACATGCTAATTATAGGTTTTTACAAAATGCATGCTTTTGCTAATTATTCCTATTTACACATATCTACATGCATTTGCATAGGTTTTTGTAGCTAAAATATAAGAATAAAGAGTGATGAATGGGTATTCATCAGGGTACCCGCTAGAAATTACCCGTTTAATAAATGGGCGGGTATGGGTAGTGATGTTATAAATGGGTATGGGTTTGGGAATAGTAATACCCACCCCAAACCCGACCCGCTGACATCCCTAGTCAGACTGTTTACCCGAGTCAACTTCAGGCCCCTTCTGGTTGGTCCACGTGGACCAACTAGAAAAATCTGGCCCAAAAATATTTTTAAAAATAAAAAAGATTTAATAAATGATTTTATTAATTTTAAATTATAAAATAAAAAAATATTAATTTATTAATTTTTTATTATGATTTTTATTTATTTTTTATAGGTCTATAATTACAAGTTACTTTTTCAGGTCACATTATAAGTATATTTATCTATGCATTTTATTTTTATTTTGTATTTTTGATTTTATTAATTTATTTATTATATTATATATTTATGACTTATTTGTAGATACATAAATATATTTTTATTATGTTTTTCTTATATAATATAAACTTAAATAAATAAGTCTATTTATTATATAGGTATAGGTATTTTACCTATGTGTTTTCTTTATATTTTTTATTTTGATGTTTTCCTTAGTGTTTTATTTTTAGTTTTAATATGTACATATATTATAAATAATATTTACAAAATTATAAAAATATGAACTTAAAAAATAATGATTAATAAGTAAAATGAATATTTTAATCAGATAAACTGTACAATAGGGGTCCAAAACCTAACTTTCACATCGTAACTCCAAAAAATATGAAATCACCTTCATTAACCTCAGTCTCACTTTAAAGCTTTCTTCTTAGCCCAGTAGCGGACACACCTGGACGGAAGCCCTTGTAAAAGCATGAGTAGCAGTAGCAGTCGCAACAACCCACAGGAAATGCTTCCTCAACTGCTCGTTTTTCATAGTAGAAAGTCGAAAGTCACATAACCGCCCTCCCATCAAATCACATGACCAGTGACCAAGGCCTGCTCCAAGAGCAACTGGTTGTTCAATGCTACCTCCCCGCGCCCCGTGAAAGGTCCCTCATGCGCATCACTAGTGAAGCGGTTGATGCACTTGCCCCGCAATTCATGTTTTAGATATAATAAGACCGTCTGTCAAGTAATTGATTCCTTATTGATCAACTCCCATATGGGTAGGTCCCTGTTTCGGCATTGTCCCTTGGTTTGCTAACCCTGTTTGAGATTTAGGGGACCATGTTTCCCAATCCATTTTCAGACCCACCAACGGTCAAGAGCTCAAAAGTAGAGCTGGAGTTTTAGCGCAGCAGAGCTGGAAAGGAGAGTCGAGACCTCGCTACTAGTAAATAAGACAATTCTGACCACTAAAAAGATGGAAGAGAGTGGATCTCTATTTTCCACAGGTGAGCGAATACTTGTTAAATCCGTAGTATGCCTGGAAAGAAGAAAGCACCACGGAAGCCACAAGGTCTTTGTAGTCTGCGCAGAACCTAGCTTATTAAAAGTTATATATAATTAAAGGTGATTTTGATATATTTTAAATTTTTATTTGAGAGATATGGGTCTGGGAATTTAGGATTTTAGAATCTTATTTAGATTGTAGCTTGTATATTGTATATTATTTTTGTGTGAAATGAATTTTGTAATTTTCTATATTTTATTATCTATAACTTTCATGTTAAAATTTTCTTTATTTGAAGTATAAAAAATGTACTAAAAATAGGTCCAAAAATGAACGAAAATAAATAAATAAAAGGGAATTTTTATTTTATTTTGGACCCTTATCTCCCCCTACTTTATTCCTTGTCGACCTACTGAGATGCCTAAGTCTTGAGGTTTAAGGTCATAAAATATTTTTAATATTTTATTCTTATTCTTTTCTTTTCTTTATTCTATAATTTTGACATTAAAAACGCATTTTATACAATATTTACACAATGATGCATGAATGCTAAAATGCATGAACTAAGGGTATTTACAAGCATTTACTAGGATTTTTAAGGCCAAAAGGATAGAATAAAGATGATGAAATGGAGATTCATCACTACTCGGTTCAATTCTCTGGTCATACAGAACCACATATGAGTCTCCTTTAGAAATGTCCCCCTACCGTCTTGTCTATGGTAAGCCATGTCATCTGCCCGTTGAATTGATTCAAAAATCTTTATGGGCCATCAACATCTATAATTTGGAGTCTAAGAAAGTCGGGAAGAACCTAAAAGTGGATCTGAACAAATTGTTGGAATTTAGAGATTATGCGTATGACAACAACCTGATGTACAAGGAGAAGGTCAAGAAGTGTCACGACAAGCATATCGACTGCAAATCCTTCAAGACGGGTCAGAAGGTGTGGTTTTTTGATGTAAATTAAAGATCATTCTAGGCAAACTCAAGAGCAAATGGATTGGGTCGTTCACAGTGAGGCATGTGCGTGACAATGAAGCATAATGATATCTGATTTGTCAGCTGACGCACAACCATTTGTGGTCAATGGATAGCTTCTGAAGCCTTATCTTGAACATGAGATATTCTTGTATGTCGTTGACACAATCCAAGTTATTTATGATGCCGAGCTGAATACTTCCGTAGATGCAGTCGAAAAAAAGCAAAGCAAAATATTATTGAATGACTTTTCTTCTTTTCTTCCTTTCTTTCTTTCATCTCTTGTTCTACCAAAAATGTGACATCCCCTTCATCATTGCTACACATAGGACGTACTTTATGCTAAGTATAGGGGGAGGATGTCCACCCCGACTTGTTCAAATTTCTTATTCTATCTTCACTACGAAAAAGGTGTCACCCCTTTTTGTCAGTCTTCTATACTTATGACGTACTTTGTCCTAAGTATAGGGGGTGTGCATCCCGAATTCTTTCATTATTTGATCCTCTCTACTATATCCTCTTCATTTCTATACTTAGGGATATCCTACCCTAAGTATCGGGCAAAACAGTCTGAGTATGATCTGTTCATTCCCACCCTTGACCCTCCCTACCTTGTGTATAGTCTGATATACTTAGGATTATTTGACCCTAAGTATGGGGGGATGGTCGACTTCTCATTGATTCATTCATTTATTTATTCTTTAGACTTTTTTATATGCAGTACAAGTTGTGTTTTCTCCTTTTCTCTCTAATCTATTATTAAAGCAGATTTTGCAAAGGTCGTCTTAATTCACAAGGTGAATTAACAGTTGTTGAGTTGACCTCACACGAAACACTGCTTCAAACAAAAATTAACCTCCTACAGATGATCAAACAATGAAAAGCAATGCGAAGTTAAAATTTATTATAACTCTATAAAAGATGTGTATAGTGCAAGTAGTGTAGAGTGTCAAACATAGGGAACAAGCACGTAGATTGGGGCAAATTAATGCTAAAAAATGAATGTGATGTATTTGTCTATATAAGTATTATTTTCCTGGGATTTTAATTACATATTTTTTATTTTTAATTTTATATTTTTATTTGATTTTTATATTTTGATTTCATATTTTCTTTTTATATCTTATATTTTTCTATTTTCTTTTTCTTTTAAAATATATAAAGCAATATAAAGGATATATATACAATATAGGTAACAGAGAGATAATATAACAAAAATAGGCAAAAATAGTCAAAATACATGGAATATTTTTATGGGGGGTTTTATATAAAATTTTTACTATTTTATGATTTTTAAGATATTTTGCTAATTTTAATATATTTTTAAAGTCAAAAATACCCAAAATAGGATTTAAAATAAATAATAGAAATTAAATTGGAGAAGAAAAATATCAAATAGAGACAAAAATTCTCCAAATGAAATTTTATATATAGATAAAAATAAAAAAATCAAAATAGATATTATATTTTTGTGATTTTTAAGGATTTTTTATATTTTAAAAAGGTTTTAGGGGTTTTTAAATTTTTATGAGTTTGCTTTTATATTTTTTAGTGATTTTGGTCTGAAGTTTTAAAATACTTAAATAAATATGAAATATATATATTTGGAATTTTTCAAAAAATTTTTATATCTTTTATGTATTTTTTAGTGCAAACAGAGACAAAAATGAAACTTTTTGTTTTTTTATAAATAATAAAAAGTCTAAAAATTCAAAAAAATATGTGCATGAATATATATGCAATCAAGAAGTTACAACAATTTTTTGGGATTTTTTTTCAAGTCTTATAGATGCATGAAATACATACTAGAAACAAAGAGAAACTACACTACTAAGAGGGTCATTTTTGTAAATATATATAAGTATAGAGACCAAGTTATAAATTTACCAAAATATATAACCGAAATAAAATATTATAGGACCAATCAGAAATAAGTAAAGCCCGAAGGGCCTTCCTGCAAATGCATCAAAGTCACGTGTGTGAACACGTGCTCCACTGGTAGGGACTGAAACGTAATTATCAAAAATACATGGGGTCTAAATTGAAAATTGTTCCAAAATAATACAAGTGAATAGAAAATTTTATGGACTAATGAAAAATATGCAAAAGCATAGGGATCCCGCTGCAAAAACGTCCACCCCATGTGATGCGTCACGTGAGGTGACGTGGCCAGGACCAAATTATAAATACCAAGAGTTCAGGTGGGTGGATGCAAATATTACAAAATAAAAATAACTACAAATGAATGATTACACAATATGATCGCGCGATACCTATTCGGAGA
Organism: Ottelia alismoides; assembly: GCA_037367405.1. Taxonomy (NCBI): domain Eukaryota; kingdom Viridiplantae; phylum Streptophyta; class Magnoliopsida; order Alismatales; family Hydrocharitaceae; genus Ottelia; species Ottelia alismoides. The sequence continues at coordinate 567,538 of JAZKJV010001522.1, read as the reverse complement.
TGAACAGCCATGATTAGATCGTGGTCGATGATTGACAGTTGATGGCATTATGTCATCCAATTATGGTTGTATGTTGCGAATAACCGGCCTTCATCCAACGACAGCGAGAAGCACTGGAAGAACGGGGAAGAACCCTCGAGGATGCGAGCTTCCCCGACCCCGATCCTCCTCCTCTGTGGTCTTATAAAGCTCCAAAACGGCTGCGACGCTTCCTGCAAGGTCCCTCAAGGTGTGGTGGCGTCAAATGCTCTGGCTAAGATCGGAGTGGCCGCACGAGATCGGCGGAGCAGTGAAGCTCCAAGAACCTCGGTGGGACCTCAAAATCGCCCCAGGCACGCATGATTACTCTTGGACCTGTAAGAGAAATTAAGAGAGTCGTGGGCAAATTGTCGTGACCCTTTAGAGGGCAAAAAGGGGCGGATGAAGGTTGGGTGCAGTGAACAAGGGTGGTGGATGGGCGGAGCTTTGACGAGTGATTACCGGCTAGTGCAAGCGATGGCAAGTTAATCTAAGGCTACCAAGAAAACACAGAGATTAAAACGAAACTAAAATACAATAAAAAGGACCCCGAGCGGTGGAGAACCGGGAGATAGGGACCTCGACACCGCCAGCCGACGAAGGTGGTGGGAGACCGCCTGAGACGCGACTGATCTCGCTCCCTAAGGGCTGGAGGAGGTTGTCACCCTCCTCCCACAAAAGCATGAGAAAGGAGATGAAAATAGGGGTCAAAGGGGGTTCAAAGGGAAGAGGGAAGTTTGGATGGGTTTTTGAACAAGAGAGGTGCGTGGGTGAGAAGGTCGAAGGAGAGGGTGGGTATCGTCGCTCCAATCCCCGAAGCAAACCCTGGGTGTGTATGGTCAAATATCGGGGAGCAAAAGTCGTGAAGAACGTGACATCAGAAAGTACAAAAAATCGTCACGAAAAAATTGAGAAAATGGAAAAAAAGATGTTCTGGTACAAATGCAGGGCGGGTCAGAGAGTTAACATGTGGTCAACCCTCTACGCCCCTGATTGGTCCGCGTGGACCTACTAGGAAAAACCTACATAAAAAGATTCGAAAATTCAATAAAAAAGAAAAAATAATTTTATTAATTTTAGGTTATAAAATAAAAAATATTTATGATTTTAAAGTACTTTATTATGATTTAGAATTACATGTTACCTCTTAAGGGTTATATATAGGTACATTTTTCTATATATTTAAATGTTTTATTTTTATTTTTGTATTTTTAATTTTATTAATTAGGTTTATTATTTTATTTATTTATAAATTATTTTATAAACTGATATGTATTTTTATTTTATTTTTATGATATGATATTTACAATTAAATAAATAGTTATATTAATTCTATAAATATAGATATAGGTATTTCATCTATATATTTTATACAAGTATTTTATTTAAGGTTTTCTTTATATTTTTATTCCTATTTTAATATGTAAATATATTATAAATAATATTTACCAAATTATAAAAATTATAAAATTATAAAAATAGTGAATAATAAAAAAATGAATATTTTAATCGATATAAGTATACAATAGGGGTTCAAAACCTAACTTTCAAACCGTAACTCCAAAAAAATATGAACCACCTTCATTAAATAGCTTATTAAAAGTTATATACAATTAAAGGTGATGTTGATATATTTTGTTTTTTTATTTCAGAGATATGGGTCTGGGAAGTTGGGGTTTTGGAATTTTATTCAGATCTTATCTTTTTATATGTACATTAATTTTGTATGAAATCAATTTTTCTATATTTAATTATCTACAGCGTAGTTTCTGTATTTGAAACAGAAAAAGTTGAACTGAAAATAGGTCATAAAATGAATAAAAATGATATAAATAAAAGGGATTTTTATTGTATTTTGGCCCTTGTCTCCCCCTACTTTATTCATGATCGACCTAGTCATCGAGATGCTTAGATCTCGGGGTTTCACGTTATTAAATATTTTCAATATTTTATTATTTTTCTTTTCTTTTCTTTATTCTATAGTTTTGGCTTTAAAAACTATAGTATGAATGCTAAAATGCATGAATTAAAGCTATTTACACGCATTTACTGGGGGTTTTAAGGCCAAATGATAGAATAAAGATGATGACATGAAGATTCATCATCGATGAGGACATAGATCAAGATAAGTATAGGGGGTCATATATACTTTGTATATACCTTAGCCATAACTCATACTTTCGTATTTTAAGTAATAATTATGGCTAAAAATCGATATAACATTCATTAAAATCACTTAATAAAAAGATGTATATAATTCCTCAAATTCTTTTTATATTTACCAATTAATAAATCATGTAGAATTTTTCACAAATGTTTGAAAAATAGTTTGAAAATCTTATTGAAAAATCTTTTGAAAACTATTTGAATAATGTTTTCAACCTTTGTAAAAATATTTTGTTTGTAAAAAATCCTTTTCTTTGTGTGAAATAAAATGGTGAAAAAAGATTTGCAAATGGTTTGGAAAATGGTTGCAAGAATATTTTGAAAAATCTATATATATTGTTTGAAAAACCTTTGCAAAAAAGATTTTGTAATGTGTGTAAATGTTTGTAAAAATTGTTTGTAAAAATTTTCTTAGACTAGAGTTTTTTAAAATTGTTTGTAAAATATTTTTCAAATAAAGTTGAGGAATATATACATCACACTAAAATTCTTTATATATTGATAAAACTGAGCACATACCCCTTGTAAATTCTTAAAAATCAAATTATTTTAAATATAAGATGCATCCCCATGTAAACATTTAGTTTTTATCCAAAATCTTTTGTTTTCAAAAAGCACAAAAACATTTGCAAAACCAAAAATCTAGTAACATTTGCAAAGATCTTGTTGGAAAATATCAAAAAAAGTACATATGCATCATCTTTTTCAAAAAACCCATAAAAATTTAAAACTAAAAATATTTTCTGCATAGCATTTGCATAGAATTCGTATTTTTCATATTGAGTTTGATAATTGAACAAATCTAAGTAAAATCCAAAGATTGGAGATTGGTTGGACCTTAAATCTACCTAATCACAGGAACATTATAGGAACCGGAATTAAGGTACTTCATGTATAGTTGACTTAATTCTTTGAGGATCATGAGGCTTGGTTTAGTAGATTTTTGATCGCTTAAGTAGAGTATTTCGGAGCACACATATGGCTCTTGTCGATAATGACCTAACTTGGACACACACACCTTTCACTTGGCTCAACTCAGTTGGAGTGGTGAGGGGATTGGATTTGCCGGTATTAGACACACACAAGTGGGAAACATTTGTCCTCGTTAGGGAGGGAAGTGCACCCCAACCCATCTAGTGGCGTAGATATCTAAAGATAGGAGAGTGTGGGTTTGCAACAATGTTTCAAAAGAGGGATAGTCTACTGGTTCAAGAGGAAAATCTCCTTATGTAAATGTCGTTGTAAATAGTATTTAAAAAAAGCAAAAAACAAAACACTCCAAAAAAGTGGAAAGGCCTGATTGAAAATAGAATACCTGTCGGAATGTATATTTGTATAGTCATTAAGGAAGCTTGAGCTTCAAAGTGAAATCATGTGAGCCTGCAACTGGATGACTTGACTACACTAGTCTTGCATCCTAGGATAGGTAGCTACACTGGCTACCGTCCATTCTTCTCTTCACCCCTCCTCTTGAGCTGGTTGTCACTTGACATAGAAGGGAATACCCCGCTCCTCGAGTAAGGAGTTGCTGGATTGGGGAATCACTAGGTTGTCATGCTGGAGAAGTCAATCTCTTTATCATTTCAGTTGGGGAGAGCCACTATCACATACACTATAAAAGTTGTATTCATAGTCATAAGAGTTTGCATATGAGTTGAAATATTATGACCTGGCTACAGAGGGTAGTTGAGCAGGGTTTTCGGATTCTCAAAGGTTGTTGAATTTCAAATCCGATTCACAATAAGGTTCCACGTGCACTAAAATTTCTAAGGTCCGACTTGAGCTCCAAACTTTGATTTTCTTAAGACAAGTTATTTTGAGAATTAAAGTTAATCCAATTTCTTTCCTTTTATTTTCTTTGTTTTTCTTTTTCTGCATTTATTACATAAATGTTTGCTAGGGACTAGCAAAGGAAAGTATAGGGGGTGATGAATCTCCATTTCATCACCTTTGTTCTATCATGGCCTTAAAAACCTCAGTAAATGCATGTAAATACCTTTAATACGCATAAATTAGCATTCATGCATTATTGTATAAATACTGTATAAAATAGGTTTTTTTAATACCAAAACTATAGAATAAAGAAAGGAAAAAGAATAAAATATCAAAGATATTTTATGACCCTAAACCCCGAGACCTAGGCATCTTGATGACTAGGTCGATAAGGAAAGAAGTAGGGAGAGATAATGGCTTTCAATACAATAAAAATCCTTTTTATTTGTCCATTTATTATTTATTCTTGGGACCTATTTTATTTTTCCTCTTTTTATACTTCAAATAAAAAACTTTGTACATGAAAGTTGTAGATAATTAATTTAGAAAAATACAAAGTTGATTTCATACAAAAATAATACACAAAATAAAAGTTAAAGTCTAAATAAAATTCTAAAATCCCAATCTCTCAAAAAAACTTGAAATATATCAAAATCACCTTTAATTGTATATAACTTTTAATAAGATATTTAATGAAGGTGTTTTCATATTTTTTGGAGTTTTTAAACCCCTATTGTATAATGAACCTAATTAAAATATTAACTTTATTTATTATTCATTATTTTTATAATTTTTTATTTTATAATTTTATAAATATCATTTATAGTATATGTAAAAATTAAAACTGGAATAAAACACTAAAGAAAACATTAAAATAAAATATGTGTATAAAACATACAGATGAATACCTATATTTACACATATATATTAAATATACATATTTATTTATGTGTATAATATATCAGAAAAATATAACAAAAATATATTCAAGTATCTAAAAACAAGCTATAATTTTATAAAACAACAAACTAAATTAATAAAATCAAACATACAAATTAAAAAGAAAAAGACATAAAATATAGATAAATATACCTATAATTTAACCTAAAAATTAACTTTTATTAAATACCTCTAAAAAATAAATAAAAAACTTAATAAAATAATTTGAAAAATAATAAACATTTTTATTTTATAAGTTAAAATTAAATCAATTTTCCAATCTTTTTAGGCCAGGTTTTTCGTGGTTGGTCCACGTGGACCAACCAGGTGGTCTGGAGTTGATCGACGGTCAACTCCCCTGACTCCCTCATATGCCTCTAACACCATCGTTTCACCTCATTTTCTCCCTTTTTGGAGCTCGACCCTTTCACCCTTTCGTGTCGAGGTCTTCGTGACCTTTTTTCCTCATTCCCTGGTGATATACACCGGTGTGCTTCCTCGTGGAATGAACCTTGGATTCACTCGATCGCCCTCGTTCTTTGAAGTTCGCCTACCACTTGCATAAAAATGCACCTCCATCCACAGTTAGTTTTGATCCCTCTTCCACATTTGAACCCTAGACATAGGTCTTGAATCTTCTTCCTAGTGAAAGCAGGAGTCAGCTCAGCCCTTCATCGGTCCGATTACGCATAGAATCGAGGCAGTCCAATTCGCCGGAGTTCCTCTGCCTGGATCTTCTTCAGGTATTTCCTCGGTGAGCTTCTTTCATATGTTTCCTCGTCGTTTGAACTCCCTAGAGTAGCAGAAGTGTAGAGTAGTCTTTACCGCATTTAGAGTCATTTCATCGTTCGAAAAATCGAAAAAATTTGCGTCACCGAAGTTCCAACTCTGACGCTCCTCCGCCTTTGTCTCCAATCACTCCGCTCAACTTCCACCTCACCTGATGCCCTCACCTCTACCTCATCGCTTTCTGATCATTCGGGCCATCCCCGTATACTTGGATCTCGCAGACACCCTACGTTCGAGTCTCCTTCTGCCACCCTTCGCCAAAGACCCTTGCATCGACCGATTTTCACCTCATTTCGACAACTAGAGTGTCAAGGCATTCTACCCTCGACCCTCTTAACCCCCTTGCTGGTATCTGGAGCAAGGAAACCACATGGTACTATTTTTATGATTGGCCAGAGGTACCTAGGGTGCCCATTCTTCCCCAACCTCATGGTGGTTCTCTGGTGTGCCTCCACCCTTTTTTGAAACCTCCAACAGCTAGAGGATCCTCGCAGGAATGAGCCTGTGAATTTTAGAGCTTCAAAAAGTGGTGGAGAAGTGAGATCTGATCGGTGGAAGTTCGCTTCGTCGGAGGAGCTTCCATGTTCTTTGTCATCGTCTCCCTGTCGTTGGATTAGGCACAGTCCATCTAGTGCATCAGTGGTCGTTTGATTCTCCATGTATCAACCATCAGATACATCATTGGGATTTAATCCCTGCCGTTCATCCACGAAGCGGCATCACCGCACAGGAGTGTGACGCGTGTCAAGTGATGTGCCATACTCTATCCGATCTCATGCTTTGGAGGCCTATTTTGCATTTGCCTCTTTCTATTTTTGTCATTTCATTTATAGTCTTGTAATTTATTTTTATATCTTTTAAATTTTTGGAAATTTGCAAGTAGGACCTTATATTTTATTCTATTTGCATTTGAGTCCTTACCAGCGAGGCTAACGTGTCCCTACATGTGAGCTTAGCTATTTTGTGGGCAAGCCTTACGAATTTTGGAATTTGTATTTGGTCCATAATCCTTCATTTGGGCTTTAATTATTTTATAAAAATGCAATAAAACCCCTGCACTTTTCGTATTTGCATCATGTTCTCGACCATGTCACCTCACGTGTCTGTGCGTGTGAGGTGTTGACAATTTTGCATGAATACCCTTACAGGTCATGGATGTTGTATGTCGCCCAAGAAAATTTTATTTACGTTATAAAACTTTGGAAAACTTTCTTGCAGGCCCTCACTCCCAATTTTATTTACAAAAAGACCCATGTCAGTAGTGTAGTTTCTTTTTACTGTCTCTGTTTATTTTGAATAGCTTTTTTGCTTGAAAAAAATCCACAAAAATAGGTGTTGATGCCCGATTGCATGTAATTCCATTCTTATATTTTATTTAGCAATTTTGAACATTTTTGTTATTTATTAAAAATAAAAAAGTACCATTATAATCCATTTCTACATTAGAAAATACATTAAAAAATACAAAAGGTTTTTGAAAAATTCCAAAAAATATTTTTCTCATTTATTTAGTTATTTCAACTCCAGACAAAAATCCCAAAAAATATAAAAGAAAACTCTCAAAATAGAAAAACTTCAAAAACTCTTATAAAAATATATAAAATCGCTAAAATTCCAAAAAGTGTGTTTTATGTTTCATATTTTTTCTCTATATTAGTATTTATATATTAAAATTAATTTAGAGACATTTTGATTTTATTTTATATTTTTCATATACATTTTAATTCGGCCTATTTAATTAAACCCTGATTTAGGGTATTTCTTACTTATATATATAATTCTTAAAACTCACAAAAATAGTAAAAAATTAATTAAAACCCAAAAAGATTTTATCTCTTTTATTTTAACCATTTTTTTAGTATTTATATCTATATTAGCCAACATTGTATATATACTCTTATATATAGTTATATTGTATTTATAAAAAGAAAAAGAAATCTAAAAATCTAAAAATCTAAAAATCTAAAAAGAAAATATAAAAATAGAGAATTAAAAATTAAAAGAATATAAAACAAAGAAGAAATAAAAAATTATTTAAAATAAAAAACCCACAGAAATCATTTTTGGCTGTGTTTGAGAGATAAATTGTGCTTTGATACTCTATCTTTGCCTTCTCTACTCTATTGCTTCCTGTGTTCGGCCCCTACTTGCTTGTCATTATACATTCTTAGTATGGTATAATAACTTTTAACTATTAATCTTAATTACTTAATTGCGTGTGTGGGTTAATTGTTGAAACAACGAGATGATTCGAGTAGTCGCCTCAGTGACAGTGAGCCTAATTTGTCAGGCCATTATTTAGCGACTGATTTTCTCACTTTTCAATAAGGAGATTCGATGATGTCTCTCGAACCGACATACCTCGCACTCGAAAGGCTTAAGTGATGGCAATTTAGGAAACATCATAGATAGTGCCTTGGCAAAAGGATGTCCAAGTTATAGATGCTAGAGAAAGGGATAAGAGGAAACAGAAGAGGCACCAAGAATTCGGTAGAGATATCTAGGTAGTAGAGTCCACTCTTCTCATGCTCCTCACAAAAAATCAGCATCGTTCAGATGTCTTGAAAAGTAATCATGAATCTCATCAGAAATCACACGACAATTCAACTCAACACATAATTTGTGTACATAACTCCTCGGCGCTTTATGGAGTGAGATATTTCTCTCGTGGATTGAAGTCAAGATTCATCGGATGGAGCCATCATCCAACGCAAGTACATCTTCTTTGAGTACAACCTGCAATTGAACATAGGGCACCACCAACCTTCCGACATTCTCTAAATCTCTGATTTGTACACACCTCTAGCAGCAAACGAAGGACCGCACACATCTCCTATGTCGCCTTGCGCGGTAGTCATCGCTTTCCTCTACCAATAGCTCGCCTTCCTGTAAGCGTCACTTCCTCTGCCTTGACCTCGGGCGTCGTAGCACAGCCCCATCACGTATCGAGCCCCCGCATCACCGTCCGTAGACGTAGTGATCAACCTGGATCTCTTCTGCTCCAAGCCCCAGGCGACAACACATTCACTGCTTCTAATTCCAAATCAGATACACATTTTATATTCTCATCGATTCCTCCAATTTCTCTTCTCATTCCATCTGTTTCTGTCTCTATTCCTAATTTCTCTCTAAATCGACAACTGAATCCTTCCGATCATCACCACCATCTCCCAAATCCTTTCACTGCTCTGCGATCTCACATTCCCTTACATCTCCGGTCACACATGCTGGCCGGAGCCTTGGTTCCATCTTCCATTTCACCGGAACCCCATTCACCTCTCTTGCTTTCATGTGGACTGAGACTTGTCTCTCGAGTCATTTTGTATCCTCTGTAGGTCCGCATTAGAGATCAACGAACACAACCATATATAACACCTGGAGGTCCGATTGTCATTGATATCGAAGTTGCATCTAAAGATTGAAACACTACGAGATGAAGATGAAGCAACTTCAAAGCGACCAGTCCATTGCTTGGAAGCACAATATGAAATGTCTGGCGCATAATGATTATCTGAAACCTAAGCATCTAATACAAATCAAGCCAAGAAGACCTAACCATCGATCGAATACTATTACGAAGCACTTGCAGAATGAGCATCAGCAGTCTGAATCTGAGTATTGAAGTTTTAAGGAAGATCAACAGCACATTCGCGGATCTGAACATACGAGAGATGTAGCATCGAGACAAGTAGCACCAGAAGTGTGCAACGCCTAACGATCACTCGAGAATCTTCAGCTTCAATTGATAGAATCATCGCTCGATCGAAGAATATGGGGACAATCGAAGTTCCGATCTAGGTTAGACATCCGCTACAAGATCATTTGCAGATCGACGGATCTCCGTACGCCATGCGTCGACATTGCATCCAAGCCAAAAATGCCTAACTGCTTAAGGTTTAGCGGTGCACGTGCCTCGTACGGGCACCCATTGATATTTTTGGGGTTTTGTAGGTTTCACCCCGAACTCTGAGTATTTGCAATTAGGTTCCTTACAGCTATGCAAGTCACGTGAGTGCACGTGTATTCTTTGGTATTTTTTATGCGAATACCCTCAACAGTATTCGATTTTGTATATAGGTCCCGACGGCTGAAGAATGCACGTGCAGGTGCACGTGTATCTAGGACATTTTGTGTGGAAGCCCAACCATTTTCTGCATTTTCACATGCACCCCAGATTTTCTATTTAGTTACATATCTACCCCTATCCAGTATACTTATACTATACTTTATAATACATAATAAATAAAATACAAAATAAAAAATATAATAAAAATACCTATAAATATATAGTATTTTACTATAAACAGTATAATAATAGTTTTAAAAAAAATAAAAAGATTTTATTCTTTTAATAAATCATTCAAAAATATAAAAAATACTCATATACAATATATAAATACTATACTTTTATAATACATATAAAATAAAAAAACAAAATATAAAAAATATAATAAAAATACATATAAATACCCTATACTACCTACTATACTATATAACTTTAGTTTTGAAAAAAAAAAATTTTCCATTTCTAATAAATCTTTAAAATTAAAATAATTTAATAAACTTTAAAAACCATAAAAATATAAAAACACCTTTAAAAATCTTATAAAAATCAGTTATAGTATATTTTACTATATTTTACATAATAAACCAAAAGATAAAAATATTGAGTATTAAAACCAATAAAAGAATAAAAAACGCATAAAAACTTCAAAAAATCATAACTAATTCTTATAAATCATAAAAATATGTACCACCTATTTTTTTAAAGATAATTTTACACACCTTCTAATAAAAATAAAATAAAAATATTTTCATTCTGATTTCTATTTTAAAAAAAATACCTCACAATTTTCAATAAAAATATTATCTTCAACATTAAAAGTAACACAAAATCCATAAAAGTCCTAAAAATCTCTTAAAATTCATAAAAAAAGGAAATAAAATAAAAAACATAAAATAATCAAATAAAAACCAAATAAAAATTACAAACATTTTCCAAAATTTAAAAATTAAAAATATTTAAAATATAAAAATAATATAAAATTCACAAAAATTAAATAAAAATCCAGAAAAATCTTTAATAATAAAAAAATTGAGAAACCTAATTAACCTTAATTTTCTACTATTTCCCCCTAGTTTCCAAATGTTGCCTTCTTGAGTTTGGCACTCCCATACTTTCACTATACATCAAAGTTTATGAATATAAATAATAAAAATAAATTTTCTAGTAAAATCCATATAGTCGATACAATGACCTTTTTATCTCTAGATCAGGTGCGATTCTTTAGACCAATACTTCTAGAATACATTGTACACATGTTTACGGAGGCACCCCACCCCTAAGTCTTTCTTATTGTCTTAGAATCACAACGTGAGTTCTCACGTGGACCAAGATAACATACTATCTACGGAGCTTGGATTATTCATAATTAATGAGAATGACTAGAGTTCTATTTATTTGTGAGGATGATTTACCCAGTTTTTTCGCACACTTCTTTAATACATTACTTGTTGTAATTTTTATATTGTACTGGACAACTTTACTCATAATGTATCCTTGTGTTGGATTCTGCATGTTCTCAGAAGCAGCCACAGTAGTGACAGCTAAGGCTCAGAACTACTCTTTTTGTGCAGCTACATGGTTTCCTTGTGGTGTAGTGCTTGCAGCTAGCTTTTATTTGTAGTTTTACTACTTGTAGCATTTTGAGAGAGATGTGATGTATATCATATGTATGGACACATTTATTGATGCATACATGTAATATTTTGTGTATATGGATTGTAATTAATGAATGATGGATATATTATAAATGAAAAGAAATTTTACATTCTAATTTTGTTATGTTTTTTATCCTTATATTTATATCATGTCTTTCAAATATGGTTGTATGTGCATGGAATCGATTCGTCGAGTACCCGGATCCTAGGGGATGGTCATCACAGATAAACATCGTGGGCGAAACGAAAGGATAAAATGAGGGCTTTGGAATTCAAATGATGCATAAGAAAAATGTAGATTCAAGAATAAAATATGGCTCATAGACCAACCCACAACCTCCAATCGCTCTCAGCCCGACCCGACGCAGCATGCACGCACGTGGTAGTTCAAAATCACCTCCAATCTGGTTCCACCAAGTACATCTTCTTTGAGTACAACCTGCAATTGAACATAGGGCACCACCAACCTTCCGACATTCTCTAAATCTCTGATTTGTACACACCTCTAGCAGCAAACGAAGGACCGCACACATCTCCTCTGTCGCCTTGCGCGGTAGTCATCGCTTTCCTCTACCAATAGCTCGCCTTCCTGTAAGCGTCACTTCCTCTGCCTTGACCTCGGGCGTCGTAGCACAGCCCCATGGCGTATCGAGCCCCCGCATCACCGTCCGTAGAGGTAGTGATCAACCTGGATCTCTTCTGCTCCTAGCCCCAAGCGACAACACATTCACTGCTTCTAATTCCAAATCAGATACACATTTTATATTCTCATCGATTCCTCCAATTTCTCTTCTCATTCCATCTGTTTCTGTCTCTATTCCTAATTTCTCTCTAAATCGACAACTGAATCCTTCCGATCATCACCACCATCTCCCAAATCCTTTCACTGCTCTGCGATCTCACATTCCCTTACATCTCCGGTCACACATGCTGGCCGGAGCCTTGGTTCCATCTTCCATTTCACCGGAACCCCATTCACCTCTCTTGCTTTCATGTGGACTGAGACTTGTCTCTCGAGTCATTTTGTATCCTCTGTAGGTCCGCATTAGAGATCAACGAACACAACCATATATAACACCTGGAGGTCCGATTGTCATTGATATCGAAGTTGCATCTAAAGATTGAAACACTACGAGATGAAGATGAAGCAACTTCAAAGCGACCAGTCCATTGCTTGGAAGCACAATATGAAATGTCTGGCGCATAATGATTATCTGAAACCTAAGCATCTAATACAAATCAAGCCAAGAAGACCTAACCATCGATCGAATACTATTACGAAGCACTTGCAGAATGAGCATCAGCAGTCTGAATCTGAGTATTGAAGTTTTAAGGAAGATCAACAGCACATTCGCGGATCTGAACATACGAGAGATGTAGCATCGAGACAAGTAGCACCAGAAGTGTGCAACGCCTAACGATCACTCGAGAATCTTCAGCTTCAATTGATAGAATCATCGCTCGATCGAAGAATATGGGGACAATCGAAGTTCCGATCTAGGTTAGACATCCGCTACAAGATCATTTGCAGATCGACGGATCTCCGTACGCCATGCGTCGACATTGCATCCAAGCCAAAAATGCCTAACTGCTTAAGGTTTAGCGGTGCACGTGCCTCGTACGGGCACCCATTGATATTTTTGGGGTTTTGTAGGTTTCACCCCGAACTCTGAGTATTTGCAATTAGGTTCCTTACAGCTATGCAAGTCACGTGAGTGCACGTGTATTCTTTGGTATTTTTTATGCGAATACCCTCAACAGTATTCGATTTTGTATATAGGTCCCGATGGCTGAAGAATGCACGTGCAGGTGCACGTGTATCTAGGACATTTTGTGTGGAAGCCCAACCATTTTCTGCATTTTCACATGCACCCCAGATTTTCTATTTAGTTACATATCTACCCCTATCCAGTATACTTATACTATACTTTATAATACATAATAAATAAAATACAAAATAAAAATATAATAAAAATACCTATAAATATATAGTATTTTACTATAAACAGTATAATAATAGTTTTAAAAAAAATAAAAAGATTTTATTCTTTTAATAAATCATTCAAAAATATAAAAAATACTCATATACAATATATAAATACTATACTTTTATAATACATATAAAATAAAAAAAAATATAAAAAATATAATAAAAATACATATAAATACCCTATACTATCTACTATACTATATAACTTTAGTTTTGAAAAAAAAATATTTTCCATTTTTAATAAATCTTTAAAATTAAAATAATTTAATAAACTTTAAAAACCATAAAAATATAAAAACACCTTTAAAAATCTTATAAAAATCAGTTATAGTATATTTTACTATATTTTACATAATAAACCAAAAGATAAAAATATTGAGTATTAAAACCAATAAAAGAATAAAAAACGCATAAAAACTTCAAAAAATCATAACTAATTCTTATAAATCATAAAAATATGTACCACCTATTTTTTTAAAGATAATTTTACACACCTTCTAATAAAAATAAAATAAAAATATTTTCATTCTGATTTCTATTTTAAAAAAAATACCTCACAATTTTCAATAAAAATATTATCTTCAACATTAAAAGTAACACAAAATCCATAAAAGTCCTAAAAATCTCTTAAAATTCATAAAAAAAGGAAATAAAATAAAAAACATAAAATAATCAAATAAAAACCAAATAAAAATTACAAACATTTTCCAAAATTTAAAAATTAAAAATATTTAAAATATAAGAATAATATAAAATTCACAAAAATTAAATAAAAATCCAAAAAAATCTTTAATAATAAAAAAATTGAGAAACCTAATTAACCTTAATTTTCTACTATTTCCCCCTAGTTTCCAAATGTTTGCCTTCTTGAGTTTGGCACTCCCATACTTTCACTATACATCAAAGTTTATGAATATAAATAATAAAAATAAATTTTCTAGTAAAATCCATATAGTCGATACAATGACCTTTTTATCTCTAGATCAGGTGCGATTCTTTAGACCAATACTTCTAGAATACATTGTACACATGTTTACGGAGGCACCTTATGACCGGGATTCTGCCGAGATCGTATCTTTCCACAAGGCGGAGAGACAGTCGCTGAGTTGACCTCAGACAGAATCCCGAATCGATCAACAATTAACCCACAATAATATATGCAATGAATATCCAAAAATGTAGAGTTAAAATTTATTATAACTCTACATGTAAAATGTGTATAGGTGTAAGCACAAGTAGAGGTCGAACACTGGGAGGCGAAGGGAATGTATGTGATGTATCCATTATTCAATCCATTGATCATGTCCAATTATTGTTTTAGTGGGTTTTAGGTTTTTATAATTTTTTTTTAATTTTTCTTTTTTCATATTTTTAGGATTTTTCATTTTCTGGACTCAATATATAAATAAATATACCGTATACAATTTTTTTGGAATTTTTCAAAAACATTTTCTAATTTTTTTGTATTTTATCAATTAGACAGTACAAAAATGGCTCCTATTTCATTTTTAATAATCAGGAAAAATGCAAAAAAATGCAAAATAAAATGTTGGCGTGAACTAGCATGGCATGGAGCATCTATCCTAATTTTCGTGAATTTTTAGAAGCCTGATAGGTGTTTTTAATAAATAGATAAAAGACACAAAAATAAATCAGCCTGGCAGGGGTATTTTTGCAAATTAAATAAGTCACAGGGGCAACAAATCAAAAATACAACAGAAATAAACATTTATTTTAATTTTTAGAACTATATTACAATATCCAAAAATCGCCAGGGTATACATGCAATCTTTCACGCGCCTCACGGGGGACTGCACGTGAGGTGCGGAAGGACCTAAATGTAATTCTTGTAAACTCAGGGTCCTTTCTGCAAAATTTACATTTTATTTACAACGTGCTATATATTTTACAAGATTAAAAATTAAATACAAAAAATGACAGGGGCTAGATGTGCAAATTACCCCTAAAATGCGCGCTGGCGAACGGTTGGGATTTCTTCACTTGCCACGTGTCGCTCATCCAACGGCTGGTACCGCTTCGCCGATGAACGCTTGAGATTAGATCCCGTGGAAGATCTGACGGTTTGAGCACTGCTCCATCGGACGGCTGAGGTTGAAACTGGGCCTTCGTCTTCATCCAACGGCGGAGGAGCTGCGAGGAAGAACAGGGAAGAAGCCTCGCCGAGGCGAGCTTCCTCCGATGAGATCTCGCTCTTCCGCCGATCATCTTCGCGCCTGAAGGTCCAAGAAGCTTCCTGGAAGGTTCCTCTAGTTTCTGGAGGTCTCAGATCGACCAGAGGTTCACTGGAGCGCCCCCGCGAGGTCGGAGAAGGCAAGGGGCTCTAGGTACCTCCGGCGTTCGTGTAACGCGTCTCCTGGTGCTTCTCAACGCACCAAACCTGCACAGGAACGAAGCTCGGCTCGAGGCGGTGCTCCTCGGCCCAAAACTGAAGCTGTTAGCATAGGAGATGGGTGAGGGCGGCGATGCTCCGGCGATGCGGAGGAGGTGAGCATCGATTCGCGGATCCAGATGCGAATCCGGTTGGGCAAGGTGGCTGGAAGGTGGAGAAGGCGTAGGGGAACGAAATGAGGGTGGAAGCGAGTCGGGGAAACGGGTAAAGCACGGTGAAAAGCTCGCCGGAGCGGAGCTCCGGCGAACTACGAATCGCCTAATCTAAGCTAACCTACTGAACTAAATGCAAAATAAAAGACGGGAATAAAATGCTGGAACCAAAACCTATCTAAAAATCATAAAATGCGCAGCTCTTATACCTGGGGGCCGCCAGGGAGCAGGGTGGTCGCCGGAGCACCACCGCGACAAAATTTCCCACCTCCTTGGGCGAATCGAGGTGCTGGGAAGCGCCTCCTGTCACGAGGGCTCCGCCAGGAGCTCATTCAAGCTCAAAGAAGGGGATGAAAATGGCCAAATTCGGCCAAGGAAGTGGGAGGAGTTATTTATATACAATCCTGACGACCCCCAGTGACCGGCGATTATTAATGAATCGGTGGTATGCACAATGGATCCAAGATCTCGGCGGGATTCACGGATGGTCAGGGAACATTTTTCATGAAGGGATCGAAGGCGATGGATGATAGATTCGAGCGGGAAAAAAGGGAAAAGACGGGCGAAAAGATAGCGCCCGTCAAGTCAAGCGGCTGGAGGCCGAGTTGACTGGGGTCAACTCGCGGAGGGACCTGATTGGTCCACCTCAGCCGCTACACGCCAAAACAGGGATCCTTATTAAAAATGAATTATTTAACATAGTAAATGATTTTATTAATTTTTGTGTATAAAATAAAAAATGTGTATTATTTCATGTAGTATTTATTCATGATTTTTATTGAATTTTTCGAGGTATTTTATTATAGTTTTATTTGAATAATGTGTATACGTATGTATTTACATGTATTTTTGTGTATTTTATTTTTAATTTGTTTATTTTCTTTTATTATTTTATTGTTTTAATTTATAAATTTATAATATATTTTTATTTGATTTTTATGAGTTTATTTATATTTTTAAATAAATGTGTTTGTGTGTATCTTAGTATACTTATAGGTATTTTACCGATATATTTTATTTATTTAATGAATTTTATTTGTTTTTATTTTAGCTTTGTATTTTTAATAAGTTCTATATAATATATACATTAGTCTAAAAATATAGAAGAATAAAGAATAAAAGAATAAAAACCCCTTTTATTTATGTACATATTTCTCATAGGTATTTTGCCTATAGATATTACATAGACTTCTTTTACTTTCCAAATTATTTTTGGTTTTATTCTAATGCTAGTAGGTATATGAATTACATACATTATTTACAAGATTCTAAAAATATGAGTTTATAAAAATAATGAATATTGAATAAAATGAATATTTTAATCAGGTAGTATGTACAAGATAGGCCAAAAACCTAACTTCCACAGGTGGACTCCAAAAATTATGAAACCAAATTTATAAAATAGTTCATGGAATGCTATATACAATTAAAGGTGAGTTTGGGTGATTTGGAGTTTTTATTTGCAAGATATGGGTCTGTGAAGTTGAGATTTTTGCTTTTTATTTTGTGTATTCAATGTACACTGTGTATTATTTTTACACAAACTCAATTTTGTATTTTTATTTATATTATTATCTACAACTTTTATGAACAAAGTTTCTTTATTTGATGAATAAATAATTATGTACAAAATAGGTGCCAAAAATGCATAAATGAATGAATTAATAAATGAGATATTTATTGTATAATTGGCCCTTATCTCCCCCTACTTTATTCCTTGTCGACCAATTCCATGCTGGCCTTGGTCTCGGGGTTAGGGTCATAAAATATTTGCAATATTTTATTCCTTTTTCTTTTCTTCTCTTTATTCTATAATTTTGGCATTAAAAACCTTATTCTATGTACAGTAAATACAATAAATAATGAATGCTATTTTATACAAATTAATGCTATTTACATGTATTTGCTGGGGTTTTTAAGGCCAAAATGATAGAATAAAGGTGATGAAATGGAGATTCATCAGCACCCCACCCCTAAGTCTTTCTTATTGTCTTAGAATCACAACGTGAGTTCTCACGTGGACCAAGATAACATACTATCTACGGAGCTTGGATTATTCATAATTAATGAGAATGACTAGAGTTCTATTTATTTGTGAGGATGATTTACCCAGTTTTTTCGCACACTTCTTTAATACATTACTTGTTGTAATTTTTATATTGTACTGGACAACTTTACTCATAATGTATCCTTGTGTTGGATTCTGCATGTTCTCAGAAGCAGCCACAGTAGTGACAGCTAAGGCTCAGAACTACTCTTTTTGTGCAGCTACATGGTTTCCCTTGTGGTGTAGTGCTTGCAGCTAGCTTTTATTTGTAGTTTTACTACTTGTAGCATTTTGAGAGAGATGTGATGTATATCATATGTATGGACACATTTATTGATGCATACATGTAATATTTTGTGTATATGGATTGTAATTAATGAATGATGGATATATTATAAATGAAAAGAAATTTTACATTCTAATTTTGTTATGTTTTTTATCCTTATATTTATATCATGTCTTTCAATATGGTTGTATGTGCATGGAATCGATTCGTCGAGTACCCAGATCCTAGGGGATGGTCATCACAGATAAACATCGTGGGCGAAACGAAAGGATAAAATGAGGGCTTTGGAATTCAAATGATGCATAAGAAAAATGTAGATTCAAGAATAAAATATGGCTCATAGACCAACCCACAACCTCCAATCGCTCTCAGCCCGACCAGACGCAGCATGCACGCACGTGGTAGTTCAAAATCACCTCCAATCTGGTTCCACCAAGTACATCTTCTTTGAGTACAACCTGCAATTGAACATAGGGCACCACCAACCTTCCGACATTCTCTAAATCTCTGATTTGTACACACCTCTAGCAGCAAACGAAGGACCGCACACATCTCCTCTGTCACCTTGCGCGGTAGTCATCGCTTTCCTCTACCAATAGCTCGCCTTCCTGTAAGCGTCACTTCCTCTGCCTTGACCTCGGGCGTCGTAGCACAGCCCCATGGCGTATCGAGCCCCCGCATCACCGTCCGTAGAGGTAGTGATCAACCTGGATCTCTTCTGCTCCAAGCCCCAAGCGACAACACATTCACTGCTTCTAATTCCAAATCAGATACACATTTTATATTCTCATCGATTCCTCCAATTTCTCTTCTCATTCCATCTGTTTCTGTCTCTATTCCTAATTTCTCTCTAAATCGACAACTGAATCCTTCCGATCATCACCACCATCTCCCAAATCCTTTCACTGCTCTGCGATCTCACATTCCCTTACATCTCCGGTCACACATGCTGGCCCGGAGCCTTGGTTCCATCTTCCATTTCACCGGAACCCATTCACCTCTCTTGCTTTCATGTGGACTGAGACTTGTCTCTCGAGTCATTTTGTATCCTCTGTAGGTCCGCATTAGAGATCAACGAACACAACCATATATAACACCTGGAGGTCCGATTGTCATTGATATCGAAGTTGCATCTAAAGATTGAAACACTACGAGATGAAGATGAAGCAACTTCAAAGCGACCAGTCCATTGCTTGGAAGCACAATATGAAATGTCTGGCGCATAATGATTATCTGAAACCTAAGCATCTAATACAAATCAAGCCAAGAAGACCTAACCATCGATCGAATACTATTACGAAGCACTTGCAGAATGAGCATCAGCAGTCTGAATCTGAGTATTGAAGTTTTAAGGAAGATCAACAGCACATTCGCGGATCTGAACATACGAGAGATGTAGCATCGAGACAAGTAGCACCAGAAGTGTGCAACGCCTAACGATCACTCGAGAATCTTCAGCTTCAATTGATAGAATCATCGCTCGATCGAAGAATATGGGGACAATCGAAGTTCCGATCTAGGTTAGACATCCGCTACAAGATCATTTGCAGATCGACGGATCTCCGTACGCCATGCGTCGACATTGCATCCAAGCCAAAAATGCCTAACTGCTTAAGGTTTTAGCGGTGCACGTGCCTCGTACGGGCACCCATTGATATTTTTGGGATTTTGTAGGTTTCACCCCGAACTCTGAGTATTTGCAATTAGGTTCCTTACAGCTATGCAAGTCACGTGAGTGCACGTGTATTCTTTGGTATTTTTTATGCGAATACCCTCAACAGTATTCGATTTTGTATATAGGTCCCGACGGCTGAAGAATGCACGTGCAGGTGCACGTGTATCTAGGACATTTTGTGTGGAAGCCCAACCATTTTCTGCATTTTCACATGCACCCCAGATTTTCTATTTAGTTACATATCTACCCCTATCCAGTATACTTATACTATACTTTATAATACATAATAAATAAAATACAAAATAAAAAATATAATAAAAAATACCTATAAATATATAGTATTTTACTATAAACAGTATAATAATAGTTTTAAAAAAAATAAAAAGATTTTATTCTTTTAATAAATCATTCAAAAATATAAAAAATACTCATATACAATATATAAATACTATACTTTTATAATACATATAAAATAAAAAAAACAAAATATAAAAAAATAATAAAAATACATATAAATACCCTATACTATCTACTATACTATATAACTTTAGTTTTGAAAAAAAAATATTTTCCATTTTTAATAAATCTTTAAAATTAAAATAATTTAATAAACTTTAAAAACCATAAAAATATAAAAACACCTTTAAAAATCTTATAAAAATCAGTTATAGTATATTTTACTATATTTTACATAATAAACCAAAAGATAAAAATATTGAGTATTAAAACCAATAAAAGAATAAAAAACGCATAAAAACTTCAAAAAATCATAACTAATTCTTATAAATCATAAAAATATGTACCACCTATTTTTTTAAAGATAATTTTACACACCTTCTAATAAAAATAAAATAAAAATATTTTCATTCTGATTTCTATTTAAAAAAAATACCTCACAATTTTCAATAAAAATATTATTTTCAACATTAAAAGTAACACAAAATCCATAAAAGTCCTAAAAATCTCTTAAAATTCATAAAAAAAGGAAATAAAATAAAAAACATAAAATAATCAAATAAAAACCAAATAAAAATTACAAACATTTTCCAAAATTTAAAAATTAAAAAGATTTAAAATATAAAAATAATATAAAATTCACAAAAATTAAATAAAAATCCAGAAAAATCTTTAATAATAAAAAATTGAGAAACCTAATTAACCTTAATTTTCTACTATTTCCCCCTAGTTTCCAAATGTTTGCCTTCTTGAGTTTGGCACTCCCATACTTTCACTATACATCAAAGTTTATGAATATAAATAATAAAAATAAATTTTCTAGTAAAATCCATATAGTCGATACAATGACCTTTTTATCTCTAGATCAGGTGCGATTCTTTAGACCAATACTTCTAGAATACATTGTACACATGTTTACGGAGGCACCCCACCCCTAAGTCTTTCTTATTGTCTTAGAATCACAACGTGAGTTCTCACGTGGACCAAGATAACATACTATCTACGGAGCTTGGATTATTCATAATTAATGAGAATGACTAGAGTTCTATTTATTTGTGAGGATGATTTACCCAGTTTTTTCGCACACTTCTTTAATACATTACTTGTTGTAATTTTTATATTGTACTGGACAACTTTACTCATAATGTATCCTTGTGTTGGATTCTGCATGTTCTCAGAAGCAGCCACAGTAGTGACAGCTAAGGCTCAGAACTACTCTTTTTGTGCAGCTACATGGTTTCCTTGTGGTGTAGTGCTTGCAGCTAGCTTTTATTTGTAGTTTTACTACTTGTAGCATTTTGAGAGAGATGTGATGTATATCATATGTATGGACACATTTATTGATGCATACATGTAATATTTTGTGTATATGGATTGTAATTAATGAATGATGGATATATTATAAATGAAAAGAAATTTTACATTCTAATTTTGTTATGTTTTTTATCCTTATATTTATATCATGTCTTTCAAATATGGTTGTATGTGCATGGAATCGATTCGTCGAGTACCCGGATCCTAGGGGATGGTCATCACAGATAAACATCGTGGGCGAAACGAAAGGATAAAATGAGGGCTTTGGAATTCAAATGATGCATAAGAAAAATGTAGATTCAAGAATAAAATATGGCTCATAGACCAACCCACAACCTCCAATCGCTCTCAGCCCGACCCGACGCAGCATGCACGCACGTGGTAGTTCAAAATCACCTCCAATCTGGTTCCACCAAGTACATCTTCTTTGAGTACAACCTGCAATTGAACATAGGGCACCACCAACCTTCCGACATTCTCTAAATCTCTGATTTGTACACACCTCTAGCAGCAAACGAAGGACCGCACACATCTCCTCTGTCGCCTTGCGCGGTAGTCATCGCTTTCCTCTACCAATAGCTCGCCTTCCTGTAAGCGTCACTTCCTCTGCCTTGACCTCGGGCGTCGTAGCACATCCCCATGGCGTATCGAGCCCCCGCATCACCGTCCGTAGAGGTAGTGATCAACCTGGATCTCTTCTGCTCCAAGCCCCAGGCGACAACACATTCACTGCTTCTAATTCCAAATCAGATACACATTTTATATTCTCATCGATTCCTCCAATTTCTCTTCTCATTCCATCTGTTTCTGTCTCTATTCCTAATTTCTCTCTAAATCGACAACTGAATCCTTCCGATCATCACCACCATCTCCCAAATCCTTTCACTGCTCTGCGATCTCACATTCCCTTACATCTCCGGTCACACATGCTGGCCGGAGCCTTGGTTCCATCTTCCATTTCACCGGAACCCCATTCACCTCTCTTGCTTTCATGTGGACTGAGACTTGTCTCTCGAGTCATTTTGTATCCTCTGTAGGTCCGCATTAGAGATCAACGAACACAACCATATATAACACCTGGAGGTCCGATTGTCATTGATATCGAAGTTGCATCTAAAGATTGAAACACTACGAGATGAAGATGAAGCAACTTCAAAGCGACCAGTCCATTGCTTGGAAGCACAATATGAAATGTCTGGCGCATAATGATTATCTGAAACCTAAGCATCTAATACAAATCAAGCCAAGAAGACCTAACCATCGATCGAATACTATTATGAAGCACTTGCAGAATGAGCATCAGCAGTCTGAATCTGAGTATTGAAGTTTTAAGGAAGATCAACAGCACATTCGCGGATCTGAACATACGAGAGATGTAGCATCGAGACAAGTAGCACCAGAAGTGTGCAACGCCTAACGATCACTCGAGAATCTTCAGCTTCAATTTATAGAATCATCGCTCGATCGAAGAATATGGGGACAATCGAAGTTCCGATCTAGGTTAGACATCCGCTACAAGATCATTTGCAGATCGACGGATCTCCGTACGCCATGCGTCGACATTGCATCCAAGCCAAAAATGCCTAACTGCTTAAGGTTTAGCGGTGCACGTGCCTCGTACGGGCACCCATTGATATTTTTGGGGTTTTGTAGGTTTCACCCCGAACTCTGAGTATTTGCAATTAGGTTCCTTACAGCTATGCAAGTCACGTGAGTGCACGTGTATTCTTTGGTATTTTTTATGCGAATACCCTCAACAGTATTCGATTTTGTATATAGGTCCCGACGGCTGAAGAATGCACGTGCAGGTGCACGTGTATCTAGGACATTTTGTGTGGAAGCCCAACCATTTTCTGCATTTTCACATGCACCCCAGATTTTCTATTTAGTTACATATCTACCCCTATCCAGTATACTTATACTATACTTTATAATACATAATAAATAAAATACAAAATAAAAAATATAATAAAAATACCTATAAATATATAGTATTTTACTATAAACAGTATAATAATAGTTTTAAAAAAATTAAAAAGATTTTATTCTTTTAATAAATCATTCAAAAATATAAAAAATACTCATATACAATATATAAATACTATACTTTTATAATACATATAAAATAAAAAAACAAAATATAAAAAATATAATAAAAATACATATAAATACCCTATACTATCTACTATACTATATAACTTTAGTTTTGAAAAAAAATATTTTCCATTTTTAATAAATCTTTAAAATTAAAATAATTTAATAAACTTTAAAAACCATAAAAATATAAAAACACCTTTAAAAATCTTATAAAAATCAGTTATAGTATATTTTACTATATTTTACATAATAAACCAAAAGATAAAAATATTGAGTATTAAAACCAATAAAAGAATAAAAAACGCATAAAAACTTCAAAAAATCATAACTAATTCTTATAAATCATAA
Organism: Ottelia alismoides; assembly: GCA_037367405.1. Taxonomy (NCBI): domain Eukaryota; kingdom Viridiplantae; phylum Streptophyta; class Magnoliopsida; order Alismatales; family Hydrocharitaceae; genus Ottelia; species Ottelia alismoides. Next base: position 543,357 of record JAZKJV010001522.1, on the reverse strand, counting down.
AAACATGTACCACCTACCTTTTTAAAGATAATTTTACACACTTTCTAATAAAAATAAAATAAAAATATTTTCATTCTGATTTCTATTTTAAAAAAATACCTCACAATTTTCAATAAAAATATTATTTTCAACATTAAAAGTAACACAAAATCCATAAAAGTCCTAAAAATCTCTTAAAATTCATAAAAAAAGGAAATAAAATAAAAAACATAAAATAATCAAATAAAAACCAAATAAAAATTACAAACATTTTCCAAAATTTAAAAATTAAAAATATTTAAAATATAAAAATAATATAAAATTCACAAAAATTAAATAAAAATCCAGAAAAATCTTTAATAATAAAAAAAATTGAGAAACCTAATTAACCTTAATTTTCTACTATTTCCCCCTAGTTTCCAAATGTTTGCCTTCTTGAGTTTGGCACTCCCATACTTTCACTATACATCAAAGTTTATGAATATAAATAATAAAAATAAATTTTCTAGTAAAATCCATATAGTCGATACAATGACCTTTTTATCTCTAGATCAGGTGCGATTCTTTAGACCAATACTTCTAGAATACATTGTACACATGTTTACGGAGGCACCCCACCCCTAAGTCTTTCTTATTGTCTTAGAATCACAACGTGAGTTCTCACTTGGACCAAGATAACATACTATCTACGGAGCTTGGATTATTCATAATTAATGAGAATGACTAGAGTTCTATTTATTTGTGAGGATGATTTACCCAGTTTTTTCGCACACTTCTTTAATACATTACTTGTTGTAATTTTTATATTGTACTGGACAACTTTACTCATAATGTATCCTTGTGTTGGATTCTGCATGTTCTCAGAAGCAGCCACAGTAGTGACAGCTAAGGCTCAGAACTACTCTTTTTGTGCAGCTACATGGTTTCCTTGTGGTGTAGTGCTTGCAGCTAGCTTTTATTTGTAGTTTTACTACTTGTAGCATTTTGAGAGAGATGTGATGTATATCATATGTATGGACACATTTATTGATGCATACATGTAATATTTTGTGTATATGGATTGTAATTAATGAATGATGGATATATTATAAATGAAAAGAAATTTTACATTCTAATTTTGTTATGTTTTTTATCCTTATATTTATATCATGTCTTTCAAATATGGTTGTATGTGCATGGAATCGATTCGTCGAGTACCCGGATCCTAGGGGATGGTCATCACAGATAAACATCGTGGGCGAAATGAAAGGATAAAATGAGGGCTTTGGAATTCAAATGATGCATAAGAAAAATGTAGATTCAAGAATAAAATATGGCTCATAGACCAACCCACAACCTCCAATCGCTCTCAGCCCGACCCGACGCAGCATGCACGCACGTGGTAGTTCAAAATCACCTCCAATCTGGTTCCAAATTGATTTCAAGACTTCTCATATATTAACCATAAGACAATTTCCTCTCTCCTCGATATAGGACTAAAAAGCTCCTAGACATGGTTGAAATATTGAATTTCAAGAATTGTATTAAACGTCACAATTACCAAACTAATTCCAACATGCTGGGTTCCCTGGATTATATTATCTTAGGTTTTTTGTCTTTTTCTCTAGCTTTACTTTATCTTGTGGCCTACAAACCGACCCCGTCTATCAGCTGATGTATTGCTCCATTGGTAGCATGCTACCAAACTTTTGATGAATTAAGAAAAAGTACATGATTTTATGTTGTGATCAGCCCCAAAATTGTTACCATTATATTAGAATTTTTTACATTAAAAATTCTCCAGATGTATATGGGTGACTTTTTCATGCGGGATATTATGCATGATCCACTTAGCAATTTTGTATTTTTCACGATACAATCTTATACAAAGAACCTTTTTCCATCAAAATATATAAGACTGAATATTATTTATTACTTGATTTTACATTCACAAAAAGAATATCATATTTATTGTTATATTGTTATCTACGAATAATAACAAAAAAACTTTTTCATCGAGCGGTAAATTAGCAAAGATCAAGAACCCTTTTAATGATCTAGTGATAGAATCAGTGGCTCCCACGTTAAAGTCAAGAGTTTAAATCCCTCCTCCCCAACACCCTTCTAGTACTAAAAAAATAGCAAAGATCAGTATAATCTTTAATAAAAAAACCAAGTGGATAATCATGATTATATGACCTTTTCGCAACAATTATTATATTTGTTGGGATACTCCAAGATCAAAAGTCTGGAGCCACCCCGGGAAAAAAAGCCACAACTTGACGACCTATTTCAACATATGATGCACGAAAGTCGCACGAGAATTTTCATTTAGTACACATAATTGGGCTTTCACAGACATTCACGTGGGTCTTAATGCTACGGAGAAACCAATCACTATCAACTTAGTCAAAAGAGTCCTTCAAAGCAAGATGCGACATGCTTTATCTCACATCACCTCCCACGTTCATCAAAGCTTCCCTCGAAAATAAGGAAATGGATCGTCTCCAACAAGAAGTCCACCAGAGTCTTGAGCAGTTAGATCTTTATCGAGTGGTTCACACTAATACTTTTTGTGGATTCGTATCGTGTAAAATCACGTGAACCGTTTGATCTTGATCGAGCTGTTCAAACGGATACTACAGACTCGGTTGGGCTTCCCACTGCATCAGACGATCCATGTCCTGAAAATAAATGCTCGAGAAAGGCAAACTACGAACTATAATCTCCATTTTGGATGACGTAATGGCCTGCGCAACACCCGGCATATTTTTTTTTTTGAGAAGCAAGAGGGTGAAGTCCCAAGGTGGGACCCACCGCAAAAATTATATTAAAATCAGATTAAGAGAGATATACTATCAAGAAGACCAAAGCCTATACAAGGGGCTACATAAGGCAATTACATTTTCAGAGTAAAACCTCTGGTTGTTAAAAACTAGATCATTCCTTCCTCCCCAAATAGACCATAATGCTACAAAAGGAAGAGCACAGTCATCCATCGAGTTGCCCCCAAGCGCCCTTATCATCCTCCAAAAATCACATTCACCGCCGATAGAGGCCCACGGTATCCCCACCTCCTTCCAAACCTGAAGCGAAAAGGGACACTTAAAGAAAATATGCTCAGTGTCCTCCAGATGCTCGCCACATCTATCACAGCTCGTGTCAGCAATCCCAAACAATCTTCCCCTTCTTTCTTTGTCACAAATCCTGTCCCTCCTGAGACACCAGAGGAATACTTTGACTCTGCTAGATATCTTGCTAGCCCATATAATCTTCATGTCCTGCACCATATCTGAATCGACGAAATCCGAGCTCCCCCTGAACATGTCATAGGCCGTTTTCATCGAGAATCTTGCCCCTTCCCAAATAAAATGATCCCTTCCCTGCGTAAAACAAGACGGGGATGGTATCTCCGCTCTCAACCTCGTTAGCTCCTCCAACCTCCGCTCAGGGATGACTGAGAAGAACTGAGGATCCCACGACTCAGAGACACAAGCACCTGCAACAGAACAGCCTTTGTCCACCGCCAAAGCAAAAAGTCTGGGGAACCTAGCGCTAAGTATCCCCTCGCCAGTCCAGTCATCTAGCCAGAATCTGAAAACCTCCCCGGACCCTACCTTAGGCGTCAATCTTTCCCGTAATATCGGCAGGATGTATCGAATACCTCTCCAAAGCGACGATTCAAACCTTATTCTCCTAGCCTCCAGGGAGCCACCTACACTATAAATATTCCAAAGTAGCCTGATGACAAAGCTGTTATTGTTGCCCCAGATCTGCACCACCCACTTGGCCAGAAGGGCCTTATTCATACAGCAAATATCTCTAACTCCCAACCCCCCACCCTTGCTTTTCTTCTGTGTGATCTCCTCCCAACGAACAAGATGAATGCCAGACCTCTGTTGTCTTCCATCCAACCAGAAGAATCTTCGCATCATTTTCTCAATCTTTTTTCTTATACCAGCCGGCATTAATCTTGTTGAAATGAAAAATACGGGTATCGCCGACAATACATGCTTCAACAACGTCAATTTCCCGCTCTTTGAAAGCGTCACCGCCTTCCAACTGGTCAATCTTTGTTCAATCTTCTGGAGAACCACATCCCAATCCGATTTTCTGAGTCTGCCTGCCACCAAAGGGAGTCCCAAGTATGTAACAGGTAGGTTCTCCAAGGGGCACGCCAAGCATGTTGCTCTACTGTTGCCCTCCGCCTCATCCATCCCGAAGTGAATGACAACCGACTTGTTTCTGTTTATGTTGAGACCAGAGATAAGACTGAAGATATCAACTAGCTGTCTGGCCCTTCTATCCATATCCTTGGACCCCCCCTAAGAATATCACTGTGTCATCTGCATATTGTAACAAAGGCACCGAAAAAGATCCTGTCCGGAATCCTTCACACCATCCACCGTCAACCGCTCTCTTGAACATGACCGCCAACGCATCAGCCACCAAAACAAAGAGCATTGGTGCTAGCGGGCATCCCTGCCGAACTCCCCTCTGTGGCTGGAAGAAACCACCTTCAATCTTCCCATTCACCAGTATCGTGAATGAAGCGGTCGTGATACACCTCTTCATCCAGGAAATCCAAAGCTCAGGAAAGCCGCGGTATCGAAGGGAAGTCCACAGAAATTTCCAGTCCACACAGACATAAGCTTTCTCAAAATTGATCTTCCATAGCAAAGCCTTCTCATTTTCTCGCCGCCACTGCAAACAAATCTTTGAAGCCATAACTAGACCGTCTGCCATCTGCCGACCAGGGATAAATGCCGTTTGATTCTGTAGGATTATCGTATCCATTACACGCTTTAACCTGATAGCAAGAATCTTAGCAATAATAAGATAGATTGCATTGGACACTGCAATTGGCCTGAAGTCTTCCACTCTTAAGGGAGTATTTTTCTTCGGAAGAAGGAAAAGCAACGCCCGATTAATCTTCTCGAAGCCCCTGTTGGAATCTCTAAATTCGTTAAGCACCCCCAATATATCTTCCTTTAACATGCCCCAAAATTCCCTGTAGAAGCAAACAGGAAATCCATCCGGCCCAGGGGACCCATCTGAGTTCAGCCCCAAGATAGCCCTTCGGACCTCCTCCTCCTCAAAAGCCAAAACTAGGTCCTGGGCTTGCGCCCCCGAAAGGGACTCAACTCCATCCCCCCTCCAGCCCCATCCAGAACGTTGCCCCCTCCTTGATATCCTGACAAAGCGATCCTTCAGAGCGCACCCTAACAATGCATTCCCTGTCACTCTTTCACCTCCCACTTCGAGACACTGAATGAAGTTCCTCCTTCTTCTACCTGACGCCATTGAGTGGAAGAACCTAGTGTTAGCATCCCCTCCTGTAACCATTTTTGTCTGGACCTCTGTTTCCATTCCACCTCCTCCTTCATGTCCTCCTATAGAATAATATCCAGCATTCTCGACCGCTCCTTAACCTCCTCTAGGTCGAGACCCCTCTCGTCATCCAAGCCATCCAATCTGACCACCTCTTGTTGAGCTGTATGTCGACGCTCCCTTCTTTGCATCTTTAACCCCTGGCTATAAACAATGAGGAACTCCTTTAGCATAGCTAGTTTCTTGGCCAGGCATATCACCGCCGAACCATCCACCCTCCAGCTTCTCCACTGAGCTTCCACTTCCTCCCTGAAACCAGGCTCCAAGAGCCACACCTTTTCAAATCTAAATAATGATCTTGATCGAGCACCCTCCTCAGATGACCAAAGTAGCGGAGTGTGATCGGAGTGAGCGCGCGGTAAAGCCCAAGCTCGGGATAACGGAAAAACCTCCAGCCCCCCATGGGAGAGGAGGAACCTGTCCAACCTCGATCTCGACCTTGAATTCCTCCATGTGTAAGTACAACCAGCAGCATCCACCACTTCCAACCCAAGGGTATGAATCTGATTCCTGAAGTCCTCCGAGCCCACATCTCTTCCTCCTCCCATTCTTGGCCTGTCCTCCGGGAACAAAGTCAGATTTAGATCACCACCGATAAGCCAAATACCAACCTCTCTCTCTCTCTGCAGAAATCCTTGCAAGATCCTCTGCCAGCGAAATCGGACTTGGAGAAGCTGGTCCGTAAACGTTGGTCACAGTAAAGATGACCCCATCCATCCTTCTCTTTAAAGTCACAGAAAGAGAAAAAACAGATCTCCACTCATCCAACATCTCGAAATCTTCACGCTTCCAGCCAGAAAGAAGGCCGTCTGCCGCGCCTTGAGATTCCACCTCCACAAAGTCATACATTGTTCCCCCGCCCAAGTCCCGCCATCCAGCACCCCTGGCTGTCGAACACTTTGTTTCTTGAAAGAGCGCAATATCAGCATGAGCCTCCATCATCAACTTCTTCACCCCCAGCCGTTTTTCAGGGCGGCCCAACCCTCTTACATTCCAGGATAGAATCTTCATATATGAACATCACCTGACCTCCCACGGGGCGGCACGATGCCCAAACCTTCTGCAAATTTCCTGTCTAGCAAACTGAAATAACTAGGTTTCCCGATTGGCGACTCCATATCTTGCACCCTCCCTTTTGGGACACCATCATCTTCATGATTGGACAACAAGCTTGCCCGCAATAGACGACGATTTGACTTCTTAGTATCACCTTGTAGCTTCTTCTCGCCCCCCCCCCCCCCCCCCAAGAACCAAGCCGCCTTCTCCCACCATCGACAACTCCCGCCTTGCCCAACTGCTCCTCTTCCAACAAAGCTACCAAACTATCACAGATGCTCCCACCACCCGCAAACACACCACCCGTGCCTTCAGCCCCCTCCCCCCCCTGCTGTCTTCGATGATTCTCCTGGGCAAAAATTGTCCCCCTGCTCCCCAGACTTCAAAGAAGCATACAACATAGAATCCGGCTCACCTTCGGACCTATATGTTGCCGCTCTCCGAACGCTAAAAATCTCCATAGGAAAATCTTTGTATGCCAGGACCGGGTCCGCTCCCCTTTCATTAACACCGCCATCTAGCTCAGACCAGCATGGTATCCTGCCCCCAGATAAATCCGCCCCTTCATAACTTGGAAGGTCCACGACCAAATTGATGCCTTGTCCGCCCGGCATATTTAAGCTCAAGCCATCAATATCTGGCAAGTAGTTCCATTCCAGATTCAGGAACTCGGATTTCCACGATCTGTTATTATATATAATAGAAAACTTGGCCCCTTGACAATGAAATGACTCGCTATATGATATGAATTATTCTGTACGAACCCACAGGCGCAGTACGCCGGTAGGTTCGCAAGCATACGTACTACCCCACAGAGGAATCCATCTGCATATTTTTTTTTGATAGGTCTCTGCATATTATTCCAATACAGACCGTCCTAAACCTACACAGACACCGAGATTTTGGTAAGGAGGGCATATTCTAAAGGACGTCAACGTGGATAACTAAGATGGAGATAGACTCCCCATATGATTGCTGATCAGTACGAGTCCAATTAGATCACCACTTGCGTTCTTCTGTGATATCCAAATATATCCTCCAACACTATGCTCTGTACTCTATAAATGCGTGCATTCTATCATGTAAAGAGCTCACATCCCACAGCCCAATGTCAGATCCACCTTTCCATAAACAATATGCTCCTCTCTTCTCCAGGGAGCTCCTCTCGTGGTCCTGCGAGACCCCCGGAGAATGCGAGCTCCCGATGGTGGACTTGAGCCACCTTCGGAGCGGTAACACCAGCAAGAGGAGGGCATGCGAGTCAGCGATGGCGAAGGCAGCAGGTGACTGGGGCTTCTTCCAGGTGGTGAATCACGGCATCAGCCATGAACTCCTTCAGGAGATGAGGAGGGAGCAGAGAAGGTTGTTTGCGCTTCCGTTTGAGAGGAAGTCGGGAGGTGGGTTGTTCGATGGTTTATATAGGTGGGGGAACCCCACCGCGACCTCGCTCCGGCAGTTCTCGTGGTCGGAGGCGTTCCACGTACCTCTCGCCGTGATCCTCGACGACAAGGGGAAGAATTCCTGTAATCCCGAGTTTGGATCTTTGAGGTATCATTGCCGAGTTTCTTAGGTCCATGTTTTTTCCGTTTCATTCAGACCTAATAGTACATATTTATTTATTTTTATACATGTAGATATATTGCCAAACGTCTATAAATTTGTGAATACCTTCACTCTTCTTGTTTTTTTAGGGAGTTCAAGTTTCCTTGTGTATGGATGCATGCTTGATGTACTTTTCAACTAGACTTCTTTGGAATTTTTACAGGGCACTGAAATGATCAGGCAATTACAAGCCATAGCTTTTGTTGTTTATTATGGTGGGATTTATACAGTGCCGATGGCATTCGGTGGTCAAATCATAGAATCTAGATCTAATCATATGTCTTGTACTGCATAACTATGGACCACTGAAAACATACATAGTAACCTAATTGTGTTGTAGGAGCTTTGCATAACCTTCATGGTTCTTCCTTTTCGCTTCTTTGAAGGGACGTGATGAGAAGGCTCGCCGCAGCGATGTCGGAGCTTGCCTTAACAATAGCGACGATACTTGCGAGGAACCTGGGCTCCTCCGGCCACTTCTTGACAGAGAGTTGCAGCCCGAGGACAAGCTTCCTCAGGCTGAACCGGTACCCTCCATGCCGTCTATCGCCGTCAGCCGTCTTTGGGCTCACACCGCACACGGACAGCGACTTCTTGACCATCCTCTGGCAGGACGAGGTCGGGGGGCTGCAGCTGATGAAGGACTCCCGATGGGTAGCGGTGAAGCCCAACCCTAAAGCCCTCATAGTAAACATTGGAGATCTGCTACAGGTACTGGTACTGACGAGTTCATTGAAATTAATCACGTCGTATTGCAAAGCATTCACATGCACTGACAGGTGTCACGTGCAGGACCGTGCTTCGTTTTGGTCAATAGTTCCGGCGGGGAAAGTTTGACTTACATGTCTCTAATTATTTTTTTAATAGTAATTTCGGAAGGTCGGAGAGTCCCAGATTCGAATTCGAGTCTTTTAGGGCCTCTTTGTTGTTTAGCGTATATCGGCATATCATGTCATACCTTTAGTTCTAACCTTATTTTTGAGTTGGATTACTTGTATTATTTTTATGATTTGTTGTTATAATATTTTTTAATCATATTTAAATAAAATTATTAACATAAAAAATATATTGTAATTATTAAAAAATTAATATAACACATATGTCACATCACATCACAATTATTCACATGAGATACATCAACTCAGCCCAACCCACTAAACAAATAGATCCTTAAAGTGTAGGCGCACAGCACTATCACTAGACTAATAGTTGATTTCTCAATAGGGATGAAAATGAATATGAATATATTCGTATCCGATCCGCTATCATATTTGTTTTATACATATTTTCACATTCATATCCATATTCGTTTTAGGCCGGATGCGGATATGTATATCACTTTGACATTCGTTAGTATTCATATATTTATTTTCGTACATAAGTATAATAATAGATTTATTTATAATTGTACGTAACAACATTTTATGATTGTATTCACCAATGCTGATATAATTGTTATGAAATTGTTATATCTGGTATATCTATTTTATGTGTAAACCATCCTAAATATGTATATTTTAGTTAATCTATATACTAAAAATTTATGTTATTATTCGTATCCGATTCGTATTCATTTTACAGTCGTATTCGTTTTTAACGATATGGTAACATATTTCTTATATCCGCCAATATCTGTATCCGCATTCACATTCGTATTTTACAATAAATAAGGATATGATTATACATGTATTCTTATCCGTATCCGCAAGTTTCATCCATATTTCTCACTCTAATTACCTTAGTGGAGATTGGGAATCTAATATCCGCTACCTAAAATGGCATAAAAATCAACTAGGAAATGAAATTTAAAAAATGGAAAGGTACGAGTTTTCCAGTTCTATTATTTGGATGATATTGAAAATGGAATTTTTATTGTAAGACATAATCTTATCTTATGTTTGACTGTAGTACCAATGAAAAGTTGTTAATATTTCTTTTGCTATATGTTATTTTGCATAGAATAGAATTATTAGATTTAAATAAAAAAATTCTACAATATAATATCTAAAGAAATAAATATAACTTTACTACTTAAATTTCGAAATTATTTGTGCATATGTGTATGGATACATCAATGTCCAATATTTTACAATATTCATGCCCATTTTAAGATGGTATAAATAGTGATCACTTTGATTAATAAATATCTATCTATATGCATATATATTTAGTATTTTTTTCAACTATATATCTTTTATATCTACTTTACCCGGAAAAAGGATGAAGATATAATCATATCTGTTTTATACATATCTCAAAATTCGCATTGAATAAAAATTTGATACCATACAAATATGACCCTAATCATAGTAAGTATCTATTGGTATCCACAACCATTTTTAATATGAAAATATTTTTATATTTATTTGCAAAATATATTCGATAGAACTTGTATGAAATAAATATATTTAATTAGATATCCCTTGTATCAACTTCAAAGGAAAATTAAATATGGCTAAATATGCATGTGCATTATATCTATTTTGACCTTTTTATCCATTTTAAATGGATATACATACACTAGAAGAAACTAGATCTAAGGCGAATAATCTGAATATTTGTTGCCATATCTTCCGATGTTAAAGATATAACAACGAATATTATTCGTTGTCAATTCATCATTTGTATGCGTAATTAGCAATGAATACCATATTTATTGTTTAAGGCCCATATAACAACGATTATTACATTGAATTATTCATTAAAATCTACCCCAATCGTCGCCAAATTTTGCAACGATTAGAAGAAAACGTCAATGGATAATTGTTGTTATATGATTCGTTGTGAGGAATATAGCCACAAATAATAATATTTGTTGCGAATTTAATGAAGTAAGCAACGAATATAATTCGTGGTTATATATTTAACTACGGAAAATATGACAAAGAATATTAAATTATTTGTTGTCTTAGTCACTTTTCTTATAATGATAATAAGAAAAGATTATTTTTGTAAATATATCAACATGTAAATTTATTTGTTTCCATACTTGGTATAATTAATGCAAAATAAATAAATTGGTATATTTATTTCATCTGGATATTCCTTAAGTCAGTTCAAACATACATGGATAAAACTAAATGTGTTTGATCTGCTATCAAATTTACTTTACACATATGTATTATATGCATACTACTTATATGTGTGTGTGTGTAAGAATCCCAATATTTGTCTTTAACCAGATATATAGATTTATTTTTAACTATATTCTATTTGATTGTTATGAAATAAATACATTTCTATAATATTTATTTCATTCGAATATATCTCATATGCAACATCCATATCCGATATCATATCTATTTTATACATAACTTAATGTGTATGTGTACTTATTTTAAAGTGAATATAGATACTATATCACCTCGTTATCGTATTCATATTTTAGAAATGGATAAATATATCATATTAGATCGTTTATAGATCCTATATAGATATATTTTCTAGAGAGATTGATTGCACTTATTATTATAAATATATCTAGAAATGGTTTTTCCACACCATTAATGTTATAATGTTATAAACGAGCAAAGTTGTGGAAAAACAATAAGTGCAGTCAATCTCTAGAAAATAACAATTTATGTGTATTTGATAAGAACTATTAAAATTTATCATATAAAATAAGTACATATAATCATCATACAACTCCAAATAACATGTTGGTGTCTCACTGTTTTCTTTTCATTCATACATCATGTATGTACATATGGATTGAGAAATATAAAAAAACTAATAAAACCAAATCAATTGAGTTTCTCAAACTCGTAATCAATAGCGTCTCGAACCTAGCTCACAATAACTTACTGAGTTGAGTTTGAGTCGAGCTCATCGAGCCTAGACTTTCCTGACACACCTATCGAAAGGGTAGCATTTCACCCTAGGGGGAGCTCCCACAATAGAAGGTGTTAATGTAGTGAAAGCGAAATTTTTATATGTCAATTTGAGTAATGAAAACATTTGTGGGAATATATCTAATCCCTTGAAAACGTAAGCGTGTTTTTTGTCTGCCAGGTTGCCCGGTGGTAACCTGGCATACATCCTGCTCTATCATTGCATTCCTATGTTGGAATTAGTTGTATGGATCATACAATTTCTTTGTTATAATATTTTTAACCACGTTCAAATAAAAACTTGATATAAAAAATATTATAATGATTAAAAAAGTTAATATAATACATAATAAATGTCACATCACATTACATTTATCATTCTAACCCCCTTCTAACCATCCAAAGAGCTAATACTCACATGAGGATACCCTCACCCCAACCCAAACCAATTACCAAACATACCCTCAGTTGCCATTCGGCTTGCCCCCACAAACCTCCCTTTTTCTCTCATGTGGGGCACACTTTTCCTCTCTTTTTTAATATATTAAATAAATTATTTCTCTTTTATCTATTCCAAAAAAATAACATATTATATCATAATATCATATAAAATTTATAAACTACTCCACTATTGCTTACTTTTTCAAACTTCAATACAATCACATCACAATAACTACTCACTTTTTCAAACTTCAATACAATCATATCACAACAAACCCATTTCTAATCCACCCCAGTTTAACCCTCTATCCAAGCACCAAAACACAAAAATGGATTAGTTGCTACAAGTTTAACCCGCCTTAACCTACATACCAAACACACTCTAAAAGTTCCTAGGAACGGTTCCTCCGAGAAGGTGAGTTAGGGTTTAAGAATAGGTCAAAAGTATTTGATTTATTTGGAGCTAGACAGGCATACACTTTTGGGGGGAAACAAGTCGAAGCAGTAATAATAACATTTCTAACGACATCATTAATAATATCCGAAAAGAAACTTCGCAAATAAATTGAGAGATAAATAAATTTGATTCATTCACATGCACATCTTGAATTTCATATTCAAGTTTGCAACATTTGATGAAATTTCATATTCAAGTTTGCAACATTTGATGATGCCTCGCAAGAATGTGGAGCACATGGTGGTGACTGATGGGTTTCCTGTTTCCAAATTAAAAGGCTTGGAGCAACGACGTGTACAAGAGCGTGGAGCACAGGGTGGTGACTAATGGCTCAGCTGAGAGGCACTCCTTTGCGTACTTCCTCTGCCCCGCCGTCGACTGCTCGGTGGGAAGCTGCGCGGAGCCCTCCGTCTACAGGACCTTCACGTTCGGGGAATACCGCCGGCAGGTGCAGGAGGACGTCTCCGTCACCGGCCAGAAGGTTGGCCTATCCAGATTCCGCATCTCATGATCCCCCGTTCTTCTTCCTCCTTTGAATACTCTACTTGTCTAGTACTGTATGCATACAGTACATGTGTGTAAATATATGGAGTCACCCAGTACTCTATACATATAGTATGCCATAACGTATGCGTATCTACTTGTACGATATGTGTATTATACGTGTCCCTTTGCTGTATCCCCACCCAATAAGATTGCTTGGAAGTTGGAAATACCTGTGGAGGTGTATTCCGCACTTCACCCTTTGCTCGTCCTCTGTATCTTTCTGCTGTGTGTATACTTCTGTAACCTGTAAGTGTGATTACATATATGAATTGATGGTTTGCCGTAAAAGTACATTAGAATAACAATTATTGTGCTATTAGATGTTGTATTTGTAGCAACCAATCATATAACAACGGGTATGTATTTCATACATGCATGTATTTGTTCCAAAAATTAGTTTTTAATGCAAAGGCCAGCTGTAAAGGTAGGTTGCGACGTGAACCGCTCGATCAAGATCGAGTGATTCATACGGTAAGAGCTGAAAAAAAAACTCTGATTTCGTGTGAACCGCACGATCGTGATCGAACGGTTCATGCCACATCCTCTTTTACTACCGGCTCTGCAGTACTACAGAGGAACCGGGCCCGAGCCAAACTAAGTCTTGGTGTGGCTTTCATGTATTGAATTTTTCGAAATTCAGCCTTCATCTACGTATTCCCATTTATTCACTGAAAATCAATCTTTAGATCAATGGGGGTGTCTTAAGATTATTCATTGTAAAATTAGCTTTTGTTCTTGTAGTTACCAGCAAATGTCATATTCATTGCAAACGGTTCATATAAGATGATTTATCCATTGATTCATTACTTTTAAGGATTTTTTAAATTTTCAAGTGTCTATATATTCTTACAAAATTCACAATATTTTCCGTAAAATAACGAAAATATCTACTTAGAAAAGGAGAAGAGAGAAAACAAATATTTAAACAAATCAAATGCGGAGAATTTGATATTTTTCATCTTGAGGTGTTATTAGCCGTAGCTAAAATACATATAATTACAAAATTACCTTTTTAGTATAGAATCAGCGAAGCAGGAAACACTATCTGTTTATCCTCTCGCCCACTTCTATGTTTGTCGTGCTAGTTTAGCAACTAAAAGTCATCAACGTATTATTTGACATAAGGATATAGAATCGCACACGTATAGATAATTGGACTTCTTTTTTTAGATAATCAGGTCATTCCCCTATTCCCATCCTTCGATACCTTTTTTTTCTGGTGGAAGGTGGGGGTTGGGGGATTCGAACATTCTTCGATACGTCATATCACTCGTCCTCCATTTACCACCCAGTGTCCAATTCACGTGGATCTAATTAATGAATCGTCTTTATTCTTTTATTTTAGCTAAAATCTTCGGTAAAATACATGTAAATACACACTAATTTACATCAATTAACATTCTAACCACAATTATTAAAATTATATTTTTAACACTTATTTTATCCAAACTAAAATAATAAAGAGAAAAATGAAAAATAGAAGAAAAGGAAGGGTGTATATAAAATATACAGACTGATCCTAACCCCGAGACCGAGTCAATATTGACTTCATCGATAAAATAAATAAGTAGGGGGAGATAAGGATCATAATTATAAAAATGTCAGGAAATCTAGATTACAAAAATATATTTACGCATTTTTGACATTATAAATATTTCACCTATTTTATTTATCATAAAGAAAACCTCAAATCAAAATATTTTTTTTTACAAAAGTTATTTATAAAAATATATACTAATTAATAAAAATATCAAAAAAATATTTAATATAAAAATAAAATATTTCGATGAACCGAAAAAGCGATAGAAACTGACTTCCAAGATTCATAACTATTTATAACTATTTATATGAAACTCCAAATTGACCAAACTCACTTTTAAACTTAGTTTTATAACCAATGCTACTTATTAAAAATATTGAAAAATATATTAGAATAAAACGGATGAGTTTTGGTGTTTGTTGGGTCCCGTTGTTTATATATATTATATGTAAAAACTTTCTGATTTTCTAATTAATTATCCTTAACTCTGTTTAACTTAATTTATTTTGTAAAATATTTATAAAAATCATTAGAAAATATAAAAATACAATTAACACAAAATACCAATAAATCGCGAAGCCACAAAACCGTGACCTAAATTTTCCAGACCTCATAACTCGGTCATATGGATTCTGAATTGGGCATGGTCACTTTTAAAGTTCGTTTTACAGAATTATCTACCAAGTGATACTGATTTCGTAAAGTCGGAGTTAATATGCAAAATATGGGTTTTGGACCTTATTGGCTTAAATTATACAATGTATCGTGATGTTATTTTATTTAATGTATGTCATTCATTATATTTATATACTTTATTAATATTCTATTATTTAAATTAAAATAAATAAAATTTTATTAATTAATTAATTAATTAATAACTAATTAGTATTTAATTAATTAAGTATTGATTTATTTTTTTATTTTATTACTAATTTTATTACTTAACTAATTAATTGATTATTTATTTATGTTCCTTTTTTCCTTTTTATTTTCTCTCTCCTTCCTTCCCTACTTTCCCCTTTCTCTTCCCAGTTACCTCTTCTTCCTCCTTTCCTGCACAACCCGCCACCTTCCTCCGCCTCTTCGTCTGCCTCTAACCACCGACTGTTAGGCCGGTAGACTAACATAATTGCGGTCACCAGACTCGTCGCCGCTGACTGGAACCGCATCCATGCTCTCCAAGTTTGCCATCCTATAAATAAAACCCCCTCCTCTCTGATGATGGCATCCGCCATTTTAGATCTACTTCTCCGTGAGCTCCGAGATAGAGTTGTGACAGAGCTTGTCCATAGTCGAGCGAGCGAGAGAGAGGGAGAGCGCTCAGGCACGATCTTTGCCGGAGTTGAGCCCCGCTCCTCCGTGCGCGAAGCCGTTGCATTTCATCACTGCCGCTTTGAGGCGATAATCTATAGGTTCGCACCTCCACTGTAGGCACAACATCTATAATCATGCATCTTCAGGTTCCCTCTACTTGTATACTCCTTCCTCCCTTCTCTTCTCATCCTCTATCTTCTTCTTCTCTCAACCCCTCCACTTCTCTTTCTCTGATCTCTTTCCCAACTATTTTTATACGCAATCTGCTCCAAATGATCCAACCTTCAACCGATTTCTATCTCATCTTCAGATCTCCACGCATTATGCTTCCATCTCTGATCACACACAATGATCAGAGCTCAAGCATCGATCTTCCATCGTCAGTAATGCTCCCCATTCACCACTCTTGTTTCAAGCTGAGGCTTCGACATCGAGTTGTTGCTTCTTATGCATGACATGTATCAAGAGCACTAGCGCCTGAAGCAGCATCAGTCACTACTTGATCAGGAGTCCCACATCCATTCAACACCAGCTGCAAGCCATCGCCTGAATCGAGCATCATTGAAACCTCGAGCTTCAATTGAGACATTAACATAGATTCTGGAGATCGAGTCTGTTGTGCATAGATTCAACATGAAGCATGTGAGCACGAATCCTACGAGGAGTACCTCAATTTTCGAGATGATAAGCTTTGCGAGTCATCAAACCATTGAGCTTCATCTTGCATCATCTGAGGCATGAGATTGAATCCAAGAATTGGAACCGTCGCTTGGAGTTGATCACATTTGGAGATCGAGTCGCATTTTCATAATTTAAATTGTAGTGTCTCTTGAATCCGAAGCCCCAATGCCATATTCGAGCATTACCATCACTTAATCATAAAAAGGGGAAAAACATCTCCATTCTCCATATCAAAATCAGAGCTGTTGATCAGGAGCGATCGAACGTCCTCAACCCTGGCACACATCAACACTAAAACAGACGACCGCCCACCACTTAGCACCCTCACGTACGTGGCATGTGAGGCGAGGATATTATCTATGAAAATTATCGACCTGGCCATTTGGCATATAATAAGCAGGTCGATGACAAGTAGCTGCTCACATGCTTCACACGTCCACAGGGGATATTTGGGACATTTTGCATTCTGACCCTCGATACATTTTGTTATAACAACTAGGTCCAAGCAGCTAAACTTTCACGTGAGCGAGCACGTAGATCTTGGGTAATTTGCAACAGCACCCCTCCAGATATTTCATTTTATACACATGCTCCAGGTTTTCTTGTTATTATACTCGTGTCCATGTAACTGTATATAACTACTATATAGTATTAGGGAAAAAGGAGCCTACACCGACGGGTGCAGGTAACTACCTACACCCGGCCTATTTTTTCATTATTTTTTTGATTTTTTTGAAATGAAACTTTGGGAGAATTAGATCAACATATATCACCATGTTGTCATTCCAAATTCAACTTAATTTGAGACTCCTATCATCTCCATCAAGACTATTAAATTTTAAAGGTTTCAGAATTGCTGAAATCGACCCTGTCTAGATGAACATGTTAGGAATGTTTGTTTTTCATGAAACTTGAAACACATATTCCCCTCAACATATTAAGTAAATCCCCCCACTTTTAGTTCAAAATAAATAAATAAATAGTTGAAAATAGGGTGGGTGCAGGGAGTTTCCTACACCCCCCAATGCAGGCTCCCTGCCCCCATAGTATTATATACATAATGAATAAAATACAAAACATAATAATACAATAAAAATACATATAAATATACAGTACTAATTATATCCAATATTAAAACATGTTTTAAAAATAAAAAGATTTTCTATTTTTAATACATCATTAAAACAGCAAAAATATAACCAACTTTAAAAATCATAAAAATATAAAACACTTAAAATTTCTACAAAAATTTCCCACAGAAAATCAAGAGCAATTCACTTCGGACTCATTTACTTATTCTGAGTGTCTTCAGCAGCATGAAATGGATGTGGGACACCACTTTTTTGGATTTTTAATGAGAATTCATGTGCCTATCAAGGAGTCAATTTTTCTTAGCATCTAAGTGGTCAAAATTAGAGGGAGAGTTAGAAAAGCAATACAAGTGGCAAAACGATGATGAGTGATAAAGCATAAATTCTCAACTTGACTCCAGCACTCTACATGCAAAGATGCTCTGCAGAATTGAAACCTACACTATATGCAAATGTGAGCCAATGAAATCGCTCTAAGTTCAGGAATTAATATTAGCGTGAAGAACCAATGCTAATGATTCAGGATAGAACCTAAGAGTCCGGTCTTAGAGTCTCCTCGGTGCCAACAACAAATGGTCCTGCAAGTGTTGTATGGAGAACTCTCGCGATGCGTGGTTCCGAGACTAAGTGAGAAGCAGTTTAGATTTAACTAAGTCCAAACGTATCTGTAGGTGCGTTGAATGGTTGTTATGTGTTTGGACCTAATACTATCGTCAAGAAAATCCTAAATCTAAGGGATCAATCACACAAAATAAAGAAAACCAAAATTGGGAAACAAATGAAAAAAAGGCTGTGAAAACGTGACAAAATCGATGAGGCCCCTAAGGGAACAATCCCTTGGGCACTGGACCTCGTAAAGTGTATCAAGGTCCTGAGAGTGTCCTGAATATTACAATTAAATGGTCTCTCTCTCACTATAAAACTACACAATAAATAAATACAAAAAATGCTCAAAATATGATTGTCTTCTCAAGTACTCTGAGCCTCATTTGATGTTAGGTCAGAAAGCTCACACCGGTTTCATGTGGGTACGTAGGCACATCGAGTAAAGTGCCTCCCTCGATCTGTAGTACCCCGCACAAAGTCAACAAGAGAGTGTGATTAGACAAGTCAATCAATTATATAAAATAATAAGAAAATAAATAAAGCACAAAAATAGACAAATAATCACAATCAAGTAAAAGATGATCTATGTGATGGTGCTCTCTAGCAACGACGCCATTTGCTTAACCCAAAAATCTAGCGGTCGTATGTTCCACATAAGGCGGGAACACAATCGTCGAGGTGACCACACAATATCAGGATTAAAACAACAATTAACCCATAATAATGATTAATCTATAAAAACAAAATTTATGGAGTTAAAATTTATTATAACTCTACAATGGATGTATATAGTGTGCAATTATGTAAAGGTCGAACACAGGGAACAAGCAGGATAGATCGGGAAAAAATACTCAAAAATGAATGTGAGGTATTTGTTTATATGTTCTTTTTTGTAGATTTTTATTTTATATGAATTTTATTTTATTTTAATTTTATATTTTTATATTCTGATTTTTAAATTTTCTGATTTTGTATTTTATTTTTATATTTTTATATATTTCCTTTTTTATAAAAGAGATATAAACCTATATATATGATATATATATGCAATATAAGCTATAATAGCCATAAATAATAATAAAAATAATCAAAATAGGGAAATAAAATATTTTTGGGTTTTTAAATTTTTTACTATTTTTTTGAATTTTTAAGGAATTTTTACTAATTTTTATATATATTTAAAGTCAAAAATACCCTAAAACAAGGATAAATTTAATAGTCGAAATTAAAGTGGAGATAAAAATATCAAACAGAGTCAAAAATTCTCGAAATTAATTTTAAAATAAAAATAATAGTATATAGAAAATTCGGGAACAGAAAATGCATTTTTTGAAATTTTGAGAATTTTATTTCTTTATAAAAGTTTTTAGGGTTTTCCTATTTTTTGAGTTTTCTTCTATATTTTTTATTGATTTTTGGTATGGAGTTGAAAGATAAGTAGATAAATATATAATATATTTTTTGGATTTTTTTCAAAAAAAAATTATAATTTTTATGTATTTTATATTGCAGATAGGGATAAAAAGGAAGGTTTTTATTTTTAATAAATAATAAAAAGTTCTAAAATTACAAAATAAAATATATGTGCAAAATTACAATGCAAGAGGATTCTACAAACAGATAATGATGTTCCGCATCCTATGATGATGTTGTTTACATTGATTTTGTTAGATCTTTTGTTGCTCGATCTCTAGGACATACTAGTGATGCTTAAGTACAATGACGGTTGAACACCAACTCGAAGAAGCTTCATGGATAAAGACGCGATCCATGTTCAGACTTCATTCAAGATGCAAGTACTCAACGTTGATGCTGAACGAGGATCATATCTCGAGGCTAGAATGTGTTCGACTCTACTACTCGCATTGGATTTCTGCACGGTGCTTCATTTCTCTCTGTTGACTATTACACTCCAAAAAAACCAAGGTACTTGATATGTTTTAGATCAAATTTGAAGGCTCAAAGGTGGTCGGTGTATCCACAGATAGCTCTTGTGACCTTTAAATGATTCACAAAATTGTTTGATGCTATGATCAACGGTTACTCGGATCGAGTTTCAGTTGTGTGCTTCAGGTGATAGCTCCGAGAGTTCCTCGATCAGGTGCGGGCTTCAAGACCTGCAAATGGAGGCAGTGACTAGAGCAATGATAGAATAAAGGTGATGAAATGGAGATTCATCACATAAAGGGGAGCTAACTTGGCTCCCCCACCCCCATTTTCTCAATTTTTTATTTCTTTCTAAAAATGAGTCCGTGAAAATTCATCACTATATCCTTATATTATTCCATTCAAGTTTCATGATAAATAGAGACTCGTATGACCTCCATCTAGAAAATCATTTTAACGGTCACATAATTATTGAAACCAACCCCGTCTGGATGGAGGTCGTCGGATTCTTTGTTTCACATGAAATTTGAATGACATAGTATATGATATAATGATGAAAATCCACAGAAGTATTTATCAAAGAAATAAAAAATAGTGAAAATGAGGCGAGAAGAGCCAAGTTAGCTGACCCTAGGGGGCAACCCCATTTTACCCTACATGTGTTCGTGCGTGTGTGTGGAAAATTGGGGTTGCCCCTCAAGGGAGCTAACTTGGATCCCCCGCCCCATTTTCCTCATTTTTATTTTTTGAAAAAATAAATCTGGAGAAATTCATCCCTATATCCTTATATTATGTCATCCAAGTTTCGTGAGAAACATAGAATCCTACAGCCTCAATCTAGACACTCATTTTTTAGCGGTCGCAGAATTGTTGAAATCTATGGATGGAGGTTGTAGGAGTATCTATTTCGCATGAAATTTGAAGGACATTATATAAGTATGTAATCATGAAAATCTACTGAAGTATTTTTCAAAAAAAATAAAAATGGGGGAAAATGGTGGCGTAGGGAACCAAGTTAGCTCCCCCCCATAGGGCAGCCCCATTTTACCCTATATATATATATGAGTAAATTACAAAAATGTCTCTGAAAAATATACCCAATTTCAATGTTATACACGAACTTTTAAAGGTAATAACGTGGTATCCAAACTTTAAGATTTGTCTCAATGTGGTCCTACACTATTGAAATTTAGTTAAATTTCAATAGTGTGGGATCACATTGATAAAAATCTTAAAGTTCAGATACCACATTGTTACCTTTTAAATTTTAGTTATTGAAGAGTTTGGATTTGGCGAGTGTCTAAAATATCCTCACAAAGAGAAAAGATAGAATGTCGTTGAGGCGACCATTCACTAAACCCTAACTATTCAACAATCAACCAACATAAATTAAACGACCAATCAAAATGAGGGGTGGCCAAAATTTATTATAATCATGTATATAGATGTATAGTGGAAGTATGTATAGGGCATCGAACACATGGAGAATGGGTGATAGACAACACCAATAAAGAGACAACAAACATTTTTGAGTTTTTTAGGATTTTTTGTGGGTTTTCTAATTTTTTAGTTTTTAGCATTTTTATTTTTACATTTTATATGGATTTTTTATTTTATAATTTTTTATATTTCTTTTTATATTTCCAGATTTTCCATTTTTTCTATATAATTAGTTAAAATATAAGTATATATAATATAAGTGTGTAATATAGGTAATAGGGATAATAAAAATATAAAATGAAGGCAACATTAGAAAAAAATCCTAAGGTACATTCCTTTTTATTTTTTTAAATTTTTTAGAAAATATTTTTGGTATTTTTGATAATAATAGTAAGATTAATACAAATAGAATAAGTAAATATAAGTAAATACACTATATAGGCTAGTATATAGATATAATATATATTTATATTTATAGAAATATTCAAAAGGCATAAAATGAAATATTTTTGCATTTTTGATGATTTTTCAATTTTTATTTTGATTTTTACTATTTTTTGAATTTTTAAAGTACAAAATATCCTTAAACATGGAATAGATAATTAAGCCGAATGTTTTAGGTTTTAAAAATAAATAAGTGGTTCAAAATTCATTAAAATTATTTTTAATATATAGTATATAGCATAAATAAAATATAAAAATTAATAATACAATTTTTGGATTTTTTGTAGAAAATTGTTTCTATTTTTTTAGGGCTAGAGGAGGTTTGTAATTTTTATAGTTTTTCATTTGAATTTTTTATTGAGTTTTGGCTTATAGTTGTAAAATAATAATAATAAGGAAAAAATGGGGCTGCCCCCTGGGGGCAGCCAACATGGCTGCCCCCGCCCCATTTTTCGACGTTTTTTTTATTTTTTTTGAAAAATAAAACCATGTATATTCATCCATATATCCCTCCTACATGCCATTTGAATTTCGTCAGAAACAGAGACTCCTACGGCCTCCATCTCGATGGTATCGATTTAAAAAAATCCTGTTACCGTTAAAAAATTACTGTCCGGATGGAGGCCGTAGGAGTCTCTGTTTCTGACGAAATTCAAATGGTATATAGGAGGGATATAGGGATGAATGTAAATGGTGTTATTTTTCAAAGAAAATAAAAAATTTTGCCCAAATAAGGCAGGGGCAGCCATGTTGGCTGCCCCTAGGGGGTAGCCACATATGACCCTAATAATAATAAACCATTATTCATTTTTATGGAATTTTTTTTAAAATAGATTTTTTATTTTTCTAAGTTAGATAGTGAAAAATAACTTTATTTTTTATTTTTAATAAATAAAAATGTAGGATAAAACACCTTAATAAAATTATATGTGATAGAATTATATATAAGTCATTTGTACTAATTTACTATAAATTTTCAACAATTTTTTCTATAAAAAATAGCAAAAGAAAATTTTAAAAATCAAAACCCTTCTAACCCTAAAAATTGCAAAATATTTTTCAAAACCCCCCAAAATTAGTTTTTTATCATGTACTTTACCTTATGCATATTATTATATTTTAAAATTAGTTTTGATTAATCCATTTAGTATTTGTAAATCTCAAAACAATTCAGCGTATTTAAAAAGTCTCTGATTTTGTGTGTTTTGGACTATAAAAGTACCTAAAAATAAGAAACATATATCGAAAAAATCATAAAAATAGAAGAAAAATATAAAAATACAAAATACTTTATTTTATAAAGTTTGCCTATTTATAGATATATTTATAATTATAATATCCTATAGTGTATAATATACCTAAATCTAGTTCTATATGACTAATAATATTATTAATTATTTTAAATACATTATAGATATTTTAAAACACCTTAAAAAATAAAAAGAATATTATTTTTTGGTATTTTATAATTTTTATGTATTTATTATATAGTCTATATTATATATAGCCTATATTATATATTATTTATATACATATATATAATGATATATATACTTTATTATATATTAAAAAATAGATGATTATAAAAAGTATATAAAAATAATAAATTTAAGGGACTAAAAATATATAAATAAAAAAAATAAAAAAATAAAAATTAAAAACCCCATAAATACATTAATTGATTGAGTAAGCAAATAGTGTAGAAACATCAACTATTATTTATTTATTATTTATTTATAAATAATAATCACTACTACACCGACTTGTTCCCTGAATTCGATACCCTACCTGCTTATCCACTATCCACATTCATAGTAGGGAATAATAAATTTTGATCCACATCCATATTCTATTGATTAATTCTTATTTTGTGGGTTGATTGTTGAATTTAATCGGAGGTCTTGCGAGAGGTCACTTCAGTGACTGTATAGCTTGCCTTCTGGGTGCACACGACCTCCTCCTTGCATTTTCGACTATTTTAGTAGTGCAATAGAAAAATTCAAAAATATAAAATAAAGGAAAATAAAAGAAATAAATAAAAGAAAGATTCAAATGAAAAAAAAAATGTTCAACATGAAATTTATTCATCTCAATGAGATCTACAACTTTCATGAAAGACTAAAATGCAAAAGGTCTTATTTGTACATACTTGTCTTTTTGGTGTGATTTTCAATGAGTATTGAATACTATTTTTTGTACTTTTATATTTTTTGTATTTATAATAAAGACTATATTTGCAAAACTCAAAGATATCTTTTACCTATTTTTTATGGATTTTTCTTGACTTGAAAACAAAGAGAAAAATGTCCATAACTTTATAATCTATACAAGTAAAAATAGTGTTTGTTTATCTTTAATAATTAACCCTAATTATGTACATCATACTAATTTATTTATTTGTGCATTTAAAGGGTTTTATAATAAGGTAGAGGAATCAAGGATTTGTTAATGTGTAGGTCTAAAAAATGAGAGACCTTCTGTAAATTTCATTGTGTGCATATCTGGTTGGGAGGGGGATTCCGAAGAGCACAATGCTCATTAAAATTATAATGAGTGTCCTCAATTTTACGTATTTGCAATCATTTTGAGAAGAGTATTTATTATTTATATCCATTATTATAAATAACTATTTTCATTAGAAAAATAAATCTTAAATTAATACAAAATAATTGCATTTTTATTTCTATTACAAATGATTTATCTTTTTTTTACAGGTGATCATTTCATATTTGATTTGACATTTATTTTTACAATTATCATAATAATAAGAATTGCTTATAAGATTTTTCTAAACTAACAAATTCTTTGTTCAAAATGATGGAAACCACTTGTAAAAATCAAGGTGCTCATTACAATCCTAATAAGCCATGTTATCATTGAAAATTTACCTTATGTATGTATGCATGCATACCCATAACCGTGTTTATTTTAAACCAGATAGAAATATCAATTTTGTAGCTTTAGAATTGTGTATATGCTTACATATATACATTTAATAATTATTATATATGCGATTATATGATAAAGATATTGTGAAATATTAATACATTTTGTAAATTTATTTCTTTTGGATATCCATTATAGCAACTTTTATATACATGCGAATATGATACATTCAAATCCAATCCACTATCACACCCATTTTATACATATATTGGCATCTATATCTTCTTTCAATTTTGATGGATATTGATATGTGTTACTTTGATATTTATAAATATATGTTATTTTTGTGGGTATGCGTCTATGTAATTATATCTATGTTATATTTATATTTAAATATGTAAATATAATTATATATTTAATATAATTGTTATTCAATGAATACATTTATACATTTGTTTCATAAGTAAGTTGCTAATGTATATACATGCATTGATTCATTCATACATACATGCATGCATATACACATACAAACTAATCGGTGGATATTTATACTTTATTTGTATTCTATTTATCTCCATTATGCATGAGTGCATGTGCTTTAAGAATAACCATCAATGTTTTTTTATCGACACCATTATTCATATTTTATATCTGAGAATGGTATGATAATATCTATAATCATATCCATTTCTAATAATTTGAGTCCTTAAAGTGGATATGTTTGTGGCAATAGTGGAGTGACTAATGAAGATTGGCAAAGAGTATATCACTTAACATGAGCGTTGGTAACTTCTACAAGGAATGAAATCCCAAGTCCTGGGATGCTTTAAGGAATGATAGTTTCTGTGTAGAATGAAATTGTGCTTCTATTGTAATCATTATTCTCATCTTATTAACTACAAGTGATGTAGGAATTGAAGCAATAAAGAAGTCATGATTCAATTCCCTTCTATAATCATGAGTAACAAAAGGGACCTATGGGAATGTAGAATGCATTGCCTTCATCAATATTCCCTTTGATTTGGAGAAGGGCTAGTGTTTCTTCCAAACTCTCTCTCTTCTTCCCATCATTGATAATGATTATTTGTAGAGTTTGCACCGAAGGGTCTTACTTGCTTTGACTTGATCAAAGTTTACGCAAACCATCAAAGTTCTTTAACCAAAAAGTGGATGGATAGATCTAGCACGAAAAGAGGCTTTCTTTGACCAAAAAAAGATGGATGGATAGATCTATCTCGTACTGAGGATTTCTTTACATAAAAGAGAAACAAGCGCACATTTGTCATTCGATATAATGTCAAGTCTAATACCATATACTATGACACTATTGAGGTTGTCTTACTTATAACAATTAGTTTAGCCTTTCATAAGAGAATTAAACATGTTGAGGTTGATTGCCATTGGATCAGAGATATAATTCACAAGGGATTCCCAACCATATCAGGTATATCTTCTGGTAACCAGACTATTGGTGTCTTCATTAAACCACTTCCTCTAACACTATTTAATAGATTTGTTTACATGTTAAGCTTTTCAAATATTTATGGTTTGAGATTGAGGGGAATTAAAGGGAACATCACATAATAAAAAAAGAGGAAACATGATTGATATAGAGAATATTTCATAATAGAAGATAAAGAAGTGATTGTCTACTATAAGCTTTTTGTTATGACTTTATTATTGTTGTTGTATTGATCTTGATCATGGGTCCCTATGTATAAGAAATACTTTCTGATTTTATAACAAGTTAAAACCAAATTAGGTTGGGTGATAACGATTCTATTTAAATATGTAATGATTTTATTCCTCCATGGTTCACTACTTATTATGATTCAAATAATATTCCATCACAAAATATTACAATGAAAGTAAAAATCTAATCTTCATATAAACTATCTTCAAGCCAAATATGATGGTGATTAATTTGTGAATGTAGTCAAGGTCGACGCATAACAACAATCAACTCAAAATAGAAAATGATAATTTTGGCATGCATAGAAATTTATCAAAAGGACATACTTATATGTATGTATTCAGTTTATATTCTTTTTAAATTATAAAAGCATGAACAATAATGAAAATTGATTTTTTTTATTTTTTGAACATTTGAAGTAGTAACTCATTTGTTCAAAAAATCATTTTTATTACTTCAATTCGATTGAGTGACGATATTTGGATCTCGAGTATTTTTAAATAGATTTGCACACTAAAAACTATCTAAGAATCATTTAATGCATTGCATTTAGATCTTATCCCACAAATTATCTCCTTGAATTATAGGCGTGAGAAGGCAAAAAATATCACTATTCAATCATTCATTTCATGTCAAGACCACATAACACAAAGCCCATAAACATGTCATGACAATTTCCAATGTAATGTCATAAGTTACACATGAATTAAAATGTATCGTTCTAACTCTAACTAGTCAAAAAGCTCAAAACAAGACATAACTCAATTAGTCATGGCTCCAGATTTTGAATTGGATGACTTGTATTTTGAGGCTCGTGGATAAATTACATGATATTGTAAGTTCTCATAGAAGTTATTTATTAACCTTGAATAATAAGAAATAGCTTTGGATTGAGATAATGTAGTGAGGTATTTTTTGTTTATTTGACCAGAAATGTATTCAATGAATAAAAACAAGCCAAAATGAGTTATTCTTTATTAAGCATTTGATTTTTTTTGGACCAGATAAAGAGATAGATTTATCAGTTAAGAACAAGAGCATGAAGAAACAAAGGTCATTTCACTATTGTTCTTTTAAGCACGAGATAGTAACCAAGTGCATGTAAAGACACACTTATGTCACACCACTCTTATTTTATTTTAAATCCTTATTCTAGATCTTATTTACACTTATCCACCAACCATTGCCCCGGGACTTATCACACCCACTTACTGAATCCCACAAACACCTAGACAAATAAAGTTATTATCCTCCAGTAGCACACTCATTATTCCATCTTGGATTAGCAACTTTCTCTTTCAATGGTTAAAGGTATACTTCTCTTCCTCCTATAATAATTGATTTATCCTCATATATTTCATGTTTGACCACATCCAATGCAGATGTTCTGTGGACCAGTATAGGTTTGTATTCGTGGTAATCTTTATCAAGTTTTTGTTATCTTATTGGACAATATTGAGCATTTGTTGGAATCATGTCAATATTTTATATTAGATTTTCTACATCGACTATATCCATTTATCGTGGCGAAAATGAAGATGGAATAATTGATCAATATACATACTTTTAAATTTAAACACATGAAAACTCAGAATTACAATATGATTACGACATCCTCTACGAATACTGCAGAAGACATTTTTGAGTAATGACTGCTATTTGGAGTAAGCTTTGTAAGGCATTTGGGATAATAATTAAATGCTTACATATATGGTTTAGGAGACCGCACACGCATATCGATACGTAATGAGTTGTAGTCACAGAAATTGTGCCCACAAATGTGGGGTTTGTGACCATAGAATTGACTTTCGTCACAACACTTCGTGGCATGTAGTCATAGCAACGGGTCTTATCAGGAGAGTTTTTGACCATCAATGTGTCATGACCACTACAAGTAATCATAGAAATTATCTTGATTACAATTTATATCTTAAATATCATCATTACATCTGTATCCTTAACTGAAGGGTGCGATCACGGAATTGTGGCTAAGGAATTATGCAATCCAAATGCTTATGCGGGTCACGTAAACCACATATGCACTATGCCGCGAGTATTCAGATCCGACTACGGATCCGAATTCCCATTCGCATACGCGGTTATCCTTATCTCGACTCCTCCGGACCCCTCAACCCCACTGCTTCCTCGCCAGTAGCGCCTGCTCCTCTCTGCGCCTCCTCCTCGCCGTTACCGGCCCTCCTCGCGCCGCCTCTGCACTGCTGTTTCCTTCGTCACCTCTTACGCAGGTGCCAAACCATTTTGTAACTTGAGGGTTTCGCTTCTTGGATATGTGGTTTAATATATATCACGGGGACTGAGCTTATGAATCCAGGGGCATTTTGGAGCCAGTTTATTAAGCTTACATTTGATCTCTATCATAAATGGTATTAGACATGAGCCATTTGCGGTACGACTTTACTTCCCACATGGATACTGGTTTAGCTGGGACTTGACCTTGTATCAACCTTGGGTTCTTTATTATTTAGCCGAGGTTTATCGATAAGTTGTAAGAAGCAGTTTCATGCGTTGGGATTAAGTTTGGAATGTTTCTGCAAGTTTGTTATATTGTGACTTTATTTTACGTGGCAGCGTATTAGGGTAAAATTAAGTATTCCAGATACTGTATTGCATCGATAGTTTATCCTGCTGCTGAGTTGTTTGGGTTCTTTCTGAAATGGGAGAAACAAATCTATGGATGGGATGGACGCATTTCTAACAATTTGAATTCTTCTGCATGTGTTACTGGACGGAGCACGTAAATGGCACGGGTTTTCAGATGAATTACTGAAGGTTTGCTCAAAACAGTGAATTTACAATAGTGATTTTTTTTGTAAAATCAAAGGTTGATCAATGGGGGGTTACTGAACATCCCAAAAGTCTTGTAATGGGTAGCAAAAGGATACTAAGTAGGCTTACAACTTCCCATCCCAAGATCTCCAAGTGAGACAAAGACCTTATTACATTTTCTCTCAACATAAGGTTTGCGGGACCTGGAAAAACCATCGTAAACAAATGGTTAAAATCACCACTAGGGGCTTGTAGCACTTCACTCTTCTCATATAAGCTGATCTGATCCCATCCTTTCTGCTCTTTCTGTAACTGTGCAAGGAGAGAAAGAAGAGACATCTAACCAAGGGATCTCCAATCTCCCCCAGAGCTCCGAGCAAAAGAGTTGGAAATGAATGTGGTCAATACGGCAAGAAGGACAAGAAACACCACTTTCAAGCACGCAAAGCCTCATGTAAAACTTTAGTCACCAACTGCTCCCTCTGAATAGCAAAAATGGGATTTTTAATTTGTCCCTGAGTCTATACCCCATGGCCCGATGGATGGTAATTAGTTAATTACGTAATAGTCCTTTACATGATACCTAAACATAGAAGGGTTACAAATAGAAATAGCTAACATATAAACAAGCTAGAAATAGAAATCATGTCATTGGTTATATTAGCCCAATGCCGTCAATGACGATGTGGCACGATCATGATCTTCTCGAGGTCCCCCAACTTGAGCATCGATTGACGAAGATGGAGACTAATTGTCTTCCAGTGATGGTCCAATATCATACATGGGAGATGCTACATGCATTGTATGTCTTTTCCTCCCGATGGTTGCATCAATCTTTGAAGGAGCAGTGGCGGTGGTGGCTTCGGCTAAGTAGGGATGGTGACCTCAGAGAGGTTGATAGTGGTGGTGGTTCAATCATTAGAACCTAAAACGAGGATTTGTTTGGCTGCAACTGTCATTCCCTACGGCTTTGTGACACCAACACCGGCAGAGGTTAGGATGACGCTGACTGTTGAGGGAAAAAACCAAGATAACCTTTCTCTAACCCTAGAGCTTTCTTATATAGGAGAAAAGCTCTATGGGTAAATTACAGAAACAAGACAATTAAAAAAGCAAATAACATATAATTATTCTAACACTCCCCCTCAAGCTGGAGCATATATATCTATCATGCTCAGCTTGGAACAACAGAGATGAAATGGACCCCTAGCAAGAGCCTTGGTGAACATGTCTGCTATCTGCTCTCCTGATAATACATAAGAAGTCGAAATAAGCCCTTTTTGAATCAAGTCCCGTGTATAATGACAATCCACTTCAATGTGCTTTGTCCTTTCATGGAAGGCTGGATTATTGGCTATAAACAAGGCTGCCTGATTATCACATTTAAGATGCATAGGAAGAGGTACATCAAGAGTTAAATCAGTCAAAACAGATTTAACCCACATCATCTCAGCACTCCCTTGGGCCATTGCCCTATATTCTGACTCTGCACTGGATCGAGCCACAACAGTTTGTTTCTTACTCTTCCAAGCTACTGGTGAGCTGCCAACAAATACAATAAAGCCTGAGGTAGACTTTCTATCATTCGGGCACCCAGCATAGTCTGCATCAGCACAACCTGTAACATATATAGAGGTATCTCTTCTAAACAGAAGACCAGCACCTGGAGATGACTTCAGATATCTCAAGATCATAAAAACAGCATTCATGTGAGCCTGTCTGGGTTGCTCCATGAATTGACTTACCCTATTAACCGCAAAGGCTATATCAGGTCGGGTAATAGTAACATATAACAGCTTCCCCACTAGCTCTCTATATCGTCTCTGGTCTACCTCCTCAGAGTCATCATCATAAAGTTTAACATTAGGATCCATAGGAGTAGTGGCTGGTCTACATCCTGCCATACCAGTCTTAGATAACAGATCAGTAACGTACTTTCTTTGTGTCATTACCATGCCTTGCTCATTTCGTGCAAACTCCAATCCCAGAAAGTAACGAAGTGTACCCAGATCCTTCGTAACAAACTGCTCACTAAGAAACTTCTTGGCTGCTTGAATGCCCTGCTCATTACTGCCAGTGATAACAATATCATCCACATATACTAAGATGATAACAATACCTCGCTGGCCTCTCTTTACGAAGAGAGTATGATCTGCTGTAGACCTGACGAAGCCCTGCTGTTCAATCAACTCCGAGAGCTTCTGAAACCAAGCCCGTGGACTCTGCTTCAGGCCATATATGGCCTTATGAAGACGGCACACCATACTGGACTCCCCCTCAGCAGCAAACCCTGGCGGCTGCTGCATATAGACCTCTTCCTGCAAGTCACCATACAAGAAAGCATTCGTGACATCAAGCTGAAATAAGGGCCAGTCGCGGACAACAGCTACTGCAATAAGAATCCGTAAGGTAGAGTGACGTGCTACTGGAGAAAACGTCTCCTGATAGTCCACCCCATATGTTTGGGTGAACCCACGGGCAACCAACCTGGCTTTGTATCTATCCACCGTACCATCAGCCCTATGCTTAACAGTAAAGACCCATTTGCTGCCCACTATTGACGCACCTGATGGAGGATGCACAATAGTCCACGTACCACGCGACTGCAATGCTGCCATCTCCTCCTCCATAGCTAAACGCCAGTGACTGCTCTGTAGTGCCTCCTGGTATGATCGCGGGATCTGTACTGCCGATAACCCAACAACAAACTGGCGAAAGTCTGTGGATAGACGCTCCAACGAGACCTGAGATCCAAACTCCATCCCATACTTGGGATTCATCGTCCGCGCACGCTTCTGCCTTCGATGTGCAATAGGAATATCTAAGTCATCAACTGGAGGAGTGAGAGTACCATCAATACCCTGCACATCCAGCTGCACATGCAAATCACCTGTGCCATCAGAAGAACTCAAAGGATCAGTACATACCTCGGGCGCGCTGGATGATGGATGAGGCACATGAGTAGAGGGCCGACGCTGATAGACCTGAGGATAAAAAGGTGGTGGTGGTGGTGGTGGTTGAGTAGCCGGTGTAGGCTGAGGAAAGCATGGAACTGACGGAGTAGGAGGAGGAGGCACATAGATATTGTCCTCAGCTTTCTCGATCGGCGTGGCAGGACACTGTAATAAATATTATGAGGCCGTTGGTAATACTTGTGTGATAGGATTTAGATTTGGTAACATCGAGGTTGTTGCTTAACGAAAGGGTCCCTACTAGTGGTTACCTGTTGTCGTCCATAAACTCAACTTCAAGTCCAAGACTAGATCATAGCACGAGATTGACAACAGTTTCAAGCGTTGATGTTGCAAAAGTTGCATGGATTAGAGAGATTGTTAACAAGGACCCTTCATTTTCTTCCATTTTTATCATCATCGAATATGCATTCTATGGGTGTTGTATTGATTGGATCTTTGTCATGCATGAATGTATTATGCTTAAGCAATGAAAATAACCATCTTTGTACCTTCACACTTGACTGGAGACAGTCCTTCAGTTTCTTTTGTTGTGCATATGAGCTGTGAACTGAGTGATATAACTTGAGCTTCGTTTGTAAAATCGAAGAGGATTGTTGAGTTGTGAGAATGACTCAGATTCCATGCTCTAATATCAGTTGATGCAGATTAAATTTAAGGGGGGGGGGTGAGAAGAGAGGAAATTAGGGCGAGGAGGTAAGGAGATGCACACTGAGCTACATATGAAGGGAGCAAGATTAGGGATGATAACAGATTAGAGATTGACGAGGGGAAAGAAAAATCAAGAGGAAAAAGGTACGAAACCAAAAGCTATACCAAATTTTATTTCATTTCATATCTCGATTACATTAAACCTTGTAAATGATATGTATGATGGGGCTTCATCGTGTGTGAGGATCCAGTTTAGGAAGACTGACTATTTTAACATCAACATTGTTTCACATTAAGGTTCAGCTCCGAGTCCATTCCTTTTTAGTTTGATTATGGATGAGTTGACTAGTCACGTTTAGGATGAGATACCTTGGTATATGTTGTTCGCTGATGATATTGTGTTGATTGATAGGACAAGAGATGGAGTAAATGAGAAGTTGGAGGTTTGGATACATGCCTTAGAGGTTAAAGGATTATAAGTAGGGCTAAGACTGAATATATGAAATGCACATTTGATGGAAACAACAGTGACGGACTCAATGTGAAGATTGGAGACAATGACATTCGAAAGAAAGATTCTTTTAGATATTTGGGATCTATTTTACAACAAGATGTGAAATTGATGAATATGTTACTTGTAGAATAAATGCAGGTTGGCTAAAGTGGAGAGGAGCTCTACTGTTCTTTGTGATAAGAAAATCCCTTTGAAAGTCAAAAGAAAATATTACAAAGTAGCGGTGATACCTGTTGTGCTCTATGGATTAGAATGTTGGCATGTGAATCATAGACATGTGCAAAGAATGACAGTAGCAGAAATGAAAATGCTAAGGTGGATGTGTGGTCATACACGAAAAGATCGAATTCGAATGTTGCGATCAGAAGGAAAGTTGGTGTAGCTCCGATAGGAGATAAGATGAGAGAAAATCACTTAAGATGGTTTGATCATTTGCAAAGGAGGTAGGTTGATGCACTGGTTAGAAGATGCGAGATTTGGGATGTTGAGCCGATTAAAAGAGGACGAGGAAGGCTCAAGAAGTGTTGTAATGAATCCGAAGGAATCTTATTTATTTGGATTTAAGCCTGAGAATGACCGAAAATATATCCGAATGGAGACAAAAAATGCATGTAGCGGACCTTGCTTAATTGTGTGAAAAGGCTTTGTTGTTGTTGCTGTCATGTCTCAATTACATAGAAGTAGGCTGCACTATATAGGGAATTAACCCAGTAAAGATGGAACCTTTTACCTAACAAACACATCCAAACTAAAAAGAACATCCGCAGTTTTTATTTTTCTTTCGAGAATAAAAAATTGCAGTAAAAATAATATTACAATAAAAATAAATTAAATGTTTTGGACTTCATCACTTCGCCTCCAAAACCCCTCTCACTTGCAACCCCATTGATGATGACCTCTACCACCGCAATTGAATCAAAGCATGTGATCTTTGCAGTTGCATGTGAAATTATCGAGAATGCCATATCATAGACAAGGAAAAATGCTGCAGGGCACGATCATGTGCATCCACAAGATCTGCCATTTGTGTGAGTGCCTTGCCTCCACCTTGCGCCTAACAGTGGCCTAACCTTCCTTTCCAACCTCTCTCAACAGCACCTATCAAATGCTTCTTTTCCTCCTCTCCCAACCCTCCCTTCCAACCCCTCTCACCTCTACTTTCTCTCCTACCTGTTTTTCTTCTTTAAACATGATATTCGTTGAAAAAAATTCAAAGACGCATTTCTAAGCATAAATTTCATAATCGCAATAAGTAGTTCCTGTAACTTAATCAAGACCGCACCATTATTTTATAACAAACTAAATAGGTAAATACAGAATTTTCTGAATGCCACCTGAGCTTTTGTTTGTTTCATTATGATATTTAGCCAATTGATTACTTCATAGTCACTCGTACCCTATGGTTCCAAATTCCGGTTGTGTTTGGTAGTTCCACAGTTTAATGTAAAACATAGTTTCTAATAATGTTTATTGTAGACATTTCATGGGAACCTTTCCTTTGATTTTCCAGAGAGTAAGACGGTTGATTTACATTGGACCCAAGCTAACTCAAAAACATTCTAGAGATGTACACATCAACTTAAACAAAGTAGTTTGCTGATAACATCAATACCTGGTTTGTTAATCTTATGTTTTTAGAATAATTGCATTACTTCTAATATACAAGACACCCTGATAATCATGTGTTAGTTTAGTGCCATTTTGTTTGGGTTTAATATGGAGCTTGGTTTTCAAGTGTAAAAATTGCTCAAATGTGAAGCCTTGGAATTTAAATGGGATAATGTACATCTCTAGTGCTTTATATCTAAATCATATTGTTGAAGGTGATAAAAGAATGAAAAGAGCATGCTTTATTGTAGAGGTCTAGGTCCATATATAGGACAAAACCCTAGAGAGTTCGAAAGGGAAAAATACATAAGTGCCTCTAGTGGGGGTTACAATGATAAAATAAGAACCGAATGTTTTTATATTACTAACACTCCCCCCTCAAGTTGGAGCATATTTATTGATCATGTCCAACTTGGAAATTATCCATAAAAGGCGCTTCTTGGGTAAAAGGCCTTAGTGAAGAACATTTGCCAGCTAAAGATTGGTGGTAATGTGAGGAGTAGTAATCTTCCCAGTTCTGACAACATCCTGAATAAAATGGCACTCAATCTCTATATACTTGGTTTTTCATGGAACACAGGATTCGTGACAATGTAAATAGCGGATTTGTTGTCACAGTATAGTGGAATATGAGTGGTGACTGCAATGCCAAGTTCTTGTAGAAAGGTTAATAGCCACGTGATCTCACAAGTTGCTTGAGCCATTGCTTTTATTTGCTTCCGCACTAGACCTGGATATAACAGTATGTTTCTTGCTTCTCCAAGTGAGAAGATTTCCTCCAACCATCATAGCATATCCTATGATGGAGCACCGATCCTCTAATGAATTTGCATAATCAGCATCAACATATGCAATAACGTCAGTGTACTCGTTTGCTCCATAAAAGAGGCCACACTCTGGAGATTTCTTCAAGTATCGTAGTATCTGAAGAATGTCCTGCTAGTGACTGTAACAAGGTTGCTCCATGTGTTGACTAGCTCTGTTTACGACATAAGAGATATATGGTATGGTAACAGTGAGGTAGAGAAGTTTGCCAACTAGGCTCCTATATTGAGTAACATCTTCGAAGATGGGATCGGAGGACGTGGAGTGTTTCTTCGGGTTTGTCGGAATACCCGAAGGTTTGCATCCAAGTAAACTGGCTTCAGCAAGGATGCCCAAGAAGTATTTTCTCTGAGAGAGATGAAGACCTTCTGTAGTGCATAGAACTTCTATGCCCAAGAAATAGTGTAATGGACCAAAGTCCTTAGTGAAAAATATTTTCTGGAGAAAGGTCTTGGTTGTTAGAATCCCTTTATCATCATCACCTGTGACAACCATATCATCTACATAGACAACCAATATAACGGTTCTGCTTGTTCGTCTTCTGACAAACACAGAATAGTCAGAGGTTCTTCTCTGAAAATCAAGAGTGCTGATTTCTGCAGTGAGTCTATCAAACCATGCACTTGGGCTTTGTTTCAGGCCATATAGTGCCTTGTGAAGTCGACATACGTACCCCCCCTCGACTTCGTACCCCAGAGGTTGCATCATACCGACCTCTTCATTAAGATCTCCATGTTGAAAAGCATTTTTCACATCTAGTTGGATGACATGCCATGCTTTGTTAGTGGCTACAGAAATGATAGTTCTGTTGGAGCCCATTCGTGCAGCTGGTGATAATATCTCAAAGTAATCTACGCCATATGTCTGCGTAAAGCCTTTAGCCATAAGATGAGCTTTCAATCTTTCAATTGACTCGTCGGATGTTTGTTTGATCGTGAAGACCCATATGCAAGCCACATATCTAGTCCCTTTAGGGCATTGCTCTAGATCCCATCTCTCTCTGGAAGTAAGAGCCTTCATCTCTTCATTCATGGCCTGACGCCAACCTAAATCCTGTAAAGCACTGTGATGGTCTCTCATAATAGAAATGGTCATGAGAGCATCTGCATATCTTCTGTCAGTTGTTGATAAACTAGCAGTAGATGTGAAATGAGGCATATGATGAAGTGTACACTGCCTCTTACTTCTGCGTAGAGAGCAATGGGAAGCTCTTCAGGATCATCCGGGACAACAGTGGAGGGGACACTTGAAATAGGCATATCATCCTGCAATAAGAGCTTAGGTAAGGGAACATCTGCTGGTTTGGATTTATGTTTTTGCTTATAGACAATGGGTGGAGGTGGGAGATCAAGATGAATATCGATAACAGGTTGTGTGAAGAAACTTGTTTGCTAAAAAAAGGTTACATCTGCAGATATATAATGGTGATGTCAGGTTGGATCATAACACCTGTAACTTTTTTGAGTAAGAGAACAATCAAGAAAAACACAGTTAATTGCATGAGGAGATAGTTTGTCAGTAGGATGAAAGTTATGAACAAATGCAATACATCCAAAAACTCGTAAGGGTAGTGTCAAGGTTTAAAAAAACGTGAGGCGTATCGAGGCGTTTTCCCAGTATTGCCTCAAGGCGTAAGCCTCGAGGCGTATTGAGGCGTAAGCCTCACTCGTGGAAGAAATTTTTTCATAAAACATCATAATTAACCATAATTACAATTTCCAAGTTCTAGAAATTTAATAGTTATGAGTAAATACATAACTCCATGACATTTCAAGGCTAACATCATGGTTTAAACATCGAAATTGTTATAT
This sequence comes from Ottelia alismoides, assembly GCA_037367405.1. Lineage (NCBI taxonomy): Eukaryota > Viridiplantae > Streptophyta > Magnoliopsida > Alismatales > Hydrocharitaceae > Ottelia > Ottelia alismoides. Next base: position 505,326 of record JAZKJV010001522.1, on the reverse strand, counting down.
AACACTCTTTTTTGGACTCTAAATCAGTAAGGAGTCAAGTAAATATGAATATGCAAGCACAATAATAGCTAACTCTCTGCAAAATTTAAAGTCTAGAATAAAATTTACTAGAGGGGCTAGATGTAACACAAGACGCATACTAAGAGTAGAGGCATTAGATTTAATATCTCAAGATCCAAATTTTTGTTCATGTTGATATATAAAGAACATACATAACAAAGTAAAAATAAGCTCAATACTTTAATAAACTGAAAAAATGCATTTTAGTGAATTGTGAGCTTATGGACTTGAACATACTTGTCTATTAAAGATGAAAAGCCCACAATCAAAAAGAAAAGAAAAAAATATTGCAGAAAAAATTCAAAAAATCAGAACACAAATGAGGCTACGCCTCGAGGCAACGCCTCGAGGCTTACGCCTCGAGGCGCGCCTCATAAGCCTCGAGGCTTAAGCCTCACTAAGGCTGCATGAGGCTATAGCCTCGAGGCGTACGCCTCAGCGCCTCGAGGCGCGTTTTTAAAAACAATGGGTAGTGTAAATGGCAACTCATTTGGGTAGAGTAATAATGAGAATGGAATGGTCCATTTAGGAATAGAGATGAAACCTTGTTGATAAGATGGACAACGGTCAAAACAGCATCCCCCAATAGGTTTTGGGAACTTTCATCTGGGTGAGGAGGGATCGGGCAATATTTAGCAGTCTGCGACCTCATTTTGTTGTGAAGTGTAAGGACATGATATTTGGTGAGTGGTTCCTTGGGATGCAAAGAAAGTGGTTAGATCATGTTGAGTAAATTCCAATGCATTATTTGAGCGAAACATCTAAATAATGGAGGAGAAATATTCTTGACATAATGAAAGAAACTTCTAATAATATTGTTAATCTCTGATCGTTCTTTTAACAGATAGACCCAAGATGATCGACTATAGTCATCGATAAAACTATAAAGTACTTATGTCCACTCAGAGTACGGACCGAACAGGGTCCTCAAATATCACAAGGGACTAATGAGAAAGGAACTTTGCGGCGAGGTTCTGAATGAGCAGGGTTAGGACGCTCGATGATGTTTCCCAAATTGATGCGCCTCGCACTCAAAGGGCTTGAGCGTAGAGAGTTCGGGGAACATTAAAGAGAGAGCTTTGGCGGATGGATGGCGAAGTCGAAGATGTCAAAGAATAGGATCAGTAGATATAGATGCATCGCCAACAAAAGTAGAATTAGAGGGGATATCAAGATAATATAGGTCGTTCTTCTCAATGTTCTCATGTCCCCCATCAAAATTCTATCTCATCCGGATGTCCTGAAAATAACAACAGAACTCATCAAATATCACATGACAGTTAAGTTTCCAACATAACTTATGAACATATAATAGACTAAGCAGAAAATCAGGAGCATAATGCCTATCAGTAAGGCGGAGATTGGAGGAAAACTCCATAGTCCCTACAATACTGATAGGGGAATATGTTCCATTGGCAACCCCAACAGTCCTCACAACAAAGGAAGGGTATGCAGAGGTGAGAAGACTACCTTCTCCCACCAGATGAGTAGAGGCACCATGATCAATGATCCATGCATGACAGGATGCAGAGGCAACACCGGCAAGTGTACCTGAAGTAGTGGCTAGATTCGTAGTCGGAGAAGAGGTACTAATGTCACTGGTAGAATTCTGTAACAACTGACGTAGATGAACGTACTCAAATGCAGTGAAGGATATCTTACTATCACCAAACGACTGATCTGGCAAGGGTTCTGCAATATGAGGTAGTCTCATAGGCACTGCTGGCATTAGTAGGCATGTCAAACTTTGCCTAACATCGTTCAGATGGATGATTCCTGCGTTCGCAGTGAGGGCATGCCGGATAGCGAGCATGGCAGGATCCCGTCCGCGTCCGCATCCAGCCTCCCGGCCACGACCATGACCACGACCGCGTCCTCCCTGATAGTTGGGTCGTCCTCTAGCAATGTGTGCAGTAGTCTCTGTAGATAATTGAGGAGGGGAAGAATCAAGTTCCTGCAGTCGACCATATATGGTGTCAAGAGTGGGTTGTGCAACAACAATCAGAAACTGATCTTTGATAGATTTGTATTGCGGATAGAGTCCTGATAAGAAGCGATATACTTGCCATTCTTCTCGTTCTCCAATCTGTTTATCACAGCATGCATGCGGAAAAATAAGGAGCTCCTCAAATAGGCATGTGAGGAGTCTGTAGTACTCGACTAGGGATGTATCGCCCTGATTTGCTGACCGGATCCTTGTGTAGATGTCTGAGAGCCTGGACTTGGTTGTCTTTCAAGAGTAGGTTTTCTCAAGGCTCTCCCACTTCGCCTTTGCAGTCGCCTTGTAAAGAAGGTTGGAGGCTATATTTGGGTTGACACTGTTGGCCAACCAAGTAATCACCTGGCAGTTGTCTACGTACCTGGTATTGTAGTCCTTTTCTGTCTCCTCGGGCGGATCTTTAGAATGAACATAGTTCTTTCGCTGACCACCGATAAACATCTTGAAGGATCTAGACCATAAAACATAGTTCTCGGAGCCCTTGGGTTTGATAGAAGTGTCATGTACCATCATTATACATGGGCTTGGGTCCTGCAGATGCCATGATGGTCGCGAAGGTCAAGAAAAAAGAGATCTAGATAGTCTTTGTAGTCTCACGTCTCATGTAGAAAACCGACGAAGGTAGAAAGGCGCACGACTGATATGGTGTGACAGAGCTGGAGTCGATCGGTGAGACCACGTGATGGAAGGCTGCTGGGGCGGCATAGATCCGGTGAGATGGCTTCTAACAGCAAAGCAGGAGCTCCAGGAGGCTTCTAGGAGCAAGACCAAAGCATAGTATGCGGCGAGAACGACACATGATGCAGCGTAAAAAGGAAATATAGGACTGCATTTATTTAAATTTTTATCTGTCAATTTTATTTACGTTATTTAAGTCGTCATATTTTTAATTGAATAAACGAGATCGTCTGTGATCTCAATTAGTTGGTTAGAGATTTGAATTCTAAATTTACTCGGTTAATTAGCTAGAGTCTATTTAGGATAATTAGTTGTCAATTTAAATTTGATTTCTGCTTTTGTAATCCCATCTCTCCTATATAAAGGGATGGTGGTCCATTGTTTTTAGACAGTTCAGATATATGAAAAATTGAGATTTATCTTTCTCTCCTCTCTCGTCTCTCTCTTTCTCCCACGCGGTCTACGCGTTCTCTCTCCTTCAACCTCGCGCAATAGGCGTGTTCTTTTCTCAACCCCTCCATTTTCTCCACCAAAAATCCACCGTTCAAATTATTTCAATCTTCGCCGTTCGCGTCAAAACCGATTTGCATCATTTGGTATCAAAGCATGGCCTACAGATCGTCCTCACGATCTGACGATCCGTATAGACATGCGCGCCGACATGTGACGAAACACCATCATTCGTCGGAGCGTAAACGGCGAGCCGAAGAAGACTTCCAAACAAAATGGCAAGAATTTGAGGCCCAAGATCGATATTTCCAATCCAGATATCAAGAGTTCCAGTCCAAAGGTCGAGAGATAATGGCTAATCTCAAGGCTATGTGCGTCCAATCAAAGCCTCCAACCACCGAAGCCGCTGTCCCGAGTTTTGACGGAGAAATCCTCGTTGTGGAAGACGATTCGCCCGCTGTCCAGCACCTCCCAGATCTGATTCCGCCACCGGAATCTATTCCGCCGCCCCCTCCGACTGTCCCGGCACAACCCCAGCCATCCGAGGCAATGCCGGACCCCTCCACCATTCCCATACCGCTTGCGGCTCATGCCCTGCCGCCCCCACCTACCGCAACCCCCGCCCCTCCTCCGGTAAACCCAACAGCCCCTCCCGCAATACTCGCCATAATCGCTGCCGCAACCCCGACTTTCCCTTCCCAGACCCGCCACCCCTCTCTAGCCAAAATCCCTCACCTCGCCGCCGCCCCCTCACAGCCCATCCTCCCGCACCTGCAGCCCCATCTTCCCCTTCCCCTCCCTGCCCCAGCCGTCACCTTCCCCCGCCGAGCCCCAGACCACCCGTGGTTCCCTCGCCTCCGCCCTTTCACAAACCCCTCCCCGCAGGCCACGACCCCGCCTGATACCCCCGGCGATCACCCACAGATCGCCCCGTCACGGCCCCCACATCACCGCGTGCCGCCCCCAGCACGGATACCCGTGCGGTCGTCCTCGCGCACTCGCGCGCAGCCACTCTACCACGAACCACAGCACGCGTCGACCGGTTCGGCGCCGCCCTTGGAACCCGAGGCCACACCGCCGCCAACGCCAAGAGGAAGAAGCCCTAGGCGCATTTCCTAAGGGGGTCGAATCCCGTCAATTCAGGGCTAACAGGTTAAATTGGGCTAATTACAGGAAGACCCGACCCTCTGGCCCAAAAATTTATATCAACAAGGACATTGTAAGGCTAAAACATACTATGGATTCCCTTTAGTTGAAGAGGTATGAAAATTGCCATTAAACCCTCGGCTGCAGAAATATTTAAAGAAGAGGGCTGAAAATAAGAAATCTGGGGACCCTCCTTATCCAAATAGGACTAGGACCTTGGGCTTCCCCTATTTAAGGCCCCATGGCTTCATTCCTTGGACACATCTCCTTCTCTCCTCTCCTTGTGTCATTGCTTTGCTATGGACTCTCCAAAAGCCATGTTGTTCATGCCTCATCAATTCTTCGAGCACCACGTCAACGGGAAGAATATCAGATGGATGTCCGCCTATGCGTCGCACCTGCTCTTCCACCACGAAGGCCACGTCACCAACGCCCGCGTGTGGCTTCCCCCATTTGCGCCACATCAATTCTTCCAGGGAATGACTGAGAACGCGGATTCAACCTCCAAGCCTGCAGGTCCAGCAATTCGTCGGGAGACGAATTTTTAAAGCAGATGAGAGTTGATGCAGCGTAAAAAGGAAATATAGGGCTGCATTTATTTAAATTTTTATCTGTCAATTTTATTTAGGTTTATTTAAGTCGTCGTATTTTTAATTGAATAAACGAGATCGCCTGTGATCTCAATTAGTTGGTTAGAGATTTGAATTCTAAACTTAGTCGGTTAATTAGTTAGAGTATATTTAGGATAATTAGTTGTCAATTTAAATTTGATTTCTGTTTTTGTAATCCCATCCCTCGTGTATAAAGGGATGGTGGTCCATTGTTTTAGACAGTTCAGATATATGAAAAATTGAGATTTATCTCTCTCTCCTCTCTCGTCTCTCTCTTTCTCCCATGCGGTCTACGCGTTCTCTCTCCTTCAACCTCGCGCAATAGGTGTGTTCTTTTCTCAACCCCTCCATTTTCTCCACCAAAAATCCACCGTTCAAATTATTTCAATCTTCACCGTTCACGCCAAAACCGATTTGCATAACACACATGTGTCGAGAATGGAGCAGTAGCGGCAGGAGGTCCCTAGGGCAAGGCGCAGTTACATCGGGATGCCGCTGAAGTGACACACATGAGCAACTGAAGGCCGTTGGAGCGGCTCGCAGACGGGAGGCTGTTAGGGCGGCGAGGCTTGCGGCAGGCAGAAGCCGCTAGGGCGACGAGGCATGCGCAGGCAGGAGCGACAGAAGACTGCTAGGGCGGCGAGGCCTGAGACAGGCGGGAGTGACACGACCCTCTAGGCCTCACGTGTGGGGAGGAGACCTCATGCGCGGGAGGAGCACACGGGGAGGAGCCCTCATGCGCGGTCGTTGCGAGCAACGTGGCTGTGTGAGGCCCCAGGCGGCGGCATGGGGCTACTAGTTGGGCGGCACAAGTCTGTTAGGCGGCGCGGGGCTGGCTGGTAGGAGGGGGGGATTAGGTCAGAACACCGGTCTAGGACCGCTGATTTCAGAGAATTATGAATGAGCGGTGATCATCACGTTGAGAATGATAAAAGAATGAAAAAGAGCATGCTTTATTGTAGAGGTTTAGGGGTCCTTATATAGGACAAAATCCTAGAGAGCTCGAAAGGGAAAAATACATGTACCGCTAGTAGGAGTTACGATGATGAAATAAGAACCGAATGTTTTTATATTACTACCACATATATTTATTAACATGAATTTGATTTGGTTTCTAGGGTATTTTTTGAATTTTATCTACCGTCTTTACTTTTCACACGTTATGCCTTCTTTTGTATTGATTTTTCTTGCAGCACCTTGTTCTGTTTTTCTTCATTTAGCCCATACTTGCAGAGATGAATCGGGAAAAGCTCATGAAGATGGCTGGTGCTGTCCGCACTGGTGGAAAAGGGAGTATTCGCAGGTTTTGATCTACAATCTTTTCTTTTTTTTCCCTCACTTTGTGAACCTTTGTTCATACTAAAACTCGTCTGATTCTTGAGTGGTAGCTTTCTTGATATTTTCTAAAGGTTTTGAAACTATTACAAATACTGGACTTATTGGATAACAATTTGAACTCATTAGGATATTTATTATTAGGATGGGGGACTGCTGTTACCCCTTCACTTGTACAGTTGCACCGTTGAACTTTTTCTGAGGAAAATTCGTGATGATATTTCAACAAAACTCATAATGTCGACCATTGGAAATCCTGTAGCTGTGAAGGATCTTTTTTTATGTTCACAGCCATAATTGTGGTTCAATACCATAGCCCAGGAATAAGTTTTTTTATGACATGACCATTGGTCATTTTTATGGCCGGATCTTGATTTTGGGGGACCAATGGATCTTCTGTCTATAGAGAGCTTATTTCGATAATTCCTGTCAATACCATAGCACACGCATAAGTTTTTTTATGACATTCCAATTGGTCATTTTAATGGTCAAATCCTAATTTTGGGGAACCAATGGATCTTCTGTCTATAGACAGCTTATTTTGATAATTCCTGTACTCAGATCAAAAGAGTTGGTTGTAAATCTTTGTTAGTGGTCATGCTGATTAGTCCTCGGCAACTCAAATGTCTTATTATTGGAGGGTAAAATGGCTTTTTGTGGACATGTTAAAAAGTTGCAAGTAGGTTTTTTAGATCTGCGACATCTTGATTATTGCTGAAGATTGTTTCTTCTCTCTTACGAAATTGGCAATTCTTCCTAATTGTTTCTCTAATTTATTTTTCATAGTGTGTAGTGTTGATTATTTCATAGTCTCAACATAGAAACGGGGTTTCCTTGCAAAGTCTCTCAGTTGTCAGGTGACAGGTCATCAGGTGCCCGGAAAAAAAGGGGGGAGGGGTTAGCTCTAGATTGAGGATAAGATGAGAGAGAGAATAACTTAAGGTGGTTTGGTCATTTGCAAATGAGGTTTGCTGATGCACTAGTTTGAGATGTTGAGCCGACTGAGAGAGGACGAGGAAGGCTCAAGAAGTGTTGGAAGGAGATTATGCGAAGTGATCTTATTTACTTAGATCTTAGTCCAAAAATGAGCCAAAATAGATCTGAATGGAGGTAAAGAATCACTGTAGCCAACCCTATTTAATATGAGAGAAGGCTTTGTTGTTGCTGCTGCTGTTGTTTAAACGAGATATATACATATGTTTTTTGTTTCTTGCACACTCTAGGCATGTATTTAAACAGCATTTCCTGATAATGGCACTGTTGTGCTCAGGAAGAAGAAGGCTGTCCACAAGACAACAACTACAGATGATAAAAGACTTCAGAATACTTTGAAAAGGATACAAGTAAATGTTATCCCTGGTATTGAAGAAGTCAATATCTTCAAGGATGATATGGTGATTCAGTTCTCGAACCCCAAAGGTGAGGACTGTTAGATCCATCCTTCGATCCCGTCTATCTTCCGATAATCGACTTGCTAATGTGCATTTACTTATGTCCAGTGCAAGCATCTATTGCTGCCAACACCTGGGTTGTCAGTGGAGCCCCTCAGACAAGAAGTAATTTCTCCTCTTTTGGCATGTGTCAATCTTTATATTGTCGTCGAACGATGCACCTGTTTTGCACCATTGTAAATGGCGCTTCTCTTAAATTTACCACCTATGTCATTGTCACTGCTATTGCCTCAGTTCCAGTAGGCTGTATCAATTCACATATAATTAAAATTTCAACGTTATTTCATTGCCGCATTTGGTAAAAGCCAATGGGGCAAACTTAAGGGCCCTAGAAATGAGTGGTCATATATGTTTGGGGGTTTGCAACGGGATATATCACAAGTAAAGTTCAAAGACAAATGAGAAAGATGGTGCACTTGAACTTTTAAAAAATCAAGGGATTCTAGAGAATTTCTTATTTTTTGAATTGTATTCTGTTAATTTTATGCTTACTAATTATATGGTGTGATTTATTGCATTATTTCTAATTTATTTACTGAAATATGAATATTTGTTTTCCAGAGCTGCAGGATATCCTACCCAACATTTTAAACCAACTTGGTAAGTTCGTTGTCTAATATCCCTTTACATGAACTCAGTAACATATCACCATCAGTTCTTTATATTGTTACATCAATAAAGAAATGCCGCCTTTGCTAATACATTTTTCTTTTGAAATTGAGTGTCTTCATGTTGCTTATATATGCCTGATCCACGTTCTGAAATACGAAAAAGATAGGGAGGGTCTGGGAATCAGCAGACAACTTGATACTTTTCTGTAACATTTAACTGTCTCGGTGTTTTAGAAAGGATGTGAACTGTCAAGTTTAAGAAATATGGTATGCAAAGTTGTTTGACTCATCACCGATTAGTGAAAATGCAGTATGCGGAAGGAGTACATGGGGAACTGCATTTGGTATGGTTGTACGTTTTTATCAAAAATGAATCATAACTCGTTGTTTTTGATTCATTGTTTGTACTTTATATTTTGAAAATTACGGAGTTCTACTGGATTCAAAATAAGATAAAGATTAATATGTACATTTAACAATCACGCCCCAAATTGTCATGTCGTTATTCGAGATCTTTGCAGCAAGCACATGAAAATCTCCACTCTCAAGGAGGTCCTTGCTCTACAAATTAGCCCGTAGTCTCTTTTTTTGGTTTAAGTTATTGTTCTAATCTTGATATCTGCCATGGTTCTTTTTGATGATAGTGATCAGGAGTTATCTTTATAGGTGTGGGGTACTTTAGATCCATAATCTTTATTAGTCCAATATTGGCATATTTTTTCTACTGCATATCGTTGAGGGAAAACACATGAAGTTGGAGGAGGATAAAGTCTGTAATCTGTAGATGCATTTCTCAGAATGAAACAACATCTGCAATAAAGGGAGTTGTACACAGACATCACAAAGAATTAAACGAAACTTCTGACTGGTTCTCTTTTCGGTATTCTCAGGGCCAGATAATCTTGAAAACCTGAGGAAACTAGCAGAGCAGTTCCAGAAGCAACACATCCCTAATGCAGCAGGTGCTGTCAAGGATGACGACGACGACGTCCCAGACCTAGTCCCGGGAGAGACTTTTGAGGCGGCAGCTGCAGAAAACGGTCAAGCTTCTTAGGAGATTTTTTGCTTGCTCTTATTCATCCCTTGGACCACTGAGTTGGCCATCATCGTCGGTCGGTGTGTTCCGCCTCTCCTTTCCCTTATGAACTGCTTCCTGAAGGCTCCAAGTTGTCAACTGTGCCGCAATTTTGAGTTTGAGCAATTTAAACTAGCTATTTATGGGGTACCATATTTCGATATTTGTTTTGATTTATGATTTAGTGAACTTGAGATATAAATTCTTTGGTAAGAGATCGGGTCATGTAATTCCAAATTCAGCATGAAGGATGGAAGAATTAGGAGTCGAAATAGAAGCTAATATGGATCAAATCGGGCTGTATTGACCATCTTATGCTTCAATTTTATCTAGCGACGCTCGTTATGATATTGTTGAAGTGCAAGATCAAGTGGACAATCTTGTGTTATTTCTGAATATATCAGGAAGCATTTCATTAAGCTTCTTGAGTTGGATTTATGTTGCAATGGCATGGAGATGATCTTGGCACTAGATACACATGGATTCACCCTCCTCAACTCAGGGCACTAGATACACATGGATTCACATGATTAGTTAACAGGTCAGCCCTGCTTAGGTTTTCTATCAATCTCTAATGCGACGATCCAGTAATAAACTTGTATTATTTCCTTAATTTTTTGTAGCTTCTTTTTTACACGATTTGGGTATGCGGAAAAGCTCTCCATAAACACAAGAAAGAAAAAAAAAGTCAGCATGGGAACCTGTTAATGGAGAAAAACTGATAAATTCTTTTCATGCTTGTAGAAGATGGCCGGCAGGCGAGAGAATGTGCGGGTGAAAGGGACTAGGTGGCAGAGCTAGGGTTTGGAGAGTGCTATAATGTAGTCGAAGTGAAATGGTTGAGAGGGGATGATGGTGATGTTGGAGTTGCGATGGGTGGAGAATCCATGGTTTAAAACAAGCACTGCAAATGAGCTATTCTCACACCATGATCAAGAACGAGCTCTTGAAGCGGAGAAAATCTAAAGAGTTGTGGATCGTAAGGTAAGGATCCTCCATCTCTCTCCGAGTGGAAATTAATGTAAGAGGTTTCTGCCTTTCTATTACGTGATGGTTGTGAATAGAAAAAATCTACAACTTACAAGGTTACGCAATCAATGGCTGATAGAAGGTATGATCACATGTCAGCATCCTGTGCAGAACATGTGGTTGGGAGACGTATAGCTCACTTGTTGATAAGAGGATCTGTAAAATAACGTAAAGATAACCAAAAAAACAAAAATAGATTATGACCGTATGATGATAGAACATATTTAATTTTTTGTTCAGAAATTATAAGAAAAAATAAAAAATGAACCCGACGTGAATCGAACACGCAACCTTCTGATCTGGAGTCAGACGCGCTACCATTGCGCCACGGATCCGGTTGGGTTATTATCTAAATAAAAAAAATTATACTTTATATCTAAATTATCTGGCAACGACTTGTTCTAAATCAGACTAGGATTCGTAATCCGATTTCTCCATCTTGACCCATTCGGTCTTGTGCAGATCAACTTGCCATCAACTTTCACGTCATTGTCAATATTCCAGTGCCGTTCCTGACATTTCGTTGGCTCTACGCAAAAGAAAAAAGGGGTCTTTTATAAAAATTCTTGGTGAACAATGTATTTTTATATAATTCTATTAAAATTTGGACTTTAGCGTTGAGTTGTCCACTGAAAATTCAATTCCTATAAATGCTCATTTTTCAACCAGTCGTTTCATAAAAAAATTCGATCCATAGGGGCTTATTTTTCAGCAAGTTTTTCATCAAAAAATTCGATTCCATAAGGATCCATTTTGCTGAAAATTTGATTCTATAAGACCCCTTAAGATAGATACTATTTTTTTCTAAATCGAAGACTGAATACATATGAAAATGGGCCTCTAAATTTGATGGGCTATAGGCCATTGCACTCAGAAACTACCTTAAGGAACTGTTCCACAATATTATCATGTTCGTTTATTGTATGCTTTTGTAGGGTCTGCATATGTCCTATGTATGTGATCCGACTGATCTGTGTCAATCCGCTTATAAATTGATCATTTCCAAAGCTTATTGAGTTTTTCTCATTTTTTTACACTTGTATCTCTTCGAAATTATACAGTGCACTCTGCGTTTCTTCAATAACACATGTGTCTTTGTATTCTCACAAAATTCACGGTATTGTCCTTTCGTTATTACAATTGTTCTACAGTTGAGTCAAAAAAGATCGATGCAGCAATGTGGAAGTGATAACTCAGTCAGTCTCTTTAGAAGACTAGTACATAAAGGCTTTACAAGATATTACCAAAGACTAGCAAAGTTTGACCAAAGGAAATGAGTAATTGAACTAGCATGCTTTACACAACCTCTATTATATGTCTACTTTGATTTATCTTAACATAAGAGCATTACTATGAATTTTGCAAGAATACATGGTCATAAATGTTATTGTCTTAAAAGTAAGAGCATAATGTAATTGCATGGTCTCCAAGGCTAAACTGAAAAAACACTTCTTTAATAGGATTCATCATTAATAAATTATTTAAAAATATCCAACAAAAATCTTATGCATGTTTATCTTTTTCCTGAATCGACATTAGAATTTTAAATGTCCGGATATTCAACGATATATATAATCATATCCTTATCTTTTTTTTAAAATAAGATACCGAAAAATAAATAATTGTATAAAAATAATGTAGGCCGGCTTAAATAATATATATATTATATATATATATATATATATATGGGGTTGATGGGGTGCCCTCTGGGGGCAGTCAACATGGTTGCCCCGCCCTATTTTTGGGCAATTTTTTTTATTTTTTTGAAAAATATCATCATGTATATTCATCTCTATATCCCTCCTATATGCCATTCGAATATCATCAGAAACAGAGACTTCTATGACCTCCATCCAGAAAAGGTCGATTTAAAAAATCCTGCGACCGTTAAAAAAATGACGTCTAGATGAAGGCCGTAGGAGTCTCTGTTTCTGACAAAATTCGAATAACATATAGGAGGGATATAGGGATGAATATACATAGTGATATTTTTTCAAAAAAATAAAAAAAATTTGCGAAAAATGAGGTGGGGGCAGCCATGTTGGCTACCCCTAGGGGGCAGCCCCATTTTCCTTATATATATATATATATCACATAGAACACACATTATAGAAATATATTAAATGTAATTTATAGCATAATAATTATTTCAAATATATAAATAAAGTATAAAATTATGTTATATCTAGTTGAAAAATCTACAACTATACTTGTATTAAAAACTGATATAAAGACACATATTTACAATATTAAAGTGATGTCTATCCATGCTTAAAATGGAAATAGATAGACGTCAAAATCTATACGAAATAAATGCCGTGATGGGCATATTGTATCCCTATTTGACATTGTTGCCACATTTGTGTGCAGTCAATGTATGCCCTTGCGCCACGTGGCAGTTATCAATTGACCCACGTCATCACAGAAGGGTTAGTTTCCACGAGGCCCCACACGGGTCAGAAACATGATCCGCAGACCAAACCAACGGCCAAGGGCCAAATTGAAAACCGATAATCAATGAGGGCATAGTTGTAATTCCAGTCGCACCTCTCCCCTGACCACTCTTTAGATAAGGGCCTCGGGGGAAACGCGGAAATTTGCATCATCCTGACAACACTTTTGCTTGCTTTGATTTTGGTCCTCAAACAATAGAATATCTTGATTGAACCCCCTCCGCAGGTGTTTTTCCCAAGAATTCCAAAAATAATATATGCAGATTGAAAGTTTTTTACTCATATTTCAAACCAATTTCTAGTAGGACGATTTTCCCGTCGATTACTGAGGGTTAACGTCGGATAAACGCAAGACATTGATTTAATTCTTTAGGGATTTTAACACCCATAATCTTGAGTAATGTCGTAATTATCGTAACCCATGAGCAAATTACATTCGAGAACACAAATAAGTGCGTCGTCTTACAATTATAACTCTTCGTTACTTTAGTTCATTAAGTCAACCGGATGCTTGAGTTAATCTAACCAATCTACGATCGGACGTCTAGAAATAACTAAGAAAAGAAAAAAAATCCTCCCTCCTTCCTCCTCTAGCAGCTTCTCCTCCAACTGCACCGTCTCTTCTATCTCTCCTCCCTCAACGGGGCATTGGCCTGGGCTGGAAGAGGTGAGTGCAAGGGGTCAGGCTTCCACAGGCGGAGGGGACTTCTCAGTATGAGGAGGTCTTCGGTGGGTGGGTCAGCTTCCACGAGTTGCGGGGGGGGGGGGGGGGGGGGGGGGGGGCTGGAGGCAGTCGGCTTCCAGGGGGCGACGCTTGACCTGGGCTGGAGGAGGTGGGGCTTCCCGACGACAGGTGGTAGAGGCGTGCGTGGGGGGCTTCCAGGAGCTAGGCGCGGGGCTGGAGGGGCTTCGAGTAGGGGAGGCAGCTGGGGACAGGGGGCAGTTTGTCTTTTTCAATGGAAACCGTCAAATATAACGGGTATCTCTAATGGATTATGATACGGGGTTATGCTATGTAAGAGTTAACCATTATTCGGAGTTTCTCATATATTCATGATTATGCAAGGTTATGAATGCAATTTCAAAATTACTGATGATTATGAGTGTAGAAATCCCAATTCTTTATTACAGTTAAAAATATTTTACCTAAAAAGGCGCGCAGTCTTCGTTGATAAGGAACTAATTTAAGAGAGATGTAATAAAAAAATATATCACTTTTATCTCAAGTGGATGGTACTGATCAACGATGTGGATTGCTTGATTATAAAAATGAAATCACATTTGTTTATTTTTAAGATGTAAAGAGCCAATAAGATAGAGAAGAGAAGGGCTAGAAGGCTAGCCACCACAAAAATTGCCAAGAGGAGAATGGTAATAGATCCATGAGAAGATAAAGACTCGGTGTTCATAGATATGAGATTTGCAAGAAATCCAATCCGATCCATTTTAATTTATTCATGAGCAATGGATAACCTTCTTTTAAATCTTAAATTGAGTACATGCTCCGACTATTCATCAAATTGTGGTTCAAGATGCAATGGCTCATCAACCATCACGTAGTACATGAAGAAGAAGACACACAATATGATTGTGGTTGATCGCTTCTCACGAGCACTGGAGAAGAACATTTAGTAAGAACAAAAACACATATAACTCTATTTGTTCCCTTGGTTTCTTCCTTCTCCTCTCTCTCTCTCTCCTCTTCTTCTTCTCTTATGGTGCTATGTTGGTGGTAGTGTTTTCACCATTCGATATATAGCTTAAGTAAGATCCATAATATTGTTTCATACAATGACTCTACATGAAATACAATTCAATTCATGTTATGAGTAGGAGTTCACATCCTTTCTAATTTCCAATCTTACTATTGCTCCTAATTCCTGACAGTCTTTCCACTGAGTTGAATCGCATCATGATCTCTACATCGTCTTGAGTTTACATTGGTCTCACCTCGTCGTATGCAAGTTCCTCTCGCAAGTAATCAATGCTACTACATATCGTAAACATCATCGGGTGCAACTGATAAAATTTATTAATTAAAGTGTAATTCATTCCATTAAAAACTTAAATTGCTAATGGGTCTTTTGATTTTGTTCATTATGATAAAAAAACTTTATTTTTTAAAAGGAGTTAATCCTTTCTCTTCCTTTCAATGCTATCTTTGAGGGACAATATAAATTCTCATGACTTGTATAAAAAGTTTAGTTAATTAAAAATACAAATAAAAATAGATTGTAAAATCATGAAGTATAATTTTTTAAAGTTTATTCAGTTATTATAATTGCATAAAAATGATCCATAGATAAAGATGGAAAAGTAGATTTGTAATCGTAACTAAGTCTCCAATTGTTGTGTTTATAAAAAATAGGTCTCATTGTGTATCCTCTTAGGCACAGTTGCATAATTCAATGTTGTGGAATTTCTACTGGAATGCCACACAATTCTTATGACTAATAAAGAGATTTGTTGCATGTTTCCTATGATAATGATGTTGACGACTTGCTACTCTCTCCTCGTATTTGTGTTCCTGCGGAAATCAGAACTCTATCACCTATCACAACCTTTCCCTCGAACTTGTATCGCTTCATCAATATCCGCTTTCTCACATCACCATGTGTGCTCCTCTAATATATATGAGAAATGCCAATTCAATGGCAACTCAGTGTACTCATGACTTGATCATTCCAGTAAAATCGATTTTTTTGTCTTAGGCATGTGTTCGACATTGCTCAGAGTTCTTTTATCTCGTTAAACACGTGAAATTATATCGATTCAACTCTTTTGACATAGTGAACCTCTCCATTTCCACTTAATTATGTCATCATCACATACCTACTACATATTGAACTTCTCCTAGATGAGCACAGAACACATCAAATCCTAGAAGTCATCCTTTATCATCCTTCATCTCTTTTAAACATGCTAGCAATTCTCTGTCACAGGATGCAATAGACTCTCTTGGTTCAAGTATGAATGGCAACCTTCTTCTTCCCATTCTCCTCATCTCGACAATAAATAGATCTTGTGAGCCTCTTTGTTATAGTGAAAGCATCTGGTTAATTATGTGACTTGGGTCGGTATCTAAACCTTATCTTACTTAATCAGATGGTTTTGCTCTTGATTACCATCATAGGACCATCATTCATTACCTCATTTATCGACCTCAATCGAACTTACTCAAAATAGTAAAGAAACTATCTTCTCTAATGTGATATCTATTCGCCATAGAGAACCATCATCACAAATATATATACAGCAGGAAGATGGATGAGAACTCAATACGATCAACAACTTATCCCCTTGAAAAGAG
This sequence comes from Ottelia alismoides, assembly GCA_037367405.1. Taxonomy (NCBI): domain Eukaryota; kingdom Viridiplantae; phylum Streptophyta; class Magnoliopsida; order Alismatales; family Hydrocharitaceae; genus Ottelia; species Ottelia alismoides. The sequence continues at coordinate 489,118 of JAZKJV010001522.1, read as the reverse complement.
ACTCTCCTCTCTCGCTCTTCTCCTCAAGTGTGAGCATGTCCAATAGAAATCTTGTTTGAATTTATCCAAGTGCATCTCCAACTTTATCTCGCCCATCATCCTCAAACTATTGAGCTTCTTCTTTAGTGATAGCTTATTTATCAGATATTTAGACTTGTGTAGTCCATTAAGCTTCTTCCACACCTTCGTCATATCACATGGACCGACTACTTTGTAAATAGTGTTTTTTTTGTCAAGAATAATTGTACTATACCATTCTTGAGATCTCTCATCTCCTCCTACTTTTCCTTCTTCATCTTCTTCGGCTTCCTCTCTACTATCTGGAAAGCTTTCACTAGCCCTTTCATATGAGTATATATTTCACCTTCTGCTGCCATAAGATGAAGTCAATTTACGAGAGATTTAGTAGATTATATTCTTTACCCATTGTTGCCATAAGATAAAATATAAACTTATTCTTTAACAAGAGCCTATTTGTCAGAGATTTGGACTTGCATTTCCCTTAAGTTTCTTTCCATAGTTTTGCTATATCATCCAGACCAATGACTTTACAAAAAGTGTTTTCTAATAAGATAATTGCTTTATACTCTTAATGAGACTTCTCTACTATTTGAAGAGATTTCAGAAGTCCCTTCGACATGAGTATATTTCTTCACCCATGGTACCATAGACATGAAAATAGTGAAATTTCTACAACCAAGATCTTAAAAAATCGAATGGAATCCCTCTCAATCAGGGCCATTCAACTCATCCAAAGCGTGAAAAAACCTTTTATCTAGACTCATGCATCTCCTCCATCAATCTCAAAATATCAAGCTTGACATTGGTTGTGCCCATCAAATTTTCAAAGATTTTGAAGGATGCACACCTATTGCATCCCATCCTATTATTGATGTCAAAACCCTCTCTCGGTTACTAGTTTTGGGCCCAAATTGTGTGTAACCAACCATCATAAAATCACATGCAGAAGAATACACACGATATGACGGTGGCCGGTCATCTCTCATAGTTATTAGATAAGAAAATCCACTAAGAAGAACAAGTACAAGTTTCTCTATTCCCTCCTCTCTCATTGTTATCTTATCTTGTGGTGTTCTATTACTACTTCCTCTATATAGCCTAAATACATGAACTGTAATTCTACTACAGTTAGATACATCTAGAATCATACTATGATCATGACTCGACTTCGTTTAACATTCTTAATTGTAATTCAATATCTAATAATAATATGATAGTTGATCCGATTGTCTCCACAAAGTAGAAATCCTAATTACTTCCTAGCAAGAAAGTTAATTATATGTCCGGCTAGGCTACTTGTACTAGACTTTATATGTGACTCAACATTCTTCCTCACTATGTACCTTCTATGATACCAAAGGATTATATGAAGAAGCTACCTTTGAGAGGCAAAAACTATTAATCGTTGCTTTTATATCCAAGACCTAGAAGATAAACCTTTGATTCTCAAGGTACAACACCTATTTGGATTTTTAAGACATTACGAACATTTTTGGAGCAATTTTCTTTTCGTTTGTGGAGACATTCTAAGATCATGGAGTTTGGAACTTTGATTTCAGATTTTAAAATTATGTGAAGTTATTTTTTATTTTTACTATAGTTTTAGGACTTATGAAACATGTTGTCAAGATCATGTAAAATATTTTTTTCTCCTTCAATCACAAGTTTTCAAGTATTACCAATAACTTGTTGCTAAATTCAATCTTAAACTTTGAATGAAATAAGTTAGACTTTGCTAGATTCCATCATTAGGCATTCAATATCAAGTTTAAAAATTAATATAATGATGATAAATCTAATTTTCAATATTTGCTCCTAACATTTGAAATATTGATCACTGACTTTTTCAGTTATCCCCATCATATTCACCCTCGGCCTAAACGTAATCAGCATAAATGTGAAATAGATCCTATAATTTATTACAATTATTATTTTGTAATTATCAATAATGATTTCATCTAACAATTAATCAAGAACTAAAGTTAACCATATTTAAACATGATTAAATAAATTATTACCTATACCATATGTAGATGATAGATACAATACTAAGAAATTGATGGGAAAAAAAGAAATGGTGAAGAAGTTGATGAAGCTAAGAAGCTACTTGTTTAATGATTATATTTGAGTAATAGAGCAGTTGATTGATACTTCTAGTAAGCCAACTGATTCAGAGTTTTACATACTCATACTTCACCAGTCGGCTAATTTACTGCCCTAGAATAGTTTATTTTTAGGGATTTTATCACTTGTGCCCCTCCGAGATCTCGCAATTTCAGTTATACCCCTATCTTTTTGGTAATATCAGTTGTGCCCCTCAAAAGTTTCTCCGTCATCAGTTGTGCCCTTCCGTCAGGTTGACCGTCCAATGAATTGACTTAACCATGGTTTTTTCAAACCTTGGTGCATTAAGAGGGGTATTATTGTCCAGAGGCCTCTTCTCCTCCTCCAACCTCCTCCTCCTCCCTCTCCGGCCCGAGCTCCGCCCCGAGCTCCCCTCCCCTCCCCGACGCCGCCCCGAGCTCCCCTCCCTCCCCGGCGCCACCCCGAGCTTCCCTCCCTCTCCCGGCGCCGCCCCGAGCTCCCCTCCCCGGCGCCGCCCCCTGCTCCCCTCCCCCTCCCCGCGTCAACCAGACAGAGCCCGCCCCGAGCTCCACTCACCTCCCCCGCCACGACGCAGCCCTCCTCCCCCCCCACTCCCCTCAGTTCCCTGCCCCCCTCGCAACCCACCTCTCCCCGCCCCGACGCAGCACCTCCCCTCCGCGGCGGCAACTCACCTCCCCCGCCGCGCCCTCACGATCCATCCAGTCACAGGAGGCTCCTGACGAGAATCCCCTCGAAGGTGATCCCGGGGCCGAACGCCAGCACGAGCCCCCACTCCTCCCCTTCTTCCCCCGGAGCTCCTCCCTCATGTACTCCAGTACGTACAGCACCGTGTTGCTGCTGGCGTTCCCGTAGTCCCTCAGGGCCCCTCCTGCTGCATCCCAGCTTCCCTTTCTCCAGTCCCAGCCTCCTCTCCAGCCTGTCCAGTATGGCCGGTCCGCCCGGGGTGCACCGCCCAGAACAGCTCGTTAAACCCCACCTCCGCCCCGATCCTCCCCATCATCCCACCACAGAACCCTTCTATGTTGCTCTCTATCCTCTCCGGCAGATCCCTCCCCAGCTGGAAGCTTATCCCCTCCTCCGTCAGCCGCCCCTCGATCACCCCCTCTGTCTCTGGAAGGTACTTCTGCGTGCACAGCTCTAGCTCCATGAACCCCCTCTCCACTCCACCCACCGGGTCCGCGCCGACGACAGCGGCGGCCGTGTCGTCACCAAACAGGGCGGCGCCTACGAGGTCGTACGGACGCGAGGGGCTCGATGGCCGGAACCCAAGGATGGTGGTCTCTGCGGTCACAACGAGAACGCGACTCCCCGGGTTGTTCTCGACGATGTCCTTGGCAACGCCCCCGCCGGTGACTCCGTCGTAACAGCCGAGGAAGTAGAGCATGATACGGCGAACGTCGGAGCGGAGGCCGAGGCGGGAGGGAGGTGGAGGAGGAGGAAGAAGATGTGGAGGAGGAGGAAGAAGAAGAAGATGAGGAGGGTGTAAAATGACCTCCTAACCTTTTTTTAAAGTAATTCCGCCTATGTCCTCAAAGTTAACGGCCGTTTGCACTGTGGATGGACGGTCACTAACCCGAGGGGCCACAAGTGATAAATTATCAAGTTTTGAGGGGCACAACTGATATTACCAAAAAGATAGGGGTATAACTGAAATTGCGAGATCTCGGAAGGGCACAAGTGATAAAATCCCCTTATTTTTATTATCTAACATCCAGTCAATTCACATATATTTTTAGTTTATTAATGTGATTTTTTCAGTTGACTATTTTTATTCTAAGCAACTAATTTCTAGTGGAATTTATTAGTCATTTTGAAAAGATGTGTCTTTTAGTTAAATGATGGTATCTTTTAATGCTTGTGAAAAGTATCCAAACCTTTGTTTCTCCACACTCATTCTACACTCACTCATTCTATCACTTCTACCTTTCTAGTGATTTTGAGAAATTTTTAAATTCATCCTTTACGACAAAGAAAAAACACTATCAATCATGTTTTCAAACTTCAGACATTGTAAAAACTATGATATGTAAGATTGATCTATTTTTAACATCATATTGCATTACATATTATTTTGATATTTTGAGATTAATTGCTTGTCTAAATAGTGCACCATGATTATGGGAGCCCCTCTTTTGGATTTGAAACAAAAGGCTGACATCAGGAGGAGTAACTCTTGTTTTAAAGAAGTTAGGCAGTGCATACTATCTAGTAATTCCGTCAGTTGAAATCTCGAGTCAAAAAGAATCTGAACGAACACTAAAAGAAAAACGAGTTGTGGTCACGGAATGTGGCTACAGAAACTTGTGGCTACGACAATTGCATGGCCACTAGTTTCTCGTAGCTACAATTCTGTGGCCAAAGTCTTCAAATATGTAAGGATGATATTCATGCAAGAGCTCTGGCCACGACAAGTTCTGTGGTTACTTGTAGTGGCCGTGACATATTCAAGGTCAGAGAACTCTCACGATGAGAATTGTAGCTACGATTACTGGACACAATGTGTTGTAGCCAAAACCCAATTCTGTGGCCACAAGCTCCACATCGTAGGCATAGGTCCGCAACTACAACGTGTTTTCCTTGTAGTAGAGGTTTCTACATGATTAGACTTCCTTATAAAAATAGTTGTCTATTTGTGATTGATTATTTATGATTAGATTATATTATGCTTATGGTTTGTTTACTATGACTACCACTCACATGTTAATGGATCGATTTGAATACATGTTTTTGTGCACCATGAATCAATAAATTTCACAATATATGTAAAACCTTAATCAATATTACTAACTCACTTTAGTTTAGTGATATTTACCTACCTACGTAATAACTTAGTATTCCACATAGAATTTATACTAAGAATGAAACCATTTGAAATATTTGTTAAAATACATGTTTCTAGTTTCTATTAGATGTCGAATATAAATAATACCACTGACTCTATACCCTAATTTTTTTTGATTAAGGAGACGATCCCTTTGGAGAAGCTCGGGTCGAAATTTATCTTCGTGAAAGTCATCAAGGGCATGGAAATATATATATATATATATATATATATATATGTATGTATATATATATATATATGTATATATGTATATGTATATATATATGTATATATATATATATGTATATATATATATATATATATATGATATCTTTCAAATAGGACTTGGTCCTTCCATCCATAAGGAAGGCCAACGATCTCATTCATCCATATTTGATCCGGCGGTTGTTATTAAAGGCATATTAATATTAATATTTAATTAATCAAAAACCCATTTTGGTCATTGTTCATTATCTAAATATAGTATGTAGTGGCTAAAATATCTAGGTCATTAATCTCTCCTAATTTGCTCAAATAAATTTCGGATCCCTTAATCTCTCTTAATCCCTTAATCTCTCTCCTAATATCTAGGTCATTTTGGGTACATGCCCGTTTGCCGTGATCGATTGTTGGAATTTGCGGATTTTGGAAAGAGGGATATGTGTTTTCTCTTCTTGTTCGAATTGGGTCTCCGATTATGCTTGTTTCTTCTAGTGGGTGTTCGATGTGCGGCAACTACAGATCTATGTTGTTTATGTGCTTGTCGTTTAGGATCAGTATGATTTAACCGTGGATAAGATTTCATTTTTTAAACTCGATTCAATTTTTTATCTGAATTGGGTATCTGTTCATGTTGTTCCAACTTTTATGTGAAATACAAAACGTTTAGTTGCCATTGTCTTCTTTTACCATATTCCGAGTTCTGTAGTATGAACATATAATTAGATGATCTGGACAATGTGTAGAATCTGAATTACTTTTCAACGGAATTCCTTGCAGCGCATTCGGATTCGAAGATCACCAGGATGCTGGTAGGCAACAAATTGGATCTGGAGATGTCCAGGGCCATATCAGTCGAGGAAGGCAAGAGCCTCACCGAAGAGTAAGGATTCTTCTTCACGAGATGTCGGCGTTGGACTCGACGAACGTGAGGATGGACTTTGAGGTGACGATCAAGGAGATCTACAACAATGTCAGCAGGAGGGTCCTGAATCTGGATCCGAACAAGGCCGAGCCATCGTCGAATCGGGTCAGCCTCACTGGTAGTGGTATGTACGACTCCAAGCAAACGCCAAGGAACTATTATTGCTGTTGAAACCAGTTCCTCCTCCTTCCATTTACGTTTTAAATTTATCTGTGGAAGTTCAAAATTTTCCCTTTATCTCTCTTTTTTCACTTGAGATATATCATGTTTTATTGCATTTGGCGGTTTCAGTAGCTATAGACTGATATATATATGGTGGTGCGGCTTCATGGTAAAGCGGAAGTGGATCGACGACGACGCGTGTAGATCTTCACATATGGTGCAACGACAATGCCTAGATCGATGACGGCATGTGTAGATCTTCACGCACACGGCACCGACAATGTATAGATCGATGACGGCGCATGTAACACGTTGGTGGTAGTGCGAGGAGGCCATCCAACCTTTATATCTTACACATTTCATTTGTATTATGCAATTTTTTATGTGTATTGTATAATTTTGATATGTATCACACATATTTGATGTGTATTTTTACATATCGATTGAGCGTAGATGACAATTGTAATTTTAAGACAACTTGTATATTCAATGTGTATTATACATTTTGGACGTGTATTATATATTTGGATGTGAAATATACATTTTGGATGTGTATTTTACGAAATTGATATTTCTTTGTAGAATGGCATACAACATTTACAAAAGATTTGCAGATTTCACATAAATCGTCAAAACATAAAAATACTTGCAGAAAATATAAACATAATTAATATAATACTAATGTGAATTATATTCTACAAAGTAACATACAAATATTACAAAATGGCTGATGAATTTTAAAGGAAGCACCGATTCTACAAAAAACATTTAGTCGCTACAAAAGAAACCACTTATTCTACAAAAAAACATGCGAAAATACAACCATCCACCTCATGTAATGTATCCAGCACAAAATATGGAAAAACTGGACATTAACCAAAAATAAAATTATCTAAATTTAGTATTTCGAAATATTAATTGGTGTGTATAATTAATGCAAAAATGATGACCAAAATACCCTTTTGGGCAAATAAATTGATGATGCCGTTAGATTTGAATCTAACGGCTATGATCGTTGGCCTTCCTTAAGGATGGAAGGACCAAGTCCTATTTGAAAGGCCCCCTATATATATATATTGTTAATGATTTTACATATTTAAGAGAATGTTGCGGAATATGTAAATGTTATCAACACTTTGTCAAATATCCATCCTCTCATGGTGCTAATAGCCTCAACAATCATTTATCATGATGCAATAAATTTGTTGGAAGTGGACTATATGAGAAATTGAAGATGTTGTGCAAGATATTATATATGCTTGATCCATTCACTAATGTGACATAGGTTTGATCAAGATGAATGTTGCATGAGTCTTGTAAAAAATGACATGTCATGTATAAGCGTAGAACGTGGGAGATATCATTTTTGTAGTGTTGTAGTACATTAACTCTGAAAGTTCGTCTCATTTTACTATCTCGCAAGAGTGATGTACATGTGAAAAAAAGATGAATACCAACCATTTTATGGCAAAGTTTTCTTTAGGAAATTAACCATGTCAAAGATTAAGTTATATGTGCCTCACATTTCATTTCATTGATAGTGATTGAACTTTATATAAGAAGATAAATGAACTTTTACGGATACTTGGCTACATTGATGAAATCATCGGTAAAGCATTGGTAAGTGTCTGCTTGATCGGAGCATAGGAAGAATTTTATCCTTAATGTTGCTCATGTTCTAGATCCATTTTAAAGCTCCCTCACTTCCTACATACAATGCCACGAGATTTACCAATAATGCCAAACTTAGAAGTTGCATCTGAGTTTTACTTGAGTGTTGGTCATGTTTTAGATCCATTTTAGAGCTCTCTCACTTCCTTAACTGAGGTTCTCATTTAGGGACAAGATTGGTTCAATTAGTCTATTTATAATAAAGAAAACTCCAGAAGAGATGATACATTCATGTATCCTCGTCTGATTTATATATTAATTGTAGGGCTGGCTATCGAGCCTACCAAGCCGAACCAGCCCCTTGCTCGAGATCGGACTTGAGCTCAATAAGCTCAATCGGGCTCGGGCTCAAGCTCCCCTTATCGAGCTGACTCGGGCTCGATAAGGCTCGAGCGAGCCCCTGATCGAGCTCGAGCTGGGCTCAAGCCCCAGGCAAGCTCGTTAAGGAAAATGGGCACTTTCTGAAGGAAAAGTGTTTTTCATGGGTTTGAACTCAAGACTTGCTCTATCTAAAATGTGTTCCTTATCAGTAGGCTGCTATCCAAGTTGTGAATAAACTCTTAATTATAAGATATATTGTAACATTCTATTTACTATAAAAAATTAATAATATTCTAATGTGTGGGTGGGGGTAAATGGCAAAGGGGTACTTTTTTTTGTTTGTATTATACATAACTATTATATGTATATATATATATATATATATATTCCTTATCGAGCCTCTTATTGAGTTATCGACTCGAGCGAGGCCCGACTCGAACTCGGCTCGTTAAGCTATAGAGCACAAAATTCTGGCTCGGGTTCAACTCAATATCTTAATGAACCAAGCTCACGGGCCCTTATCGAGTCGAGCCTGAGCCTGTCTCATCGAGTCGTGACTCAATAGCCAACCCTAATTAATTCTTCTTTTATTTTTTATATTTCCATTTCTAGTGAAGACATCATTTCATCATCTTCCAAAAAAATTTAAAAAAATTGCTCCATCACTACTCTTACGCACAAACACATTCTTATTTAGATGTGAGACAAGGTCTTCATATATAGGGATGAAAAAGAAGTTATCATATATTAAACAACCATTGGATGGATTGATTATGATTACATCATTCATTATATTTTTTTTATATAGTATTTATATATTTTTATCTCTCAAATCAACAAAAAAACAGAGATAAACTCGATCTATCCAACCTTATTATAATGGATCTCTCACAAGGATTAGAGTAAATAAAAAATATTCATAAAGACAATATTTCTAAAACCCCCAACTTAATAATATTCTAATGTGTGGGTGGGGGTAAATGGCAAAGGGGTACTTTTTTTTGTTTGTATTATACATAACTATTATATGTATATATATATATATATATTCCTTATCGAGCCTCTTATTGAGTTATCGACTCGAGCGAGGCCCGACTCGAACTCGGCTCGTTAAGCTATAGAGCACAAAATTCTGGCTCGGGTTCAACTCAATATCTTAATGAACCAAGCTCACGGGCCCTTATCGAGTCGAGCCTGAGCCTGTCTCATCGAGCCGTGACTCAATAGCCAACCCTAATTAATTCTTCTTTTATTTTTTATATTTCCATTTCTAGTGAAGACATCATTTCATCATCTTCCAAAAAAATTTAAAAAAATTGCTCCATCACTACTCTTACGCACAAACACATTCTTATTTAGATGTGAGACAAGGTCTTCATATATAGGGATGAAAAAGAAGTTATCATATATTAAACAACCATTGGATGGATTGATTATGATTACATCATTCATTATATTTTTTTTATATAGTATTTATATATTTTTATCTCTCAAATCAACAAAAAAACAGAGATAAACTCGATCTATCCAACCTTATTATAATGGATCTCTCACAAGGATTAGAGTAAATAAAAAATATTCATAAAGACAATATTTCTAAAACCCCCAACTTAATAATATTCTAATGTGTGGGTGGGGGTAAATGGCAAAGGGGTACTTTTTTTTGTTTGTATTATACATAACTATTATATGTATATATATATATATTCCTTATCGAGCCTCTTATTGAGTTATCGACTCGAGCGAGGCCCGACTCGAACTCGGCTCGTTAAGCTATAGAGCACAAAATTCTGGCTCGGGTTCAACTCAATATCTTAATGAACCAAGCTCACGGGCCCTTATCGAGTCGAGCCTGAGCCTGTCTCATCGAGCCGTGACTCAATAGCCAACCCTAATTAATTCTTCTTTTATTTTTTATATTTCCATTTCTAGTGAAGACATCATTTCATCATCTTCCAAAAAAATTTAAAAAAATTGCTCCATCACTACTCTTACGCACAAACACATTCTTATTTAGATGTGAGACAAGGTCTTCATATATAGGGATGAAAAAGAAGTTATCATATATTAAACAACCATTGGATGGATTGATTATGATTACATCATTCATTATATTTTTTTATATAGTATTTATATATTTTTATCTCTCAAGTCAACAAAAAAAACAGAGATAAACTCGATCTATCCAACCTTATTATAATGGATCTCTCACAAGGATTAGAGTAAATAAAAAATATTCATAAAGACAATATTTCTAAAACCCCCAACTTAATAATATTCTAATGTGTGGGTGGGGGTAAATGGCAAAGGGGTACTTTTTTTTGTTTGTATTATACATAACTATTATATGTATATATATATATATATATATTCCTTATCGAGCCTCTTATTGAGTTATCGACTCGAGCGAGGCCCGACTCGAACTCGGCTCGTTAAGCTATAGAGCACAAAATTCTGGCTCGGGTTCAACTCAATATCTTAATGAACCAAGCTCACGGGCCCTTATCGAGTCGAGCCTGAGCCTGTCTCATCGAGCCGTGACTCAATAGCCAACCCTAATTAATTCTTCTTTTATTTTTTATATTTCCATTTCTAGTGAAGACATCATTTCATCATCTTCCAAAAAAATTTAAAAAAATTGCTCCATCACTACTCTTACGCACAAACACATTCTTATTTAGATGTGAGACAAGGTCTTCATATATAGGGATGAAAAAGAAGTTATCATATATTAAACAACCATTGGATGGATTGATTATGATTACATCATTCATTATATTTTTTTATATAGTATTTATATATTTTTATCTCTCAAATCAACAAAAAAAACAGAGATAAACTCGATCTATCCAACCTTATTATAATGGATCTCTCACAAGGATTAGAGTAAATAAAAAATATTCATAAAGACAATATTTCTAAAACCCCCAACTAAACAAAGAGGGGTTACAGAGAAACTCACACAACACTTGAGGGGCACCTATTGCAATTATCCACTCTCGGACAAGGCGGCGGTGATAGCACTCCGTGGACCCTTTCTCTCCCCTCGCAAAATCCCAAGTATTATAATATATATAAACACATCGGAACTCCTCTCGCTTCTCCTCACTTCACCACGACCACGAGGAGAAGAGGAGGAAGAAGGAAGATGGTCTCCATGGACGCGGATACCCACCAAGACGTCAAGTTCCCGCCCCACCTCCCGCAGCCCAACCGCCCCTCGGGCCTCTCCGACGTCACCGAGTTCCACCTCTCCGGCCTCAAGGTCACCGTCAAGCTCCCCGACCAACACCGCAGCGATGCCTTCCGCGGCCGCATCACCTTCTTTTCCCGCTCCAACTGCCGCGACTCCTCCGCCGTCCGCTCCTTCCTCCGAGACCGCCGCCTCCCCTACGTCGAGATCAACCTTGACGTCTTCCCCTCCCGCGAGACCGACCTCCGCCGCTGGACATCCTCCCCTGTTCCGCAGATCTTCCTCAACGCCGACCTCGTCGGGGGACTCGTGGCGCTCAACAAGATGAGGACAAGCGGGGAGTTCGATCGGAAGGTCGGGGAGATCGCCGCGACGCCGTGCCCTAAGGAGGCTCCCGAGGTGCCGGTGTACGGAGAGGAGGAGAGGGAGGAGGGGGATGGGGATGATGAGATGGCGAGGATCGCCAGGGCGGTGAGGACGAAGGTGAAGGTGAGGGATCGGATCCGGAAGATGAAGATTGTCAGGTTTTGCTTCGAGGGATGTGAGCTGGTGGAGGCGCTCATCGATCACCTCGACTGCGGCAGGAGTAGGGTTAGTCACGAGCTTTCTGTTTTATTTTATTTTATTTATTTATTTGTGATATTGGCTTGTAGTAAAACTAAAATAAAATCAAATAGCGACTTTCAGTTAGAGGAGAATAAGAACTAAGAAATGAAAAAAATACATGTATACATATAATGTACATATAATAGATTATTTATTATTTGACATTTTGTCCAGATTATTTAGTTTAGAATAGATATTGAACAAATGCCTTATTTTTGCCACTCAGGAATTTGAAACCACCATCTGGACTCTATTAAGTACATAATAAAGCTTTCAGTAAAGTTGAATTGGCCGTTTGTTTGCTTCCCAGATGTCCAGATTAATTGAACTACTTGATCCAATTTGAGCTTTTCAAATACAAACCTCCATGAACTTCAATGATCCTTATATGTAAACGTTACATAGAAAAATGAAATCATCAAATTGAGAATAGACATATAGTTGTGGCCATTTTTGTAATTTACTCATGAGATGAATGATCCCCATCCAATCCAGTTGATCCTTTGGACAATTAAACAAAGACAAAGGGATACGTATATAGTGGAGGAACCATTGTATAATTCACTTAGTTTTTCATGTTGATAAGAACTTATGTAGGCTGAGATATCTTTTTGGGTATTTACCCTTTTATGGTATATCACGGAGTTAAATTAGGCTCTTTTATAACGATTATAATTCCTTAAATGCGGTTGAATTATTTTACCACTCTTTACTACTTTCTTTTTTTGGCAGTACATTATTGGGATTCACATTTGACAAGTATTGAACGGCATTCCCTTTTCGGTTCCTTTGATTTCTTGTACTTTCCGTAGTTTGTTGTTTCTAAATTAGATTGCAATTTGACAAAACAAGCTTTCATTTGATTCCGCGTCCCTTAAAAGTAGCTTTTTATGAAATTTGGACTGATTAGATTGATACGAGTCACCTTGTGTTTTGAAATTTATAGTTGTCCTGAACATACGGTCCATTGACATTTGGGTAAGGAATTGATTATTCCCATTCCTGTACTAAATATGCCGCCAGAGATTACCATCAGATCTGTCTTTCTGTAGTTGGTACTTATTTGAATCATTGGAGAAATTATTGTTGGCACTGTGATATATTTTATGCCTTCAATCTATTGTTTTATTCCACGCCAACTTCCCCTTATCTGGGACGAAAGAGATTAATGTTTATTTTTGACCTGATTAAAATTTACATCATGATATATGAGATGAAAGGCTATTACCCACTCAATATTCAATGCAAGTGGTTTTGTATAACGTTTTTATAAAAAAATCTGTACATTACTGCTTCAACTTTCCACTAACTTGGGCCTAGATGTACATTGTCTTGAGTTGGCGAGATATTTAAAATGGTTGTGAAAGAAATTTTATTAACATAACATGATCTGTATGCCAATTGGGTTTTCACACCTTTTCTCAGTTCCAAGATCAATTAGATATGTTCTTATAATTCAGAGGACGCTACACAAATTTCACCATGAAAAATGTTGGATTAAGGTGGACTATGGAAAGAGAGACTGAAAGCTGGACTCCAAGTCCACCTCTAACTTTTCAATGCACGTAATCCCATAGATCTCAGTTCACATGGCATTAGATTATACCAATTTCGCTAGCTTTATGTTTGGCGCAAAGCCCCGCTCTTGCTCTATTACCAAATGCAATCCAGCATGATCCGAAATCCATGTGGGGTCATCTTTAGGCACATGCTTGTCTCCATTGTGTTGGTCAGGATTCCTTCTTTAGTAATTAGTTTTGAGAGTTGGGTGGTGTGCAACTTATTAGACTACTACTTTCAATCTTGACTGCCCACTTCAAGATGGTCCCGAATTATTAGGAACCGATCAGTGATTGTTCATGAACACGCGTATGTTTACTACAGTAATATCTTGTAATTTTTGGGTACTTTTCCAAGTTGTTAAATGGAATTCATAGGATACATGATCCCTTGCAGGCAATTGAGCTTGGTAAAGAGCTTGCAAAGAAGAATTTCATTCACAGTGCATTCAGGTTGATCCTGCTTATATTAATGGCCTTTCACGCTTTAAAGTTGGATACTTCTTGTTAAAGTTATCAGTTTTCCTGCAGGGAGAATGACTTCGAGGATGGGAACCACCTATACCGATTCTTGGAGCATGACCCGTCGATCTCCAAGTGCTTTAACTTCACAGATGTGACCAATGACCGGGAGCCCAAGCCAGCATCTGTTGTCGGACAGCGTCTCACGAAGCTCATGTACGCTATACTGGAGGCATATGCTTCTGATGACCGACGCCATCTTGACTACAACCGCATCAGTATCAGCGAGGAGTTTCGAAGGTAATAAAAGATTTCCCTGAATAGGACCTGGTATAATATATGTTGTCTCTATATATGCAACTCTATGATAGTACTTGCACTAACTGGTTTTTCTATCTACCTTGATTTACCAAGATATGTGAATTCAGCACATGATCTCCAGCGTGTCGATGTCTTTTCCCTTTCGGTGGAGGAGAGGACAGCCTTCTTCCTGAATCTGTACAACGCCATGGTTATTCATGCAGTCATATGCATCGGGCGGCCAGAGGGCATAATTGAGAGGAGGTCCTTCTTCAACGACTTCCATTACATGATCGGCGGATATCCCTACTCCCTCTCCACAATCAAACATGGCATATTGAGGTCGAACAGGAGGCAGCCTTACTCTATTACAAAGCCATTCAGCACAGGGGACAAGCGTTTAGAGGTACCAGCCATTTCACAATTCTAAGCAATTTCTACGTTTCTCCCATATCTCACACTCTTAAATCTATTCTCCAGTTGGCTCTTCCAACGATGAACCCCTTGATCCATTTCGCGATATGTGATTCAGCTCGGTCGAGCCCACCGGTCCATTTCTTCTCGAGCCAGGGGATCGACATTGAATTGAGGCAAGCGACAAGGGAGTTCTTCCAGAGCGGGGGACTGGAGGTTGATCTGGAGAAGAGGATAGTCTATCTTACCTCTATCATCAAATGGTAAATTTGGGATCACTTTATGACACACATGACCTCATTAAACTTCCTCCTCATCATCATCCATGTTCTTACATATTAAGTTAAATACTTCTTGCAGGTATAGTGTGGATTTTGGACAAGAGAAGGAGATCCTAAAGTGGACCCTCGACTATCTGGATGCACGCAAGGCCGGACTCTTGACACATCTTTTGAACGACGGAGGCCCCATCAATATAGCATATCAAAACTTCGATTGGTCCCTGAATCTGTGAGTAGCTATCGTGTGATTATGATACGCACAAAGCACACATACATGGAATGAATATAATCAAGTAGGCGATTGCCAATACGAGATCGAGCTGTATAGTAGCTAAGCTCCTGTTGGTTAAGAAGATTTTGAAAAAAAAACTAGTAAATGAGGGTGTGACAGTTAAATCGTGCTGTGTTGCCCACAAAGAGGTTGAGGCAATTGATGATTCTTGTATTACTCTTCATTTTCTCAATAATTATAGGAGTTAAATATTTGTGCAAGCATTTTCTTCAGATGCGTAAGATTCGAATTCTGATCTTTTTGTTGGGAAATTAATGCTTCTTTATCTCTAAGAACTTTGAAGGTATCTTCCATCTTAGTCCTTTTCAAGTGATATCAGATCTGAGAAAGTCAGAGTCCTGTTGTGATGAGCTCCCGTCATGCTTTATATATTCTTTATGTTATTGTCTTTCTTCTTGACTTTCGCGTGCACTGCTTCCTGATCTGATCTGGCGATTATGAAAGTTCATTTTTTTTTAATGTTTCCTGATTTGATCTGGTGAATATGAGGTTTTTTAAGTACCAGTAATGGCTCATGAATGTCACTAGAATATGAGAGATTTGTTTCTTGCTTGCAGAAAGACTTTCCAAAACACTATTTTCATTTCGCTGATCATATGGCATCAAGTGGCTCTGATAGAACCTCTTTAATGGTCTAGTGCTAGAAGTAGTGGCTCCCGCTAAAAAAGACCAGGGTTCGAATCACCCCTCCAACTTCCCCCCTTCTAGTACTAAAAAAAGTGGCTATGAACAGATATTTAATGTAAAGGCGACGCGTTATGGATGTTGCATCAACTTAGATTGCAATACACATATCTAGTCGAAGGGGGGTAGCTCCCCCTATTTTAGAGAAGTTTACCATGTCAATTTGTTAGGGTAAAGCAACCAAATAAAATGGTTAATTTTGAGTTGTAAAATAGTAGGAACTCCTCTTTAACAACATGTTGAGAGTTCTTGGGAGTTGGGATACTATTGTTGAGATAGTAGAGTCTCTTCCCCCTTGATTGTAGCAGTTGCATGCTTTTGATAACCATTTACTCTATTATGTATTCCTAAGTAACGGCTCAATAGAAAAACGAATAGTTATCGAACGTTCTACTTAAAAATGATTGAGAAGAGAGCAAGCATCGAGTTTTTAACTATGATGAGTTCCGTTCTTCCTCTCATTGCATTAATTCGCAAAGAGATGTTAGGCAGGTTCTCAATCTTCCTTGCATTTTGCACATCGAAAAAAGCACCTTTGAAAAACGCTAGCCAAGGAATTTAAAGTATGCTATGCTTCTTGGACTTTCTTCAAGTTGAATCGGATAGCGAATGTGGCAAACGACGCAGACTTTGCCACACAAGAAATCACTGGGGAATTTGATAAGCCTTCGTGCACCTTCCTCTCAACCAGGCATCGCAGACAACTGACGTGCTCATTTTGTGTTGCAGGAAGTTCTCTTCCACTTGTAGAAGCAATACTAGAAGAAGGGAGTGTTCTCAATGATTGATTAGATTTAGATCCACCTTTCAACGATGCCATCATAAAGAAAATGTTCAAGATGTAGGATGTCGAGCAAATTTCCCTTTATCCCAGTAGGGTTAGGTTGGGTTGGAGAAAGCCACTAAAAGAGGGTCAGTATGATGTGGAATCCCTTTGTTGAATATTAAGTGTTTGGATGGTTGTGAGAATTGAATTGATAATTGTTACGTGATATTTTTTGTTGTTACATTGGTTACATTTATAATTAAGATACTTTTAAATGTTAATTTATCTGCAGATTGTTAGAAATATTACAGTTAAGAAAAAGTGGGACCCAAGAAATAAATTTTAATTTAAAAAATTAGAAGTATGAGGTAATTCGCTTCCAAACTAGCGTTAGAATTTTGGATATCCAATTTACACTTCGGTAAACATACTAACAATACATAGAAGATTAACATGGATGACATGTAAATTGAGGGAAAAAACCGAAGCTCCATTTGTGACCCATAAAGAGCCACATTTAACTCGGACAAGGTAGTGTTATTAACTGGGGAAGAAAAGAAGATTATCCGGATTTTCTTCCCTTAACTTGAAGTTTCTCTCCTTAACCTCAGTATTTCTTATTCACGTAATAGTTATTCCTCTTCTTTATACCACATTTTTTTAATGGTTAGTTATCTCATTTTATTAAACACCGTACACTATATATTCCACAGCAACTATTACTCATTCTACATGTTTATGAACACACTAAAAGCATACCAAACAAACTAAGAACTATGATAACTCATTCCATCCCGCTTTTGTCCCACCAACACAAAAGAACATCAATACACGATACTGATGAGATAACACGTATCCTTAATTCTTTCCTGCAGCAAAAAGATAACACAACAAATATGAGTTCCTCACTCGGGAATCAAACGGCAATGATGACAAGCAATCAAATACAATCAAACCACAACAAGCAACCAAAGAGGCAAGAATTTTTAACGTGGAAACCCTTGCTCGGTTGAGTAAGAGAAAAAACCACGAGGTAAGACCGACAACTATTCCACTGTGTCAAAATAGAGCCAAATAATCTTCACGGTTTGATTGCCCAACAAAACTGAAATACAAGCCACAATCACATCAAATAGTTCTTGAGCAATCAACCAACTATCACACTAGGTATCTAACAATATCAATAATGCTTAAATCCAAAGAGGATGGAGAGACTTCCCTGGAGGCTCCAGAATGGAGACCCAAAACAATGATATCCGCTCCGTTGAGGTCGCCAAACACACAGCCTCTCCGCTACTGCTCTCAAACTCTCCCAACCGCTAGTCCTCTCGAACTCATAGCCTTAACTGCTCATCTCGAGCCCATCAAAGCGGCTACGCGATCAATTGGAGAAGAAGAATCGAGGGTCCAGCTACATCTACATCCTCTCTCTCTTGGCCTCTCTCTTTCACGACCTGGAGGAAGGGAAGGTTTTCCCAAGCCCTTGCTCTCTGCTCGAAAATGGTGGGGTATCCCCAAATAGCACGGATCCTCTACAGTACTACAGAGGCCGGCTGTAAAGGTAGGTGCGGCGTGAACCGCTCAATCAAGATCAAGCGGTTCACACGGTAAGAGTTGAAAAAAAACTCTGATTTCATGTGAGCCACTTGATCGTGATCGAACGGTTCACGCCACACCCTCTTTTCCAGCCCACTCTGCAGTACTCTTGCAGAGGAGCCGATCCCATCCCCAAAAGCCCCATCGAACATCAACATAGTGGAAACATTGCACAAAAGTCCCTGTAAAAAGGATAAATTGCAGCAACATCACCCCTAGATGGGACCAGACAAGCAAAATGCCCAACATATACGCCACCTTAGTCCTTGTCCCACCTAATTATCCTATCATCCTTAAAGAGTTGTTAATTTAGAGTTTTTATAAAAAAATGAAAGATTAATTGCATGAAAAATTTCATAGTAGAGTCCTACACATTAGGACTCATGAAGTTAAAAATACCACAACGAAGTTAAATATACATGCCAACCATACATTTAATTGAAAAATATCATAAGTAGCTCCTTTGTGAATAAATCCATCACTTGATCACTTGATTTACTATAAGAAAGATGCAACGCCCATGTCTCAATCTTCTCACAAATAAAATATCTGTTGATCCCAATATGCTTTGTCCTATCATGCGTAAAAAAGATTTCTAGTCAAGTATATTGTACCTATGTTGTCACAAAACATGCGGCTTCAATATCGAATTCACTCAAAAGAATTTTTAACCATAAAGATTTTGGTAGCATCATTAGCAAGGGTACAATATTCGGCATGAAAACCCAATATAGAAATAACTTTTCGTATCTTACTTTTCTTAGATAATAAAGTTTCCACACATATACACATCATAACTTGAGGTATACCTTATATCATCTATTAAGCCTTCCCAATTTGTAGCAGTATAACCTTCGATTGTCACATTAGTGATAAACATGAGACCATTTTCGAAATTTCAAGTGACCTTTATATATATAATAATATTTTATTAACTGCATTAACTTGTAAGATGATATAAGCCATCATGATCTGACTAATAATATTATCATATGCAATATCCTGTCTAGTGAGAGAGATAGATTAATTTTTTAATTATTTTTTAACAGATTTCTTTCCCTTCATCATCAAGAAGTTCTCCATCCTCACTCATTTTATAGTTTGTCTCCACAGAAGAAGTGGTTTATTTGTATCACATTAGCATGAGTCCTTTAACAGATCAAGAGCATTTTCGTTTGATTTCGACACACACCCTTTAGAGATTGAGATTATATTTTTCTAGGATGTCATCTTCTACTTTAGAATTCTGTTGATATTGACGACAACTTTCTTAATGACCATCTTAGAAGAGGTTGAAATTATATTTTTCTAGGATGTCATCTTTTACTTTAGCAACTTATGCATAATTTATCTCTTAATTGATATAAGTCCATCTAAATAATCTTTCTTTGTACTCATTCCATCCAAATAATCGTTCTTTGTCCTCATTGTTGCTATCCATCTTTTCCTTACTTCTCTCATTGTATCATCAATGAAGTAAATTCTTATATCATTTTTCTCGACCTTCTTAATAATAGACCCCCCTTGAAGAAAAATCTTGGAGATGTAGGATTAATTTTCAAAGAATATCCTTACTCACATGCATATTTTTTTCACAGAATTACAACATTTGTATGTAGTATGAGTTTCAAAATATACAAAAAAAAGATACAGTTCATGGCCTTGGGTCTAATTTTTGCAAGTTGAGACCAATTAGGTGAAGGAGTTCATAACTCACACATCATGGAAATGTATAAATTTGCAAACAAATTTGCATAAAAGTATGTTCGTTGTATGAACATAGATATAGTGCGTAACAAAATTTTTATGTGAAACCACATGGTGTAGGAAATATTTTCCAAACTATTTTGCATAACCACATGAGTCATAGGGTTACCTTTGAAGCATGAGTATCTAAATGAAGAGACATCTTGAATGAAGTCTGATCCAACGAGGCTTCTCTCGCGGGCATGATGATTACTCGTGTTGTCTCCCACGAACTTTGATGTAGACGTCCAAGGGATCTTCGAGAGAAGGGAATGACCATGTAGAAAGTCTTGTGCCCTCTCCTCCCAAATCTCAAGACAATGTATCTCCCTTGGAATTAAAGGAAATTGTTGTAGAGAAAAAATGTCTTTAAGAGAGAGGCCAAGATCTCTCTTAAATAGCATTTTGTCTACATCCAATGAGGAATCCCACTCCTCATAGTACACTTACACAACAACTCTCTCTATCTTCTTGATTATCACGTAGGAATAATAATTCTACAAGAGGTTGGATAACAATTTAGCCAAGATAGTCATCAAGATAAATAAACAAAAATAATAGAAAGGTCACAACAAATAGGACTCTCATTGTGGGCTCCATGGTAGATGTCTGCGTTGAGATAATCCTATTAAATTTTAATTCTAAAAATAGGATGATATTATAATTTAATTACCCAGTGATAAATTCAATTACAAGTATCATAATCTAGCTTATTTAAGAGAACTCTCTCTCAATTTTTGAATCCAATTCATAAATCCATAATAAAATATAAGTCCAATTTAAAATTTTCCAATGTGATTCATATTCACATGTGCCTTGAAATAATACATGAATCATATTCATATAAATATTAAATAATATAAATCATTATTCATATTAAATAATTATAAAAATGTGAACCACATTCACATTATCCTTGGAAAACTGTATCCATGATAATAACATTTATTATCATAATATTGATACCATAATCTACGGGTTATAATCCAATCATGACGTACGAGTAGCTTTCGTGGATACTTGGAGATAATGTTAGGGAGATCATATAATCCATATATAGTGAATTGAAATTTGGATATCTATCAAATTTTAGGATTTAAACAATTTATCACGAAACACGACACACTCTATTTCTAGCTCATTTGAGCTCAGAAATTGATCACATTGATGAGCTTGAATTCCATTTCTATTTTTAATCATTATCCAAACCATTTGGAGTTTAGAAATGAGTTATGGAAGTGAATCCATCTCCATTTGCATTTTCATTTCTATTTCCAACATTTGGACCTAGAATTGGACATTGAAATTGAATTTTATGACGTGAGACTTAATACAATTAATTCACATATCATTAATCATAAGATGTAGTCATTAAAATCCATTCGGTTTCATCACTCCTTGAAAATGCAAGTGTCATTATATATGATCTATTAGGAACGCATCAACCAGAGTGTTCACAATACTCCATCATCCTACATACTGGAAGACTTTGATACATCGGAAGTTCAAGCCCCTGTTTGATTGCCTCCTTCCAAGGTATATCAGAAGATTTCTCAATAGAGAATTGGAATTGGATGCCAATATCAATTATATACTTTTCAAAAATATATATTAATATTTCAAATTCGTGTCATATTTCATAAATAAGATCACCATGCATGGAATTCTATTTGACCTCAAATATCTCATGAGTGAGCTCTATCTCCTGGTTCATCAAATATGAACTTGCATGATCCCTGTAAAATATCATACACCTCATATGATCTCATATGTGCACCATCATGCTGGTATATGGATCTTGGTTAGGTTTTCGATATAATAGTTTATCTAATGCACATACTTGGATATATGGATATATATCTGTCTCAGGTCGAAGGATGTAAGCCTGATCGTGACAATTACGATCCAAGTCTTAATTTATCTCAACCTCATCAAATCTGCACTTTGACCCAAATAGTTAACATTTTGACTTTTGGTCAACTTTTGATCATTTATCTCACAACACAACCCTAAGTTAACATTTTTCACTCTTCAGACCAATCTGTTGACTATTTGGTCAATATTTTTGACTTGACTACCCCACGACCTTCGAATCTCAATTCCAATGCACATGACCTAATCAATAAGTAAGTCAGAGATCGGCCTTTAGAGAAGGATTTTCATTTCTTTCTTAGATCGAAGATCAACCTTGAATATCACATGATGAAGTCA
Source organism: Ottelia alismoides (assembly GCA_037367405.1). Lineage (NCBI taxonomy): Eukaryota > Viridiplantae > Streptophyta > Magnoliopsida > Alismatales > Hydrocharitaceae > Ottelia > Ottelia alismoides. Next base: position 466,762 of record JAZKJV010001522.1, on the reverse strand, counting down.
ATTGTGTCCTCTAAACTACATGGTATCCAATGGACATGGTGCATAATCCTCATTGTACAAAGGGACCTTCATTAAGTGTAAATGCAAACAATCAATTAGATGAAAAACAATAACTTTTATTACATTTATGGGTCACCAATGGCTTACAAGTCCAACATCATGAATGAATAAAACACACCAAACACAAGTGGCTTCATGTTAGTACAAATAAATATTTTGTTAATTCTAGAGATTTGTCCATTTCAGATTGGAAACCCATCATGGCTTCGACTCTTTGGATGAGTCCTCCACAAAACAAGATGTGGACGCTAGTCTCCCATCACTAATGAAGAAGGAAAAATGAAGTGCAAACTAGTGCCATGATGACCCTAAAGCATGGGTTACTTGTGAACCCCCGAGGATCCGGGTACCCGTTTACGCGCATTTCGCAATAATTCATTCACGGGAGATCGCATTAAGTTACAGAAAAACAGGGAAAAATTTTCGCGCGGATAATTTTCCACATGACATTCACAATCATAACCACAAGTTAATATAGACAATTGTCACCAAAATCTTATTTCATTAACTTCCATATATTTTACATGTACAAAGTCTGACAGTACATACAGTATATCCCAAAAATCTGACTGAAGAGAAAGAAACATAAAATAATATAAATTGAACAAAAATTGGCACAAAATAAACCATACCGTTGGGTATAAAATTTATCTCCTAAAATCATCAACCCGCTACTGTGCTAAATGCTCCTTGCCTGCCATGCGTGCAAGGAAGAAAAGGCATCAGCGGGTGCTGGTACTTCCCATAAGTTTATATAAAAATAACATGCATTTATTATTTACAAAAGAAAGCAAGTAGAGAGGCATGAGCAACTCAAATTTAAAATTTATTTCTACTTGCAAATGTAAAAGGTTTTCAAATCTCTAGTAAGCACCCCTCATGATTAGCCATTAACCCAACATTTCCCACATAAGCATATTTATTTTATAACTAGTTGATCATAGTAAGTATATTTCATTCTCATATTACTTAGAGATCATATTTGTGGATTTTGATGATGGGAAAGATGAGATAAGAAGATATAATGATTTATTAAATTCTTAAGTCTAGTGGATAGTCTGTGGTATTGGTTCGTGTGAAACCTCACACTATGACTCTAAGACTTGGGAAAAGTCTTAGGGTTGGGGTGCCTCCGTAGGCATGCGGTGTTGTATAATGCATCCTAAGTAAGTTCCCAACACGTCCACTAGCTTAATTAGATTTCGAATTAGACTATAGTTACTTCCATTTACTTAACTTAACTGTGATCTTTATGGGGATTTCAAAACTGATTATAGTCACTTCTAATTATCTCAATTTTAATTGTGATTTCCTCCAAACCATGACTGTAACTCTCTCTCTGATGTAACTCTCGATGATGTAGATATAGATGTAGATATGGATGATCTGGATGTAGAATCGCCAAGTCTGTTGGCGAAAGAAAAACTCAAGCGGTGAAGAAGCCAACAAAAGGGCTCTTCTGTCTCGCCCCCTAATTGGAAGGACGGTCCAATAGAGGGATAGGCCTACTCCCAAACTACGCCACTGAGACGGGTGAGAGGGACTTCCCGGAAAAGTCACTCTTCCCGGAAAAGTCACTCTAGAAAAACAGCCCGACCGGTAATGGGCAACCGAGCTCGTACGTACAACTGAAAACCAAGGATCCCCCGCCTGAGTATCCTAAAAGACAGGGTCAGCGGAACTGGTCTAAAGTCGGGATCCCAGCAAGGCGTAAAAACACTGCGAGCTCGCGTAAAAACCGAAAAGGGACTGGGATCTCAGACCCGCGTACTTGGCGGCCGCTGCCCAAACTGGGCTTCCTTTCCTCCGCCCAGTTGAGGGTCACCGCGCCCTCGCACAGTCAGGTGTAAAAGTCACCCTGACCAGCACTGATAATTATCCGACAGCACTAATTTACCATCATCCTTACCTTCTTGATCTTTCAATTCTTTTCTTAATCTTTTCTGTCGTTGACCATACAGATCTAGATCTTTTTGTAAATAGTGATCTTAAAGTTAGGAGAGTGTATCCGGAAAGTAATTCATGGAGATAATCAGGTCCTTATGATCACATCTTATAATTTCCTAGAAGCAATTTATCTAGTACATACATCCATCACTTATTCTTCCTAGGAGATATCTTTTAATCTCTTTTCAAATACACAACTAAGTCATGGATAGGAAGGATTGATTAAGTTCAAAGAGACTTGTGCTTATTAAGATTTTTAAAATCAATGTAGTAGATGTAGATCTTATCTCACCTAGGGTTGACTGCCTATCTAGGTTCTCTCTCTCTCTCTTTTAAATCTTGATCATATACTTTCCATTCACAATTTATTATCTTGATCTGTTCGACTTGCCAACAGGAGTAGTGCAGGGATCGTTCATCTAGTTGGAATAAGAAGATCTCTTATGATTTTCATGGTTTCCTGGTTTAGGATTAAAGACAACTTTTCCATGGGTCTTACTGGAGACTGTTGTAGTTGTGCTCTTAAACACCTACAAATTATGGGAAACTATCTAACAGGAGATCAGATCTCAAGTCATTTTGTCAAACAATTGAAACAATTGGTATGCAATTCGGCCAATTACATCTCTGTTGCAACCAACCACATGATTACTCCCCCTAGAAATCCAGTAAAGATGGTATATTAATATTGGCAACATGCAGATCTATGAAGCAAAGAGAATTACTAGTCTTTGAAGGCTCCAACACATGTGTAAACGAAACCACACAGGAATGGCATTTTTCTTAATAAGCATCCTAATTGACAGGGAAAAACTGGACCAACTTATAAGGAGAGCAACCAACAGACTCAATCCATTGAAGATAAAAATGTATATGTGGATCCTCATATTATGTATTTTAGATTGTCGTCTGGAAGCCTGGAATTAACTTGTTGATGATATCAGACCTGAGATAGCATATGTATCCATGAAAAGGAGCGTGATACCATGCTCATTCGTATGTCAAACAGGATCATAACAATGATTAAACAACAACTCACCAATAATCCATAAATATCAAGTTGTAACATATCAAGTGACATTTAGTTTATAAGATCTGTACTTACAATATTTCGAATCCCTCATTAAAATGAACCAATATAATGTCAGGAGTCAGCCCTTGCGTTGCATGTCATATGCATGCAACATTGCAACGGCAGAACCACTGTGAAGAGTATAACTTACTCAAAGGACAGACCCCTTTTTAAAAACAAAACTAAGAATCAATGAGTGTTAAATCAATCATGTATGGCAGCAAGAAGATAAGAGTGAAGGAGTGTACATAAAATTTAGTATAATAGGCATGCATGGCAGCAAGAGGAGGACAGGGATGTACCTATTTTGATATGAAAACTTGGAGGTGATGGATCTTTAAACATGCAGCAGCTTTGATAGAGGGAATTCTGAAGATACCTTATGGTTAGGGAAGATTTTTAGAAAAGAGAAGAGAGGGAGAATGTCTCGACTGGAAAGAAAATAGGGAGGAAACGAGACATTTATAGAAGATGAGAAAATCCTCAAGAGCCTTCCACCGGTGGAGATGAACATCAGCTTCTTGCTGTACGAAGAGGAGTAACAACAACACTCTTGAAGAGAAGCAGCTCCCCAGTGGCTTCAGGCTTTGGGTTGCTCGGAAGGAGTAGTTGTGCTGCTCAAATGGGTTCCACGGGCTTCAGCTACAACATGCAGCAGATTTTTGAAGCAAAAGAAATAGGGCTTCGTTGGGGAGAAGAAGAGAAAGATTCAGGAGATCTTTTTGAGAAACTTTGAAGGGGTTTTTTTGAGATATATATAAGGGAGAGAGGGGTCCTAATTCTAGCCAAGTGGAAGGAATATAACTCCAGATGTTATGTAATTAAAGTGACACAAGGGCTGAGAAGAAAGGCAAACTTACGGCTGAAGTTGGCTAAATTTTTTTTATAAACAGCCTGCTACGGTTACTGTAGCAGAACAAAATTATCATTATTATTATTGTTACTAACACCCTATTCTCTCCTTACTTGACATATTTAAAATTTACCGTATTCGTGCATCAGGTATCGGATTTCGACGTGTGACATCTAGATTTGATCGTCTCTGAATGACGATCAAAATGAGTATAATACTGACATACTTTTGATCGGGTTTGGATATCCGAAATTTTCGAGATACGGTTTTGGTTTATAGTTAAATTTTGCGAATTAAAAATAGCAAACGATCTCCAATTGACGAACGGTCAATTCCGTTGGTCTTGTTTTGTCGAATCGGATTTTTAGGCGGTCTCGGTTCGTTTTGCAGTTTCAAAATTTGCTTCACAGCTTTTCGCGGCACGCATTACGATGCGACCGATTTTTGGTCAATTTTGCCCGATCTACTTTTGATTTATGGTCAATTGATCGATTTAGGTTGTTTGACATTGACCAACAACTTTATTGGATTAATCGGATGCTAATCGGGTCGGTTTCGGGTTTGACAGATTTCGGATGTTACATTACTAAATGGTTGATTTCACAAAAATTGAAATCCTTTGCCTTTTTAAAATGAGAGAGAATGGGGTTTTCCTTTTGAAAAGTCATTACATGTTTTTGGTTACGGTGGTTATGTCACCCCTTTTTGATCTATGTTATGTCATAAAATTAAAATTTTCATCTCACATTAAGAAGAACTATGATGCATTGCTATTTGGTGCTTTGCTATATTAGATTAATGTAAATTTATATTTTTGAAACACACCCACACACATGCACTTGTGTGCGCACGCGCGTGCGCACACACATACACAAGGGTTCAAACTGAACATAGACTTTTGCATATTTTGTTTAGAGAATGTAACTTTTCGTCTAATTACTCACAGGTACCTTTAAATGAGATATACAACAATTAGCATGACATTCCCCATAAACTCTTTGGAAGATATCTTTATCCGTCACATCCAATAAGTGGTCATTTTCCTTTATGCTACTACATTCTGTTGGAGTGTATAACCACATGAGCTCTCATGAGTGATCTCTTTCTCATCAAGAAAACAATGTTAGGAAGCCCTCCAAGTATTCTTTAGCATTATTAATTCTAAGCGATTTAACTTTTTAGCATGTTGAGGGTTAATCATGTTGATATATGTTCTAGTAGTAGTAGAAACTTTGCTTCTATTATTCAAAAGGTAAACATCTATAATTTTTGAGAAATCATCAATAAGGGATAAACTAAAGACGTCCTTCTAAACTCTTTAGATTTGGTGAACTTTAGGCATCAAAGCGAACAATTTGAAAAATGCAAGTATCTGCATTATTTGAAGAATGACGAACATCTCAAGTATGCTTAGACATTTGTCATATTTCACAAGAATGAATATCATTACCAACTTTATTCCATAATTAAAGGAATCAATGTTGGAAAAGAAAACTAAGGATAATCAAGTCTCTCATGCTATTATTGAAGATTATGAAGAACATGTGTCTTGTGTTCTACTTTATAGTAATACAACAGAAAACACATAAGCTGGAAGACCATATAGACCATCAACTACCAAACTAACTCCAATATGCTTCCTTGTCTCTACGTCATGCGAAACACATGAGCGATCATAAAATGATAGTTGGCAATAGGATAACCATAAAGCAAGTTAATAGGAAAATTATGAATATGAAGAGCATCTTTTAAGAAAAATTTGTCAACAATGGATATATTCCATTCTCCAAAACATCCACTAGAACATCCATTTTCCAAATAAATGGGTTCTCTTCTCATTGCAAGCTTATATAAAATATTTTTGGATTACTTATTATATGTCATAAGTGCAACTATTAATAAACCATTCGTCACTAAATAAATTTCTACTTTTTTTTATGTCCAACCATGACTAAATTCATGACTTCAACATTAGTGCAACTTTATTAGAGATAGATATCTTCTTGACATACTCATGCAGATCTGATCATATGTCAATTTCTTTTTTTATCAATGTGATCATGACAAATATTCTTAGTTTTTCAATGGCCATTATGATCGATTTATTTCCTTTCAAATATGTCATGTTAAAGCTCCAACAATAGCCAATCGCATGACTAGTCTTCTTACGATGTCCAAAGTTATTGTCCCTTCACTAAATACTCTTGTTGCCTTTGCTGAGTAAAGTAGTGTATAAAGTATCATGACAATCTTCTTTAGACTCAATAGCACGATAAAATGGATAACATGTGCGGAGAATGACCTTAAAAGAAATGAAAATGTTAAGGTGGATGTGTGTTCGTACATGTAAAGATCGAATTTAGAATGATGCTATTAGAAAAAAGTTGGTGTAGCTTCAATAGAGGGTAAGATGTCTTGTAAGCTTGGAAGAAGGAACCAACTCAAAGACTTGAACATGATACAAGTTGATGAGAGCAGCTTAAACCCCCCCCCCCCCCCCCCCACAATTGGAGAAAGACAAGGAAAGAAAAAAATTGAGGGATGGTCATGCATCTTGTCCATTTTTCAACTTGAAAATCGCTAGAAATAATATTATCATTGATGTCGGTCTTATATAGGGGTATTTGTGCTAAATGAAGAACTTCATATAGATATTTTTGATGATGAAATTTTACAGGTATATTTTCTAGTAAGGAGTTCAAGGATAGTTATTGAAATCCATATACTCCCATCGTTAATTATATAAATCAGTTGTTGCTAATAGTATATTTGTTTCATCCATGATGACTTAAATAAATGTGACATGACATTAAGAGACAATGCCCTCGTAGAAACTGTTGAGCCGTGTTTTTTTTTATTAGTGGATAAATGAATCTTTGGATGAAGGATCATTTACCCTCATTTATTTATTGTACTAGTCCCCCCTCCCCCCCGTGTTTTTTTCTTCTTCTTTTCTAACCTATTGAGGTTTCGGTGATAATTTCTTCACATTGGTTGAGTTGTTTCTATTTTTTGGTTGGTTATTAGAAATCATATGTCCTCTTATGGCCTTGGGAAATAAAGATCCAATGGAGTCTTTAATAGTTAGACTAGAGAATCTAAATTGCTACAATAAAATTAAGACTTACAACTTATTATGGTTTCTTGCTACGGAGGTTGCTCTTGCGTCAAAAGATATGACAGACATGTAAATGTTTGATCGATAAAAAATGATAAAAAATATATGATTAATGGTATATGGAGGATAGTCACTAAGGACAGAGTCATCAATGATGTCTCTCATGATAAGCTTTGGTACTTGGAGAGAAAAATGCTAGAGAATAGCAACTCACATTGGAGAGAGCATGTATATGCAAAAGAGATAAAATATCTTATGTGTCAATTGAGTAGAAAAGTCTACAATATGAGACTAGGGAAGATGCCGGTTGCTCCTTAATATGTTGTGTTAAAGGGGAAACATGGACTATTACTGTAATGACGCACGGATGAGCATGTCATCGAAAAAGTGCTGAGACAAGATCTGGAAGCAGGGGATGTTTGTTTTTTGTGATGGCCTCAATTATGAGTTCGAGGAAATGAGGAGTTCGTTTATAACTGTAGGGACTAGATCCAACAACAACAACAAAAAAAAAGCAATTTCCCACATTAAATAGGGTCAACTATATGGATTCTTTTCCTCCATTCAGATATATCTTGGATCATTCTCGGGCTTAGATCCAAAAATTAATATCCCTTCTGATAGTCTCATTCCAACACTTCTTAGGTTTTCCTCACCCTCTTTTAGCCTGCCCAACATCTCAACCAGTCTATCAAGATAGATAAAATGTCCTACATATGCATGTACTAATATAATTTACATGGATATTTTTATCTTACAATATGTACATGATATATATATATGTAAGAAAACATAAAAATTTAAGATATTCAATCATATTTGAAAGCAAATGTAATACCGCGACCTTTTGTTACACTTACGTATGTGAAATATTAAATAATTACATTCAAATTTTTCTTGGGAAATGTCCAACATACCTTTTTGTTGGGCACAATGGAAACAGAATGTGGAAACAAACACACGATAAGCAATCACTAAAACAATCACAACACATGATTTACAAGGTCATTCGTAACTGAGATATGTCCTTGATGATGATGGCATATCTCTGTTAATATGGCGGAAGAACTGAAGTACAAAAGGATGATTCAAAACACTAACCCTTAGGAAGTTTATATGGTACCCCTATAAAAATTCTCCACAAACAGATAGATTCTAAAATCTCTCTAATCATACGGATTTACCAAATCCCCTTAAACTGAATGATCTCCAATTCCCTCCTGATGGGAAGAACAAACGTGTTAGGAACAATCATAATCAAGATGGATTCTCAAATCAAGTACGGTATGGATATATTCTCTAATTACAATCCGAAAGGATACTTTGGTCAATCGGAATATAGAAGAATGTCCACATAATATAGAAGGATCCAATCAATTAAGATTCAAATCATATCAACACTTTCTTTTCCCAAATTCTTTACCAAGAGGAGCATGCATCTCAATCAATGAAGGCAGAGAGATAGAGGTAGGCCATCATTGTCATAAAAAGATAAAAAAATTTAATTTGGATTTCTATTTTTCCTAAAAAATAAAAATATTATAACTATTTTTAACCAAATAGAAGAAAAATAAGGTTCCACATATGTCATCAATATAACTGACCAATGGGATGGGGCCTGCCCGCACAACCTGTTCATGGGCCGGATTTGGGTCAGGAGATTTTGGAATGGGCCGGCCCGCAAAAAAATAAAAAAATATAAATATAAGCTGGATAATACATGTATTAATATGATACACTTCAAAATTTTCATGTACGACACTAGTTTAAAATAAAAATTAATAGTTTACATATCAAGTAACATATAAACTACTTACATTAGTTATATAAAATATAAATGGTATTAATAAAATCATTTATATATTTTAAATACCATTAAAAAATTCAATAGATAAAACTCGAAATAGACAATGGTACAACTCATGGATGGACTTTGAACATAGGTTTTTTAACCTCGTCCCGTTCGGCCCAACCCATAATCGGCCCGACCCATATTTTGGTCAACTCTAAGGGTGTGTTCGGTTCGGGAATAAGCAGGAATAAAGATGGGGAATAAAGAGAATAAGGATCTATTCTTTGTTCGATTGAAGGATAGGAATAAGGAGAATAAGGTGAAATAAAGATAGGTAAGGTGGGATAAAAATAGAAATAAGATAGAAATAAGATGGAATGATAAGGAATAGTCGAGAAGAGAATTGATCCATTATTACATAGCCTATTCTTCAACCAAACATGGCTAAGTCATCAACATCTCAATCGTCTCCCTCCCACCGATGCTTCAACAACTATTCAAACACTGCCGTTCTCTCCCGCCCAAATAGGTTGTTGGTCATGATGAGTACGAGCCCCGCCAAATACCTCCACAAGAGATCCCTTAACCATGCGGCGGCGTGGGCCCTCTTCAACAACCTTCCCGCCTCCCCGGACCCCACCGCCCTCCGCTGCTCCGTCTCCGCCATCTCCCGCATCCTCTCCCGCGCCCTCATGCTCCCCGAGATTGATCAGCTCCACTGCCGCCTCCTCCTCCTCCAACCCCTGGACTCCGCTCGCATCCCCCTGACCTCCCTCACCCTCTCCTCTGCCAAGTCGGGCCTCCTTGATAAGGCCCTCGAGCTCTTCCAATCCCTCCGTGAGCGCTTACCCGCAGAGCCACCCTCGGTCTCCCTTTACAATAGCTTGCTTGAGTGCTCGCTCAAGCGGAGACGGTTGGATTCTGTTGAGATGCTGTACAAGGACATGGTTATTGCTGGTGTCATTCCGGATACCTTCTCTTTCAATCTCTTGATCGGGTGTCTTTGTGATGCGGGACGCCTTGATGAAGCACGTGAGCTATTCGAGAAAATGCCGGTGAAGGGATGTTCGCCGAAGGAGTTCACATTCGGGATCTTGATATGTGGGTATTGTAGAGCTGGCATGATCGATGATGCGATGAAGCTTTTGGGGGATATGGGGAGATTTAGGTTCTCCCCAAATTAAGTGATATATCATACCTTGATTTCTCGTTTTGGGTGGGGAGGGTCCATGAGGCAGAGAAAATGGTCGAAAGAATGAGGGACGAAGGCATGTCTCCAAATGTTGTCCCTTTCAATGCTCGGATTTCGGCACTCTGCAAGGCTGGTTGCATTCACGATGCTTCTCGAATTCTTCGAGACATGATGGAGAGCGCTAGCTTGGGGATCCCAAGGCCTAATCTTGTCACGTACAATGTAGTGTTAGATGGCTTTTGCAAGGAGGGTATGGTCTACGAAGCAGGAAGTGTAGTTGGTTTTATGAAGAAAGCTGGGATGTTTGAGAAATTGGAGACTTTTGACATATAGTTATCAGGCTGGGTACGATCCGGTAATCTTTTGGATGCTAAGCTGTTGCTGGATGAGATGGTCGTTCATGGACTGGAACCAAGCATATACTCAGTATAACATCTTAGTTGATGGCCTGTGCATGGAAGGAATGATGTCGGATGCTAGGGCGGTATCGTGTCTGATGACCAGAAGTGGAGTCATGCCAGATACACTAACTTACAGTACTCTCATTCATGGTTATTGCACTTAAGGGAAGGTTTCCGAAGCAAACACAATGCTTCACGACATGGTAAGATATAGTTTCTGTCCAAATATCATCACTTGTAATATATTATTGAAGAGCCGTCTGAAAGAAGCTAGAATTGAAGAAGCCAAAAGGCTGTTGCAGAAGATGAATGAGAAAGGTTACGGTTTCGACATGGTAACATGCAATACAGTGATAGATGGTCTCTGTCAGAATGGCAAGCTAGATAAAGCGATGGAGATCGTGGATGGAATGTGGCTTCATGGAAGCGCGGCTTTCGGTGAACTTGGCAACTCTTTCCTTGGTCTTGTTGACAATTCTCATAATGGTAGGAAATGCACTCCAGATATTATCACTTATTCCACGAGAATCGATGCGTTGTGCAAGGATGGCAGGATAGATGGAGCCAAGAAGAAATTCATCGAAATGATGGCAAAGGGCATTTCTCCTGATGTGGTCATTTACGACACCTTCTTCAATGGTTACTGCAAACATGGGAAATTATCATCAGCTTTTAAGGTCCTAAGAGAGATGGATAATATGGGTTGCCAGGCAAGTACTAGATCATACAACCTGTTGATCAGAGTATTGGGTAATAGAGGACAAATTGACGGTATCTATAATTTGATGAGCGAAATGCAAACAAAAGGATTTCTCCCTGATGTATTAACTTATAGCATTCTGATCAATACCCTATGTGAAGGAGGAAGTGTAAAAGAGGCAGCTTCACTGCTCGATGAAATGAAGAAGAATGCTATTACACCAAATTCGTATTCTTTCCATCTACTGATTAGCGCCTTCTGCAAGCTGTTGGATTTTTAAGACAGCACATGAAATACTTGAAATGGGTCTGTCTATATGTGGCCAAAAAGAGATGCTGTACAGGGTAATGTTCAATGAATTGTGCACCAATTGTAAATACTGGGAAGCCAAAGCTCTGTACTGGTAGCTGAATTGGAGAAGAGCATCATGATCGAGAGCTTCTCTTATTCAATTTTAATTGAGGAATTGTGTAAGGAAAACACAATAGAGGAGGTGCATGAGGTTATTAGTATCATGATGGACAATTCTTATATCTTCGATCCTGCGGTTTTAATTCCTGTTATAGACGGCTTAAGTCGGAAAGGAAACAAATTTGATGCTGAAAGACTATCAGACTTTACGATGGGCATGGCTTCTGAGTATAATGCATGGAAAACTAGCAGTGCATCTCGTTCGAACTATAATGGAGGTGCTAGTCAAATGAATGCACAAAAGTATAATAGCATCTGTTAGAATAATTATTTTATTTAGTTTTTAATTGTCCTGTTTATGTAAATTACCCATAGAGCTTTTCTCCTATATAAGAGAGCTTTAGGGTTTGATGAAAAGTATCTTGCTTATTCCCTTCAACGTGGTATCAGAGCGACGGTCCTAGACCGGAGTTCTCGAAACCCTAACCCTAACCTGCCCCACCCGCCGGCCTCTCTCTTTCTCTCTCTTTCTCCGATCGGCGCCGCCCCCCCCCTCTTCCGCCGCACGCGCGACTGTGCCCCTGCTCGCGCGCCTCCTGCGCGTGAAGCCTCGTGCGTGCCTCGTGCGCCGCCTTACGCGCCTCCTTGCGCATGCGCCCGAAGCCTCCTTACGCGCCTGAAGCCTTGCACGCTTCCTTGCGCATGCGCCTGAAGCCTCCTTACACGCTTGAAGCCTTGCGCGCCTCCTTGCCTAAAGCCTGAAGCTTGCGCGCGCGCCATCCAGCACGTAAGTCTTCTATGCGCGTGAACGTGCCCCTGGCTTGCCCTTTGTGCGCGAGAACCATTCACGCGTAACTGAGGGTGCGTGTGTGACTACCAGTTCCTGTTTGCCCTACCAGCAACAGCGGTTCCGTCCAAGGTATGGAGGGCGTTGTGGTTTCAGTCTACGTTCACAACGACCTTCCTATATGTTTACGTAGACATTATTGTCTAGTTGTGTAACCCCAGTTGCAGAATATTGTTGTCATCATGTCAGACAACAAAGTTGATCTTCCGTCTCTGGGTGCCTTTAAAGGTCCAGCACCCGTTGTGAAAATGGACGGCACGAACTATGAACTGTGGGCCATGCAGTTCATGAGTCTTATGCAATGCAATGGCAAGAAGCATATCCTCACACAAGAGGAACCTGTTGAGAAGACTGGGGTTAACGCCTCATGGGAGACTGACGATGCATATGCACGTGTATGGTTATCAGGTATCGTGTCCATGGAGATAGCCAACGATATTCTGAGTCAACCCACTACGAAGGCTATGTGGGATATCCTAGCTGCCACATATTCTCCAGCCAAGAACGAGTCCAAGATCTTACAACTCCAGCATGATATTTTCACTATGAAACAGAATGGCCATCCTCTTTATACCCTGTATACCTCTCTGAGGGGTATATTTGAGAAGCTACACGGGTACATTCCGTTGACAGCCACACCAGAACAGCTAAAGGCATATAGGGACTCAGTGATGACATGGGTATTTCTAGCTGCCCTTGATCATGAGTATGACACCGCCAGAGCACAGATTCTTACAGATGCTACCATACCTCCTATGGAAGAAGCCTATCGTAGGTTGAGCAGACTCTCCATATCTCATGGTGGATCTCAGACGTCCTCAGCCATGGCAGCATCTCGTGGCAGGGGAGGATCTCCACAATTTCGAGGTAGAGGTGGTCGTGGTAGAGGAGGAGGTTACAGACCTCCTCGACAGCCGTGCACTTACTGTCGCAGGCCTGGTCACACTGAGGAAACATGCTATTCTAAGCATGGGTTTCCTACTACTACAGCACGTGTGGTGGAGCAGACTCAGCAGGATGGGGGTTCTTCCCATGTCCCGGATCAGAGGTTCGAGGAGTTAGTGGCGCGGCTTAGAGAGATCATGCCAGGTCAGGGGCCAGCAAGTACATCAGGGTCTTCGGAGATAGCTGGTTCAGCATCAGCATCCACGTCAGGTACAACATATGCCCTTACTAGTTGTTACAGAGCAGATCTATCAGAATGGATCATGGATTCAGGAGCATCTCATCATTTATGTGGTGATAAAAAGCAATTGGATGGTTTTAATGCAACTCACTCTTCCATTACTGGTCAGGGGGAGGTGCAGTTGACCCCTGCGATACGGCTTCAGAATGTTCTTTTTGCTCCGGACTTTTCAATGAATTTACTGTCAATTAGTCAAATCACTAAAGATTTAAATTGTCGTACCATATTTGACCCATCTGCTCTTGTGTTTCAGGACATCCTAACGGGCAGAGTGATTGGAACTGGCCGTGAGCAAGGGGGTCTCTATAGACTGGTGCAGTCTCCTTATGCTGGTGTCTCTTCTGTTAGTGCTGGATCTGTCTCTCCTTACACATGGCATCTCCGCTTTGGTCATCTTCCATTGCAAAAGATGGTCCATATCATTCCACAGATTTCTCCCAGATCTACTTTTCAATGCGAGACGTGCCAGCTTGGGAAACATCACCGGTCGTCGTTTCAGAGTCCTCTAGGTCCAAGTCGTCATGGTATGTTTGAGTTACTTCATTTTGATATTTGGGATCCCAGTCGTGTCCCTGATCTTCAAGGACACAGGTTTTATCTTGTTGCTGTCGACGGTTTTTCTAGGTTATCTTGGGTATTTCTTCTTAAAAATAAATCTGATGCTGGACATGTTATTCAGTCTTTTATTATTGAAATAAAAAATATTTTCTCTGCTAGAGTGAAGTATATACGGTCTGACAATGTTGTAAAATTGTGTAGTACCCAACTTTCTAAATTCCTTTTGTCTCATGGGATTGTGCATCAGACGTCTTGTGCATATACCTCCCAACAGAATGGGGTGGCTGAACGGAAAAATCGTCATTTGTTGGATATGACCAGAACCCTTTTGATTCAGAGCCGTGCCCCTCACTCCTATTGGGGGGATGCGGTTCTAACTGCTTGCTATCTGGTCAACCGTATGCCTTCCACAGTGTTAGGAGAGAAGATCCCGTTCTTGACTGCGTTTCCCGAGACAGATCTTTTCTCCCTAACACCACGTGTTTTTGGGTCCATTGCGTTTGTTCATTGCTTCTCTCCTGGTCTTGACAAGCTCTCTCCTAGAGCTGTCAAACGCGTGTTTGTAGGTTATTCCAAAACCCAAAAAGGTTATCGATGTTTTGATCCAGTTAGACGACGGTACTATGTTAGTGCAGATGTCACCTTCTTTGAGTCCATTATGTATTTTTCTCCTACAGGTGACAGACTCACTCACTCAGAGGAAGGGGACGACATCTATGTGCCTCCTCCTCCTCCATATGTTCCATGCTCTACTCCGACATCACCACCACCACCGCCACCACCAGCTACTATTTTTTATCCTCAGGTCTATCAGCGTCGGCCCTCTGCTCATGTGCCTCCTCCATTATCCAGCACGCCCGAGGTATGTACTGATCATTTGAGTTCTGATGGCACGGGTGATTTGCATGCGCATATGGATGTACATGGTACAGATGGTTCTTCCACTCCTCCAATTGAGGACCTAGATATCCCTATTACCCATCGAAGACAGAAGCGTGTGCGGACGATGAATCCTAAATATGGGATGGACTTTGGATCTCAGGCTTCGTTGGAGCGTTTATCCCCGGACTTTCGCCAGTTTGTTGTTGGGTTATCGGCAGGAGAGATCCCACGGTCATATCAAGAGGCACTACAGAGCAGTCCGTGGCGTTTAGCTATGGAGGAAGAGATGGTGGCGTTGCAGTCGCGTGGTACGTGGAGTGTTGTGCATCCTCCACCAGGTGCGTCAATAGTGGGCAGCAAATGGGTCTTTACTGTTAAGCATCGGGCTGATGGTACGGTTGATAGATACAAAGCCAGGTTGGTTGCTCGTGGGTTCACCCAAACATATGGGGTGGACTATCAGGAGACGTTTTCTCCAGTAGCACATCATTCTACCTTACGGATTCTTATTGCAGTTGCTGTTGTCCATGACTGGCCCCTATTTCAGTTGGATGTCAAGAACACTTTCTTGTATGGTGACTTGCAGGAAGAAGTTTATATGCAGCAGCCACCAGGGTTTGCTGCTGAGGAGGAGTCAAGTATGGTGTGCCGTCTTCATAAGGCCATATATGGCCTGAAGCATAGTCCACGGGCTTGGTTTCAGAAGCTCTCGGAGTTGATTGAACAAAAGGGCTTCGTCAGATCTACAGCAGATCATACTCTCTTTGCAAAGAGAGACCAGCGAGGTATTGTGATCATCTTAGTGTATGTTGATGATATTGTTATCACTGGCAGTAATGGGCAGGGCATTCAAGCAGCCAAGGATTTTCTTAGCGAGCACTTTGTTACGAAGGATCTGGGTACACTTCATTACTTTTTGAGATTGGAGTTTGCTCGAAATGAGCAAGACATGGTAATGACACAAAGGAAGTATGTTACTGAT
This sequence comes from Ottelia alismoides, assembly GCA_037367405.1. Classification (NCBI taxonomy): domain Eukaryota; kingdom Viridiplantae; phylum Streptophyta; class Magnoliopsida; order Alismatales; family Hydrocharitaceae; genus Ottelia; species Ottelia alismoides. Next base: position 450,761 of record JAZKJV010001522.1, on the reverse strand, counting down.
CTGTTATCTGAGACAGGTATGGCAGGATGTAGACCAGCTACTACTCCTATGGATCCTAATGTTAATCTTTATGATGATGACTCTGAGGAGGTAGACAAGAGACGATATAGAGAGCTAGTGGGGAAGTTGTTATATGTTACTATTACCCGACCTGATATAGCCTTTGCGGTTAGTAGGGTAAGTCAATTCATGGAGCAACCCAGGCAGGCTCACATGAATGCTGTTTTTATGATCTTGAGATATCTGAAGTCATCTCCAGGTGCTGGTCTTCTGTTTAGAAGAGATACCTCTATATCTGTCACAGGTTGTGCTGATGCAGACTATGCTGGGTTCCCTAATGATAGAAAGTCTACTTCAGGCTTTATTGTATTTGTTGGCTGCTCACCAGTGGCTTGGAAGAGTAAGAAACAAATTGTCGTGGCTTGATCCAGTGCAGAGTCAGAATATAGGGCAATGGTCCAAGGGAGTGCTGAGATGATGTGGGTTAAATATGTTTTGACTGATTTAACTCTTGATGTACCTCTTCCTATGCATCTTAAATGTGATAATCAGGCAGCCTTGTTTATAGCCAATAATCCAGCCTTCCATGAAAGGACAAAGCACATTGAAGTGGATTGTCATTATACACGGGACTTGATTCAAAAAGGGCTTATTTCGACTTCTTATGTATCATCAGGAGAGCAGATTGCAGACATGTTCACCAAGGCTCTTGCTAGGGGTCCATTTCATCTATGTTGTTCCAAGCTGAGCATGATAGATATATATGCTCCAGCTTGAGGGGGAGTGTTAGAATAATTATTTTATTTAGTTTTTAATTGTCTTGTTTATGTAAATTACCCATAGAGCTTTTCTCCTATATAAGAGAGCTCTAGGGTTTGATGAAAAGTATCTTGCTTATTCCCTTCAACAGCATCATGGAAGAAAACTGTTCAACGCCTAAACAAAATCCAAATGATTGGCGTGCTCTCTTGCAGCGGTACAATGTTTACTCTTTTTTGTTTCAGCTACTTTTTCTTTGAGTAAGGTCAAAAAAACCGTCATAGCTTCAAGCCTTCAACTCATCTTAGGGCCGGAGTTCTGTGTCAGGCCATTAATGGAAATCCTTATTCATTGTTCATACTTGTTTTTCTGTCACTTGGAACACTTACTAAGGTCAATGTTGGTTATTTGCAGCGATGATAGTAACGGAATAGCTTCCAAGATTCTGAAGCGTGTAAAGAAAAGATGGAGTCAAGGTAGTATACCTAGATTCAACACAGAGGATGATGATCTTTTAGTTGGCCTGGAAGATCTTGGGTGATACTTTCATCAAGTGATTTCTGCTTGAGGTTAAATCTTCATTTATCCAACTTCTTCATGTGACACATTAGCTGCAAGATCACCATCTGGTCAATTCTAACACATGTTCAATAGAGCTATGGTTACATATGACTATCCAGCTAACATAATCCAACGCCTGATAGTCAATTGACAGCTGAAGCTGCATTTTGAAGGTGGTGCAGCTTTCACTGGAGAAGAAAGATTGTTAGAACCAGACCTCCCATCAGTCGAAGTTGCCAAATCGTTCATCACTGTGCAGGTGATTCTTGTTTTGAGGGCCTTGTTTTTTTTAATCTCTGTTATATGTTTACCTTCCGAGAAGAAAAGAAATAGAGTCTACTTGCAGAATAGTTGGGTACAAAATAGTGGTTCCAATAATATAAGGTTTATATTTTATTCCATTTTGATTCCGATTGAATTTTTATATGAGCATAGCCCCACATCAAAAACTCATATGTGAGTGTGTTATAAGAGTGGAGGATTACTACTTAACAACTTGGGTTTAAGCATTTTGTTGGGTGTCAATGAGTCCAATTTGATCCGAACCCAACAAATTGTTAGGATTAATTTTCCTCGATAACTGACCGGGGACCTAGGCCCGGTACATTACAAGATCTTTCATAAGCCCCTCAATTCCCATCGCTTAATGATCAAGCAGAGCAGGACTCTATCTTTCCCTTTTAGTGAGGACCTCCAGGCACAAAGTGTTAGAAAATAAAGATGCGGAAGCGTAACATGGAAAAAGATAAAGAACAACGAAGAACAACGGGATTTTAACGTGGAACCCTACTCCGTAAGGAGCGGGATGAAACTACGGGAGAAGCCCTCAAAGGGGCATATTATGCATTGCATTTTCTCAATGGATACAGGAGGTCTGGGCTCCTTATATAACCTCTCCAGAGCCTCCAAGTCCCACCACTGGACAATGTGGGACTAAACAACTGGGTGGGGTAAATGGATCTTCTCCAGGATCCATTTACCCTCTACAACTCATATGGCGCATACAACGAATACTCCAACACAAAGCAATAGTTATAGGAGATATTATTTCCATGATTGAATTTATTTAAGTCTATTCTTGTTTGGATTCAGGGTGCATATGTATAGCTGACAGTTGGAGGAGTTTCAAGACCACACGGGCTGATGGAGGTGAGTGAATCAACATAAGATGGCAAGATTTAAGCAACTGCTAGCAGTTTTGTGGGTATTGTGTACTCATCGAGAGATCCTGCTTGTAGAATGTGGGGCATAGTGTTCATGTCTTGTATTCATTGTGGGTGTGCTCTTGTACTTGGTGGAAGTTATTTGCTAAACTCTTCCAGATTATTGCATAAAGAAAAGTGGATGCATATCCATCTAGATGGTTAACCTTTGGCATAAGCCAAAAACCATTTCTCAAGCTCTTTATCCATGAAAAATCGTGGCATTTTTGAAGTGATTACAATTTCCAGGTATATGCAACATTCTCAAATCAAACTTCTATTTACAAATATACTCTAAGTGAAATTTTATCTTCTGGCATATGAAATTTGGATAGCTTCTTGAATCAGGAAAGCATTATAAGTGTCATGGTATCTGATAACATGATATCTCGCTAACCATTCCAAGCCATACCAGGGTTGTATGTCTGACTGAAGCCAGTGATTAAGCATCTGCTTGTTCCCTGTATTATACAATGTTATAGTCAACCATTGTACAAATCATTTTTCGTACAAAGAATTTATACAAAAGTTTTGTGATGCTCCCATGTGGTGTAGTTCCAAGTCAAGAGAGAACTTATTCTTGTTTATAAATCATGTTTGTTATTTCTAACTTTAACTTCGATTTCGATGGTAATGACCAATATCATGTATAAGTCACAAACACTTGACTGGACATTGTTTGATTTGTTGCTCTATGTTGAATCACATTAAACTTTTGTACTGATTTATTACCCTGAGAGAATAGTAACACATTGGTCATCACATTTCTGTCTTGTAAAAAATGCAATATTACTCTGTTTAGAGAAATAATGCAAGACTATACTTCTTTGTCTAGTTATTGGTGATATCTGATTAATTGTCAATATTTGATAATCCTCCCCACAGGAGACAGAAGAACCTTTGACTGACTGCATGTTACAGGTTCCCAGTGCATATGGTTGGGCTAGAAGATGATGAAACTCGGATTTCTTGAAGGGAATATGATGCGTCACGCCAAATAGGCTGATGATAAGCGTGTTATATGATATTATGAAGCACATTAAATAATTGTGCAGATACTTTTTTTCAAGTTAAGATTCAGGTGGCTTTATACATGTTGTGCCTTATTAGGATTGGGAGGCAACAACTCCATGTGTGGAGCTTACTTGAGATGGAATTTTAGCTTCAGTTTGTTTTATAGTGGTTGAGGTTTGATGTGATCATGAATTATTTAAATGTACACATTTGTAACATGTGGTTTTTAGAAATCAATGGTTACACTGTTCTTTGGGGAATATGGTTGTTTTTAGAATTAAGGAATTATCCAAAATTTATAAACATTTGTAACATGACCACCGGACAAATTAATTAGTAGTAGTACATGAAATAACCACATATAACATTCCCTCTGAAACTTTAGCTTAGGAAATAATAAGTAGAACATTTTTTTAGGCAAAATGATAGGGAAAGACCCTATGTAGGTCTTAATCCATTATGTAGATCAATAAAAAAAGGTGTGAGTATATTAGCCATAAATCGAAATTATATATTCCATGAGATAAAATGCTCTCTTTTCCTTCGTGGTCTTTCTCCAACACTAACTTTCTGTTCTCTCTTCCTCATTTCCCTCCCATCTCTCAATAATAAGGGTGTGCTCGTTTGAGGAATAAGGAGGGATATTTCTCATTATTCCTCTCTCCATAGATGGTCAACATTTTGATCCTTGAGTGAAGACGAGGGATGAGGTTTCCCTTCTTATTCCTCCATTTCTACTTCTCCCATGAAAAAATACAAATAACTGCCACTAATCTAACTTTTATCTAACATAACCTCGTTATCCCTCCTTATTGTCTTCCTCCTATTGAACAAAGAATAACAAATAACTATCACTTATTCTTCCTTATCATCTTCGTCCAACGAACAGAAACAATATCTTATCCCTCCTTATTCCTTCTCCTTATCTCCCATCCTAACGGCCCCTACCTGTATCATCATCATAGGAGATCACCAATCATGAGAAAGAAAGATGAATGAGGGAGAGAAAAGAACAAACTATTGCATTAACGAAAACAATTTCTCAAAAAAGATGCAAGTGAATGTACCTAGTTAAGCCTAGATTATCAGGGAATTCAAGGTATCTCCATGTGTAGGTAGGTTCTCCATAGAGAAAAACAAAGAAAGAAAAAAAAACATTTAGCTTAGGATTGTTCTATAGATATTTTTTTATATTTAGTCCTTAAACGATCATCAAAAGGATCTTAGTTATTTAGATCTAAACTCGAGAATGACCGAGATAAGTTTTTGTTGGAAAATGCTTTGTTTTTGTTGTCGTTGTCCATAAACAGTCAAATAACAAGGGTGTGGTGTATTTTTGAAAAAGTTTGCAACACATATATTGTTATGTTTCACATTGAGGAACAAATGAAAATGTTTTCCTTAGATCATCAAATATTAACCGATTATAACTCTAGCCATAGAGGTAAAACTTTGTTTACATAAGTTCTACATGGGTCACAGTGTAATTAATAAGATATGAGGACATAAGTGCTAGTAGGATATTTATTTACAGCAACACAATTGAAAAAATCCTCATAATTGATTATTTATATGGTTTTTACACCCATAATCCTATATTATTATGTACATAATCATCTATAATCATGAATCACAGTGTAATAGTGTTTGACTCTTGGAGATTTTTATACCCATAATCCAATATACTTTTGCGGGAACAGGGTTACGGGCATATTAATAGCTGAAGAGTTAAGTACTATTAAGGGTTATGGGGAGTAATTCATGATTATGGAGGGTTGTGAATGCAATATTAAAAGAGTACATGGTTATAGGTGTAAAAATCTCTTATTTATCTTGTAGTAGAGATTACTACTAATTGCGAGTTAGCCTTCTAATTGCAAAATAGTTTTTGTTTATATAATGGAGAACACTGTGGGGGTGGTTATATTGTAGTTGATCCGGAACTTTATATGATTACTTTTTTGTATATTTAATTTCTCTTTTTTTTAAAACTTTTGGTAGACTTTCGGTTCGAGTTGATCTCCAATGGGGTATTAACCTTGAAAAATATTCCTCAAAATGAGAAGGAATTAAAAATAATTCTCACAGTAGGTATATATCGGCAAACCGTTTGCCACTTTGTGTTCCGTGTGCGACAAACAGTACCACACCACATGGATGGTAAAATCTGGATTCCCCGCCCCCACCCGTCCGTCCATATGGCGCGACAAATTGTTTGCCGCGTGCGGAATACGAAGCAACAAACGGTTTACGATATATGCCTATTCTGGGAATTATTTTCAAGCTGTCCCCATGAGAATAAAGGTCTATTCTCTAATTGTCTCGAAAGATAGAAATACGGAGAACAATGTGCAATAAGAGTCTATTCTCTGATGATCTGAGTAGAAGGTAAAATTTGACAATATTTCGGATGTGATTTAAATTCTACAGCACTCCATGAAAACAGGAGGAAGAACACTATCTGAACACAAAGTGGAGAGGAGCACACTGAGTTGGTGATCTCGAATTACATACACAGACCAATTCCTTTGCAGGGGATGATCCTAAAACTAAACATCAAATCACACCAAAGCAACGTGAAAGAATCAATACCAACATCACAATCCTCCTCAATCCCTCTCGGCAAAATTCAGGTGCTCCGATCCATACTCCCTCGGCAGGCTCTGCACCGTGTCCGACCACCGCGCCGGGGAGTGTTCGCTGCTGTTCGACGACGCCAGCACCTCCGCCCGTGCATCCCTGATCATCCTCAGCACATCCTTGGTTGCAGGACGGCTCTCAGGCGCCTGCGACACGCACGACATTGCCACGTTAATCAGCGCCCCCAGCTTCTCCTCGCCACCCTCATTCCCTGATGTCGGCTCGTCCCCGGATTCCGTCTCCTCCTCACGGACTGACCGAACCCATTGTGGCACGTCTGCACCGTGCTGCTCGACCAGGTCTTGGAACGGGGTCTTCCCCGTAAGGAGCTCGAGGAGTAGTACACCGAAACTGTAGATGTCGGATTGTGGGGTGAAGGCCTTGCGAGGTCCGCGGGACTCGGGTGCACGGTAGAAGAGGGATTCTGCGCCATTGAGGTCCTCGGTGGAGTCAGGAGCACGGAGAGACGGGATGAGGCCATAGTCAGCAAGGCAGGACTCGAAGTCGGAGCCAAGTAGGACGTTGGAGGACTTGAGGTTGCCGTGGATGATCCCGCCGGGGGTCTGGTGGAGGAAGAGAAGCCCAGTGGCGACGTCCTCGGCGATCTTCAAGCAGGAAGTCCAGTGCAGTGGCTTCCCTCCTCCTGAAGCTCTCGGTCCTGCACGCATCACATGGTCGATTATGCTTAACAAAGTAATTAATTGACTTAATTCTGCACATTTATGAACCCACATTAGAGCGATGCTTGACTTAACAAAGCCTGATTAGTGATTAATGCTTTGTTTAAACTATAGTTTTGTGAGCTGGAGACAAAATTTATGGACAGGAACAAGGTCCATAAATTGCAAGCATATGACTCTGCATGCATATGCATGTGCAGGAATGGTAAGTTGCATCTACAAGATTCGACCTACTAAATATAGTTGGTGCGACAAAAACTTAGAATTCCATTTGCCAGATAGGATCAGCTATGTATTTTTAACACTTGTTCACATTCTGCTGAATTATTAACCAGCAATCGCTATTTTTTTTTCTATTTTCTCGTAATCAAGTTTACTCGAAACAGGATTCCTGATAGAATATATTAACTGAAAGCTCGATTATGCACTCCTAAGCCATATGCGAGAAACGAGATTCGAAATTTCGAAGATCGAAGCCCCCATGCCGTAGACGTCAAAGCTCCCATACGTCTCCACAGATCCGTGACCAGTATAAAAATAATCAAAACAGAGCAGTGGCGACCAAATACCAACCCATGGCTACTGGATTACCAAGAAAAAAAGACATGCATTCTCCTACCATTCCCCTGCTGGCTCGTATTGGTTAATCGAAACATTTATGTTGCAAAATAATGAATTGCAGATCATAAGATGGGAAGAGTTGAGTAAAATCGAGAGAGAACTCTAGATTATGGAAAGCATGGATCGTATCACGTACCGTGGATGAGGGAGAAGAGGCTGCCGTTGGGGAAGTAATCGTAGACGAGGAGACGCTCCTCCTTGGCTTGGAAGTAGGCCCGGAGGGGCACGAGGTTCGGGTGGCGCAGCCGCCCGAGAACCTCCATGCGGCGCCGGAACTCGTCGACGCCGGGGTAGCCGAAGTCCCTGAGGCGCTTCACGGTGACGATGAAGCCGGACTCCATGACGGCCTTGTACGTGCTTCCGACGCTGCCCCTCCCCAGCGTCTCCGCCGATGCCTTCAGCAGCTCCTCCAGGCTGTACATGTCGCCCACCCCCCCGCAGAACACCAGCTTCCCCAGCCCCTCCCCCTCCCACGTGAACCCCCTCTTCTCCCCAGACGTCCCCTCCCCTCCTCCTCCGTTCGTATCCCCCACCCTTTCATCCGTCTTGGGTCGACCACCTTCCCCTATTGACCTCGCCGCCCCCGTACTCGACCTCCTCTGTGTACCCATCACCAGATACGCCACCAACGCCACGCAGGCCACCACAAACACCACCGACGACACCGAAGCCGCCACGATAGCCACGACCCTCTTCTTGGATTTCCTCGTGGAAGGCTCCGCCAACATGTTGGACGAGTCGTCGCTGGGACTCAGGGATGGCGGGGTGGTGTTACTGGAGAAGCTCGAACACGACCTCCCTACCTGCGCCCCGCAGAGGTTCGGGTTGTGGAGGAAGCAAGAAGCGTTGAAGTGAACGAAAGGTGGGGTTTTTGGTATCTCCCCTGAGAGTTTGTTGCCGGAGACGTTGAAGTATCGGAGACCCACCTGGCGGAACGCCGGGATCTGCCCCATTAGCGCGTTCTCCTGCAAGAGGAGCACGTAGAGGCGTGGTAGCTCGGCTAGTGAGGCCGGAATGTGGCCGGACAGCCGGTTTCCGGAGAGCACGACCACCTTGAGGCGGTGGAGTGTGGAGAGGGACTCTGGTATGGCGCCGGAGAGATGGTTGTCGCTGAGGTAGAGCGACTTGAGGTTGACGAGAGGGGAGAGGTCCGGTATACTGCCGGTGATGGCATTTGACTTGAAGCTCAGCACGCGTAGTTGGTCGAGCTTCGACAGCGGCTCTGGTGGTAAGGTTCCCGTGAGGTTGAGGTACTCCACGACGAGCTTCCGCACGCGGCCGTCAGGAGCGCACTCCCTCACGCCCTGCCAGAGGCAGACGGAAGGAGGAGAGGCGCCGCCAGCCCATGCAAGGGCGTTGCTTACGTCGAGAGATGCCTTGATGGCAAGAAGTGCATCCACGTCGCTACTGGTAGTGGTGGTGGTGAACAGAAAGAAGAAGGACAAGTACCCACAAAAGGGGGAGTGCCATGGTGGCCATTTGGAACCCATTGGGAGGAGATAGAGAGAGGAAGGCGGAAGAGACGAAGTCACTCGTCCTGTTGCTCGTCCATGGTCTTGTTGGGGTTGGACTGCGCCGTCGAGTTGGGGTCACGTGATCGTCGCTTACTAGTGGTAATATATCATAGATCTTGCGTGTATGTAAATGCGAGGCGCAGGCTTTGGCGTAAATGCCATGGCATGAGAAGAACCACGAGATGAGATGCGATGAACACGCGCGCGCGCGCACACACTGTCTCTCTCTCTCACTCTTATTTGGCAGTGGTGAGGTGACGGAGATCTCAAGCGGAAGCCATTGCAGGAGGCAGAGGATGGATGAGAAGATTGGGAGGGAAAACCAAACAAAAGCAGCGGAGTGGAGAGGGAAGGGACAGATGCAAGTGGACTCGTCAATGGAGGACGCCAACCCCCACCAACCCATCACCCCCGCAAACCCGGCAGAGGGGTGGCTATTTTGCATCCACGACCTTAGACATTTAACTCTTCTAACTTTTTGTTGTTCTGGTGAATTAGGGCAATTATGATTTGGTTTCTTCACCGTAGATTGTCAAACTGTCTTAGGGCCCGTTCGGTAGGAGAATAAGCATGAATAAGGATGGGGAATAAGGGGAATAAGGGTCTATTTTCCGTTCGGCTGGAGGATAAGAATAAGGAGAAAAAGGTGAAATAAAGGTAGGTAAGGTGGGATAAAGATAGGAATAAGAGTGAAATAAGATGAAATAATGGGGAATAGTCGTACAACGGGGAACCGTGTTGGGAGGAAAATGGGGGCTTATTCCCCTTATTCCATTCCCCCTTAACCTTGTACCGAACACGGCCTTAGTACGTTATATTAGATTTTGGTTTGAAAATAAAAGGATTTTTATCACTCGTACCCTTCTGAGATGTTGCAATTTCAGTTATACCACTCTCTTTTGGGAATATCAGTTGTGCTTCCGACTTCTTTGCGTTTCGTTCTATCACTTGTGCATTTTCGTTACTTTGATCGTCAATAAATTAAAGTTAATTATGATTTGACCAAAATGTCATGTAGTTAAGAGATGCAAATCCGGAAAAAAATCCCCCATCTTCCTCTTCTCACCATCCTATCCTTCCTCCCCCTACTACATGCTCCTCCATCTCCTTATCTTTAGTCGTTCACCATCAACACCATCACGTCGACGACGAGGCGTGGGGGAGGAGCTCTGGGAGGGTGGGCGGGCTCGGGCCATGGGGTAGGGGGCGAAGCTCGGGGTGAAACCTGGCGGTGGGGGGAGGAGGTGGGGGTAGGGGAGGCACGAGGGGTCGGGGGAGGCGTTGGGGTGGCATGGGACGAGGGGAGGAGCCCGGGGTAGAGGGAGGACTTGGAGGGGGAACACGAGGGAAGTGAGAGGCACTGGGGCGGCATGGGGCAAGGGGAGGAGTTCGGGGCAGAGGTTGGAGGCTGGGGGGAAACGTGAGGTTGGGGGGTAGGGAGGAGCTCAGGGCATGGGAGGGGGAGGAGGGGCAGGGGGAGGCATGGACGGCAAGGGGAGAGCTCAGGGCATGGGCAGCGGAGGAGGCGGGGGCAGGGGGAGGCACGAGCAACAAGGGGGGAGCTCGGGGGTAGGGGCGGGGGGAGGTTGGGGCGGAGGGTGGACCTGGAGGTGGGGGATGGTGCTAGGGCGGCAAGGGGTGGTGAGGAGCTCGGGGCAGGGGGTGGGGGGAGGAGGCATAGACAGGGGGAGGTGCGAGCGGGGGCAGCAGGGAGCGGGGTGAGAGCTTGGGAAGAGGTGACAATGTGAGGGAAGGTAGGAGCTCGGGGCGGATGGAGGACCTAGGGCTATTGGGAGGAGGCAACGGAGGAGCATCAGGTTGGGGAGGAGGAAGAGAAGGGGAGGGAGAGGAAGCAGATAGACAAGGGTAAGAAGATAACGAGAAAATGTCATTTTTACCTTTTATTTTTATTTAATTCATGTTGTGCCCTTAAAGATAACGTCCGTTTACATTGGGCATGACGACAACTAACCCGAGAGGCACAAGTGATAGAACGGTAAGAAGTCGAGGGTACAACTGATATTTCCAAAAAAAGATGAGCATGACTAAAATTGCAGCATCTCATAAAGGCACAACTGATAAAAACCCAAAATAAAATGATCCACATAAACACAATCTAAAATTGGCTTATCTAAATAAATTGAACCTAAAAAAATTTCGTTCAATTAGGTTAGACTGTTTAAATGTCTGAATTATGAGTTTGAATTTGTACATGCTCGTTTGAAATGAACTTGAATAAAACTTTTTTCATATTTAATAAATTTTTGATCAAATTACAAGGTGTGAAATCTATCTATATCTATACTCTATTCTAAAACGGGGTTCTTCTCCCCCACTCCCGTGCAACTGCCACGTTACAACCTCTACGAAGGCCATGCCTTTCCTTTGCCCATCTCTCTATTTGCAGCGACACCCCTCCTTCTTAATTACGGTTTGTTCCTAATAGCACGTGGATGCCCATTCCGTCCCTTCCGATCTATGCATGTGGCTGTTACATCCCTTCTTCTTTATACACCTCATGAATCTCTCCACAACGCTCACGCGCCGGCACTGCCTACGCTTTCTTGCGAGAAAAAAAGTCCAATCTCTTAGCACCTCCTCCTCTCTGGATCTCGATCTCTTCGATCTGATATCCTCTGCATGTACTCATCTCTGTGATCTCTCCCGTAGATATGTATGCTCGGTTCGATCAACCACTCGCTCGCCAACTTCGTGAACGCATTCCTCTAAAGCTTCCACGAAATGTCCTGCAGATGTCCTCTCCAGCTCATTCGGACAGCCACTCGCTTGCCGACGCCTACGACGACTTCCCAAAAGTGGTACAGTCTCAACTTGCAGTCTCTCCAAGCAATCGCTTGCTCGCTGGCCGTTGCCGTCATCTAAATCGGTACCTCATCTTTCAGTTTTTCCGAGCAACCGGTCGCTCACCTACGATGCCTTCCACTAAAGTGGCACCTTCTCAACTTCTGGTATCTCCGAACGTTCGCTCATTTGACAATAGCTCCATATAAAGTGATACCTATTACAATTGCAATCTTTGGACAATCGGAAAATTGAGATGCTACCAATGGTCCAGTGGAACACTGTCTCATAATTTCGTTGGCAAGTCGGTATGTCTTCCTCCTCGATATCTATGTTACTGATAATTTTAATGTTCATTTCTTTTAAAGATTCAAGCACTCCTTTCCTGTTTTCTTATATAAGAATGAGATGAATACATCACCATGTCCTAAGAATTGCCATATGAGTCAGCGATACCATTTTATTTGACTTTAAGTGTCACAAAAGGAAGAGAGGATTCACAATATGTAAATAATCAAAATCGATTAAATCCATTATAGTAGTGAAAAGTCAAAGGATATATCTTTCCGAGACGCAACAATTCCACAAATAAGTCCCTCATCTAAATGGCCAAGGTCGAGTGATTATAAAATATATAATACCAATTCCTAAACATCTTCCGCGATTCTTCTTTCATGGAATTTGACTTTAATATATGACGTTGAATGTAGTTTTTAAATTTGATAATTCTAATCTAATAGCTTTATGTTAAATTTTTACAAATTTGTTAATTAGATCAACCTTACATGCCCCAATATCATTTTTAAAAGCTATGTTATAATATTGAAATTCGGTTTTTGTCGCAAAAACATTACATCGTGAAGTATTTCACTGTTTTAAGGCAATCCAAGCACGGTGTAATGCTATAGCAGGGATGCGCACTTTGTGCATTTTGTATTTTATCTCCCCTTTTCAATTAGTCTGAAATATATATATATATATATTTATTTATTTATTGTAACGGCTGGAGATTTTTCCAGCCATATTGCCTTTTTATTTTATCTATTAATGGCATAGATTTATTTCTATAATTAATGACATTATTAGCCAATTGATTGTCCTAATTAGGAGCTTAAAAAGCTAAGGGATCTTCCAACCACGTCACTTGTTCTTGACGAAAAACAAGAGAGAGGGAGAGGGAGAGAAGGAGAGAGGGAGAGTTAGAGAAAGAGATTTCTCACCGAGAGATTTATCCCCATCGGAGGAGGCACCGGCGTCGATCTGGTGGAGGAGCACATCGGCTTGAGAGCAAGGAGAAGGGCGTAGAGACCTCGTAGTTGCGTTTCGTCGGCCTTGAGGTATGTGTCGAACACCGTAGGAATAAACCCGGAATATGATTTATAAACGTATATTCCTGTTAGATTTTCGTATAGATAATGATTATCTACATGTATGTGTCAAACCCTTAGGACTACTGTATGATGAATTGGCATATACCTTCCACCAATAATGGTGATAAGTATTTACGTAGTATACAATCTCACAATGCATATGGACATGAGATGAGCACCATTGGGGGTCATCTTATATTAATCTTTCTTAGCAAGAACTAAGAGTGTCTCAGTGGATTCGAAAATTTCTGTACGACCAAAAGCTACAATGTTATGGTGAAATAAACGATTTGGTAGTTTCTTGATATACCCGATACATGAAACTGTGAATACAGGAAAGGCCCAATACATGAAATTGTGAACACGGGAAAGGGACACACGCACACATATTACAGTATTGAATGTGTCTATTGATTTCGTGTGATACTTACGTTGTTAATTACCTATATGCTATTATTTGGTCATTATTTTATAAATCTACAAGTCGCTCTTTTAAAAGGGGGTGGCATTTCAAGTACAACAAATGTGCAGCCTAAAAATTAGATTAATTATAATTCTCCTCTTAAATGAGCAAAACGTCAATGGTAATTATCAACATACGTCTTTGATAAGGATGTTTCCTTTCATGAATTTGTGTCTGAGATTAATAGCAATTGAAAAGTTAATAACTCCTTTCCTAATTAGACGAATATGACTTGGTACATGGGCGTTTAGCTTTTAGATAATTTTATGCACGTGTTCCATCGACACAAATAAATCCGCAACAAGTAATTTCCAATCCTTATGAATTTTGTGAGTCGTGAATCATGCAGTATACCTTGCCTTTGAGTCATTTAATTACGTATGCAACTAACTGCCGTTTTTAACAAACATAGTATAGCCACCTTCTTTCATGTATGGAAATTAAACATGCTACATTATTGGAAATTCAAATGTGTAGTATCCTTTTACGTAGATAAGTTGATAACATTTGATAGTGGCTATTGAAACTATCCCTCATAAAAGTTAACAGTAAAGTGACACAACTATAAAGGTTATATGAATCACTATGATGTGAAAAAGGGAATGTTAATCTGAAATATGGCATAATGACGATAAGCGGAGCTAAGTGCTACACCGAATGGTGGGAGTCACCTCTAGAGTCCAATTATCGTAGGCCCAAGGGGCTACGCCGCAAGGGGCGTAAGGTTCAAGGAACCGATTGAGGCGAAAGATAAGTCCTCTACAGTTGTAGCTACACTGTCATGTATGTCATGAACCGCTTATGCCAGCGGAAAAGCCACCAAAGCCAGCAAAGCCACCAAAGCCATTAAGAAGTAACAATTAAGATCACTTTAACCACTATACAAACCAATGGTATGTGTACAGTTTCTGAAATTGCTAAGGCACATGCGTACAACTATGGCCAAGTAATGGCATTATGCAAGTGTTATGATTGTTCTGGGGCATATATGCAACTACAGAAAAGTTCTGAGGGTATAAGTGAAAATTATGAAAATGTTAAGGCGTATATGCAAATATGGCAAACTTTATTGGTATATATGTAATTATGGCTTTAACGAAAGTCTTCACAAGGAATACCATTGTATGCATGTTTAATTGAATTATGAGTCTCATAGTGAAAGTATATGAGAACAAGTTAGTATCGTATGCAATAAGATAATTATGCAAATCATATAGTTGTGGATAATTGATTGTATAGAAGAGATTATGTTTTAATGGTTTAAAGTTAGCATAGGAAGACTTGTTTTCCGCGCTAGCCGGCTTGACCCCAACTCGGCACATACTGAGCGTTAGCTCACGACATGTATTGCTGTTTTTTTCAGGAGAGCACGAGCTGTAATCTAACTTATAGTTCAAGGAAACTACCCATCTTTGTGAAGTTGAACCGGTACGGACCATTGATGGATTATTTATGGAAGGATGTCTTTATGCCCACTGGAGCTTTGAATTGCTAGTTTTGTTGTTGGTCCTTTTTTTAATGTTACTCATGTTGAACTTGTAATAAGAGAACTTTCATGTTGACTGGACTTTAGTCAAATATTGTATCTCTATGCTTATTGAATACCATGCAAGTTTCCGGTAACGGTTCGGTCGTGCGATCTATTGTTGCATGCTTCCGCCGGTAGTCCCGACCCGTTCCGTTACATATATATATATATATATTGTATTAGGATTTCTTTAGCACAGAAGTTTTCTATAGGATCCCAATTTACTGTGACTATTATTCATAATATATTTTGGCAATCTTTGTTGTCTTCCTATGCAATACATATTAGTATGCAATACGTATTAGTATGCAAGTAATATGTAAAGGACAACAACACCAAACTTCTGAACTTTGGAGATATTGCTAGCTAGGTACTTCTTAAAGGAAACCAACCACATATTCATAAACTTATGAAAAATAATTAATGTCTGACAAAATAAATGTGATATAGATGAATGACTCCACCGCAACAGGACAAGCAACAACGCACACGGTAAATTGTACTTCCTATTGGTAATGTATTACAAGATATTTTCTAAATAGTTCTTTAGTTTCAGCCATTTTTAGTATTTTATTATATAATCCATAGGTTCAAAGGTTTGTCAATTCCTAAATCTATTATTTATAGAAAAGGAAAAGAATATAGTGGCTGATATTTTCTAGCATATTTATGCAACTTTTATATTTCAAGAGTTACTATATATTATGCACCATTACCATATCAATCAAAATGTGTTAGTTTTGATGTGTAAAGATACTAAATCTACTAAACGAGAATCTAACATATATCAAGCATTCGGGAATACTTCTCCTGTTGATGATGCCCAAATTGTTTTTGCATGGAATAACAAAGCACGTAATTGACGTATTTCCATTTTTTTCAGCAAAAAAAATTGGCACTTCTGAAGTGTAGATATACTAAATAGATTAAATGAAAATCAAAGATCGATCAAGGGTTCGGGAATACTTCTTCATACCGATATGCCCGAATTTATTCTAGATGAAATAACATAGCACATAATTGTGGTTTTGCCCATTTTCTACAACGAAAAGACTATCTGTAGTTGATCCAAAATCATATTTCGAGTAACTCACATGATGGTTGTTTCATAATGCAGATATTGCAATACTCTCTCCATCTGGGATTTCATCTACTGTGCAAGGTTCTCTCAACCAATATAATGTTCGATCTCTTCTATCTGCGCGTTCATTTCCAATGCAATGCTCTCTCTATCTAGACGACATGAAAAAATAATTGTAATTTTTTAAAACTATTCTTGACATCATTC
The DNA here is from genome assembly GCA_037367405.1 of Ottelia alismoides. NCBI lineage: Eukaryota > Viridiplantae > Streptophyta > Magnoliopsida > Alismatales > Hydrocharitaceae > Ottelia > Ottelia alismoides. The sequence continues at coordinate 434,319 of JAZKJV010001522.1, read as the reverse complement.
ATATGTAATAATTTTTAAGTAGTAGATTTTTTTATATCAAATGAATCATGCATAATAAACTAATTATGAATACTCTATCGTATGAGTATTATTCTTTATAACATCTTTTTAATTAGTGATTAGAAAATAATTATGAAACAGCATAGACATATCACATAATACAAATAATGTAATATTTAATACAAATAAAAAATACAGTAACTATGTATTTTTAAAATAATAAAAAGAAAAAGTGACATAATTGTAATTTTTTTAATAATATGACCCGGGCCTTATAGTGACCTTGGTCTCGAAATCATGCACCACAGGAAAGCAATCGGCCACAGGTCTTCCGCAAATCCTAAATTACAATAATAATGTACTTTGAAAAACCTTAAATTATAAATAAGAAAGAAATTTTACTAAATATTAATTAAATAAATAAAGGCAAAAATATATAATATTGATATCCTTTATAAAATTTGAAATGTATATTATAAAATTCTTTTTAAAACTTTTTTCTTTTAAATCTACTAATTTGAAAAAAAAGTAGTTTTAATTTTATAAAACTATTATTGACATGAAAAAATAATCATATTTTTTTAAGACTACTCTTGACATCATCCATTTGTAATAATTTTTAAGTAGTACATTTTTATATCAAATGAATCGTGCAGAATAAACTAATTATGTATATTCTATTACATGAATATTATTCTTTATAACATCTTATTAATTCGTAATTTGAAGCTAATTTTGAATCAGCATATACATATTACATAATACAAATAATTCAATATTTAATACAATTTAAAATAATCCAATAACTGTGTATTTTTAAAATAATAAAAAGAAAAAGTGACATAATTTTACTTTTTTTGTAATATAATAATAATATTGTAGTTTGAAAGTAACTCAAGTTATAAATAATAAATCTATACCTATACTAATACATGGTTTCCTTCCCACGATGATCATGTGACTTCCCCTCTTGCTTCCCTCTTCTCCCTCTTGGCTCCTTTTTTGTTTCTCCGTTCTATATTAGGACGCTCACTATCTCTCCACCCTATATTACGACACTCTCTCTCCCGGCATTCACACTCTCTATTCTATATATGGTAAATTTAAAAACTCCCTCTCTGGTCTTTCTTTCACTCTTCCTTATTTAAATCTAATAATATTTATTCAATATATTCTATTCTTTTAATTTTTATAATGCAATTGTAAAATTAAATTAATTATATACGTATATTAAAATGACTTCATATTGATAATTAATTCTATATGTAATACTAGATTTTTGTAATTTGATTCCCCAATGGTATATGTTTATTTGATATTAAATTTTATATCTATATAAATCATGATGATAAGATTACAATATATTATTTATATAATAATTGATACAAAAATGATTAGGAACGATTAATATCATGCATGACATAAAATACACGGCATATTTTTTTAAATATCATATATTCCTAAGATATATTTTATCAAAATCTATATTCTAAAAATCAGTTAGTCTTTAAGGGCTAAGATATATATATAAATAAGAATAATTTAAAAATAAAACTAAGTACAATAAATGATAGAATGGATGGAAATTTACATGTTTCTATCTCTTTTATCATTATTTTATACCTTTTCGTATTTAGATATAAAAATAAACACTATTTATCTAAAATGATATTTATGTATTTTAAAAATAATATTAAAATGAAAATATTATGGATCAAAAATTTATATTTATTTAATATAAATGATGAATAATATTATCATCATTTTTATTTTATGAATAGTAGACATTAGAAATAATCATAAAGTTTTCAAATAAAGGATATACTAAAAAATATTTCAAAAAATAGCTTTGAATTAATGTTATTTATTTTGATTATTTAATATATTAACATTAGATAGGAGATTCACTAATAAAATTTTAAAAAACTAACCCCCAGTAGAGCGTGAGTATAATTTCATTATCGAAGTATATTATACAAGTATAAAGTAAGCATTAACTATCCTTATATTATGCTTTGAATCACATGTTAATTCAAAGCCTAACATAAATAATTTTAAATATATATACCAAAATCGCCATCCATGTTTGAAATAAGAAAGTTATGCTAGAGAAGAGAGATAAATACCTTTAGGTGATGGTCATAATTTCTAGAGAAGAGGAAACTTGCATTTATTGAATAAGTAATAATACATACTAATGTTTTTCCACCACCATCATCACTAAAATGATTTTTGAGGTTGTTTGCATGATCATGGTATATTGATAATAAACTATTAACATTAAATTTTTTAATATATTTATGTCGTAGTTTACCTCCATGTATCTACTAATATATATAGTAATAATAATAGTGAAGTTAAATACGCCATTATGTATGAATTAGTAAGTTCCAATTATTAAATTTTATGTACAATATTCTCTTTTATATTTAGATTAATCTTCTATACAAAAAAGAACTAAATTATTAATTGATGCTTCACTTATTTTATTTAAACAGCCTGTCGCAAAGCGCGGGTATGCTCCCTAATCTTGGTTATTGAGGGGTTGGATTGGCAAAAGATCCCTCTCACACCGGTAACAATGCTAAAGCGCCCGGAGCTTGTGGGTCCGTGCCACGTGTCCGATGCAACAGCAGCTCAGCACGGTCACGAGTGGGACCGCCAGCTGTCGTGGGGAAGCGGCTGGGCACCGGCACGTGCTGTGGCAGGGGGTCATCTAGACGGAGATGGGCATGACATTCAAAATAATGACGGTCGTATCCAGGATCCGGTGGGAGCATTTATGGGTCAGCTGATCCGACGGCTGGATGCGCACGGGGGAGGGTCGATCGCATGTTGGGGTAGCAGTGAAAGGGAGTTGGGTTCAGATCTGCAGAGATGAGGATGGGGTTACAGTGAAAGTTTCAATTTCTCCATCGGCGATCTTTATAGCTCTATCGTCTCTGGGGGGATAGATCGATACTGTCCCTGAGAAGGTGCCACCGTTTGCTTGCTGTTGGATCTTGAATCGACGGCTGTTACTTGGCGGATTCTGTTGTTGTTGAGGAGAAACTTTGGTGAAACTATGGGTACGACAAAAGTGACCTGAGCTTCATGATGAGATCAATGTCGTATATCTACGTTGCTCATATGGCAATCTCGTCATATGGGAATCTCGCAAACCCTCAAATCTCAGTAATTATCCACTACATGTTGATTAGACGTGGGCAATGGTACCTATTAAAACATCTTATTTTTCTTTTTTTAGACCATGATGGTCAAGTGAGGACTACTCTCCAATCTCTTGCTGTATATATGCAATCAAGTATTTACAGAATGGTTGGAGAAAACAAGGACATGCTTATTCACGAGGTTATAGAATTGTCTTGTATAGAGGAGGGATTCATTGGAAATATTAATTAAAGAGAATGTAAAGAATAGAAAATACATAAAAGAAACATAAGATAAATATAAATAGTATCTCAATACCCTCCCTCCCTCGTGGAGCGTAGATATCAGTCATGCTCGGCTTGGAACAACATCTCCGGTAAGGTCTTATGGTTAGGGCCTTTGTAAGTACATTTGATGTCTAATCTCTCGAGCTAACATGAGTAGTGGAGATGAGGCCCTTTTGTATCACGTCTCGAGTGTAGTGACAGTCTACCTCGATATGCTTGATCCTCTCATGGAAGGTTGTGTTGTTGGCAATAAAGAGAGCAATCTAGTTGTCGTATTGGTGTAATAGAAGGGACCGTGTTGACCGATGGAAACATGCAACTTTAATTCGCACGATCGAACCATTACTGAAAACATTAGGGATGAAAACGGATACGGATATATACGAATATCCGCTTATCATATTCGAAAAATTATCGGATACGGATATCTATATCCGAATATTAATCGAATACAGATCGAATATGGATATGGGTTGTAAAAAGTTTCCAGATACGAACACAGATGTGGTAATGGCTTGAATATCAGGATCCGGATTCAGATATCCAAATATAATATTTAATGTTATTTTATATATTAGTTAATATAATATAAGCCACAACCTATGGATGAAAACAGAAATGGATATATCCGATGTCCGTTTATCATGTTCGAAAAATTATCGAATATGAATATCCATATCTAAATATTAATCGAATACGGATTGAATATGGATATGGGTTGTAAAAAATTTTCGGATACATATACGGATATGATAATGGCTTGAATATCAGTATCCGGATCCAGATACATGAATACAATATTTATTATTACTTTTTATATTAGTTAATATAATATAAGCCACAACATCATGTTCTTATATTTTTGTTATATATTATATTGTATATTAATGATATTAATAATTTTTTATTTGTTTTGTAATGGACATGAACAAAAGTTACAAAATCATATCCACTTTTTTGCTTCCGATCAAGAATGTAAGTCATCTTGGTGATCCCATTTGACATGATCAACTTATTTGTATTTCATTGTCATTTTTTAAAATAATTATGAACTTTGATAAAAATTCAACTCGTATTTGAGGGATTAGGGTTAGTTAAAGTAATATGTGTGTGTGTTATAATATACACGTGCCATTTGCAGAAACTCAGAAAGGTACCATCATAAAATTCTCAGAAAGTAAGATAATAATCTTATATATATAATAATTTTCTTACCTTATATTTTTTCAAGATTTAATAAAGGTATTTTTACCCAGCAGACCTTATAAATTTTTTAAATTACCTCTACGACCTTTTGCACAACGTAATTACCCCATCGGCTCTATAAATTACCCCAAGAACCCCCATGGGCTTCAAACAGATTATCCAGAGGGTTCATGGGGCAAGAGTTGACAAGTTTACGGGGTCGAGGGGGGAATTAGGTTGTTTCAAAGGTCATGGAGGTAATTGACAAAGTTTATAGGGTTTTTCCGGGTAAAAATCCCTTTAATAAAATAGTTGACATTAGAAAAATCAAACAATTTCGAATAGAAAGGGATATATATTTATTACGTGACACATGGCATGGAAATTTAATGTGTTCTGATGACCGCCCGAACGACTAAGGTAAAGGTAAAGAAATGGTCGTCGCGACCTCAATCACTCGGGCTAAGTATATCAAGAAAAATATCGAACCGCGAAATAAATCAGGGATCAAAACACGAAGTGCGGTCCTAACTATGAGATTAACCTGGTATAGCACCCAGGGTCGAACACAAGGAGCACAGATTGGCCTTGCGGCCTACGATGTAGTCAGAAATCCGAGAGAGTATTTTTTTAGTGTTTCTAAGGGTTTTTATATTTTTTTAGGATTTTTGGAATATAAAGAAAACAGGAAAAGCACACAGACAATTAACTTGAACAATTTATTTAATGCATTAAAAAGCAAGAAAAAATTCAGACAAAAATATTTTTATGTGTTTTGTATTTTTTTATGTTTTTGGTGAATTTTTGAGATTTTTCTGATGTTTATTTTATTTCCTAAAAATCAAACAATGCGAAAAGCAAGGGGTACTGTCCAACCAGGCCCAAAACCCAAAGATAAAATATCTAAGGATCTCAAAGGGACCTGGAGGTAATTTTCCTGTATACTAGAAAAAAACAAGGAAAATTTGAGAACCAAAATTATTGTTTTTGAGTTTTTAAATTATTCATTATGATTTTTAGGAGTTTTGAGGTGTTTTTAATTTTTTAGGGTTTTTACTCAATGAAAAATAGCCAAAATTGGCTGGAAAATCAAGGAACACCAAATAAACAGTAACTAATTTTTATAGGATTTTTAAAAGGGTTTTGATATTTTTTTGGGGTTTTTGAATCTAAACAGTAGCAAAAATATGGGTTTTTGAATTTTTAAAAATAGCAAATGAAATCAAAAATGTCCTCAAAAATTCACAAAAATTCTACACCATGGCAGGAGCCATGTGTCAAATTTTCATCGAATTTGGAGGTGATTTGATATTTTATTCAAAAACAAAGGAGGGGCACTGTGCACAGGGACCAAAGTGCAAATACCCAAAAGTTCTGGGGGGTCTGGTGCAAAATACCCAAGAAATCACGCGCGAGGCGCGTGTCTGGGGCACTCAGGGACCCAAATGTAAGAAAAATAAGTTCCGAGGGCTTATTGGTAACAAGTACCAAAAGTCCAGGGGCTTATCTGCAAAATACCCAAAATAAAACGCACATGTGGAAATAAATCACGCACAGGGGTATAAATGCAAATAAGTAAAAGATTTCATTCACTAAAGAACATCCAGAACTACAGGGGTCTCTATTGCAAATAAACCAAAATATCACGTGTCGATGCACGTGTCCACAACTGGCAGGGGTATAAATGCAAATACGAGAAAGTACGAGGTTCAATATGCAAATGTCCCAACGTAAATAAAATTCCTAAAATATTTACAGGACTAGAAATAAAAGACTCAAACTACGAGGGGGCCTAAGCAATTTACCCCTTTATTCGCTGACGGCTGGATAGGCGCCACGTGGAAGATCGGTCGGTCCTGGATGGCTGGCGCTCCTCTGCGTCTGACCTCGAGCCGAATCGACGGTGCTGGAGAGGACACGTGGAAGATCGAACGGGTATGGCCTCAGGTGTCTCTCTCCGCTGCTCGAACGGTCCTGATCAGCCCCTAGCGATGATCGACGGATGTTGCTCCTCGAAGAACGGACGGTGACGATGCAAACTGGGAGCGGGGGCTGATCGGACGGTGCTGGAGGATGGTGGAAGAACACTCCACCGGCGAGCTTCGCCGGCCTCGTGCGTGAGCTGCAGTCCTCCTCAGCTGCTCCTGATGATCGGGGAAGATAGGCGACGGCGTCCCGCAGCTGCTGGTACTGTCCGATGGCCCACCCGAGCCCGGGAGGGGCTCCGGCGAGGTCGTCGGCGAAGAGCTCCTGGTCTGAACGTATGGGGGTCTCAGACGACTCCCTTTGGACCTGCAAAATGAACCAAGAGCTTCGCGGGTCGAGGGCAAAGTGCCTCGACCCAAAGAAGCGGGGTGAAGGTGGCTGGTGGGTCGGTGCGAATGAGCTCCGGCGAGCTGGGGATGGGGAGCTCGACTCCCAGCTCCGGGGCGAGCTGGGTTGAACGAGTGGGCGTAGAACGTGCGCGAGGAATTGGCGAAGGTGAGCGTGTGCTCCGATGACCGAGATGATGGACGATATGGCCGGAATCAGAGGAACACGGCGAGGAGTCGATTTGGGCGAAACTAGAAATTACGCGAAATGAGAGGGCGAAAGGGTTACCTGGGTGAAGTGGGAGACTGTGCTGGAGCGTGGGTAACTCCTGGTCGTAGCCTCGAAGGGCGTCAAGGCCTGAGGCTCGAGCTCCGGTCGAGTGGCGGAGCACGGCGGCGTGAAGCTGCCGGATCAATGGCCGGCCACCTACTCCTCGCTGCAACAAGGGCCAACGCGAGCTGTCACCTCGGTGGTTACGATGGAGGTCACGGGAGTGAAGGTAGGGATCCAAAGATGAGGCGCGGAGGCGGCGGAGGTCGGGATATATATGGAGACAGGGCCGATTAGGGTTGGGTGGAGACGGCTATGGAAGGCGTGGATCCTTCGGCGAAGGGTCCGACGAGGATGATGGATGATTGGCGAAGGATCCGGGCACGGGGTTTGCGGAGGCGACAGGCTGGAGACGCGTGGAGAAATCGGCGAAGTCGGGTCGGGCGCGGGTCTCCCCAAAAGGAAAGAGTCCGCGGGGGAGTTGACCGGGGTCAACAATCCCCCGTGGACCAATCAGGAGCTGCCACGTTTTTATTTTTTGTTTATTTAATTTAAGGTAGAAAAAGGCCGAATTAAGAAAAACTCAAAACATGAAATATTTTTCTTTTATTTTTTTCTATTTTTTTGGTGATTTTTAATTAATTTTTGGAAATAAAAATAGGGTAGTTATATATATAGGTATATGTACACTATATAGATTTTAATTTTTTATTTTTTTATTTGTTATTTTTATGTATTTTTATGCCCATTTTATATTTTATTTACTTACATCATAAAATAAAGAACAAAATGGTATTTTTATTTTATTTTAATTATTTATACACAAGGGTGAAATAAATAGTTGTATACATTTATATACATGGTATCTATACAATGTATTTTTGTATTTTTAATTTTGTATTTTTTTATTTGATTTTTGTTTTTTTTAAGAGTTTCTAAATATATACAAAATATGTACAAGCATATTTTTGGGTGAGGAAAATATAATTTTATTTATTTACAAAAGTATGTACACATGAGCTCCTATCTCCCTCTACTTTGGCTTTTATGCGGTCAGGCCCATGCTGAGCCCTCCCTTGGGTTAGGTTGCTCAATATTTATTCTAAATATTTCCCTCGTTTTCTTTTTACTCTTTATTCTTTTATTTTTGCACAAAAACATGCTAATTACAGGTTTTTACACAATGCATGCTTTTGGTAATTATTTGTATTTACACATATCTACATGTATTTGCAAAGGTTTTTGTAGCTAAAATAGAAGAATAAAGAGTGATGAATGGGTATTCATCACCCCCCTATGCTTAACTTTGCTAGTCCCTTAGCAAACACTTATTTGAAAAAGAAGTGAAAAAGAAAGAAAAAGAAAAAGAAAAAGAGGATGTTCATGGATCAAGGTTGAATTATTAAACTTTCCTTTATTAACTTAAAATATGGAGCTCGATCAGATCTTTGGATTATTAATGTGTCGGAACCTTATTTGGACTTAAGCTTAAAACTCAACAGTCTCCAAGTTCCACCAATCTATGGGCAAGACTCCTTAATAAACCAGATCAGAACAAGTCTACATACACAAACTCTAATGACCATGAATCTTTCCATGCGGTGTACGTGATATGTGGCTCCCCACCTCAGAAGTAACAAAGAAACAACCTCCCTCAACCTGGTAACTCTAATTCCTCGGTCTAGCAACTCTTTCCTCGAGAAGCGGGGTATTCCCTTCTAAGTTCAAGTGCAACCGGCTCAAGAAGAGGGGGTAGAAGTATAGAGTTTTTGGAAGCTTAGCCAGTGTAGCTAAGTCTTCCGCTGCAAGCTTCATGAGATGTAACATTGATACCATAAGCTTTTGCTTTATTTGATTATGTACACTCCGGTGGGGTTATTAAATTTTCAATCCGACCCACCACTTTTTTGGAGTTCTTTTTGCATTTTTGCATTTTTTTTTCAAGAACTTCTGTACAACATATCTACATGGTGCAGCATATAAGAAATTTCCTCTTGAGCCAGTAGACTATCCCTCTTTTGAAGCTTTATTGCAACCCACAGCTTCTGTCTTTAGCCTTCATCACCACTAGACCAAGTTGAGGTGCACTTCCTTCACTATAAGAAGAAGAGAGGTTCCGCCTAGAAGTACTACCCTCATATGCTACCCCAAGCCAAAGGAAACTGCCTCCTCACCACCTCATCCGTGGAGAGCCATGTGTAAGTGCAGGTGCAAGTCAAGCCATTGTCTAAGAGTCATGCGTGTGTTGTTAAGTGCTCTACTTAGGCTCATCAAGCTGACATATGCTCATAGCCTAGTGGACTCAAAGAATTAAGTCCTTATGGACCTGAAAAGCCTTAACCCTAAGTCCTATAAGGTTCCTCTTAAAGTTAAGTGGATTAAGATCTTTTTCAAGCTCCATTTCTCAATTTAATTCCAGGCTTAGTTTAAATGCCAACTCTTATCCAGGAAAAACTATATACATATATGTACACAAGATGCTATTTACAAATGTTTTACAACTATGCAAAATTTTTGAAAAATGTTTTGAAATCATGAATAAATGATGCATGAGGTGCAAGTTTTGCAAAGAGATATTTACAAACATTTACACAAGATTTTTGCAAACTTTTGATTTTCAAAACATTTTGGAAAAATTTTGTACTATATACATAATTTTGATACAAAATATTTATACAAGCTTTACACAAAAGATTTTTGAAATCATTTTTACAAAAATACTTTGTACGCTAGCTATGTATGTGCAAGATAAAAGAGGTTTATGTACATGAAAAACTTTAAAATTTTGTGATTTTTAGCCATTTTATTTATTAACACTCACACAAAGTACGAGTTATGGCTAAAGTATATATGAAATATATACACACCCCCCCTATACTTAGCTCGAACGATGTCCTCAGAGTGACCAAGAGCGATGAAGAAGACATAACTCGTGCTTAGTAAAAGGGAAGTGAAAAGGAATGGCTAAGTACCGGAATGAATAAATGAATAGAATGAGAGGAACTCGGTGGTCTCCCCCTATACTTAGGATTAACTAATCCTAAGTATAGCAAGCTGTACATGAAGGGAAAGCCGAGTGAAGAAGATACAGAATCTGCCCCCCCTATACTTAGGGTAAAATATCCCTAAGTATAGGCAGCAAAAACAGGAGCAGAAAGAATGAAAAGAATACTCGCAGGTCCGACATTCCCCCCTATACTTAGGGTAAAGTACACCCTAAGTATAGCATAATCACAGGATGAGAAAAGGGATGTGGGACTAAAGAATAGAATGATATGGACAACTGGATCTATACAGGCGGAGGAACAGTGAAAATCAGGCGTGAGATGCAAAAGATGTGAGTCAAAAGACCACATCTCACGCAAAATGAATAGGGGCACAAATAATAACGTCCCGCGGCTCATGATCTAGAAATGGTTTTAGCCGCTGGCCGTTCACTCGGAAGGTACTCTCAGAAGATAACTCAGATATATCAATGCTTCCGTTATCGTGTACCTTTCTGACCAAGTAAGGTCCCTTCCATTTGCTCTGTAGCTTCCCTGGAAATAATCTAAGCCTCGCATCAAACAGCCATACTTTCTGTCCAATCTCAAACTGCTTGTGGCTGATATGAGAATCATGCCACTCCTTCACTTTCTCCTTATAATGTAGGCTGCTTGAGAAAGCTGCATCTCTAAGCTCCTCCAGGGCAGCTAACTCTGCCCTCCTCTGGTCTCCAATACCATCTGGATCCATCAAAATATCTGTGACTGCCCAAAGTGACTTGTGCCTCAGCTCAACAGGTAGATGGCATGGCTTGCCATAAACGAGGCGAAAGGGAGATGTGCCCAATGGAGTCTTGAAAGACGTCCGATATGCCCACAAGACCGAGTCCAAAAGCTGTGACCAATTCTTTCGATCAGGGCGGACGACTTTCTGTAAAATATTCTTGATCTCCCTATTCGACACCTCAGCTAGACCATTTGTCTGTGGATGGTAAGGTGTGGCAACACGATGGTCTATACTGAACTCGCTAGCAAGGGCCTTCACCTGGTCGTTGACGAAATGAGACCCCCCATCAGAAATCAAAACTCGTGGAACCCCGAACCGCGTGATGATGTGTTTTCTCAAAATCTGCAAACTGTCCTCGCATCAGCGGCTCGGGCGGGGATAGCCTCAACCCAACGACTAACATAATCTACGGCCAACAGAATGTACTCAAATCCCTGACTCTTAGGGAATGGACCCATGAAATCGATGCCCCATGCGTCAAAAACCTCACAGAAGTGAATGGGCTGCATCGGCATCATATCACGCTGTCCACAAGTGCCCATCCTCTGACAGTCAGTACACCTCTTCACGAACTCATCAGAGTCCTTGAAGAGGGTAGGCCACCACAAGCCGGATTGGAGCACTTTCTGTGCCGTTCTTCTCCCAGAATGATGTCCTCCTGCCTCAAGCTTGTGGCAGTAAGTGAGGACACTATGATGCTCCTCCTGAGGAATACACCGACGCCAGATGCTATCCCCTCCTTCGTGGTAAAGGATGGGATCCTCCCAGTGGTAGGACTTGGCCTTCGCAAGGAAGGTCTCACGCCTCTGCCTGGGCCAATCTTGTGGGACTTTCCCAGCAACGAGAAAGTTCACAATATCGGCGTACCACGGGAGTGAGGCGATAGCAAGGATCGCCTCATCTGGGAAGGTATCTCGAATAGGATCAATCTGCTCAGAATCCTCAGGTTGCTCTAATCGGGAGAGGATCCGCCACCACATTCTTGACTCCAGGCTTATCCTTGATCTCAATGTCGAACTCCTGGAGTAGAAGATCCATCTAGTCAATCTGGCCTTGGCATCCTTCTTTGCCATGAGGTACCTGATGGCGGTGTGATCTGTAAACAAAGTCACTCTAGATCCAATGATATACGATCTGAACTTATCTAGGGCGAACACTACTGCTAGCATCTCTTTCTCTGTGACCGTATAATTCCGCTGGGCGGAATCCAATGTGCGGCTAGCATAGTGTATGGCAAATGGAACTCCATCCCTCCTCTGTCCCAGCACTGCCCCCACGGCAAAATCGGAGGCGTCCGTCATGATCTCGAATGGGAGAGACCAATCGGGTGGCTGAAGGACAGGAGCCTCAATAACACACTGCTGGAGAGTCTCAAAGGACGAAAGACACTTGTCATCGACAAGGAACTCGGTGTCTTTCGTCAAGAGATCAGTCAACGGTCGGGCGATCTTGCGAAATCATGAATGAACTCCTATAAAAACCAACGTGCCCCAGAAATGACCGTAGCTGCTTCAAATTGGACGGCGGTGCGAGTTTTCTAATGACGTCAACCTGGCCGGATCAACCTCCATGCCCCTGTTGGAGATGATGTGGCCAAGCACCGTCCCTTGAGTCACCATGAAGTGACTCTTCTCCCAAGACAGAACCAAGCGGGTAGCAATACATCGCTGGAGCACTCGGTCTAGGCAGTCAAGACAGGAATCGAATCCAGTCACCGTAAACCGAGAAGTCGTCCATGAAGACCTCCAAACACTCCCCTACCATGTCCGAAAAGATCGACAGCATGCACCTCTGAAAAGTCGCAGGGGCGTTGCATAGCCCAAATGGCATGCGTCGAAAGGCGTATGTACCGAAGGGACAGGTAAAGGTGGTCTTCTCCTGATCCTCAGAGCGATGGCCACCTGATTATAGCCCGAGTACCCCATCCAGGAAGCAATAATGGCTCTTCCTGCCAGTCTCTCTATGATCTGATCAATAAAAGGCAGGGGAAATGGTCCTTCTTGGTGGCATGGTTGAGTCTCCTGTAGTCAACACAGACCCGCCAAGAGGTGGGTACTCGTGTAGCAATCTCCTCTCCAGACTCACTGATCACAGTCGTGATGCCCGTCTTCTTGGGCACCACATGCAAGGGCTAACCCACTTGGAGTCGGAAATGGGATAAATAAAATCTGCACTCCACCATTTCGATATTTCCTTCATGACAACCTCTCGTAGGTTGGGGTTCAGTCGCCGCTGGAACTCACGCGACGGCTTTGCCCCTTCCTCGAGATAGATATGGTGGGAGCACAACGAGGGACTAATCCCATGGAGATCTGCTACGCTCCATCCAATTGCCTTGCGGTTCTTTTCAAGAACCCCCATCAGACGGGATTCTTGTTCTCCAGTCAGATCGGCAGAGATGATGACTGGGTACATCTCAGACTCTCCCGCAAGGAATCGATACTTCAGCGAAGTAGGGAGCGGCTTTAGCTCTGGACAGCTGGGTGCTGGCAAATCTGGCCTTCTGAAGAAGATGTGTGTATGCTGACAATTCTGCCAAATCTGCCGGGGAAAATGATAAAGAACTCTCACAAACTTGATCTGGAGAAGGCGGGTCCCTCTACATTGTCTCTGATCTGCTCTGCCTCTACCTCCTCCTCATCTGTAGGCTCAGGTGGATCTAGGTCTGGTATCTGATCATCACAATCTGCCCAATCAGATTCTGAATCCGAGGGATCTGTATCAACTGCGGTGGCATCAGTACCACCGTAGAGCAGGGTGGCCTCAGTACCACCATCACTGAAAATCGTGTCGCGATCAAGGTCCGACTCTGCTGACTCAATAGTATCCTGAACCAGGGCTGTGCTCTCCAGACTATCCTCTGCTATCATCTCTGCATCAGCTGTATCTGAATATGAGAGGATGGTCTGTGCTGCAGGATCTGCCCAAGCTGCCTCATCATCTGTGATCACAAAATCACAGTCCTGGTGTATGTCTGGCTCTGTATCTGTCAGCTGTTCTGAATCTGTGCTGCCCTCTGAGCGGGATCTATCTCTGGCTCTGTGGTCCTTAACCGTCTCTATTTGTATACTCTCGCCCTGGACGCGAAAGAATACCTTCCCACTGTCATGGTCAGTCACTGCCTTGGCTGTGGCCAAGAACGGGCGACCGAGGATGATGGGGGAATCGGTCAACGAGTCAGGGGTCTCCATGTCCAGCACTACGAAGTCCACGGGGAATTGCAAACCCTGAATCGTGACAACGTCTCGCAACAACCCCTTTGGCCTCTTGACAGACCGATCAGCAAACTGAAGGTATGTCCTGCTCTGTCTAAGAGTGCCCAACTCTAAGTGGTTGAGAAGGGTTGCCGGAAGAAGGTTGATTGACGATCCACTATCTAATAGAGTACGGTCGAACTTCTGCTCACTAATCTGACATCTGACATATGGGGCTCCTAAATCTGGCCTCTTGGTAGGCAGATGGTTCTGGATCGCGTAACACGTGGCTTTTGTCAACACATGAATTTCTGTGGTTTTGTTCCTCTTCTTCCTCCTGACTGTGGTTCTGTCTCTCAAGGATCGCTGAAGAAGAGGGATGTGTTGCAAAGCTTCCTGGAGGGTCAGCTGAATGTGAAATCGGTCTATCATGCTCTGGCTGAACTCCTCCTGCTCTCTCTTTTTTGGATCTTTTTCTCTTTTCTTCCCCTTCCCCAACTCAAGGGCTCTAGGAAAGGGGATCACAGGGTCCTTCTCAGATGAAGGACTAGGAATAGGCCTAGACGGTTCGATGACCGGATCCTCACATACATCATTCACCACAGTGGGATCAGAAGAAACTAAACCTTTTCCTTTATTCAAAATAGAGTTCTGAGATACATCCACACGAGAAAAGACAACATCTCTATCAGAATGAATATTGGTGGCCTCAGTACCACCTCTAGTTGGCTCTACAACTAGACGTCTCGCGGCCTCAGTACCGCGGGCTGGCTCGGCTCTGCTGGTGGCGTCAGTACCACCTCCTCGATATGGTGAAGCGGCGGCCTCAGTACCGCCGGTGGAATCAGCATCTCTGGTGGCATCAGTACCACCGTCATCATCATGTGCGGCTTCAGTACCGCTCTCCTCTTCCTCATCTGGCGCTCTAGATGGATCCTCGCGTTGTCGCTCAGATGAGGCGCCGCCTGCTGGTCTTCTACCGCTCCTAAGTGTGACAAAATCAGCATCAAATAGATCCGACGATATATCATCGAATGAGTCACTAGGAGTGGTAGGCTCAGTGTGAACTACCTGCTCAGACTTCCTCTTCAAGCTATTCGGATTAGGCTCGATCTGTGCAGGGATGGCGGCCTTCCCTCTCATCAGGTCCCGCATTTCCTGGCGGAACTCGTCCATCTCCCGTCTAAATGTAGCCTGCTGCTCTGTGAAGATGCGGGCTAGATCATCCATGGCGGGGCTCTCATGGGAGCCCGACGGGTTGCCTCTCTGGTAATGAGGCTGCTGGACCTGATGCTGCTGCGGCTGAGAGGGATAAGAGGAAGGATGCTGCTGCTGGTGAGCCTGCTGCTCACGTCTCCAAGTCTGTCCCTGCTGCTGGTAGGGACGAGGTACGAAGGACGATGGCTGGTGTGGCTGGTATGCTGGGGGCTGCTGGTGATCTCTCTGCTGGGAGTACTGCCCTCCCTGACCGGCTGGCTGCTGTTGGGACTGGTTACCCCCATTCCCCCACCTGAATCCGGGATGGTCTCGTCGGATTCCAGGTTGAGGACGGTCATACCAAATCCCGTTGACATCCATCAACGGCTCAGCATCGAAGGGGTCTGGTGGGAGTACTCCCAGAGGCTGATCCGGCTGATATACCACCATCTGTAAGTCTGGAGATGGTGGTGACTGGTAAGAGGGCTGCTGCTGCTGGTACGGCTCCGCCTGTACAAGGTGAACTTGTCTAGGCTGCTGCAAGGAGCTGGAGCGCTGGGACGAGCTGCGGCTGCCGCCGGAATCGCCTCGCGACAGAATACGGGGCTGAGAAGCCGTCTGTGCCTCCTGAAGACACAAGATATGGGTCTTCATGTCGCTCAGAGTTTGTGCCATTTGCTCCATCTGAGTTATGCCCTGGCACTGCTTCTTCTCTATTATTTCCATGCGGTCCAACTTCTCGCTGATAATCCCCATGTCCGCAGCGGCCGACTCTGCCTGTGCGGCTGCAACTGTGGACGAACTGGATGGACCTGCATCAACCCGTGCTATCCGCTGGTACTGCACGGGTCCTGGCGGCTGCTGAGATCTCTGTGTGTATAACCGAGTCTGGGACATCACCATGTAATTTTCGGCCATCTCCTCGTAGATGGCCCAGACTTGGTTGTGGTCCTTGGCAAAGTAGGACCCGCCGCAAGAAGCATTCACCAGACCCTGAAGCTCTGGCGTCATCCCACTAAAGAAGCTCTGAACTAGGTTCGGCTTGGAAATGTCGTGGTGTGGGCATCTATCCAGAAGCTCTCTGAACCTCTCCCATGCCTCGTGAAACTGCTCGTTAGGGAGCATGGAGAAGTTGTTGATCAGGGCCCTTGCTGCATTCGTCCGCCCGAGTGGATAGTACTTGTTCAAGTACTCGGTGCGGAGCTGCTCCCAGGTGTATACAAACTTCCCTAAATGCTTCAGCCAGGCGGCTGCTCTATCTGCCAGTGAAAAAGGGAAGGCCATCATCCGAATCGTATCCTGGTCCACATGACGGTCGTGGACAGTGCTGCAGATCATCAAAAACTCCTGGAGATGGAGGTGGGGCTCCTCGGTGGCAAGTCCGTGAAAATGAGGAAGCATCTGCAGGGTGTTCGGAGGGAACTTGAAATCCCCCACGATAGCAGGTACCACCACCCAATGGTGCATCAGTGTAGATCCGGGGTTGTGTAACTCCCGCATCGTTCTCGGTGGTCCTGCTCCGGCGGCGGCTGCCGCTGCGGCAGCCGCTGCTGCGGCTGCTGCGGCTGCTGCCTCTGCATCAGCATCAGGAATGTCCTCAGGCTCGCTCTGATCTCTCTCTTCTCTGAGTCGCTCCAACTCCCTTCTCATCTCAATCATAAAAAGCTCCCTGATCGCGTAGCTGCTGTTGTACTGTCTCTAATGATGCGATCAGGGTGGAGTTGATCGCTCCCTGGTCTAATACAAAATGTTCGGGTTGGCGATCATCTGAACTGCCGGCTCCGGCCATAGTGACGTCTGCAAAATCAGATGAGCCCAACTCAGGTTCTGTCAAATTAATTCGTCTTTCCTCGGGCTCATGTCTCTCAGTAGCAAAAGAAAGGGGATCGAGGGGGAACAGGGTGGAATCGAACTCGGGCCCGGAGAGCTGGTCTCGACTCTCACGGGCCAACCTAGATGGTGAAGTAGACGCGCCTGAAAGCGGTGCAGCCAGAGGCTGCCTAAGAGATCGTCTACCCATCATCTTGATCTGGCGAGTTGGGCGGATGGGATCTGGAGAAAATATGATCGCAAAGCAAACCCCCGGTTCACCAACGCAACACAATATGAAGACCGTGAAAGCTCGGTCAATTTATCTTGTCAATTTTATTGGGTGAACACACAGAATATCAGAGCGATTACGTGACCTGCTGGGATACCCGATACTCTCTCAACCGACTGTCCCGCACAGAAGAGTCGGTAATCAGTCGAGATGAGCACCGGAGGGCTTTACCTAGTGTTCGGGTCACTCTCTCGCACAATCAAACCAAACAATGAGGGGGTTGCTCTCCCCAAGACAATTTTTTAGGTGAAGTGTCTTTTAGGGTCAATAGTGTTATCCAGTCCCAATTTTTTTGTTTTTCTTTTTAATTTTTTTCAAAATAAATACAAGCGGCCTAACGAATTTTCCGATTCTCCTGATGATTAAGCCAAAAACAGAGGGAGAAAACGAAAAAGCCGATGCGCGGAGAAATAAATGATGCATGCAGAGAAAGAAATGCGTACCTTGTCTCCAGCACTCTACATGCAAGTGATCCGCGCAGAATTTAAAGACAGAATTTAAACTACCTAAATGGTGCAGCGAGGAAAAACCGAGTCCTAGATGAGCAATTCCTAGCGCAGAACCGTCTAACTTAGTCACTCGCCCTTGATCCAAAGAGTCCGGTCTTGGCCCACCCCTCCTCTTCTCGACAGGTCGAGTTCAGGAGTAGCGCTTGCGGGGCAAGCTCGCGGCGCGTAGGTTCTCAGGAAAGCGACTAAGTTATTTTTATTATTTATTATTAGTAGGTCCAATTAACGATCTATAGGAACAGATAAGCAATTAAGTGTGGGGACCCTACTAATTACGGCACAAGCAAGAGAAATTCCTAAATCTAGGGGCTCGAGAAAAACCGCGTAAACACCGGAAAAGGCAGCTAGCTATCAAAACCGCAGAAAAAGCCACGAAAATCCAAATGGGTCCCCCGAGCACACCGGTACTCGGCGAAACAGACCCGCTAAGTTACAAGTGTCCACAAATGTCCAAGTTCTAAATTATTACAGAAAGAATATTGTTCTCTCTCTCTCTCAGAAATAAAAATTCCTTCTTCTTCTCCCTGCTTCTTCTTCCCGTGCGGGTCCTCAAAAATAAACTCCAAGTTGTCCACGCAGTACCTCGCACAAAAATCAAAGAGAGAGTGTCAGAAAACAATGATAATATAGAGAGACAATATGGAAAAATGACTACAAAGCCGTGCTCCCCGGCAACGGCGCCATTCTGATGACCGCCCGAACGACTAAGGTAAAGGTAAAGAAATGGTCGTCGCGACCTCAATCACTCGGGCTAAGTATATCAAGAAAAATATCGAACCGCGAAATAAATCAGGGATCAAAACACGAAGTGCGGTCCTAACTATGAGATTAACCTGGTATAGCACCCAGGGTCGAACACAAGGAGCACAGATTGGCCTTGCGGCCTACGATGTAGTCAGAAATCCGAGAGAGTATTTTTTTAGTGTTTCTAAGGGTTTTTATATTTTTTTAGGATTTTTGGAATATAAAGAAAACAGGAAAAGCACACAGACAATTAACTTGAACAATTTATTTAATGCATTAAAAAGCAAGCAAAAATTCAGACAAAAATATTTTTATGTGTTTTGTATTTTTTATGTTTTTGGTGAATTTTTGAGATTTTTCTGATGTTTATTTTATTTCCTAAAAATCAAACAATGCGAAAAGCAAGGGGTACTGTCCAACCAGGCCCAAAACCCAAAGATAAAATATCTAAGGATCTCAAAGGGACCTGGAGGTAATTTTCCTGTATACTAGAAAAAACAAGGAAATTTTGAGAACCAAAATTATTGTTTTTGAGTTTTTAAATTATTCATTATGATTTTTAGGAGTTTTGAGGTGTTTTTAATTTTTTAGGGTTTTTACTCAATGAAAAATAGCAAAAATTGGCTGGAAAATCAAGGAACACCAAATAAACAGTAACTAATTTTTATAGGATTTTTAAAAGGGTTTTGATATTTTTTTGGGGTTTTTGAATCTAAACAGTAGCAAAAATATGGGTTTTTGAATTTTTAAAAATAGCAAATGAAATCAAAAATGTCCTCAAAAATTCACAAAAATTCTACACCATGGCAGGAGCCATGTGTCAAATTTTCATCGAATTTGGAGGTGATTTGATATTTTATTCAAAAACAAAGGAGGGGCACTGTGCACAGGGACCAAAGTGCAAATACCCAAAAGTTCTGGGGGGTCTGGTGCAAAATACCCAAGAAATCACGCGCGAGGCGCGTGTCTGGGGCACTCAGGGACCCAAATGTAAGAAAAATAAGTTCCGAGGGCTTATTGGTAACAAGTACCAAAAGTCCAGGGGCTTATCTGCAAAATACCCAAAATAAAACGCACATGTGGAAATAAATCACGCACAGGGGTATAAATGCAAATAAGTAAAAGATTTCATTCACTAAAGAACATCCAGAACTACAGGGGTCTCTATTGCAAATAAACCAAAATATCACGTGTCGATGCACGTGTCCACAACTGGCAGGGGTATAAATGCAAATACGAGAAAGTACGAGGTTCAATATGCAAATGTCCCAACGTAAATAAAATTCCTAAAATATTTACAGGACTAGAAATAAAAGACTCAAACTACGAGGGGGCCTAAGCAATTTACCCCTTTATTCGCCGACGGCTGGATAGGCGCCACGTGGAAGATCGGTCGGTCCTGGATGGCTGGCGCTCCTCTGCGTCTGACCTGGAGCCGAATCGACGGTGCTGGAGAGGACACGTGGAAGATCGAACGGGTATGGCCTCAGGTGTCTCTCTCCGCTGCTCGAACGGTCCTGATCAGCCCCTAGCGATGATCGACGGATGTTGCTCCTCGAAGAACGGACGGTGACGATGCAAACTGGAAGCGGGGGCTGATCGGACGGTGCTGGAGGATGGTGGAAGAACACTCCACCGGCGAGCTTCGCCGGCCTCGTGCGTGAGCTGCAGTCCTCCTCAGCTGCTCCTGATGATCGGGGAAGATAGGCGACGGCGTCCCGCAGCTGCTGGTACTGTCCGATGGCCCACCCGAGCCCGGGAGGGGCTCCGGCGAGGTCGTCGGCGAAGAGCTCCTGGTCTGAACGTATGGGGGTCTCAGACGACTCCCTTTGGACCTGCAAAATGAACCAAGAGCTTCGCGGGTCGAGGGCAAAGTGCCTCGACCCAAAGAAGCTGGGTGAAGGTGGCTGGTGGGTCGGTGCGAATGAGCTCCGGCGAGCTGGGGATGGGGAGCTCGACTCCCAGCTCCGGGGCGAGCTGGGTTGAACGAGTGGGCGTAGAACGTGCGCGAGGAATTGGCGAAGGTGAGCGTGTGCTCCGATGACCGAGATGATGGACGATATGGCCGGAATCAGAGGAACACGGCGAGGAGTCGATTTGGGCGAAACTAGAAATTACGCGAAATGAGAGGGCGAAAGGGTTACCTGGGTGAAGTGGGAGACTGTGCTGGAGCGTGGGTAACTCCTGGTCGTAGCCTCGAAGGGCGTCAAGGCCTGAGGCTCGAGCTCCGGTCGAGTGGCGGAGCACGGCGGCGTGAAGCTGCCGGATCAATGGCCGGCCACCTACTCCTCGCTGCAACAAGGGCCAACGCGAGCTGTCACCTCGGTGGTTACGATGGAGGTCACGGGAGTGAAGGTAGGGATCCAAAGATGAGGCGCGGAGGCGGCGGAGGTCGGGATATATATGGAGACAGGGCCGATTAGGGTTGGGTGGAGACGGCTATGGAAGGCGTGGATCCTTCGGCGAAGGGTCCGGCGAGGATGATGGATGATTGGCGAAGGATCCGGGCACGGGGTTTGCGGAGGCGACAGGCTGGAGACGCGTGGAGAAATCGGCGAAGTCGGGTCGGGCGCGGGTCTCCCCAAAAGGAAAGAGTCCGCGGGGGAGTTGACCGGGGTCAACAATCCCCCGTGGACCAATCAGGAGCTGCCACGTTTTTATTTTTTGTTTATTTAATTTAAGGTAGAAAAAGGCCGAATTAAGAAAAACTCAAAACATGAAATATTTTTCTTTTATTTTTTTCTATTTTTTGGTGATTTTTAATTAATTTTTGGAAATAAAAATAGGGTAGTTATATATATAGGTATATGTACACTATATAGATTTTAATTTTTGATTTTTTTATTTGTTATTTTTATGTATTTTTATGCCCATTTTATATTTTATTTACTTACATCATAAAATAAAGAACAAAATGGTATTTTTATTTTATTTTAATTATTTATACACAAGGGTGAAATAAATAGTTGTATACATTTATATACATGGTATCTATACAATGTATTTTTGTATTTTTAATTTTGTATTTTTTTATTTGATTTTTGTTTTTTTTAAGAGTTTCTAAATATATACAAAATATGTACAAGCATATTTTTGGGTGAGGAAAATATAATTTTATTTATTTACAAAAGTATGTACACATGAGCTCCTATCTCCCTCTACTTTGGCTTTTATGCGGTCAGGCCCATGCTGAGCCCTCCCTTGGGTTAGGTTGCTCAATATTTATTCTAAATATTTCCCTCTTTTTCTTTTTACTCTTTATTCTTTTATTTTTGCACAAAAACATGCTAATTACAGGTTTTTACACAATGCATGCTTTTGGTAATTATTTGTATTTACACATATCTACATGTATTTGCAAAGGTTTTTGTAGCTAAAATAGAAGAATAAAGAGTGATGAATGGGTATTCATCATGTTCAATCATTTCAACTAATACATGTCCCTTCATTTAATTCATCTATATAGGTTTAGGATCGGGTTTAGAGCCGAGCATCGAGTCGGTTTTTCGGGCCGGGCTCTACTTAGCATGAACCCGACTCGTTTTAGAAATGGGTTATTTTTGGCATCCTGACCCCAACATAAATTTAAATAGGTTAGGGTTTGGGTTGGTCTTAATGGGCTGGGCTACGGGCTGAATCGGGCTAGCCTGGCTCAATGCTCAACCCTACCCATCGGTCAACTAAGCCCCCGTTGTGCCTTAGGCCTGTCACCTCACTGACTTTGCCTATTCCTCAATTTATGCTCATCATATCTTGGAATTTCAAGGCTCGATTCATTCAGAGATCTTGCGCCTCGATCACCGTTCTTTCACGTCACCATGACTCCTCGATCGATGGAGCTATGTAGTGAGTCATAACCTCGGTCAAAGATCATCTTGTATATATGTTCCACCTACGCCCTCATTTGATTTTTGATTTTCGATCCTCGTTTAGCCTCGAAATCCCCAGGTCTCTTGGTGTTGAATCTCTCTGGTGATAGAATGAAGTGAGCCAAGTTGTTTGGTGTGGAGGAAGGGGTTTAAAGCAAGCTATCCGAGCATCGTCCGCCATCTCATGTGGAGCTCTGACCGACTCCTTCATTATTGTGGTTGTGCCCTAGATTCTGCTTTAATTTTTCCTAGAACTTAGGTTAGCTTAGATTAGCACTTTGTTTTTGCTATTTTTTTATTTTATTTCATTAATTCCCCAGATCGTAGTTCACTAGAGCTCTGCTCCGGTCAAGTGTCTCCACCGTGCTCTAACCATTTTCAGTCCCCCATTTCACCCTCATCTCATCCCCCTTCGCTTCTTTTATGCCCTGCACCCTTCATTCCACTTTATCCTCCTCAGATCAAGAGATCAAAGCCTCCAACTCCGTCGCTTGCCGGAGGCCCTCTGTCGCACCTCATCATCGTTCATATCCCCATAAATCCGATCCTCGTGCCTACCATTTTTCTTGGCTTGATTAATCATGCAGGTCACTGAGTTTAAAAGCCTCAAACAAGGCGATTTTGACTCAACAGAGGGTCCCTCAACATTCGAGCTTCTTCGACCTCCAGTGATCCCTACGATGGTTCTTGGACCCATCTGACACACTCAGTAGCTACGGATCATTGGGACGAAGGTGTCGAGCACCCTAGCAATTGATCCGACCACTAGAAGCAGGAGATTTTGCGATTCAAAGCAAGGAAGGGTGGTTGTTCATGGATGTTCTTCGTGAGCAACAACAGTCGTCGGATCCTCGTGGAGCTCCAGATCAAAGCACAACTATTGGATCTCATCGTCCTCGACCGCCCGATCAGCCGCTGCGATCTAATCCTAGCCATCCATGGATGAAGTATTATTAGTCGTTGCAGGTGCGGCGTGTGTTCAAGTGAAGCTCATCCAGTCGTCTGCTCTCGCCTTAGTGGGGGTAATTTTGCATTATACCTCCTGATTTTTGTATTTGTTATTTAGTCTATAAACTATTGTCTGTAGTATAAAAATTTTTGTACTATTTTCAAGTAAACCCATGTGTTTTCTTATTTGCATCCAGGTCCTTCATCATGTCACCTCACGTACTTATGTGCGTGAGGGAAAGGGATTTTTGCAAGGACCTCATCAAGGGTTTTTGTTATTATTCATTCCATAAAGTTTCTAATTAAGTACAAAACAATCTCATTACTATGCAAATATGCCATGCATGTTTGAGTAAATTACATTTATACCTCTACCAACATTGCATGAATTAAATATTAAGAGAATTTTACGTAGAGACCCCTATAGTTCTATTTTATGTTCTGGAATGAATGTTAGTTAATTTTAGTTGCATTTAGGTCCCTACCAGTATTGTTAATTTTAATGATTGTATTTATTGCATTAAAAATATCATTTTTCATCAAAAATTTGTAGGAAAATTATTTTAAGTGCCTAACATCATATTAAATCACATATAGTTTTTACAAGACCATTTAAAATATTTTCCTATATTTTAAAAATTCAAAAATATTACATTTATTCCCAATTTACATTAAAAAATACATAAAATTTATAAGAATGTTTTGAAAAATTCTAAAAATAAGAGTTGTTTATTATTATATTTTCCAAATATATATCAAAAATCACTAAACATGCAAAAAAAACCAAAAGTTGCAAACCCTACAAAAATAGAAAAAATCCCAAAAAGTCGAAAAATTCCTTTCTCTATTTCTACAACTTATTTATATTATATACCATATATTAAAAAAATAGTTTTGGAATTTTTTTGCTATTTACCTAATTTGGAATTCCAAAACATTTCTATTGCTCATTGTTTCACCCTTTTTATCCATTTAAAATACAAAAAATAGCAAAAATTCTGCGAAAAATATCAAAAAAGAAAAAAGATTAAAAAAAGATAAAAAAATTTATTTTAGTTATTTTGAGTATTTATAGCTATATATTAGCAGATATTATATAGAGGAAAGGGAGCCTACTTTGTGAAGTAGGTAACTTACCTACTTCACATTTCATTTTTTGTAATTTTTTTTATTTTTTTTCAAAAATGCCACCATGGGTTTTCATAATTATATCCCTCTAATATGTCATTCAAATTTTGTCAGAAATAGAGACTCCTACGGCCTCCATCCAAACAGTCATTTTTTAACGGTCATAGATTTGCTGTATTTTACATGTTCTGGATGAAGGCCGTAGGATTTTTCGTTTCTGATGAAATTTGAATGACATATTAGAGGGATATAATTATGAAAATCCACGGTGGCATTTTTTAAAAAAATAAAAAAATTTGCAAAAATTCGATGTGAAGTAGGTAAGGTTACCTACTTCACAAAGTAGGCTCCCTTTCCTCTATTATATATATTGCTATATATTATATATATTGGGTATTTACTATTATTATTATTATTAAAAATACCAAAAAATATATTTTAAAATCTTAAAAAAAATAAAAAGACTATACTTTGAGTTATTTTCTGATTTTTATACATATTATATATATCTATATCCTATATAGCTATTACATTATAAAGTACGCCTATATACTCATATATATACATATTACTTATATATTAAAAAGAAAATAAAAATTAGAAACTACAAAAAGAATATAAAAATTTAAAAACAAAAACAAACCAAAAATTGCAAATAAAAAAATTAAATATTAAAAACCCACAAAAGTTAAAAAAATCTAAAAAATACGAAAACATTTATTGATTTCTTTTGTCAATTTGTATGATCTATCCCTGTTGCTCCTTAGTGGATCGACCCCTACGCATGCATACTATACATATCATTACACAAGGTATAATAAATCTTAGCTCACCTATATTCATTGTTTGAACCATTGTGGGTTAATTGTTGACTGACACCATTATTGAGGATATCGGAGAGCCGAGAGAGCGGACGATACAACGATTGTCGTATCTGACTTGTCGGGCACCGCAGACCCTCCATATTGGATGCTAGGATCCCTCCTTGATATTTTGGTATTCGTCAGAGGGGCCATATCAAAATTCTAATACATTATACAAGTGTAAATATCAGAATTAAGGAGAGGCCATGACCCCCCATAGTCTATACTAGATCCTCCCTTGGCCTATACAATGATCACATTGTATATGTATTTATCAGAAGATGATTGGGATGTGGATGTATATACAACGATCACATTGGACGAAGATTTATAAGAAGATGATTGGGATGAGGAGGCTTCTATGGTGATCGTGCAATAAGATGAATCGAATTTTGATGAAGCATCCTTCTGGTGGTCACCTCAAGAGGTTGAACTTCTAGTTATGAGGACTTAGGAAGATCAGTTAGAAGAAAATCATTGATTGCTTCAACAAGCAGAAGATGGCCCTATGGAAAAAGAGGAGGTGGTGTTTAAGGCTATTGAGAAGACAATCAGTAGCAAAGAAAGTGGAGTTCATGAATTAAATCTAGAGGAGCATCAACCTATTCAGAAGGAGATCAATGAACATTCAAGTATGCCACTTTAGGGATCTACCAAACTACGCGTACCAAATTTTAGGTACGTTGATACTGTAGTCGTTGAAGATGAAGGGTTGCAAGAACTTACTATAGAGTGGAGTAATGCAATGGAAGAAGAAATCAATGCATTAAAACACATTTATATGGATCTACCAAAAGGTATGAAGCTCGGGAATTCTCTAAATAATAAAGTTAGGACCATGATGAAATATTTAATCTAGTTGTGAAGATGACTGCTTTTAGTCCTTTACTAGCCTAAATATCTAGTAAAGCATGGAAGCTGCAACAAATGGAAGAGAAGAATGCTTTTCTTCATAGAGAACTTGATTGAGATATTTATACGGACCAATGCAGAAGTTTCGAATATGAGAAGAACCAAGGGTATGTTTGCAAATTGAAGAAGGCATTATACAGTTTAAAGCTAGCTTTGGATTTGACCTAGCATGCGATGAGATGACATAAGAGAAGTTGGTGTTGATGGGGAGCATTGAAATAAAAAGGCACCACCAACTTCTATTGGTTCTAGAAATTTCATGAGTAAGCACTTACTTTAAGTTTTTAGATTTTTCTTTAGAAGATGAGCCTCTTATTCTCTAGAGTTTTCTTAAGTTAATTTAACTCCAATTATCTAGAGGTTTTTAGGGTGATTTAACTTTTATTCTATAGAATATTCTCAGATGCATTCAACTCCAATATTCTAGAGAATTCCATAGTCTTCAAGGTTATTGAAGCACTAGTATGAATAGGCCTTCGGAGCCATTGTTTAGAGGTATCAAGGAGATGCATCAAATAAAGGGAGAAACACCAAGCATTATGGAGAGCCAACAAGCAAGTGAGCAAGAGAGAAGACTGAGTGTTTTGTTGTTGTGTCAAGTGAGTGCTAGTCTTCTTAGTGAGTTGAGTGGTTGTTGTATGTATGCATTTGTATTGTAGGGATAGTATCCTCTTTGTCCAGTTCCACGAGATTGAAAGTTGGCGCAGATTTGTTCACAGTAGGTGCTGGCGATTAAGATAGAAGCCTCTTGAGGTATTCCAATACCAAATCATCATTTTTTTTTATCCCAGCCCCTGCATCGCAGCGATTGCCTGTTTTAGCTTAGTTCGATCAGTATCCTCATTTGTTACCTCTTCCGCAGTCGGTGTGGGACCTCGATGAGCTGGGAACGGCACGACATTGAGGTTCTATTAGGATGCTTAAATAATGGTTCCTTAACTCAGCATAACAAGAAGAGACTTTCGATATTCCAGATTTGACAGTGAAATTAGATATTTGACACGGATAATGCTACACATAAACAATTAAAGATTGAGATTTTTAAAATTTGAATTCAATTTTGTACACGTCGGAGAAGTGATGGAGACATTGCTCAAATATAGAAGTCGTATGATTGAAGCGAGGGGTTTTCTGTGTTCTTTATCAAAAAAATATACAGTTGAAAATTAAAGTAGATGCTATACTACTGCAATGAATCCTATCATATATAATTATATGGTATTGTGATTAATATATAAATAAAATATCAGTAACTAAGTGAAGGTACTCTAACTATAATTTGTGGAGATATAAAATATGGATCAGATTGGCAATTAGAATATCTGGTAAAGTCAACAATGTATAAAACCAGGAAAATTTATTTAAGGTGGACAGGGAATGTGCGAAGAAGGCCATATCTAACACTTTGCTAAAAGGGTAAATGTTGGAAAGAAAAAGTAGAAAAATGGCATAACCTTTTTAGATGTAACTCTGCATATGGTGTAAGTAAATAAGTTATATTGGATGATTCTGCAGAATGCAAATTATTTTGGCAAATGAAATCTTGGAAGCATTGCTGTAGAAAGACGTTTGTTGTGCGACTAAATCTGCTTGTTGGATCTCTGAGAGGATATTCTCTTCACTCTCGAAAAAAAATTCATCTTTCTATTGAAAATGGTTCATATATCGTATTAATTGTTCTATGCTTTTCCTTGCATTCTGTAGTGATCGGAAAACTAACAATGTGTGGGAGATCGATGACCAGCCTGCAACGTTTGTGGGCTCGTCGCCAGCCCTGTATATCTCTGAGTTGTGGACATGCTTACTTTCTGATCGTTGCTACTGGGGACACGAAAAAACCTCTCGATTGTTCATATTATGTTAACAAAACTTGTTTTTTTACGTGTGATGCTCCTACTATTCCCGTTACCCGGTTTCAAAAATCTGGCGGGTTGATTATTTTTTGAAACAAAAACTATTTGTTTTTGTTTGGATAATAGGTAGAATGAATTACTGTAGTCTTTTCTGAAAAGAGAGATGGAGAATCTGTGTAGTAATGACCCTGCATAAAGTAGAAATCTGATTGGAGGGATTGTTGTTCTACCGTCCATGCTTGGATGGAGTACTTGTCACTTAGTCATGCTATTACAAGGAAAAGGTTGCTGAAGAAGAAAGTGCTTGATCACTAACAGGATATCTGTAGTTTTAAGTGATATGAAGGGCAATATGGTTTTGGCAGAATACTTGCACTTTGGGCTGATAGTTCTCCAGAAATTAACACGGCCAAGGTGTTGGAAAATTGAAGGGTTCCTTTCACATGTCCTATAAGGAATGACTAGTAGCGGAACATTCTCTACACGGGAACCAAGAAAATAACCGTAGCACAATAATCAAGCAATCACAGAAAGACGGGAAATTTTACGTGGGAAAACCATCCTCGATGTGAAGGAGGGGGAAAAACCTACGGGGCACAACGAGCCACAACAAAATCCACTACGCCAGAAAAATGAGAGGGCACAATGTCTTCTTAGTTTTGTTGCACAACAAAACTGAGCTCAGTTACAAGAATAAATCAGATAACTGTCACATTGTACTTGGAGAACACGATGTCACTGCCAGGGCCGGCCCTGGGCATTGTTTTGAAGTGCAATTGTCCAGGGCACATTAATTTTAGGGGCCCAGGTTTGCATGTAATCTGATTTCTAGTTTAGGAATAAAATAGTATTAGTCGGTGAAACAATTTATTGTAAAATAGGCCTCTATAAACTAAGGATGAAAACATATATAATACGGATTGGATATGCCTATTTTCATATCCGTATTCATTTTAATTCTATCGAATACCGACACGGATATGCATTAAGGAAATCATATCCTTAAAAATATCGATACGAATTTGAATCCGATTACGGATCAAATAAAGAGTGGAGCCAAATGCAGATCGAATAAAGAGCCTATCCGAATATGAATCAAATAAAGAGTGAATCCAAATATGGATCCAATAAACATGGAATCCGAATATAGATAAAATAAAGACCACATATGAATACAAATTAAATTTCTATCAAAGTTTAAAATATTTTTAGAAAAATGAAAATGAAATATAAATAAGTTGCATCATGACAAGAGGTAGCGTCATAGTAACATGTGTTCTTGACCGGAAGTAAAAAAGGAGATAGGGTTTCGTAACTTTTGTTAGTGTCCATTCCCAAACAAACAGAAGTTTATTGATACCATTAATATATTGTATTATATAATATATAATACGAATAATATCATGGTGTTGTGGCGTATATTACATTAACTAATATATAAAATAATATTAAATGTTGTAGTCAGATATCCGTATCTGGATCCATATATTCAAGCCATTACCATATCTGCATCCATATTCGGAAAATATTTACAAGACATATCCATATCGATTCATATTCGATCAGTAGTCGGATACGGATATCCGTATTCAGTAATTTTTCGAATACATTGAGCAGATATTCGGATATATTTGTATCAGTTTTCATCCCTACTATAAATTCGAGTTTTTGGTGAATAACTCAATGCTAAAATAAAAAATTTAATGAGATTATATAAGGGTCGATTGTTACCAGAAAATAGAATATTTCATTTTATACTTGATGGTAAACACACTAGGGACGATTTGCTCTTATTAAAAAAATTTGTAAGGGCCTCCTTTTTTCTTTTGCCTAGGTACCATGAAATGTCAGGGACGACATTGGTCACTGCTTCTCCTCGTCAATGATACCCTTCCTCGAGAACAGACCTACTTGGAGGCTGCTCCTCGCGCCTCCAATGCAGACGCTCATCGCGGATGCGACTTTTCTCTACGCCACTACGGGCTAACTCTTTGCGTCTTGCGCGAACTTGCTCCTCACGTCTTGTGTGTGGGATACTTCTCTCCTTGCTTAGGGAGAGAGAACTAGGAGAGAAGAGAGAGAGATGTTTGAGTTGGGATGATCCCCAATGGCATGCATAAGGCCTTATTTATACTATTCTTGTCTCCTCTCTCTCCTCCTAGTCCTATTTGGAATAGGACCTAAGGGGATAATTGTCCAACAACCCCTTCCTATTTTTGGGACGGGATTATAACCAACAACACGAAGCACGTAACTAAGGTTGTAGCCAGGCACATTCCCCGACACAATATATACGTACTTGATTCTATTACTCGTTGGAGACTTCACAGAAAGATGATCTATGATGAAGTAATAAATCTTTCAGCAAAACGAAATCCAAACTGATAAATTGAACGGTTCCAATAACTGCAGTCACGCAGTAACAAATGAGAAAAATCACACGGTACAATCTGCAAGATTCTCCATGTCCTCGAGACAGAATCCAACGATTAAAAGAAGCGTTGAGGAACTGTGTGACATAGTGGCAGGGCATCGATGACCCCGTCGAGAATAAAGCTCACAAAATGCATGTCTTTGTTTAAGAGCAATCTGATCAATATATTTCCACTGTGCCAACAACTTTCATACTGCAGTCGCATGCTGTCAGAAAACAAAAGGCCGAAGCTCTCCCCGACGCATGAGGGCTTGTATTGTAGTTGGTCTCCCCTCCTTTTTTAGCAGAAATTCCTTATTTCTTTAATGTAAAATGGATGAGGAGACAGTGGCAGCGGGCATGCATGGGTTTGCTGTGCTGAATTGGAGGAATATATAGACTGAGATGTTATGTATGCACTGTGGATCGAGTCAAAAACCATGCTACTGATGCCATGCAGGATCCAGGAAGATGGCCATTTGATCCAGGAAGACATGCTTATCCAAATATCCATTATCTCTTGGGTCAGGATCATATGATTTTCGTGCAGTGATGCATGTATTTTGTTATTTAACATGTTCCAAATGACTAGAACGATTCATAATCTGCGATAGGGGGAGTTGTCTGATGCCAGTTACTATGGTGACATGATGTGTAAATGGGAAGACTTAGACAACTTCGAGAAATCTTGGATGTGTAGTACTGATCAGAAGATCTTCTACGATAGAGTGGAAGAATACAAGATATCATCTATCTCAATGGTTTAAAACTCTTAGTTTGAGATGTTTAAAATTCTTAGTTTGAGAATTTCAAGTTCCAGATATTAAATTCTGCAACTA